>JANAVB010001399.1:9577074-10184849 GCA_029216955.1 Iris pallida
AGTAAAAGGGGTTATAACCTATGAGTGGCTAGGTATGAGTTTAGGTAATTGGTCACCTATGAGTATAGGTAATGAGGTCACCTAGAGAACACTAATAATAGAAATAGAGATATAGTATAGGGTTGTGAGGGCAAGTGATTAGTTACCTTGTGTACTAAACCTAGGCTTGTGCAATGGTATTGGATTAAAATTAGGATATGGCTAAATGAGCCTATACATATACAATATAGATAGATACCTAGGGTATTGAACTAGTATAGACTAGTATAACTTGGTTGGGCCTAAAAACCTAGGTATGATCTAGTTTGACCCAAGTTTAGCAAGATATTAACCAAATTGACCTAAAAATAACTTGGAGACCTAGAATTGATCTAATATAGCATGTTTATAATTCCAAAATACAAATTGACATTTATATTCCATTTCTAGGTCTTCGTGGCACCGTATTGGATACTGTTTATATTCTACCCCAGATCTCAGGCGAGTACATTCTTTGATAATTTTATATTTTATAATATCTTCTATGTTTCTTGTATTTAGTATAGATATCTCTGATTTCTTGACCCATTGGTTACACAGATCAGTATTTCTGGATCCCGTCATGAGATGTTATTCCTTGTATATCTTCATGTATCTTGTGCGAGCCTTGTTGTTGTTCTTGCGCATTGTGTAAGCCCACTTCCCAAGTTTTATTTACTTTTATTTATTTTAAATATTTTCTAGTTAGAAAAATAATTCTTATTTTTAAATTCTATTATGAATATTTTTGAAAGGAAAGTATTTTTACCAAATTTATTTTTAAAAAGAGATTTTATATTTACAAAAATATATTCTAGAATTATTAGGATCAATTATGGATTGAGATTTGATCCAAATAGTTTTGAGATTAATTTGATTTGAATTTAATGGAAGGATTTATTCATTAGATTCTTGACCCTTCTAAATTAGAAAATTATGAGTCAATCTCCATCTATTTAAGGAGTCCTTATTCTTCTCCCAAAACCAAAACATTTCCAACCTAATTCTCTAATCCTAATTAGGAGATTGTTACCCATTATATATACATATTGAACCTATGTCATATTCCATAGTTTCTTTTCAAAAATTTATCTCTTTTCCGTCCAAAATAGGTCGAAATTCGTCATAAATTCAGCCTCATTTTTATAAAGCTATAGAAACTTCGCGAGGCCGTTGCGACCAACTTCGGACTCCGATTCACTTCCAATTTTTTTAGAAGCGTATCGAAGTTATATTTCCAAAAACATATTTTGTTTACTGATATTTTGTTCGTGAATTTCTGGATATCTATTTGAGTGTCGGTTGTTCCAATCGTACTATTTTCGAGATTTTGGGAGATTCCGAACTCCGATTGGCGATCTGTTTGAAGTTTTGGAAAGTGACACGTACTAATATCTACAACATATAATTTTTCTAAAAATTTAGAAATTTGTTTATTTATTTTATTTAATTTGTTGAACTCAAATTTGATCGTTAATTCTCTGATTTGATCACGGTTAGCCATAACGACGATAACTTTCAACCAAATCGAGATTGTGTCGCACACAACAACTGTAACTTAACCGAGGCAAGTACACTATTGCTTTATGTGCTTCTTATATTATAATGCCATCTACTATATTTTATTGATTATCCAGATTGTGACACGATTATGACATGATAGACTTGATTGTATTATTGCTCGTTTATTGACTGTTTAGTGAGTCGGAAGGGGAAATGTCTATTAGATATTGTGGACACACACAAAAAAGAAGAAGAAACGCTGTCTTTTCTTATTGGCACAAGGCACCACAAATCGAGTAGCCTGAGAGATCCTGCACTGAGGATCCCCGAGTACAAAATGAATTCTGGGGAATGGAACGATGGAGATCGAGCGACAGTTGCTCTTTTACTCCGTTGACACTCCGATTACAAAAGTGGGAGAAAATCTAAGAAACTTGCTAACTCTCAGCATGCTGGCAAGAAGGACAGCAGTTTGGCACTTGAAATGCTCTCCGTTCTGTCTATTTTTGAACAGGTATGAGACCCTATTTATAGTCGTTTTGTACTGAAATGACTGTTATGCGCCCACAGGTGGAAAATATACTGATTTTACTGTGGACGCATAACAGCCCTTTGGGCGCATAGGGTTTAGGCGCATGGACACTGGATGATCGTGGGTAGATCGTGGGTTGACGTGGCCATATGCTTCGGTGCATGATTGCTCGTGGAGACTAACGTGGTCGCATGCTTTGGTACAATATTGAGCGTGTATGTTGACTGAGTCGTAGGGATCTGCTGTCTTGGGCGCATAGTATGGGAGTAAGTTTATGCACCCACACTTGAGTGTATGTTTGATCTGTATGAAAACAATGTGGACGCATAGCTCCTCTTCGATCATGTGGGCGCATAGCCCCTCTTCGATCATGTGGGCACATAGACTCCTTTTGGTTCTATGGGCGCATAGCCCCCTTTTGGTTAAGTGGGCGCATAGCTTCTTTTATCTTCTTTATGTGGGATACATAGTCTTATATTTTCATGCTTCTACAAGACCCCCTTCAAAGTTTTTGAGACTCGAACGAGTGTCGGAATACTTTGAAAGAAGCATGGGAAAAACTGTCTCCACCAGCTTCATGGGCGTATGATAAAAATGACCCCTTTGGGCGCATAGGTGTTTGCCAGGCTGTCGAAATATGGTTGTTGAGATCTTCCTTGGAAATCTGAAGCGATAGACTTGTTTTGGAACGAAATTTGAAAAGGTCCGCTCTTTATGCGATGTTTTATGCGTAGCCTGCATCAGCAAATAGCAGACGCATAATCTGCAAATGACTTTCTCTGTGTAGGCGCATAGATCGTATGGGCGCATAGGCCATGTGGGTGCATAACTCCCTGTTCGTGCCTATAAATAGTCTTTGAAGAGAGAAAGTTCATTCTCTCTTATTTTTACTCAGAATTTTCAAAGAGTTTTTTCTTTTACTCTCTTTCAAGCAATCATGTCTTCCAAGGCTGCTTTGACTCCCAAGAAGTCTGCAAAGGACAAGAAGGCTGCAGCAGCTAGTTCTCCTCCTTTGGCCGCATCTTATCTGGTTCAAGACCCCATCCTAGGTGAGGCGATGTCTCAAAAAATGAAGTCTCGAACGTTAATTTGTGACGCTCAGACTTTTCTCTGCTTGGACGCATAACCATTGATATGCGCCCAAAGCAAACACACTCCTTTTGTGAGCAGTCTTATGCGCTCACAGATGCATGCGCCCATGCACTTTGTTGTGTTATGCACCTATGCACGGTTGTGTCATGCGCCTACATACTTTATGGTGTTATTCGCCCACACAGAACATGTACTTATGCGCCTACACAGGACATTGCTTATGCGCCCACAGGCCCTTTGGGCGCATAACATCAGAGCGCATAAAATTTTTCAGTACTTAGCTCTTTTTTCTGTAGATTCTAAGTCTGACTTTTTCTTATGTGCTCGCAGTTGACATGGTTGTCCCGACTCTTAGTGGGATTCCTCTTGGCTCTTCCCACCATGCTCTGGATTCAAGCCTTGTCACCGTAATGGTAAAAAATGCTCAGGTAAAGATCGGCCATGACCAGCCTTCGGTGCGGGTGATTGCTATGCTTGAACAGGACAAAATGTTCTTGAAGCAGATGATGAATGATGAGAAGTTCACGCTCGGAGGGGCACAGAGCTTTAAGAGACCGTACTTCTTATTTGGTGACAGCCTGGGATTTAAGGACGAAGAGGCGATATGTCTAGAAGACCCTCTGGTGGTCAGGTTAAATAACCAAAGGATATGGTTACCATCGACAAAGCGCCAATACCCTCTATCAGCATTTACTCATCTAGCTGTACGGAGGCAAATAAAATGGGACCTGACCCCTGAACTGCATGGGGTCATTTCTGGCAAGATCTAATTCAACTTTGGTGACCGAAAGAAGGACACTTTCAAGTGTGTCAAGGGCTCCACGTCCTACTCCACGAGGGGGCTGCATCCTGGGGCCATAATAAACGATGTCCCGACTGATCTTCACCCTTACGCTGCTGAGACTCTCTCCAACCTGATGCTGTCAATGAAGGAGTCGTATCCGGGAGGGAAGCTGCGAATAGAAGGTTGGAGATACTCTATCCCATTTTGGAGCGACCATACTGGATGGGTGCTCTCGACTTACGAGGCTACCCTAAAAGCTACTGGCCTTTTTTATGCCATTAGAGCCACCCAATATGGCATAAAGGTTAACTAGCCTATGTTTATTTCATTGGTGGAGTTGTACAACTATCACACATGTAACTTCTTTACTCCGAATGGAAAGATGGGTCTGGCTCTTTACGAGATGCCGACGATATCAAAACTTCCCTGGGGGACCGAGCCATACGAAGAATACGTCCCTTGTGATGAGGAGCTCCTATATTTGGAGAGAGAGAACTCCGAGATGATGGAGGTGTACAAAGAGTTACTCTGTCACCTCTTCATTTGTTACCAGGTCACAAAGAAGGGTAAGACTGAGGGGTCCCTTTCCCATACGAGTGCCTGGACCAACTACATCTTCATCAAAGAAGAAGGAGATGACCCAGTCTCTTTCTCGACTCGCAAGCCCTCGACGAAATCTGAGATAGAGCAATTGATAACCGATTACGGGAAAGTAGAAACTGAAGATAGTGATGATCCCGATGGAAACTTTTTGGTTTATTATTTCTTTATGCAGGCCGAGTTCAAGCTGTCGAAAAAGGCTGTGCTAGCCGTTTTTCTGATGACATGGCTCTGCGATTGTGTAGTCCCTGCTAGTTCAGGGTCTATTGAAAGAATAAGCCGGGGTATGATACTTTCGGCTGTAAAGCTAGCATTTGGATGCCAATTTACCCGGCTTCCTGCGATGGTCTACGCCATCCAACGAGGCTTACGACACTTTGTTGTTAACGCGGTGACACCCGATGGAAGAAAGGATTTTGTCAGGACTGAATTTCCTTTTCATTATCTGATGGGATGGCTGGTGCTGTACTATCCCAGATTAATGAATATCGGGCTGATGGCAGACTCTTTGGCAGGAGATGACTTTCTTCAAAGATTCAAAGATGCAGATTGGACCGTGACATGGGTGCCTTTTTGCAGGAAGGCTTTTAGTTTCCTGCAAAATTATGAATTCTTCAAAGTGTCGCCTCCGTCTGGTAGTGGCCGTGCAGGAGACACTCTAGTAGATGAGGAAGCACTCACTACTAGCCTTCCTATTGGGGCGTTCCGTTGGCTCCAGTCCATCAGGCCTTCCCATCTGGTGCTCCGGAATTGGAACCACACTTTAATGGAACCTTATCTGCCGAGTCACTTTGCACGGCAGTTCGGCTACAGCCAGCTACTTTTGGGCAACCCCAGCCCTCATCTACAGTCGATAGGAAGCCTGATCGATGAGGCACGTGAATAGGATTACTACAATGCCGAATGTATGGGAGCAATTTTTACCTTGCCAGAAGATAAGCCTGAAACCCATATGCTCTTTGCTGCTGCCAAGTTCTATATTCAGGACAATACCCTTCATTCTCGGTATGACCATGAGCAGAGTTTAATATCGGAGACTAGGCTTGCCTCCACTCTTGCCGATACAGGACGAGTACGCACAATGGGGGGTCACAGAAGGGAAGGTGCCGCACCCTCAGCTGAGCCAGCTGCAGTGCCACGATAGAGAGTCGCTCTTGAGGAGCCGGTTGTTACAGTACCTCAGAGAAAGGATACTGAAGAATCTCTTTCTGATATTCCTCACAAGAGAAAAGTTTCTACTGAGCTAGTTCAACAGTCCAAAAGGAAGAAGGTTGTTGTCTCCAGAGGAAGAAAGAAGGTCACAGACGTGAGTGTCGGCTAGCCTCCTCCCAGAAGATCTTTTCGGCAGACCGAGAGAGGTAGAATGGCATCGCGGGCCGTTACCATTCGGGAGGTAGATCCCTTTCTAGACTCCATAGACGTTTTGGTCAAACCGTTAGAAGCTTTCTCACCATTGTGTTTGTCCTTTGCACAGGACGTTGAAGTCACAACCGCGACATGTGCTTCTTTATCTGAATAGGTGGACATAACAACAGTATCCCCTGCTCGTCCTCAACCGATGGATGAAGGCGGGTCTTCTTCAGTTGTAAGGTTTGAGCAAAGGGATGATCAGGGCGAAGGCCCATACCATGATGGCGATCAGAATGCCAGTCCCTCCTATGACATTTCTTTGGGGGATATGTCTGCGATAGGAGCTATAATGAAAGATTTGGATGAAAATCAAGTCCAATCAGCTCACTCTCCTCTGGGTATGTCATTTTTTGTACTTTTTTTTAGATGAGATTTTTTGACTTCAATTTTGCGTGCAACTTGTGAGGCTGACTTCCATCATATATTCCCTTGTAGATAAGAAGAAGGAACAAAGCACGGAGGTTGCTCCAGATACCGGGTCTAGACAGGAAGCTACCCTTCGTTCTTCCAGTAAACCAGCATCGGTTACTGAAGAAGTCTTTGATCGGCCCGTTGAGGCGGCCGTTATTAAATCTGCTTCGGGTCCAGCTGGGACCGTGAAAGGCAAGCAGCCTGATGCTGCTTTGGCTGATGTTGACAGTGAGCGACCTGGGTCTGCTCTCATTTCCCAGTTCCAGTTGATGCTGAGCCGGCAGGAGGTATGAACTTATAACTCCTTTTTTAAGTAAGTTTCTTTTGTTACTGATATGTATATTGCTTTATTTGTCAGATTCAGCTTCCTCCCAAGTAGCTCTCTCTGGGACAGAAGATCCTCATCAAGCTTCATCTCCAATGACATCTTCTGAAGATGATGAGATGGCTCAGGAAGTCATAAGGGCTTTCTACTCCTTTGAAAGTAAAGCTTCCTGGAGGTTTGAACCGAAATGCCACCTTCGGGCCTGTGAAGGCTGTCGTTGAATGCCAGGTGACAGCTCTTGAAAGCATTGATGGCTATGCAGAGCGAGCTAACGCTTTAAGGAAGGTCATGGCTGACATGGAAAATCAAGTGGCCAAACTCCGAGAGGTCAGTCAACGAAGCCCAACGTCATTGTTTCTTGAGAAGGATGTGGCTCTGATTGTGGCTATTAAGAACGAGAAAGCTATTTTCCAGGCGAGGAACGAGGTGCTGGCTAAAGAGATCAGTGAGCTGGCTGATCAGTATGAACAGTTTGATGCTGCATGTAGGGCTCGTATTGCGTCAAAGAATAAGCTGGCCATCCAGATCGCTGAAAAGTACAATCAGATTGTGCAGCTTCACAAAGAGATTGCCCAGCTTGAGGCCGACTTACGAACAGTCGCGTCTAAGCAGGAAGACTACGTGGTTCAGGTTGCTGCTACTGCTACAACTTCAGACCAATTAAAGGCTCAGCTGGTGAAGTTGGAAGAGGAGCATATAAAACTGTTTCCTTTCGAGGATGAAGCTGCTCGGTAGGAAGAAGCACGTCGTCGTGCCACTGTCAAATCTTAAGCTGAAATCAAGGCTCTGAGGGATAGCATCAATCGATTGTGTATCCCTTAAGTCTTTTGTTTGTAACTATTTATTTTAGCCGTCAAGACTCTTGTATCTTTTTCTTTTCTCCGTCTTTTGATAGGCGTTTTTAATAAAGAATCTTTTGGCTTTCAAAATTCATGAATGAAGTTTGTGAAATATCAGAACTAGAGGTAATATGGACGTAGTTAAGATATTTCTGGTGGGTATTCTGCTGGAAATTTGATGTGGACTTATTATCCGTTTTATATTCAAGGTTCTTGAATATAGATAATAAGTTGAAAGAAGCTGCTAATAGAGGTAATATGGACGTAATAACAGAGAATGTTCTATATCTGACCAGAGGTAATATGGACGTGGATGGATATATAACATTAGGTAGGAGTGGATAATTCAGAGGTAATATGGACGTGATTATCTTTGATGAATTCTTTGCTCAGAGGTTATATGGACGTGGCAAAACGTTTCTTAATTATCCCACTGGAGAAATAATTATCGAAAAATAGTTCAGAGGTAATATGGACGTGACTTGTTTTCATCAGACCAAGTTTGGGAAGAATCCGAAACCGAGATAATTTCATTGGGGAATCTTTTTAAAGGACCTATTATCTATGGCGTATTCAAGACTCTTGAAATACAGATAATAGTTAGATGGTTTTTTTTCGAATCACATAAACATTACACTGTATATTTATATGACTGAAATAGGGTATATGTGAACGCTATTCATGAAAGTTACACATAATATTTCTTCAGGAACTTGCCGTTGATCGGCATCATGAAAAAGTCACCTTCAGGCTTGGTCAGTCGATACGCACCGTTAGAATACCCTGATTCTATAACGAAAAGACCTTTCCATTTAGGATAAAATTTTCCTTTTGTCTTGTGCGTCATGACCATTGGTCTTCTCACTGCTAAGATCAGATCACCAACTTGAAAGATTCTTTCCTTCACCTTTTTATTAAAGGCTCTGGAAAGACGTGCTTGGTATAGCTCAATACGCTATTGAGCTAATAAGCATTTTTCGTCTAGCGCTTCTAGCTCTTGTAGTCGTAGATGGTAACTTTCTTCGACAGTCAACTCACTGGCTAAGGCTACTCGAAGAGAGAGAATCTGGATTTCTAGGGGAAGAACTGCTTCACTCCCATAAACCAAAAAGAATGGTGTACTACCTGTTGGAGTTCGGACCGTTGTACGATAGGCCCAGAAACATTCGCCAAGCTTCTCATTCCAATCGCGCTTGTTTGAAGACACAAACTTCTTGAAAATTTTGATGATAGTCTTATTGAAGGCTTCTGCTAACCCATTAGCCGTTGGATTGTAAGCAATAGAGGCTACATTCTGAATTTGATTCTTATCATAGAACCAATAGAATACATGGCTCGTGAATTGTGGACGATTATCATGGATGATCCTGCGAGGTAGGCCAAAGCGATAGATAACGTGATGTTTGATGAAACTGATCACGTTTGACGTCTTTACTTCGATAAGCGGTATAACTTCTTCCCACTTGGAGAAGTAATCGGTTATAGCCAGGATAAACCGATGTCCTCTAGAAAATGGCAGACTGATTGGACCTATGACGTCAATACCCCAGGCTTCAAAAGGCCAAGATGCCGCCGTCGGGTATAAAAACTCTGAAGGTTGATGAATGAAGTCGGCGTGTAACTGACAAGCCCTATATTTTTTTTGCATATTCAACATCATCTGCTATCATCGTGGGCCAATAATAACCCATTTACCTAAGGCGATCTTTTAATTTGGGGCCTGGTTGATGTGTACCACAAATTCTGTCGTAAGCTTCACGGAGTGCATATTTGGCTTCTGTGTCTGATAAACATCACAACAGTAGCCCGTCGTAAGAGCGTCGATACAGCATTTTGGTAGCTGTATCTTAGTAAAATCTGAGGGATCGTCTTTGGACAGACACTGCTTCCTTTGGGTCCTCAGGAAGGATTCCGTAGACGGCGTAGTCTATGAAAGGAAATCTCCAGTCTTTAGCGTCGACGTTTGTTTCTGTTACGTAACTGTGATGAATATGTAAGGCATCTTTCACACAGAATAGCTCTCGACCAGACACTGTGATCGAATGCTGAGTATTGGTAGGGACGGTCAAGGAAGCAGCAAGACCGGCTAACGCATCTGCTTCTATATTCTGTAATCGAGGCACGTGCTCGATAAAGAATCCCGTAAAGGTAGAAGCGAATTCGATTGTCACTTTGTGATATGGGATGAGATCTTCGTGACAAACTTCATAATCCCCTCAGACCTGACTAACTATTAGCTTAGAATCGCTGTAAGCTTCTAGATAGTCAACTCCCAATTATTTTGCCAGTTGAAGGCCGATCAGTAGGGCATTATATTTGGCCACGTTGTTAGTGCAAGGTGCCATGAGAGAATATGCACGGTGTATAACCAGATAGTGGGGTGACACAAGCACGATGCCTACTTCGGCCACGATATTTCCCTTCGGTCCTGTTCTTGATGCACCGTCAAAAAACATTCACCAAATAGGGATTTCCTCAGTTGCAGTGTTAGACTCTACTACTTCATTCGGGATTTTATTGTAGAGTTTGAAAGATTCTGGCACCGGATGAGCTGCTAAGAAATCAGCTAATGCTTGGCCTTTTACTGCCTTCTGAGGGACGAACAACATATCGTATGGAGTCAACAGCATTGCCCATATAGCTAAACGGAAATTAAGAGAACCCGGTTTAGTCATGAGTATTCTGAGAGGATTGACTTTAGATATGATGTGGATAGTCTGCCCAGACACATAGTGACGTATCTTCTGGATAGTAAATACCAGTGCGAGATATTCCTTTTCCACAGGTGTGTATCTATGCTCGGCACCCACCATCGTGCGGCTGAGGTAGTAGATTGCTTGTTCATGGCCGTCTTCATTCTTCTGAGCTAATAGGGCACCAAGGGAATGATTCATAGCACGAACATATAAAAAGAAAGGCTTTCCCATTATTGGAGCCACCAATACTGGAGGGCCTGTAAGATACTTTTTGATGTCGTCAAATACACGTTGACATTGTTCAGTCCAGACGAAAGATACTCCTTTCTTCATGAGCTGAGTAAACGGTTGATACCTTCTAGAAAGATTTGAAATGAATCGTCTGATCTAGGCTAGCCTTCCTTGAAGTCTGCGTAGCTTTTTGAGATTTCTTGGGAGACGCATATCGAGGATGTCTTTCACTTTCTCTGGGTCAAGATGTATACCCTTTGAAGTGATAACAAAACCAAGAAACTTGCCGCTGGAGACTCCCAGAAAAGACTTGGTTGGATTCATCTTGAGTTGGTGTGCACGTATTTGTTCGAACACCATTCTCAAATATTAGAGGTGGTTGCCCATGAGATGACTTTTAACTGCGATATCATCTACGTAGCATTCTACTATTTTTTGCACAAATGATCGTGAAAAATTGTGTTCATAACTCGCTGGTATGTCGCCCCTGCAATTTTCAATCCGAAGGGCATCACAGTATAGCAGTATACCCCCAATGGTGTTCAAAAAGATGTGTATTTCTCATTGTCGAAGAACATCTTGATCTAGTTGTAGCCTGAGAACCCATCCATGAAGGACATATGCTCGAAGCCATAAGTATTGTCGATCATGATGTCGGTGATCGACAGAGGGAACTCATCTTTCGGGTATGTAGAGTTCAAATCATGGTAATCGATACAGACTCGAACTTTACCATTCCTTTTTATAACTGGAACAATGTTAGCGACCCAGTCAGGGTGTTGTTCTTCGTGAATGAACCCGCTTGAAATAAGCTTCTTGACTTCACTCTCAATGTCCTCCATGATATCTGGTCGGAACCGTCGTTGCTGCTGCTTCACTGGCTTAGCTTTGGATGAGATATTTAGGCGGTACATAGCAACTTTAGGGTCCAAGCCTGGCATGTCTTCATAGCTCCATGCAAAGACGTCAATGTATTCTCTTATAAGCTGTATAAGAGAGTGTCGTTTTTCGCCAGACAGACTTTTGCTGATGAAGATTGGTTTAAGAGATGATTCATCTCCTAAATTAACTTGGACAACTTTATCTTCAGTAGGTGGTTCACGTTGTTCGAAATGTAACTCCCACCTAGTATCTATCTTTTGATTCCATTGTTTAAGCTCGATCGATTGGACATCATCTACAATTTGGTCAACTCACACCATGTTGACGAACAAAGTTGCTTTGAACATGTCTCGAATGCTGGAGTCTGAATCCTAGAGCAGGAATCAGAAGAATGAGAATAAGAATCAACTTCGATGTTAGATTCTTTAGGAGTTATTGGAGGAGTAACGTTGTCATGACCCGCTCCCGAATAATCGAACACGAGTCGGACACGCCCAGCCTTCGTCGTTAGACACGATGAAGTAAGCTGTACCAATATCTAGGGAGAACTATGAATCAAGATAAGAATGAAAGTAATCACAGCATCTAATATATCAATCCCATAATCTCAAATACAAATCTAAATGTTATTACATTCCAGCAAAATGTAAACTATAAAGATGTCTCTAATACAAGTCCAGATAAAGCTAAAGTAGAGAAGACTAGGCTTCCTCAGCCTCTAGGTCCTGGGCAACATCAACTGGCTCATAGGTGCCTCCAGGCTCCTGCCCGTAGTAAGTATCACAGATAGCCTCCAGCTCACCTGCAACATATCCTAGTCAGAAGCGGAGCTAAGTATATCCAAGGAAATGAATAAGAACATCATGGTATGAACAAGAACACAGGAATATATATAAAGTACGAGAAATGAGAACAAGACATGGAAACTGAATATGAATACTGAAAATAACTACAGGGAACATGATATGAGTCCTGAAAATAAAATACAGCCTGAACATGAAATATAACCTGAATCCTGAAATATACAATATTAAAATACCTCCAGAGTGTGTGATCGGCTTGGATAGATTCAATGAACATGAAATGGTATGGCTTTGGTCCCGCGTGCACGGTGCGGGACCTAAGCTATTCACATGAATAGTAACAGGGTTTGATCACACATCTGCAGTATTTTCCCTCCCAGACACAAGTAAACTCAAGAAATATGAAACAAGACAATCCCTTGATACATTGTGTCAACAAGGTGATACAAGAATAAATATACAAGACATGAGAAAATGAACAAGTCTGAGGAGTATACTTGCCTTGCTCAGGGTGATCAAGTGTGGGATGTATAGCTGGATATCCTCCTGTTTATAAATTACTAGTTGGTTAATAAACAGACTAATTCTAATTTGGTTATCAACAATTTAATGATGATTAATTTCTATATAAGTCCTAGCCTAGGGATACCTCTTCTAACCATGTCTCTATAGGTTATCAAAATTAGCTATACTCTAAGTTAGCACGAAACCAAAATCTAAAATAGTTATCCCATATAACTAGTTTGCCACATTATCTATATACACAATGACTTGGCATCCCTAAACTGTTAGCTTCTAATAGCAAGGGTGTACTGCTCTTCAGAAGTCCATATTAATCCTTAGGATAGTCTCCTATAGACTTATGCTAATGGATTCTAAGATTGATACCAGGTTTCTTTTTACTAATATTTATGTAGATACCCCCTGAAAAACCAGTGAGTGACTGATGCTGCTAAAGGCTGAACTTCAAGGTATCCTTATTCTAATATGAACTATATTCATAGGTGCCTAGCTAATGGGGTTTTACAGCTCATTATAAATCAGTCCTGAACTGGACTGATCTAATCAGTCCAAATAATGGCATTCCTAGTTAGACTATTTTAAACTTGAACAATCTGGTGACTGTCAAGTTGTTGACAATCACATTAAGGTGTCTGGAAATTCAAATCAGAGTAGTGACTTAAATCAAACATGCCATGATCCTATATCTCCTACTGCAAATACCCAATCATCCAAGAAGGCTGCATCTACTGGATTGTCTATATAATCAGTAAATTCTGTTCCAGGAACTTCCCACACCCTTAACTCAAATGGTCCTCACTTCTATCTCCTAAATCAGTAACCAAAGGTTGAATTTACACATTAATAAACAATTTGCCAACTGATACCAGGATCAGTCATTCCAAAATAGACACTTAGCTCATAACCTATTTTCTAGGGAACATGACATGGATAAATTTAAACACACACCACTTAGCCTCACTGTGACTAATGCAACGAGAGCCAAAAAGAATCAATTCAGTATAAGAAAATTTAGGACATAATGAGACTGATATCCATTAATCTTAATTAAGACAACACAAATCAGTCTAGAACAGGGCTTACCTATATCAATCCTCAACAGTATTTATACATATCATCCAGTTTCAGTCAGTCTAAACACTACCATAATGTGCAGGATTAAAACTGTTACTGAAATCTGTAGCATTATCCTTATAATCCAAGGTGATTCACCCCCCTTACACTCTATTGCACTCTCTTGAACACTCAAAGAGCTGATCTCAGTTAATATCATTCTAAATGTGAAATTTTAGGGAATGGACTTAACATGATGGTAACTAATCAATCACTTAAAATTATATGAAAATTAGTCTCAAACAGGACTGATTAGTCCAGTCCAGGTCGAGCTGATGTAATTCAGTCTCTCTAAAAATCCACAGATCAATTCTCACTAGAACTCTCATATATTAGTTTAACTAAGTCTGATACCACCCCTGCAACATTCCAATCAGTCCACACACATAACATTTATCCCCGTACTCTAGTTATCCACCCTTTGGTTTAAGGGTGGCTGAATACTCAGGTTTAGGGAACATCAACATGACTTGCTTTATCATCATTGGCTTCTAGCTCCCATAATATTTGCCAAATAATTCTAATAGATGACCACTTGGTTATACACAAAATTTTGAATCACCTTACAGTGCACAAACAAGAGCAACACATACCCTGAATAAAACACAAGGCTACCAGTATCCACTACTGCTCAGGATTTAATACAATCAATTAAGACATTGAATCTACACATGTAACAGATACTAGGTTTTGGTACCCGAGCCTCATTTATCAAAATTAGGTCAAAAAGAAGAGTACAAAATTTACCTGGAATGTCAAATTTGTATCCACAATTTTCAACTACAACGATCGTGTCCGATACGTTTCCACTCGGATCCAAGAGTGAAACAGAGCATGATTAAAACATTGCATCAAACAAGTGATGGTCAGAGATAGCAGGTTAATTCCTGAGTTCTCTTTGTTACAAATTGAAATTCCAGAAGAAAACTCTCGAATCTACTAACAATCTAAAATAAAGACTCATCGAAAACTATAGATCCTTGGAGAAGAAATAAGAATTCCTCACGAATCACCAATCTCGATCAATCTAATTTCAAGGAAATGGATAGAAATGAATCACTCACCTTTACAAGTTGTAGGTCAAAACATCTACGAGTTCTGATCCCCTCTCATAATTCATTTGACTAAAATAATTAATCAAGGCTAGAAAGATCTCTGATCGGAATAAGGATCGATTAGCTAGGCATACAGATCCAAAATTACTAAGAAGTTCATTAATTACAAAATCACAGAAATATAATTCGAGATCTAGAATCGAATTTATACTCACCGATCTAAATTTTGTAGGAAGAACGACGATCGATTGATCTGGACTCGCTCGACAATTTCGGAGATCAACGGAGGCTCGGCATCAATCTGTCGACGTTGTCACTAGAAGGAGGAGTGAAACAACCTCGATTAAGAAAACCAAACATCAATTCTTCAAAATCGATCGGGATCGTCCAGTTCTAGAATAGAAGGATCGATCAACACTTACCAGGGAAAGAAGAGACGTCGAAGCTCCACTCGCGCATTGCTGATCGAAAGAACAACCGTCCTAGCTTCCAGAGGAGGTCATCGCCATCATCGCCATGGTTCGGCTGCTTCCTTACGAACTCAGTCTTCTCAAATTGTGAACCGTTTGGAGAAGAAAGGAAGAATTTGAGTTCCCAAACGAATGAACGGTGGATTGATTAAATAGGGATTGGAAATTCCAGATCTAGAATTGAATTGGCGGGAAAGCCAATCCTCTCTATTACCATGGCCGTTAGGAGAATGAACATAGTTAGTTAGGAAATTTGAATTTTCTACTCTTCAACACTCAAAGTGGAAAAGAAATAAACAGGGAGGATTAATTTAGGAATTAAGTTTTCATTTTTTTAAAAACCTTTTACAGGCCTGACCTATATAGCTATAACCATAACAGCTTGGTTAATTGGGCTAAGAAGAGGCCCACTCAAGGTTGAGAAAAAATGAGATAAAAAGAAAAGAAAAGAAAAATAACTAGAGAGTTAATTTCAAGAAAATGATTAAAGAATTTATATATAAAAAAATTGAGAGGTGGAGTTACAAACGTAACCCATACCAACACCGTTTTGTTGATAATAGTTCTCGGGTTTGCCGGAAGAAGCAAAGTGACGTATTGACAACCGTCGTCCTTGACCGTAGTTTAGTCCCTGGTCGCTTTTTATATCATATCCCATGTTCTGGATGATATTCTTGGCCTGCCAACTATATCGGTAAAGTTGTATTTTTTTAGAATCATAGTCATCTTCAGTGTTGTGGTTGGGAGAAGTAGAGTCCAGAACGAACTTTCTTTCGCCAGTTATTCGACCGAAGATGATCAATTCTTCACCCTTCTTTCTAGCTGGAACGATAAAGTAGTAGATATCTTCTGGCCAGACCTTTTTCTGCAGACGAGGCATCGTCACCGGCATACAAAGATGTGGTCCTATGCCATGCTCTAGGGTGTATATTATATCAATGTACTGGTTTACAGATTGGTAGACATTGGAGTAATTCAAAGATAAACCTTTACTTAGAAAATATGTTAGTTCTTCTTCAGGGATAACATCATCCACTGAAGGTATATTATTTTGAGTATTGATATACACATTGAGGGGATCATTGTCCAGAACAGGCGCCACAGACTTGGCCAAGTTCACCACATAGGGTAACTCGTCAGGATTGGGAGGACGGACTTCAGCAGGTTCCACCCGAGTTGTTTTGCGGAGAGTGATGGTCAATGGTTTGACCATATCAGGATTCTTCTTTTTGACCCGGATTGTGAGAGGCTTTGGAGTACTTTTTAGAGTAGTACGTCCTTTGACTCTGATAACAAGGGGACTGTCACTGGCGGATGAACTCACTTCAGCTTCATTGTCAGCTTCGTTGCCGTCATCCTTAGAGAGCTGAGATTGGTAAAGTACCGAATCTCCATAGTAGGCTTCAATACCCTTAA
The DNA here is from genome assembly GCA_029216955.1 of Iris pallida. NCBI lineage: Eukaryota > Viridiplantae > Streptophyta > Magnoliopsida > Asparagales > Iridaceae > Iris > Iris pallida. Next base: position 9,593,777 of record JANAVB010001399.1, read on the forward strand.
AAGGATCGACATCGGCAAACTCTATCTTCACGATGCCATCGCTATTGACATACTTGAAGCACTGGTCAAGGGTAGAAGGAACGATCATGTTCTCGTGTATCTACGAACGTCCTAACAAGACGTTGTAGGATACATTGGCATCGATTACATAGTAAGAAACCTCTGTTCGGAGATCGCCAATCTGGCACTTGATGTGAATCTTTCCCAGCGGATGGCATCTCCCAGCATTGAAAGCCATGATAGTTGTATTGGTTGCAGACAGCTTGTGCAAAGAGATCCCTAAAATTTGGAGTAAACTTCTAGGAATGATGCTGAGGGAGGAACCTGGATAGATATGCATCCGATCCACCTTAACCGCCCCGATATACCCTGTATAGTACAGAGGTATATCATGATAATTGTTTTTGAGTAGCATGTTCTCTTATGAAAAGGTGATGTTAGGCACCACTTCCATAGTGATATGACAGTGAAGACATGAGATGTGATCTTCAGCAGGAGCTTTGACTTCAGCGAGATAAGAGTCGACATGTAGCAATGCCTCACTTAAGGCTTTTCGCTTCTCTTTGGAGAGTCGCAATAGATCGAACAAAGATAATCTGGCAGGTGTATTGGCCTGCTGTGCCAGTATGTCAAAGTTGTAAGGCCGATCCATGCCTTCAAAAGTTGGTGCCTTCAGAGACTTGTCAAATCGCGTTTCTTTCTGCTTAGCTTTATCGGTAGTTGATGACTTAGATGGACCAATTTCTGAACTTGTAGGGGCAACATGAGCTGGAGAAGGTACTGCATATTCTTGTGTGGGGTCATAAGTTCGTAGGTAGGTCTTCCCAGATCGCGTCTCGACAGATAAAATATCGTAAATGGAGGAAGACACCATATGGCATGATTTGTATTTCTTGCCCCTCTTTGCTTTGAAAGACACCACCCCTTGCATCATTTCTTGTACCAGGTCTGGATGGACGCACATGATCTCTCACGTTCTGTCGTGAGTAGCACCAACATTGAGTTGCGAGCTGGCGGCAGGTTGACGACTTCCATTATTGCCTTGGAGATTGGGACTACACCATCTGGGACTTCTGTGGGTGGAAAGTCAACAAATTGAAGAAAGATCTTGTTAGAAGATACGACCTTTTCTTCAGCTTTGACGTTGATCACTTGGCTGTCGATAAGCTGTTGTATCTTCTTCTTCAGGAAGATGCAATCCTTGGTAGAGTGGTGCACGTACTGATGATAAAGACAGTACTTGGGATCGTTGAGTTGGTTTACCTCCGTAGGACATCGTGGTGGAGGCAATGTCAGTTTATTACCCTTGATCAATGTGTGAAAAATGGTAATAACATCATCTTCGTCAAAGGAGAAAGTCTCCTTGGGTTTGTCAGGAGCGCCCTGAGAATTGGAAGCTCCCTTGGAGGTGTCGACCTTCAAGACTTCTTTCCCTTTACCCCCACGGACAGGGATAATTTGGGGGTGCTTGCTTTTGTCTTCAGATTTGGGTGTCTTCAACCCTAGTAATTCCAGATTAGGGACATCATTTTCAGCAGTATCAGCAACCCCGATGAAAGCGGGCCATGTATCATACTTATGTATACCCAGACAGAACTTCACTGTAGGAAGGTAGTTATGTCGACAAGTATCCATAAGCTCTGAGTCTGGTATACCGAAGGGCATCTTCAATGCTAGTCGCCTAAAACATTGGATGAAAGCAATAACAGACTCAGTCCTCCTTTGTTTGGTCTCGATGAGGGTGGACATACTAACATGCATGCCACTTTCATAAAATTTGTTGAGGAATAACCTCTCCAAGTCTTTAAAGTAATTAATACAACCGTCATGCAGACTGCAGAACCATTCAAATGCTACCCCCTGCAAGGTGCTAATAAATAGCTTTGACAAGAACGGATCGTCCCTTGGTAAGTGCAGAGTCTGCGTATTGAAGTATGTCATGTGTTGGCAAGGAAAAGTTATCCCGTCAAATGAATTTAGCGTCAGTAGCTTACAGTTAGGAGGGCAAGTAGCATTCTCCCATTCAGGAGGACAAGGTTGAGATATCTCCATCTTTTGAAGCTCATCTTTGTGTGAGATGGTATAGAGACGGGCAACAAGAGAATCAATTATATTCTGCTGATTGAGCATATATTGAGAAACGACTGCTGTATGGTTGTCAGGTGTCGTTGGTGAAGGACCACCTCCAGCATTTACGAGATTTGGAGGAGGCGCAACAGAATGATACTCCTTTTGTAGCGAAGGAGGGTTGTTGTTATGAGCCGGACTAGTGTGTACTGAGACGTTCGGATGAGGTGGAGGAACAGCCCCAGCAGTTTGGACTGCCATGATACTTGTAAGCATATCAGTGATCTTGGCAAATGTCGTTTCAAGACTCTCTAGCCGCTTGTTGGTCTGATCACTGGCTTCTTCGGGTCTCTCTCCATCCGCCATGTATGTAGATAACATGCGAGGATGAATAGCGGAGATAGTTCAACTGGTGCTGATACTGTTTGTCTCTGAATTGAAAAGACCCTCGTCTTCACGCAGGGGAGGTAGATAGTCACCGTCGGACTCGAAAAGATCATCGTCACCTGGAAGGCTACCCCCGGTGTGAAGGTCGTCTGCTTCAGATTCTGAGGGAATACTACCCCCAGCTGAAGGATTATCACCCCCAGCTTGGGAGTCCTCGTCATCTATACGAAATCTCGTCCTTGACCTAGTACCCATATAGACTCCTTCAGATGTAATAGCTCGATGGCTATCTGTTGGCAGACTTCTTCTTCTTCTGTTCGCAGAACTGAGAGAAAAAGTTGGGTTAGTGGTCCACCTTCTTTGATTGGGGCTCCCGTAAGGAGGACCCTATGAAGCCATTTTGGATGAAACATATAGCGGCTTTTCATCATCAGAGCGATACAGTCGTCAAAACATGGACTGCCTCTGAGGCACTTTTATTGCTTTGGAGCAGCAACACTTGACGACAATACTGGTGCACGAATGTACGCCATGAATTGCAGTATCCTCCCTCTCTTTACGCTTATGATTTATCATATTGTGTAAATCGGCAAAAGGGAGTTTTGCCTTAAAATCTATGTCACATGCATCGCCTAGCTTTGTATATAGGTTTGTAAGGGGAGTTGGCGCATCCAGACTTAGTTCATGTGCAGGGGCAACCCCCACACCTAAGTCCCGTACTGACCTTGAAGACAGCTCCGTGCTATACGCGGTGGGGTCTCTCTTTTTGTTGTGGGTGCATAGACCCTGGAGCATGCCCTTGGGCGCATACGTTTCTGAAGTCCTGGCAACATGTCTGGCCCTCCTGGATGTGGGTGCATAGAATGGGTCATCAGAGCCTGGGCGCATGGCCCTGGACGCATAGACTATCGAAGACAGAAGTCCTATGGCTAGAGTTATGCTCCCACATACTGACTTGGACGCATGACTCTGGGCGCATGCTTTGGAAAATAACGTTATTTTCTCCCAGTTTTGCCTTTTTCGTTTGTGAGCCTCGTCGAGTTTGTCCAGAGCATCGAACACTTCGATTCTTGGCATCGTAGTGTTTTTTTTGCCAAGTTTCGAGTGTTGAACACTCTATTGTTGATTGCATAAGAAGAAAGTTGCTAGGCTAGTAGAGCCCAAAATGGTGTGCTCCTTTTTCGTGTCAGGAGTCTCTATGACGGAGGTATGCACCCACAGGAGATGTCACGACCCGCACCCATTGTGAGGGTACGAGAACGTAACAACGTCCAGCCTACGCCGTAGTGTCGACGGTAGAACGCTGTCCTAGGTCAATCATCTAACAATATAAAGGTACCTGTACAGTATATACACTCCGAATGGAGGTGACATAGCAATATACAGTCTCAATCACATCTAAGGCAGAATGATAAGATAGAAAGATAGATAGATAAATAAATACTGAAATGAGGAAATCCACATAAATACAACCAGAGAGTCTAAGTGTCTAAGATAATATCTCAGCAAACATCCAGAAATATAAGTCTTAACTACTGAATATGAAAGAATATATACAACCCATATCTCAAAATGACTGAAAAAGTAAAACCTAGACTAGGGAGCCTCAGTCTCTATAGCTAGTGGATCCGACTGGAAATCTGGGTCACAAAAGTCATCTACAGCTGTCCCATAGTAGGTGTCTACGCAGGCCTCATCCTCATCCTCTGTAATATTTTCAACAGGTCCAGTCAGGACAGGAGCGAGTACAAAACATCTCACGCAGTTCATATCAAGTTAGGAAATATAAAGCATGCAATAGAGTAAGGTACAGAAAATGCTGAAAGAAGAATGTATATAAAAAATAGTAGAGATTTGATAACAGGAAATATCTATATATGATAAGTAAGAACTGTAAGCCACATGTGATTTAGAGTATAATATGGTTATGTAAACGGTCTAGTACAATACAATGGTAACTCCATTGTACGTGAGTGTACAATAGACATATACAATAGTTATACAATGTTGTATAATAGGATTTGAGTACATAACCAATTCTACTCCCCCTCCCCAATCAATACACAAGGATCCACTACAGTTACGTTATCTTATACAATAGTGTACAATGTTATACAATAGATGTACAATGTTATATAATATTTGTACAATGGTCTATCCCTGGGACTCATGTGATAATGAGAGTACAATATGCACAAGGAGTATACAAAGATATGGGTATTCAATAAATACAATATGTAAGTGAAATGCACATCACAATATGTATCTAGTGAATACAAGGGGATAACATCTCAAAAGAAGATCCATATAGTACCAATCCGTGATAACAATCGTGTCAGCATCAAGTACAGTAATCTAGAGCAAGAATGTAAATCCAGACAAGTATGAAATAGTAAGAGAATGTACTCGCCTGATATCCTGAGTGTCTGAAGAGAATATACTGTCCGAGGAGTGGTGTCTGCCTCCTATCAGAATAGTACAAGTCACTATGAGTCTAAAATGATAATAAGATGCAATTCAATACATTCTAAATGAATCTAGGTCAATCTAGGTCAAACCTAAGTCATACTAGGTCGTACTGAGCCAAACTGGGTCACACTAGGACAACCAAGGTCAAACAAGGTCACAGGAAATCAATCCAAGTTAAACTAGTTCAATTTGGGTCAAGGGTTAACTTATAGTTGACTTTTGGTCAAAAAGTCAACTCTAGTCAACACTGGGTCAAACTAGTCTAATGTTGACCAACTATTGACTTTCAGTCAACTGGTCAACTCTGGTTTGGTTTCGGTCAAATCTAGTCGCTTAAAGGCTAAGTTTGACTATCGGTTGACCTTTGTTGACTTTTAGTCAAAATGGTCAACCGACGTCAAAACTAGTCTAGGAGCACTACATTTTTTCATTACCAACCAAGGGAACCAAGTTCTAACCATGTCTTAGACTCCAAACTCAAATACCTATATTACCCTTACCAAGGTAATCCCGATACCTTGCCTAATACAAAGGAAACCCCGTTAATACCCAAGATACTAGCCTAGGCTTCCTAGGGTAGTTAGATACTATCCTATCTAAGGGTTACCTACCAAGATACATAGGTTTTCTAGGTATCTAACTCATCTTAGATCACATGTGGGTTATCTACCCTTTACCTTACCATGATATTCTCTAACTTCTAATTAACACCCACATACCACACTCACTCATTCACTCCCTCACATACAACACCCATATAGGCTTTCCTATAGGTTATTAGCTATACTCATATATCACTCACACTCACAAATACATATATAAACTCATAAACACAAATATATATATATATATATATATATATATATATAGGCTCACATACACAAATATATATAGGCTCACACACACACTAATCTCTCTCTCTCACACACACACATGGGCTTATAAAGTGGACTGATAAGTGCTGCCATAGGGGCCTATTTAGAACAGGTTTTGGACAAGTTTAGGGTGGTTTTGGGAACTTCTATAGGCTGATACATAGGCTTAGTTTAAGGGACTAAAATGTGGACTATGGGGACAGCTAATGGCTGATTTTAAGGGGTTGTTTAAGGCTGGGTTAGGGACTGCTTTAAGGGACTGGCTTGGGGCCAATGGCTGTCCAAATGGGGTTATTTGTGGACTGGTTTGGGACCCATAGGGCCTGTCCAATATGGACTGAAATTTAGGACAGTTCAATGGGTAAGTTTAAGGACAGATTTAGGATAGGTAAAGGGGCTTCCTTGGGCTGCTATGGGGTTGGATTTGAGGCAGGTAAATGACAGGTTTTGTGGCCTGGATTGGGGCTAAACAAGGGTGTACACAGGCTGGTTATGGGGCTGAACTTTGGACTGTGTTTGGGTGGGTTTTTTAGGTTGTTTAGGTGACAGTTTTGGGACAGCAAGTGTGGTGTACACAGGCTGCTATGGGCAGGTTTAAAGGCTGATTTGTGGGCATGTTAAGGGCTGGTTGGGGGCTGTCCATATATGGACTAATATAGGCTAAATGAGAGCTGTCCATGGGACTGTTTAGGGGGCTAACATGGATTGGTTTTGGACTGCCAATGGGCAGGTTTGGACTGGTTTGTGACTGGTGTAGGACTGAAATTTAGAGGGACTGGTTTGAGACAGCTGGAGGCTGTTTAATGGGTATTTGTTAGGACAGGAATGTGGGACTTTAAGGGGCCTTGAGGACTGGTTATGGAGCTGGTGTGGGAGGGTGTTTAAGGGTGATATGGAGCTGTCAATGCCCTGCTACAAGGGCTAAATCATTGGGGGTGTATGGGACTGATATTAGGCTGCTATGGGCTGGATTTGCCCCACACATACTGCTGTTTACAGCAGGATAATGCCCTGCTACAGCTGCTGTTTGCAGCAACAGTCCTCCCCCATTTCCCCCTTAAAATCCCACTCTCTCTATCCCTCTCAATCTCCATATCTATCACTCCATGCCTTTCTCTCTAATTCTCTATATAAACACATATACCACACACCAAACCAATCAAGTCCACCACCACTCTACTCCTCTATTTCCCGAAATCCCAAATCTCCTAAACACATACAAGGACACCATTTACACACCAATGTATATACACATATATATAAGATACAATATATATATACATATACATATATATATATATATATATATATATATATATATATATATGTATCTATATATATACATATATATATATATATATATATATATATATATATATATATATTTTTTTTTTGGGTGTCCTTTTTACTAGAGCTTAGGCGCGTGCGCCTAAGGAGGGGTTCGAACCCGGGCCACCCGCCCGGGGACCCTCGTCGCTACCAACAGGCCACGACCCCGCGGACTATATATATATATATATATATATATATATATATATATATATATATATATATATATATATATATATATATATATATATATATATATATATATATATATATATATATATAAATATACACACATATATATACATATATAGACATTAATATACACATACCACCATGATATAGATATATATATATTAGAATATGATACAATGTGATACCAAGAGAACACAATCTCTAAATAAATTAAAATCTGATATTTAATATCTAAATAACATTTAAACAATATATATATTAAAAACACATGTGTCCAAATAGGGATTTTTCTACTAGGACACAATCCCACACTTAGGACACTCCTAGAAGTCTCCAAAAGGACACGAAACGGACACAAAACCATGGGGGTGTTTCCTATGGGTCAAAACCATCCTAATGCATGAGAGAAATGAGAAGGGGAAGGGATTTATACCTCCCGATGACTCGAATCGAAGGAAATGTCTCCCGATACGCCACCGACACGTAGGAACCCCAAACGGACACGAACGAGCTCCGAATCTCTTCAAACTTGGGTAGCTCCTTCCTTGGCTTGAGTAGAGAAGGAAAGAAGAAGGTTGGGTGGAAGAATGGAAGGATTTGGTGGAGAAAATGGTAGGGATTGCTCACTAGAAATTTGGGGAAGAACAAGAGAGAGGAAATGAGATGGAAAGGAATAGAAAATATCAAAGGGGCTTGTGCCTATCCCCTCTAGAGGTGGCCGACCATATGGGGCTATTTGTCCTATTATGGTAAGGTCCAAAATGCCTCCACTAACCTATTTTATTAGTATTAGGAAAGGGCTAATTGGTTGGGGATAAATTAGTCATTCTAACACACTAATCTCACTAATCATATCCAAAATAAATTAGCCTAGTCACTAACTAAAATAATTAGCATGTGGGCCATGACTAACTAGTGTGTGGGTCCCACTAGAGTCAAAACTACCCCGGGTCCCCGTTTCAAGTCGGATTGAGCTGAAATTTGAACCCGACTCAAATAACCCCAAAACAATATTATAAATAATAAAATAAATTTCAAAAATATTCAAAAAATACAAAATGACAAAAATACCCCTATTTCTGAAAACTGGGGGTGACAGGGGAGCTCCATACGCCCACGTGGAAGGCCTATGCGCCCATGTGACAGAGTTCTTCGGTTGCATATCTTCTACGACACTGGCAGGATATGCACCACGAGCCTTCGGAAGCCAAGTCTTGCGAGACTTGTTTGGTTTCACTGATTTTGAGGAAGTAGAGTCGTTCCTCGAGAGCATCTCTTCGAACGCCTGCTGATCGAACTTCACAATCAACATCTTCTAAGTGCTCCCCACTTTATCGGTATCGAATTACGTCACTACCTTCTCGTCAGAGAAGAAGGTAGTCCCCAGCAGAGTTGCCATTTTTGTGGACACACACAAAAAAGAAGAAGAAATGCTATCTTTTCTTATTGGCACAAGGCACCACAAATCGAGTACGCCTGAGAGATCCTGTACTGAGGATCCCCGAGTACAAAATAAATTCTGGGGAATGGGACAATGGAGATCGATCGGCAGTTGCACCTTTACTCCGTTGGCACTCCGATTACAAAAGTGGAAGAAAACCTAAAAAATTGCTAACTCTTAGCTCGCTGGCAAGAAGGACAACAATTTGGCTCTTAAAATGCTCTCTGTTCTGTCTATTTTTGAAAAGGTATGAGACCCCTATTTATAGTCGTTTTGTATTGAAATGACTGTTACGCTCCCACAGGTGGAAAATATACTAATTTTACTGTGGGTGCGTAACACCCCTTTGGGCGCATAGGGTTTAGGTGCATGGACACTGGATGATCGTGGGTAGATCGATGGGTTGACATGGCCGCATACTTCGGTGCATGATTGCTCGTGGAGACTGACGTGACCATATGCTTCGGTGCACAATTGATCGTGGATGTTGACTGAGTCGTAGGGATCTGCTGCTTTGGACGTATAGTATGGGAGTAAGTTTATGTGCCCACATTTGAGTGCATGTTTGATCTGTATGAAAATAACGTGGGCGTATAGCTCATCTTCGATAATGTGGGCGTATAGCCCCTCTTCGATCATGTGCACACATAGTCCCTCTTCGATCATGTGGGTGCATAGACTCCCTTTGTTTATGTGGGCGAATAGCCCCCTTTTGGTTATGTGGGCGCATAGCTTCTTTTGTCTTCTTCATGTGGGATACATAGTCTTGTATTTTTCATGCTTCTACAGATATGTAAACAAACCCTAATGAATGTTAATATAGATAGCTAAGTCATATACCTCACGTATGGGTTAGCCGTATCAAAAATGTGGATAGCCATCGTATGATGTACCGTATTAGCCCAGTCGTTCACATGTCGAAAGGTATTTCAAGTGCACATTGTCTATTAGTCTTCAATGTTCAAGATTCAGTTATCTTGTTCATATTCATTCTTGCTAGTGATTTCTTGTACATGTTTATCATTTTCAGTTTATACTAATGTTTACTTATTTTCTAATACATCTCTACTGTCTAGCTTATTTTGTATTAAGTTACATAAATACAACAGATTGTACTTTGCTCTATTCCTGACTGGATTGTTGTAGGTGACTTGGCGTGCTTCATACTTTTGCGCTTTGGACTATATATGGGAGATAGAGATCTTGGAGGCTTACCGTAGGTTCTGGATAAATTAATTAGTTTCTTATATTGCTTAGCAGATTTGTTTCTAAATATTATTTTATTGCATTATTGAATTTGTAAATAAAATAATTATTGTGAATGAGCAATTAGATTTATTTTATTGTATTTGAGTTTGGCATTGAGACCTATACAGTATACTACCGCCAATGCTGCGGCATAGGCTGGACTTGGCTATGTGCTCATATCCTGAAAAATCGGTACGGGTCATGATAAGTTTTTTGGTGGCCCATGCGGGTCAATTTTTGTAAAAGATTACAAACTCGTGGTAGTACCTATATTAGTCATACTACTGCGAACCTGTGAGTAGGAAATGCTCATCCACAATTAGGATTGATTTGATTTTTAGGAGAATGACTAGGACAAGTAGTTCTTTATTCAATTCCATTGTTGGGTAGTTAAGGTAGCTACATAGACCGTGTGATTTAGTCAAGAAATTATTGAATTCTAAACCCTATTAGAAAACTTAAGGAATTTTCATAGAAGGAAATACTATTGTATTTTAATATGATGGTATGACCAAAGGTGGGTAGATTATTCGCTTAGTAAATTAGGACTTAATAGTATTCGATTCCTAATCTTGATCATTTGTGCAAATTTATTTTCTGCCCTCTATAAATATCATTATCATATCGTAAGTCTGTATTACTTATTTATTTCCATTGGTCATAAGTAATCAAATTTTTGAGTCAATATTCTATCTCGATTGTTGAGTTTTGAGCCTAACCCGATTCAAATATTCAAGTCGTCTTCGATTATTTTATTTTTGAATTGATACTTTTACTTCAAGTACAGATACTCACACTTATCCTATCATGATCGACTTGTTTGAAATTCTAGAAGTTCCTTTGAAATTCTTGTGGATATAGTTGGAATAATTTTTGATGACTTGCAATGGCAAAGCAGATGCGTACTACCCCTATTTATTTGAATTATGGAGACTGTGGGTTCACTACAGCTAGCAGCGCTCCGACAAGGCATGACCTCTAAGTTGAAGTAATTTCAGTAAGCGTAGGTTATCGAATATTATTAAAACTATGTCATAGTTGTCTTATTTTGATCCATTAGTTGTTATGTCAATATTGGATAGAGTTGATAGAGTATTCGATACCGTATCCTTATTAGAGTCATGAAACCAAGAGTTTACTGCAGCCAGATATATACTGGCGAGGCATGGATTCACGGAGAAACGACTTCGAATATGCATACGATTTTAGGATACCATATAGACTATATCTTTATTGGCATGTGACTATTAATTTTTTATGGTCCACAAATGTCACGACCCGCACCCGCTTTTCGGATACGAGACGTGTCCAAGCCAGCCTATGCCGCAGAGTTTACAACATTTATATTTTTAAAGAGAGTACAAGGTTCTCACAATTAATAAAAATGATACCACTGTTTGCCATGAAATATAAAAGAACAGAACAATTATCGAAGGACTGGACTTTTACTTCACAATACAAACTCGCTTGTACAAAGAAAGCCTAGGAACGAAAACCTAGGTACAGCAATATAAGTACAATTGTTTATTTTAGATTCTGGGGGGTGACGATAGAGGCTTGGGAAAACGACGGCAGCTCTGTCTTACTCCTTGGACGATCGGGTGCAGCCTTGGCTCTGTAGAAGAACTGCTTGGCGTTGATGAAGAAATGCTCTCCTTGTTCTCTCTGTATATGCTCCTCTGTCCTTTCGATCTCTGTATATTCTCTCTCTGACTCTCTGGATCTCGGGGATCTGGTCCTTTGCAAGGGAATGTCACCTTGCTATTTATAAGAGTGGGAGGCATCATTAGGGTTTGCAATGATTGCCCATTCTCAAAAGTCGGCGGTTAAGAATCAATGAATCTGGGCCACTCATCTTGAATATAATAGATTTGAACAATTAATGTGATTGCATCAAATCTCTATGGGTAATAAATGTTGATTGTCATGAATATTTGTGGCTTGTGATGGCCTGCCACGTGTCCCATTAGCTTGATTTGATTTGATTTGGGCAATTATGACGATTGTAGCAAATCTAATTTTGTTAGGATTTGTTAGCGCCTATAATCCTAGGAAGATAAGACTGCCATGTGTCTCAATCGTCGTGAAAAGCGCCACGTGTCTCCACTGGGCCATCTTGGAAGAGCCTCGTATGAGTGGGCAGCATGAGAATGAACGGCCGCATGAAGATGGGCCGCCACATGGGGATGAACAGCCGTATGAAGGTGGGCAGCCGCATGGGGATAGGCAGCCGCATGAAGGTGGGCAGCCGCATGGGGATAGACAGCCGCATGAAGGTGGGCAGCCGCATGGAGATAGGCAGCCGCATGAAGGTGGGCAGCCGTATGGGGATAGGCAGCCGCATGCTAATGGGCGGCCGCATAAAGGATGCAACCATATGGAGATGGACGGCCGTATGATGTAGGCGGCCGCATGAAGTGGGCGACCGCATAAATACAGCAGCCACATGCCTCGAGGCTCGGTGAATTCTGCCAGCTGTGAAAAGATTTCCTCCTCTTCCCTAGGAACACGCCTTTATGTCAGTCATTATTGTGCCTTTATGTCAGAGCTATTATCTGCCAGAGCTGTCAGCCGTTAGGGCATTAAATGCAGCAAAAGACAAAGAGAAGAGCTGTTGAAGGCCACGTGGCTCCTCTCTGGGTCACATGGAATTATTCAAGCCGCATGGACCCCTGAGCCGCATGGGCTGTCTGAGCCGCATAGGGATCCTTGGCCGCATGGACCTTTCTTTATTCTTTTCCATGCTTCTACAAGACCCCCTTCAAAGTTTTTAATTTGTAAAATTGAAACACTTTGAATAAGAAGCATGGCTATATATAAATTCCTCTGGCCGCATAGGATGTTCTGGCCGCATGGATGTCCTAGCCGCATGGCCTCCTCAGCCGCATGGCCATCTGAGCCGCATTGGCCACCAGCCGCATAGACTTTCTGGCCGTATAGGCTGTCTGGCCACACGAGCTCCTTGCCAGGTCATCCTGCCACGTGTGCAAATCTTTTGTATTAATTGTCTTTGATTTGCTGTCAGATTTTGAAGCCGCCTTTCGGGGCAGGATCCCAAGAGTTTTGGCCTTTATTTAGTCGGTTCGTCTCGATAACCGAAGAATCGGTTTTTTTCGTGCTGCACGCGGATCGAAGCGCCCTCCTTTTGCCTATAAATAGGAACATGTTCAGTCGGAGAGACTTCTTTACTCTCTTTCGTCTTCAACTCTTGCTGCCCTAATCTTCTTCCTTTGTCTTCCTTCTCCGACCGTCGGACGATAATGGCCCCCAAGTTTCCAAGGCTGCCTCTGCTGCTGCGAAGGGCAAGAAAGCGGCTTCCTCGTCGGCCACTACGCCTGAAGTACACCCTGACGTTCATACTGCTTTTAAGGGTAAGGCTGGGATATTGAATGCTTTGAACCCTAAGAAACTATGGCTCTGTTGCATAATTTAAGCACAAGCCTTCATCCTTCGTCTTTATTGAACTACCTAAGTTCAACATGATGAAACCGCATATGTTGCATGGGCCGCATGACCCTCTCATATCCGAGCCGTATGGGTCATGCCCTATGTTTGAGCCGCATAAGAAGGACTTGAGCCGCATGAGCAGTTCAGGATTTGAACCGCATGAAGTCCTATTTGAATGGGACCGCATGTGCTCCTGATGAACTGGACCGCTAAGTCGTGCCACATAAGCTAATCTGCTAAATAGAACCGCATAAGCTCAACCGAACCGCATAAGCTCTATCGAAGCAGTGCCATGAAACCCAACTGAATTGGGCCGCATAAGTCTATGTTGAACCGAGCCGCATAGGCTCTATCGAAGCAATGCGCATGAAGTCCAACTGAATTGGGCCGCATAAAGCTATGTCGATCTGAGCCGCATAGGCTCATAGGAGCTTTTTTAAGAAACTTCAAGTGGTTTAATTTTAGCCATCTTTTAATCCTATTTCTTTTGTCTTTCTTCAATGAATCTGCCAATCAATCCAGCAGGAGAGCTTTTGGTGGGTTCAGCCCAATATGCCATGGGTGTGCAGCTCAACGACTTAGTTCGACGTGTGTCAGATCATCTTCTCGCCGATGAGCCTTTGGAGAGGGTGAGCGCCATCAATAACCAGCCTTTCCACTTTCTTTGTACTATGATAAACTCGGGAAGGCTGGAAGGAGAGTATCTGAAACCAGCCTTTCTCTTCGGGGATGCTCTATCCATAAAGAACCCCCGAGCGCTAGACATTTCTGAGAGCTAGGACTTTACTGTGGACGGGGTGGAGATCCATATTCCCGAAATGGAACGTTATTTTTCCTTTTCGTGGTTCAATATGGTACCGTTGAGCAGGCGGATGGTGGGCTCCCTAACTCCAACCCAATCGGGGATGTTCGTGGGCAACATCCATTATAATAAGAATATTAGGTCAGCATATGCGAGCAGGGACTCGGTCAGTCGGGGCATGATAGGACTGATTCCGGGTACCTTCATAAACATACCTGGTCCCAACTTCACGTTTACTCAAGCCGATACCTTCCTGAATCAGCTCGCTCGCAAGGGGTCTTATCCTGTTGGCAGGTTGTCGCTATTGAACTGGATAAACCCCATCCCTACGTGGGCCAACCTGACCTCATGGATCCTGAGAAAATACGAGACATTCCTTCGGGAGATTGACCTCTATTATGCCATCCGGGGCACCTGTTACGGGTTACCCATTAACAAGCCGTTGTTCATGGCTCTTTTGGAAATGTATAACCGGCGGACGGGAACTTTCTTCGCGTCCGGAGGGGAGTTGAGACTTGCTCTCCATGAAATATATGCTGTTTCTAAGCTTCCATTGGGAGGCCTTTGAAGTATACACCCCGACCAACGAGGAATTCGAGGATCTGGATCGACGATTCCCGGGTTTCGTTGGCGTGTACCGGGAACTGTTATGCCACCACAGTATCTGTCACCAAAGGGCTATCAAGAAGAATAATAGCTCAGAAGGGAACGCTCCCCATACCACGTCTTCGGTCTCATATCTTTTCAAATTAAGTCCCTCTGGCCGGGTTTCTTCCCGAGGTCCTCAAAACCAGGAGGAGATAAAAAAATCTGATGTCGAATGCCAAGAGGTCGAGGTCCACCAGTAACAAATTTGGGAGTCGTACTGACTCTTTCAGCTATTTCTACCACGGTACCCGACAGATGTCTGAGAAAGCGCTCTTGGCCGGATTCTTGATGGTGTGGCTACGGAACTGCGTAGTCTCGGAAGGGACAGGTTCTATTGAAAGGATCAGCCGCCACTTCATCCTCCCGGCCGTGAAGATGGTCTTCAGAGTCAGGCTGGCCCTTTTTCCGGCCATGGTATGTAGCATACACCACGGCCGCTGTACCTTTTCGTCCAAAGTCATTGCCCGCGAGACGACTCTGGACTTTGAGCGAATAGAGCTACCCTACCATTATCTAATGCGGTGGCTATTGATGCATTATCGGTCGTTGATGAGGCCCGGAGCAGACGATGGCATTACCGCTGATGACGCTTTCCTTTTCCGATACCATCGTCAGCCTTGGGAACACGACACCATGCCAGCCTGTCAAAGGGCGTTGGCGAGAGTAGACGGATACGACTTCTTTGTGTCTGTTCCTTAATTTACCGCTAGAGAAGTGAGGGGTGTACATGTTGATGGCATTGAACCTCCCCTCCTCTTATCTGAGAACATGCTCATTTGGCTGCACAATATTTGTCCAGCGCACCTAGTATATCGTTACCGCAATAACGTATACCTGGAGCCCTACTTGCACAGCCGGTTCTCTCGCCAGTTCGGGTATAGCCAGCTGTTCCTTGATTGTCCCAGTGCTTACCTAGGCTTTGAGGGCAGTGTCCTTGATGGTATCAGGGCTTGGCATTATTACAATGTGGTCCATACCCGAGCTAGCTTCTCGGTCCCCGATGCTAATACGCCAGGGAAGATTTTGTACATGGCGGCCCTTTATCATGTTACGACGAGCAAGCCTTCTGTTAATTTTGATATGAGCACCAGCTTTATTGTCGGCACTGGATTGGCAGAGAAGCCCGAGGGGTCCAAGAAGAGAAAAAAAAAGGCGAATATGATTCCTGTGCCGGACTCGGAATCTACGACGGCGGACGAAGAGGATGATGAGCAGGATACCGATGATTCGTTCCATCCCTCGGACGAGGAGGTGGGGGATCAGCCACCTATCGTGCCGGATGACATGGTGACGGGGCAGCCGCCTGCTGTACCTGGTCCTTCGCGTAAGTGAAGCAGGCGTATGTTTACTGATGATGGCGGAACCTACTCCACGAAGCGAGCTGTGGAAAGACACCGCAGGCTGTTTATTGAGGATGTTGACGCTGTTTATGAGGTGATTTGAATTTCAACTACCTTCTCCTTCTTTTTCTAAACTATGGCCTAATTATTTTCTTTTGTTTTTTTATAGGCGTCAGAGGAGTCAGTTTCTTGGGACCCGACTGCTGAGGTCGATCCGGCCCTGACCACTTTGGTTAATGATATGTGCACCGCTATCATTTCTGCTGGGGTTCTTCTGGAGGCGGCCGAGGAGTCCCACTTTGCTGAGACCTCAACCCATAGGGACGGGGGCTCTACTGCGCCTGTCCCTGAGACAACTGAATTTCAACAGGGTGATGCTGAACTGGCTGGCTCCCTTTCTGGGGTGGCTGGGGCAGAAAAACCAGTTGAATTCAACTTGGAGGTCATGGGTGAGGAGACTACGTCAGCTGCGAGCGAGCTACGGCCTCCATGCTCCTCCTCTGGTAAGATAAATCGAATCTTAACTTGTGAGGAGGCTATCTGCTCTATCATCACATCCTTCGGGTTACGTCGATTGATGGTTGCTTTGGACGTACAGGTCCCGCCCTATTATTGTCGGTGACGGACAATGTCGGGGCGGACTCTACCGGAGGGGATCTGATGGAAGCACGTGTGCCTCCTTCTCTTTCGACCTATTTTGAGGGGCCTCCAGCTGGCTCGAGTTCGGGGGTTCAAGTGGCGGCACAGCCGGGGCAAGGGACAATGCTCCCTGCGTCCTCTTCTGCAAATATGGTTTCAAGGGTTGATCTCTCCGCCTTGCCGAGTATCCAAGCTCTTCGGGTGGCGGAAGAGGGGCTAGCCGCTATTCATGCGTCTTTTCATTCAGAATTTGTTTCCCTGGTGGCGGGGATGGCAAGTTCCGATGCTACTCCTTCGACACTGCCAGCCACACTTCCCTTGACACCGTCCTCTACAGAAGTTTTGGATGAAGTGTCACAGGATGTGGTTGACAACTTCTACCGCCACCTGAAGAGAGGGATCGAAGCTGCTGTGGAGAGGGGGACCCCATTTGCTATGGCCCGTCGGTGTGCCGGTGGCCAAATCGAGATCCTTAGAACACTCTCCGGTAGGGCAGGGATAGTTGTGCTCCTGGAGCCCAAACTGTTAGAGGCCGATCTTCTTGTGGCCCAGTTTCATGTGCTGCAGCAAGCTGATCTGTCCACGATAATAGATCAAGAGCGCACTTTCCTCATAACCGCAGTGGAGAAGGTGAGGCTTGCTCGGGAATCGATCAAGCCGACTATACTGAAGGACCGTCGTGATCTGTCTCAGTTATACGATCAATTGAGCCGTAGAAATAAAGATTGCACGGCTCGAGAAGCGACTGCCTCCCGCGGGATAATCGACACCAGAGAGCAAATCCTCGAGCTCTAGAGAAAGTTGGCCTTTCTGGAGTCTGAGCTCGAAGCTGCCCGTACCGAAAAGGGGCTTGTTATCCAGGAGGCTGATAGACTTAGTCGAGCTTCTGCCAATCTGGAGCTCATTCTGAAGAAGATAGAGGATGGCTGGCGGGCACACATGTATTTTGATGATACGGACCGGTTGTCCCAGGAAGCGGAGCGTCGAGCTAAGCAGCGGCTTGAACGGGGGACCGCCTTGGTGAAGAACCGCCTCCTGGAATTATGTAATGCCGAACCATAGTCGGCCTTTTTCTCCTTTTGTTTATGTTCTCTTTTTCTTTTCTTTTTTTGAGAGGGACCTGGTCCCAGAACATGTAATGCTTTTTGACTTTCAAATAAAGAGTATGTTTCATCTTACCCTTCATTTGTATTGTGTTTGTGGTTTTGAGGTGTTTGCCCCACTGGGGGACTGTTTGTGGACCTGTTATCCTTGGCATACCATGGTTTTGGGTATGGGTAACAAGTTTGATGGGGATACCTAGGACAATTCTATGGTAAGGTGGTCATGGATGTTCCGGGTATCGGGAGAAAGAATGTCATGGAGCAGCTGGGCTCCCAGGGCGTGATGAGAAATGACGAGCCTGTACTAAGAAACTTAGCAAAGGACATTTGTGGGCCTATTATCCTTGGCGTACCCTGGCTTAGGATACGGATAATAGGATAAAAGGGAGACATACTTACTCAGAGGTAATGAGGACATGGCAAGTATGATGGCTTTTTTCACCGCGGAATCTTCCTACTCAGAGGTAATGAGGACATTGCAGGAGTGGACTCAACGGAGGACATTTGTGGTCAACAGCGGACATTTGTGGACCTACTATCCTTGGCGTACTTCGGTTGTGGGTACGGATAATAAGTCGAAAGGGAACCAATATACTTACTCAGAGGTAATGAGGACATGTCAAGCATGAGGGTTTCTTCGACGGAGCCTTCCTACTCAGAGGTGATGAGGACATAGTAGGAGTGGGCTCCATGAAGGGGGGTACATAGAACGACTCATAGGTAATGAGGACATGGAAGTTCTATGTAGAGGGGTGATTTGTTTTTTGGCAGAATTGAGACGACTTAGAGGTAACATCGACATGGTCGTTTTGGAAATTGGTGGATCTGTTACCCTTTTTGTGCACTGGGAGTGCGGGTAGTGGATCATGAGGAAGGGGCTCTTTCAAAAAGAAAGTTTAGAGGTATGGTTATACATGACTTTTTTTTTCCTAAAAGAGTGACCGGGATGTAAGTTCAGGGGTACCAGCGGGTAGATAACTCGACTATCCAGGAATTTTAGAATCAAAGTGTAATTTCAGAGGTACCAGAGGGTACATAACTCAATAATCTGGGATTTGGAGAATGTGAGTTCAGCGGTACTGGAAGGTACGTGACTCGATAATCTAGAATTTTGTGAATGTGGGTTCAGCGGTACCAGCGGGTACATGACTCGATGATCTGGAATTTTATGAATATGAGTTCAGCAGTACCAGCGGGTACATGACTCGATGATCAGGAAAATGTCGTTTAGACATAATATTTCTTCAGGAACTTGCCGTTGACGGGCAACATGAGCAAGTCTCCGTTTTGTTTTGCGAGGCGGTAAGCTCCGTTGGAGAATACGGCCTCGATGATAAACAGACCTTCCTATTTTGGCTGGAATTTGTCGGCAATTTTGTGAGTCATGACCATCGGCCTCCGAACTGTCAGGACGAGATCGCCCACTTGGAATGTTCTGATTTTAACCTTTTTGTTGAAGGCTCCGGAGATCCGTGCTTGGTATAGCTCGATTCGTTGCTGAGCCAAGAGGCGCTTTTCATCTAAGGCCTCTAACTCTTGTAGCCGACGATGGTAGTTATCGTCCGTCGTCAATTGGTAAGTAAGGGCGATGCGGAGCGAGGGTATTTGAGTCTCCAATGGAAGGACTGCCTCACTCCCGTACACCAGAAAAAATGGCGTGTTCCCAGTGGCTGTTCGGACTGTAGTACGGTATGCCCATAAGCATTCACCAAGCTTCTCGTTCCAGTCGCGTTTGTTGGAAGACACAAACTTCTTGAGAAGTTTGATGATTGTTTTGTTGAATGCTTCTGCCAACCCATTCGCTGCCGGATTGTATGGTGTTCAGGCAATATTCTGGATGCGATGCTTGTCGCAGAACCGATAGAAGGCATGGCTTGCGAACTGCAGACCATTATTGTGGATGATCCTTCGGGGCAGTCCAAAGCGATAGATGACATGATGCTTGAGGAAGCTGATCACGTTTGAAGTCTTTACTTCTACGAGCGGAACAGCTTCTGCCCATTTGGAGAAGTAATTCGTGATTGCGAGTATGAAGCGATGTCCTCGGAAGGAAGGTGGAGTAATCGGACCGATGATATCCATTCCCCATGCTTCAAATGGCTAGGATGCCACTGTCGGATGTAGAAACTCGGATGGCTGGTGGATGAAGTCCGCGTGGACATGGCAGGCTTTGCATTTCTTGCATAGTCTATCGCATCTGCTACTATCGTGGGCCAGTAGTAGCCCATTCGGCGAAGACGATCTTGCAATTTAGGGCCAGGCTGATGGGCCCCGCAGACACCGTCATGAGCTTCGCGTATGGCTTCTTTGGCTTCTGTGCTAGACAAGCATCGAAGCAGTAATCCATCGTAGGAGCGGCGGTACAGCATTTTTGTCTCTGTATCGTAGAAGAATCTGAGAGAACGCCTTCTGATGGAAGTGGCTTCTTTTGGGTTCTCGGGCAGGATGTCGTAGACTACGAAGTCTATGAATGGTTGTCTCCAGTCTGGCGCTTCGTCGATCGTCTGAGCGAAATAACTTGCCATAAATTGAACGTTGTTCTTGGGGCAGACCAGTTCGTGGCCTATCACGTCAACCGAATGATGAGTATGATTTGGCACTGCTAGGGAAGCGGCAAGGCCTGCTAGGGCATCGGCTTCGATGTTTTGGAGTCTGGGAACGTGTTCGATGAAGAATCCCTCGAATGACGAAATAATATTGATCGCTATTTGGTGATAGGGGATCATGTCTTCATGGCGGACTTCGTATGAACCCCGGATCTGATTGACGATTAACTGTGAATCGCCGTATGCTTCAAGATATTCTACCCCCAACTCTTTTGCAAGTTGGAGACCAATGACCAAAGCGTTGTACTCGACAACATTGTTATAGCAGGGTTTCGTGAGGGAGTAAGCGCGATTGATCACCAACCCAAAAGGAGAAACCAGCACCACCCCGACTCCGACGACGATGTTGTCCTTAGGTCCGGTCCTGGAGGCGCCGTCGAAGAACATTCGCCATATATTATCATGAGAGGTTGCATGCGAGTCGGCGACCTCATCTGGAATTCCTTCATATATTCTGGACGACTCCGAGCCTGGGTGGGCTGCTAAAACGTCTGCCAGAGCTTGACCTTTAACAGCCTTTTGCGGGACGAAGACCATATGATAAGAAGACAACAATATTTTCCATGTGGCGAGGCCGGAGCTGAGTGCCCCTGGTTTAGTCATGAGGACCCTGAGAGGGTTGACTCGTGAGATCATATGTATGGTTTGTCCTGTGACATAGTGCCGCATCTTTTGAATGGCGAACACCAGGGCGAGGCATTCCTTCTCCACGACAGTGTATCGGTGCTCTGGCCCAATCATCATTCGGCTGAGGTAATATATAGCTTGTTCATGGCCTGCCTCGTTGTTTTGTGCCAGCAGAGCGCCAAGGGAATGCTCTATTGCTCGTACATATAGCAAGAACGGTTTCCCAGCAACCGGGGCCACCAGGACTGGAGGGTTCGACAAATATTCTTTGATGCTGTCGAAGGCACATTGGCATTCTTTATCCCATACGAACGAGACGCCTTTCTTCATGAGATGGGTGAATGGCTGACATCGCCCGGAGAGGTTAGAAATGAACCTCCTGATGTAAGCTAGCCTCACTTGAAGGCCTCTGAGTTCGCAGAGATTTCTCGGGGGACCCATCTCCATAATTACCTTCGTCTTCTCTGGATCTACATGAATTCCCTGGGCAGTAATAATAAAACCCAGGAATTTTCTGCTGGATACGCCCAAGAAGGATTTTGTGGGATTCATCTTCAGGTTGTGGGCTCGCATCAGGTCGAACACCGTCCTCAGATCCTGCAGATGGTCTCCCTTATAGCGACTCTTGACAGCGATGTCATCAACATAGCACTCCACAGTCTTGTGCAAGTGGTCTCTGAAGATGATGCTCATGGCTCTTTGATACGTGGTGCCAGCATTCTTTAAGCCGAACGGCATGACTGTGTAGCAGTATATGCCGATTGGTGTTCGGAATAATGTTTGCTTTTTGTCGTCAGAAGACATCTTGATTTGGTTATACCCCGAGAAGCCATCCATGAACGACATACGTTCGAAGCCGCATGTGTTGTCGATCATGATGTCTGTGATAGGGAGGGGGAATTCATCTTTGGAACATGCCTCGTTCAGATTGCGGAAGTCGATACAGATTCGAATCTTTCCATTCTTTTTGAGGACCGGTACTATGTTGGTGACCCAGTCTGGATGTTGTTCTTCACGAATAAAGCCGCTGGCTATCAGTTTGTTGACTTCGGCTTCGATTGCATCCATGACGCCCGGGCGGAAGTGTCGCTGTTGTTGTTTGACCGGCTTTGCATCTGGCCAAATGTTGAGCTTGTGAAGGGCAACCTCAGGGTTTAGTCCTGGCATGTCTTCATAGCTCCAGGAGAACACATCAATATATTCTTTGACAAGTTCCAATAGTGATTCTCATTCTTCGTCTGTCAGACTTTTACAGGCAAAGATTGGTTTTGGAGCAGATTCGCTGCCAAGGTCGACCTGCATAACCTCATCTTCAGTAGGAGGTTCTCTCTGTTCGAACCGCTTTTCCTATTATGCATCCAGTTGTTAGGCCCACGGCTCTAACTCGAGGATTTCAGGAATGTCTTCATCTTCTTCGTAAGCGTCGGCGAATGCCATATTGACTGACAGGACTTGTCTGAATACATCTCCGATGCTTGTATCCGAATCAGAAGTTGGTGACCCGGTTGAATGTGAATGCCAATCGCATTCCTCATCTGAACTTTTAGGGGTTATTGCGGGCGTAACATACCCTAATCCACATCGAGTCTTGCTGTAGTAGTCCCGTGGTTTGCCAGCTGGGACTGGCGGCTTTAAAGGTAATCGTCGACCAGTGCCGTAGTTTAAGCCTGGCATAGTCTCCAGATCATACCCCTGTTTTTGCATGAGATATTTGGATTAGGGGCTATACAGATAAAGAGGCAGTCTCCTGGCATCCGATTCGAGATCGACCTTCTCTATGGTGAAGGGCTGTGGGTCGTCCTTTCGACCGAAGATGATTGGGTGGTCTCTTCCCTCGACTATGCGGTAAGCGTCTTCCACTGGAGTAAGCTGGTTTGTGGTGTAAACATTTGTCACCTGTGTGTGTAGGTGGGTGCCTATACCGTATTCCATAGCATACATTGTACAAAGCTTATTAAGCTCGAGGTAGTTCAAAGATAGTCCTTTATTGATGAAGTAAGGTATCTTTTCTAGTGGGATTACATCATCTGCGGAGGGAACATCAGTGTGGGCAGCCACGTACTTGGCTAGTTTCGGTTCTTCTTCGGCCACCCCCTGTATAAATGAAGAATGAGAGGATGACCTGGGCAGCTTGATCGTTAGGGGTTCTGCTGGTGGAGCCGAACGTAGAGTTGTTGGCAAACTAGCGACCCCCAGTTTGGTACTCGATGCTGGGCGGGGAGTTGTTGGTTCGCTATAAGCCCCAGACTTTGCATCGGGGTGACGATTCATCTTGGGACTTATCGTCATTGGCTTGTCAGAGGGATTGAGCTTCTCTGCTTGTGGCCGGCCGACTCTCGGTAGTCTGATTGTTAGTGGCTTCGTTGTAGGTCTCAGCGCTTGGCCGGACCTTGGCAGCCGGATTATCATTTGTCCTTCTTGTGCCGAGAGGCTGATTGCGTCCTTACGCAGAGCGGCCGTAAGGGGTGCGGATTTGCCGGGTTTATGAGCTTGGAGGTGGATCATCAGAGGTTCTTCTGATCCTGAGGCCGTCTCAGTTCGAGCTTGTACATCTTCATCCAGGTGCCTCTTCGACTTCTCGTATAGGCAGGAATCTGAGTAGTAGGATTCGACCCCTTTGAAGGGATCGATGTCAGCAAATTCTGTCCTTACAAAGCCGTGCTTGTCGATATACTTGAAGCATTGGTGTAGCGTGGAAGGCACAATCATATAATCGTGTATCCAAGGGCGTCCCAGGAGGATATTGTATGAAGTATCCGTACCTATGACGTAACAGGTCACTTCTGACTAAAGATCGCCGATTTGGCACTTCAAGCGAATCTTCCCAATTGGGTAGCTCCTGTCCGAATTGAAACCTCTGATGGCGGTGCTTGTTGGCGTTAGGCGATGTATAGGAATGCGGAGGTGATGTAACAGGCCCTTCGGGATGATGCTTATGGAAGAACCAGGATCAATGTGCATCCGGTCCACCTTTACGTCTCCGATGTATCCAGTGTAGTATAACGGACGATCGTATAGATTGGTTTTAATGAGCATATCCTGCGGAGTGAAGACAATATTGGGCATCGCTCCTGTGCAAGCGCTGTCTCGGAGGCTTGCTGGCGGGCTCTCTCCCGTGAGGTTGACCTGAGCCAGATATGCGTCGGCATTTTGGAGTGCATCGCTCAAAGCCGCATGAACATCCTTTGAGAGCCTCAGGAGCTCGTATAACGACAATTTGGTCGGTGTGTTGGCCAACTGCGCCAAGATGTCGAAGTTGTAGGGCCTCTCCAGCCCCTGAGGTGCCTCTTTTCGGAGGGATTTGTCAAAGCGAGTCTCCTTCGGCCTAGGCTTGTCGGTTGTCGGAGGCTGAGACGGTCCCGGAGTGTCAGCAGTAGCTGGCTGATGATCTTCAGTCGAGTTATCTGCTACAGGTTGGGATTGTTCCCCAGATCGGGTAATGACAGCCGTGACTTCTTCGACATCTGTCGAGATTGTGCGGCAGGATCTTACTTTTCTACTCTTCTTCTTGCGAATGGAAGGTAGAGTGGACTGAGTCACCTCAATTACCAGGTCCGGATGGACCCACATGATCTCCTCCCGTGATGTGGTGAGGTACACTAGACCAGCAGCCTGATCCCGAGGAGGTGGAAGATTAGCAATCTCCATCGTCGCCAGAGGGACGGGTACCACACCGTCTTGAGTCTCCGTTGGAGGGAAGCTGCCGAACTGTACGGATACCATGTTGGCTGCCACGGTTACCTCCTCGAAATCGATGGCCAGAGCGTTCGAATCGATGAAATTTTGGATGTATCATTTCAATTGGTAGCAGTCGTGTGTAGCATGGTGGACGTAGCGGTGGTAATGGCAGTACTTTGGGCTCTCCATTTCTGCTGGTCGAGATTCTCGTCTTGGTGGAGGGAGCTGAATTCTGTCTCCTTGTATGAGCATGTCCAAGATGGGCTTGACGTGGCTGTCTTTGAAGGATTAGGTCATTTGCGGCCATTGTTTGTCTGCCGATTTTGACTCAGGTTTCTGGGCTGTGTCGGCCACCATAGCCTGCTTGCCCCTGTTGTCCCGATTGTTGGAGGGGCTACCCCCATTGTCATTGTTGGTATTAGGACGCTTGCCCTTGTTCTCTCACTCCGAGATGTGCAATCCCAGTTGGCGAGCCTTCTTCAACCGTTCTTCGGCGCTAGTGGCACTGATGATAAACGTCTTCCAGTCCTTAAATTGACTTTCGCCCATCCAGAGACTGATTGTTGGGAGCAATCTCTTTTGGAAAATTTCAATCAAGGAGGAATCCGGATTACCAGACGACAACTTCATTGCGGTTTAGCAAAACCGCTCAATATAGTTCCTTGTCAGCTCCTTCTCCCCTTGGACGACGTCCATGAGGGTGGACATTGTGACGTCCTGTCCTACTTCGTAGAATCTCTCCAAGAACATGCGCTTGAAGCTGGCGAAGGAGTGGGTGAAGTTGTCTGGCAGGTTGCGATACCAGTCGAAGGCGACCCCTTCCAATGCCCCGATGAATAATCGCGTGAGGATGGCATCGTCATGGGACAGATGGTCGGTGGTGACCTCGAAGTAAGTGATGTACCGACTCGCGGAGGTCTTGCCAACATAGGGATTGATGTTGAACGACTTATATCTTGGTGGGAAGGGGACATCCCTCCATGCAGCAGGGTATGGTTGCCGTATTCTGAGGTCTTGAGAGTTTTCTCTGGCGTGAAACATGGCTCGGAGCTCCTGGACCTCTCTTCTTGCTTCCCTGGCATCATCCGCAGTGGTGGGAGCCATCATTTCAGGAGGATTATTGTCCGTGTTTGGTACCGCTGAGTTCGAGTCCGCATTGACTACAGGACCTACGCTTGTTTAGCCAGGCGTCCCCCCTTGCAGAGTTGGAAGAGCCGCTTTGTCCACAAATTTGACCAAGGTGTGCAGTATAGCCTCCAGAGTGTCGATGTGCTGGCGATCACTGGGGCCATCTTGATCGTCGCTTGTCACGAACGCCGTCCTAACGTGAGTCGAGATAGAAGGGACGGTGGACGACGTGCCCTCCGAATCATACCCTTGTACAGAGAAGTCATCGGGGTATGTGGGAATGTTCTCCTCCGGTTCAAACTCGGAAGGAATAGTACCTCCAGCTTCAGAGTTTACTTCATCTTGAGAGTCGTGGACATCCTCGGGGACGTCGACACCTGTTGTATCTGATGGAAGAGTTGTTTTTCCGGGCTCGTCTTCTTGGAACATCGGATTATCGTGGATGTTCGGAGGAGTGCTACTCCCAGTTCCAGTGACCCCCAGTGGTGTGGATGATGAATCTCCCACTGTAGCAGATTTTGTCTTCGAACGGGTTCCTTGGAAAACTTCGGTGGTGCACGACCGTTTAGAGGACAATTTCTTAGTCACAGTAGTTGAAATCTTCGGACTGGAAACGTTTATCTTCTTCCCTCTCCCGTCGGCGAGGATTTTCAGAGTAGAGTTGCAGGAGACAACAGGAGGCACCTTGTCCTCTGAGCTTAGTCGTTGCAGTCTTTGGAAGACAGACCGTCGGTCTTCTTGTACTGTTGCGTTGTTGCAACAGCAGTTGACAATGATTTGGGTACAGTGACGTCCGTGGGAAGACTCTTTGCACACCGAGACCTCTTCTCTTTCCTTGCGTTTGTGGAGGATAACCTCACGCAAGTCTGATGGGTCTGGAACGACCATGTTTGCTCCCTTGGTTTTGGGAGACTTTTGGGAATCGCTCTGTCTGTTCGCCGTCGGAGACGGGACTCGAGTGATTCTGTACAACTTCCTACCAGAGGCCCGTATAACGGTATGCAGAGCGCTCGGATGGTCAGAGGTTGGGACAGCCGACTGAGCTCGCCAAGCTCGCGCTGCCCTTGACTTCTTCACTCTAGCGCCTGAAGGCGCATAGTAGGAAGAGTCAAAGTGATGTTACGGAGAGTCAGACATATTCGCTTGGGCACATGAGAGATCAGGACCATAGGAGAGGCGATCGAAGACTGAGCCTGAGCTGCGTGGAGCAGGCAGTATGCGGCTGGAGTCAACAGTCTTCATACGGCAGGCAGTTGTGGCCGCATAGGCTTTCTTCTTACGGCTGGAAGTTATGGCCGCATGGATATTCTTCATGCGGCTGGCAATTTCGGCCGCATGAGCATCATGCATGCGGCTGGCAGTCTTGGTCGCATGAGTGTCATGCCTGCGGCTGGCAGTCTTGACCGCATAAGTGTTCGGCTTCTTCCTAGAGCACATAGAATCACTCTTTGTCCCTGCAAGTCCAGCATCATAGTGCTTTCCTCTGCCGGACTTGGGAACAGGAGAGTCCTCTATGGCTTGAAGTGGGGCCGCACGAGAGTCGCCTTCGCCATCTTAGGTATCAGAGAGTACTCCGTCCAGGGCCTGGGTGGAGCAAATGATTTTGGCCTCCACTTTCTGCGAGCCTTCTTTGTGCGGGTTTGCTTCTGGACCGGGCCAGCGCTCCCGTCGGAGAGTATTTCTTCAAACGCCTATTGGTCGAAGCGGACGACCATCTTCTGTTGCGTGGAGCCAAGTTTGGTTGCATCTGATTCCGTCACCAACTCCTCAGCCGTGGAGAAGTTTGTCCCCAGCAGAGTCGCCATCGTGTTTGCCATGAAATATAAAAGAACAGAACAATTATCGGAGGACTGGACTTTTACTTCACAATACAAACTCGTTTGTACAAAGAAAGCCTAGGGACGAAAACTTAGGTACAGCAATCTAAGTACAATTGTTAATTTTAGATTCTGGGGGATGAGGATAGAGGCTCGGGAAAGCGACGGTAGCTCTGCCTTACTACTTGGACGATCGGGTGCAGCCTTGGCTCTGTAGAAGAACTGCTTGGCGTTGATGAAGAAATGCTCTCCTTGTTCTCTCTGTATATGCTCCTCTGTCCTTTCGATCTCTGTATATTCTCTCTCTGACTCTCTGGATCCCGAGGGTCTAGTCCTTTGCAAGGGAATGGCACCTTGCTATTTATAAGAGTGGGAGGCATCATTAGGGTTTGCAATGATTGCCCATTCTCAAAAGTTGGCGGTTAAGAATCAATGAATCTGGGCCACTCATCTTGAATATAATAGATTTGAGCAATTAATGTGATTGCATCAAATCTCTATGGATAATAAATGTTGATTGCCATGAATATTTGTGGCTTGTGATGGCCTGCCACGTGTCCCATTAGCTTGATTTGATTTGATCTGGGCAATTATGACGATTGTAGCAAATCTGATTTTGTTAGGATTTGTTAGCGCCCAGAATCCTAGGAAGATAAGACTGCCACGTGTCTCAATCATCGTGAAAAGCGCCACGTGTCTCCAGTGGGCTATCTTGGCAGAGTCGCGTATGAGTGGGCCGCATGAGAATGAACGGCCGCATGAAGATGGGCCGCCACATAGAGATGAACAGCCGCATGAAGGTAGGCAGCCGTATGGGAATAGGCAGCCGCATGAAGGTGGGCAGCCGCATGGGGAAAGGCAGCCGCATGAAGGTGGGCAGCCACATGGGGATAGGCAGCCGCATGCTGATGGGCGGCCGCATAAAGGATGCAGCCGCATAGAGATGGGCGGCCGCATGATGTAGGCGGCCGTATGAAATGGGCGGCCGCATAAATACAGCAGCCGCATGCCTCGGGGCTCTGTGAATTCTACCAGCTGTGAAAAGATTTCCTCCTCTTCCCTAGGAACACGCCTTTATGTCAGTCATTATTACGCCTTTATGTCTGAGCTGTCATCTGCCAGAGCTGTCAGCCGTCAGGGCATTAAATGCAGCAAAAGACGAAGGGAAGAGCTGTTGAAGGCTATGTGGCTCTTCTCTGGGCCGCATGGAATTATTCGAGCCGCATGGACCCTTGAGCCACATGGACCCCTGAGCCGCATGGGCTGTCTAAGCCGTATAGGGATCCTTGGCCGCATGGACCTTTCTTTATTCTTTTCCATGATTCTACAACCACTTCTATCTATTTCTAGGTATCTGGCTACAAGTGCACTCGTATCTACCAAAGCTAAGTGAAGCCACAGCTAACCTGAAAAATGTTGGTTTCCAGTCAGAAATAGAATAAGCACACAAATCGACGGCAATACAAAAACACAATAGAATTAACAAGACATGAAAATAACATATGAGAGATGAAAACTAGAAAGTAACTGATGACATGGCAAGTGGTGAAGAAGACAAGGAAAACAAATAAAATACAACTATCTATGTGATTTGAAATATCAGTTTCGACATGTGAATGGCTAGGGGGTAAATTTGGCACTCTGCACGTGTCGTGTGCAGCTGCTATTCTCCACGAAAGACATGGAGGATAGTTCTGGGTAGTCCACATGTCTACTAAGATATTTCCCCTCCCGACTAGTACTCATGGACTCGAACAAATCACAAAACACGAAAATATGATAATCACAAAATATAGTAAGTAGAGATCCATCATACTAATTTTTGTATGACGAGCATGTCAACAAGCAGCAAGACATATGTATAAAAATGAAATGTATAAACTACTATGAATCGAAAAGCAATCAGAAAGTGTACTTGCCTGATGTACTTAGCTGGTGAAATCGACCATACCACTCAGTGAGCTACACAGTCAACATATGCAAAAGTCTCTGGATGCTGAAATAAATATTACCAACGTTTTTAGAATAGTCAAATTAGCTAAGATTGCCTGTCCTTAAGGCCAATTCTGGACACAGGGGCGAAATGGTAATTTTGGGTCAAAACAGTATCCACCGATGGACTCGCTTTTACCGAAAACCAGAGTCAATGGTCTCTAAAGTCGTCAAACTACAAGTCTACGGATTCGTTTTGATGATACGAACCCAACCATATGTCCAATTTTGGATTCCGATGGGCCGTGCACGAAATCGCCCGTTGAGTCGGATCGTGGGGCCCATATACAAGTTTATGTTGCAAAAATAGAGTTATTAAATACCTTATAGTTTTTAGAAGTATTTCTAGAATAGTTTAGATATTTATTTAGGGAATATGTATACGAGTCCATAAAAGTAACCCACTAATTTACTAAAGCCCTTTAATTCAAGGAGGCTCAAATATGTATCCTAAGTTTTATTTAGAAATATAACCTTATTTTGGAAAAATCCTTATGCATAGCCCCAAAGCTCAATCAGCATATTTTGAATAATAGTCTATTTATCAACATCATGTATAATCCGAAAACTCGAGCTCAATAGGCCCAAACTGGGTTATTATAGAATATATTTATTATTTGAAAATAAAACACTAATTTATTAAAATATATGAGCGTAATATTGTGCCCAATAGTTATATTAATCCTATTCATAACTAACCCAAAATATGTGTGTATAACATATGTATGCCTAATAGTCTATCTGCCCAAATCAAATATTTGTATACAAAATTCAAACCCGTATCCCAATTATGCATAAACTCATATAAACATAATTCAAAACTTGGTTTTCTCCACGTATATCAGCCTATGGGCTCTATATCAACAACCATTATAATGGGCTCCTTGGCCTAGTCAATCAAGTAAACCAAATTTAGACTAAACCCCATATAACAGCAGGAAAGAGAAAGAAAAGGGGAAAGTTGACATTGAGAGAAAGGAGGGACTCACGGGGTTCCCTACTCGAGGGAAAAGGTAGGCGGGTGCTCGGGAAAGCGCGGCGATCGACGGAGATCTTGGCCTGGACCTGCCTGAGGAGCTCGGCGGTCGTTCAGATCTCGTCGTCTCGGTGGAGATCGATGACGTCGTGGGGAAGACGCACGCAGTGGCTCGGGGTGGTTAGGGCACAAGTATGCGGTGGCGGCAAGACATACGGCGAGGCCCGCGACACAGCGACGTCCACGGGTGTCAGCTGGAGCAGACACCGCGAGAGGTGGCGACTACGCGGGCGGCGCGATTGGAAGGGGGTCATCGGTACGGCATTCAACGGGAAGGGAATAGCGTTGG
This sequence comes from Iris pallida, assembly GCA_029216955.1. Taxonomy (NCBI): domain Eukaryota; kingdom Viridiplantae; phylum Streptophyta; class Magnoliopsida; order Asparagales; family Iridaceae; genus Iris; species Iris pallida. The sequence continues at coordinate 9,624,937 of JANAVB010001399.1, forward strand.
CAACAGAATCGATCCTGCCGGCATGAGGTCGCGGTGGCACTTCCAAACCCGGCGTCGGAGGTGTCCGCGCACGAGGAAGGTCGACCGCAAAAAATTGGCACTAGGCGCTCGTGGCATGACAAACGATGGCGCCGACGATGGCGCCGGCGATGGTGCCTGCTGCGACCGCTGGTTCGATCGGCTGAGTGGCGCTGCTCTGCGCCGGGCTCGGTGCACGGCGGATAGTCACGCACTGGCGGGGTGTCAGCGCGTGCGAAGCGCTCACCGGAGTGATGGTGGCTCCGGGTCCTTCGAAGGGTCCCCAATCGGTGCGGTCGAGTCGGCGCCGCGGCATGGTTCGATCGTACAACACAACATTCCAGGGTTGAGTTGGGTCGTCGGTCGTCGTCGACTCTGGTGGTGGTGTGGCGGAGGAAATGGCCGACCGGCGTGGGGGAGTGGCCGCAACAAAGGAGGCTCGGCTAGGGTTGTAGACAGCAAGGGTTAGGCTTAGGTTGTATCGTGTCATGTCTTGAATGACACATAAGGGCACGGGGATGGGTGTTTGAGATTGTAATGTTGGAATAAGATGGGATAGACACGGACGCACGGGTCCAGATACGGTTATGATGGTGATAATGGTGGTGGTCACACGGACATTAGGGCACAGGATTGTATCTTGGCTGCTACTGTGGTTGTGGTTTAATGGTGGTGAAGATGGTTGTGAATTATTTAGAATTGCTGGGGGAGAGAATTCGGGTGAGGGAGAGGTTATATCGTATGGCCGAGTTATAGATAGAATCTGTTAGCAAGCATTCTCTTGTCAAGATTATAGTTTTAAAAGAAACAAGATTTAAATAAGTATAAATCAGAATATTTAATCTATAAGAATCTTTTCTTGTTTTTGAACTATTATCCTATAATAGATCAACATATAATTTAAGATAATAGTTGTTACTCACCAATTAATTTAAAAAATATATATATTTTTAAATATCAACATATAATTTAAGATAATAGTTGTTACTCACCAATTTATTTAGAGTATATATTTAATCCATAAGAATCTTTTCTTTTTTTGAACTATTATCCCATAATAGATCAACATATAATTTAAGATAATAGTTGTTACTCACCAATTAATTTAGCAGTCATCGTAGTAATTTAATTATAACGAGATAAAATATCTTAATATATATATATTTTTATTAATCAAATCTTGTTAAAAATGATTTGACGAAATCTTTGTATTTGATCAAATATGATTTTCAAATTCCTTTCGAAACCAATAGTTTGAAAGTCCAAATAATATTCAACAACATTTGAACTTCCTAACGAAATTCCAATAATACTATTTAATAAGGCATTTTTATTAAACAAAATAGTACTCTCAAAATATTTAATTTAAAACTAGTTTTGATCAAATAACATTTGCAAAGTCTCGACGAAATATTTAAACCCGGTAAACAAAATAAAAATAAAATTTTGAAAATCTGGAAGGAGGAGTTACAAATCTACCCACCTTAGAAATAAATTCATCATCGAATTTAAGGACTACCAGGATAGGTGGACTTGGTTGATCAAATCTTTCCAAGATTCTAAAATGAATGTTAACTCCAACAAATCACGAATAATCCATAATAATAAAAAATAATTCTAGCTTTTATTGATAATATTTAAAATTTTACTCTTAATCAAATCTAAATATAATATTTGATAAATAACCTTAAAGGGGCACTAGGTGTTATCATTTAACTTCAAAAATACATTTGTATAGATCTATGCAAGATTTAATAAAGCTTCATCTAATAATCTGCCGCTATACGAATATAAAGTAATATTTAATATCAACCAAATATATTTATAGATTAAAATCTAGAAACATTTGGTAATGATCCCTAATCCTTACAAGTCGATCATTGTCATTATAAAAGAAGATTTTTGGCCGAAACTCCTTTTATTTCAAAAACATCTATAATAGGACTTAGGAAAATTTATTTTCCAAGACAACATTTCCAAACTTCGGGGAGTGGGCATACTATCTACCCACCCTAGAATGTTTCATCCGAGAAATTTTAAAGGTCACGATTTGGTGTGACTAAAATATAATCAAAGAACAAAGTTTCAGTCGGTCCAAATAAGGACGATAATTGTTACAATCAAGAGAATGATACGATTCATGATCAAAATAGTCACGTAATCGCGGATGGGATCAAAATAATAATAAGAAGATTAATAGCCAAAAAGTAAATATGTCACGCCCCAGTACCGAAATACGGAGACGGACTAGGCCAGCTACTCCATATGAGGCACGTAACGTCATACGACGATCGTGGCTGTCGAGAGACTAGGGGGTACATGCTACAATCTAGTCTCCTATGGTCCCACAGAGTTCTATGTCTCAATCAATCAAATCACATCAGCAATTAAATGAACATTAATGATAAAGCAGTAAGGCGTCTCCGACGCTTCATCAAAATGGTCATGAGAGACTAGCTTTATAATTTAGCTATCTCAGAGAGTCAGAAGTACAAAATTATACACAGCTGCAGTCTGTTTATTTACAATTCTGTACTGACACAAAATATAATGTAATCCGGCTAACAGGTGCCGGTGGCTAAATGCCGCACAAAATATAAGCAGGAGTGGTGGAGAAGAAACCTACTCGAGTCCCCGAACCGCCATGCTCCTAGTATGCACCATGGATGTCAGGAAGGAAGATCGTGTCCTCCGGCTCTGCTACGAGATCTGGCCAAACAAAACCAGCGGGGTCAGCCCCGAATAGCAAGTACCGCCAAAGGGGCACAAGAGTTAAGATTAAAAACCCAGTTAATAGAATGATTGATAATAGTAATACTTATGCCACTATTACAGGGTAGCGCAACATCCTCGAACCCATATGGCACCCTTACAACCAAACAAGGACAAAAGGTGCCGCATGGAGTCGGGACGTGTCGTACTCTATAACTTTCACATAAGTTAAACGGTATAAACAATAAAATCTCCTGATCGTGACTTCGGTCGATAGCCTATCGCGGCACAATAACCAACCTAACAATCAAACAAGAACATGGGTTGGATCATGTACCATGATAGACCATGTTCCTCAGTCATTCACAGAAGTAGCACTTCATAACCAGAATAAGTCTTCCGTTCATAACTTCGGTCCACAGCCTATCATAGTACGATAACCAACCCAATAATCAAACAAGAACATGGGTTGGATCACGTACCATGACAGTCCGCTTCCCTCAGTTATTCACGGAAGGTAATAGGATACAAGCATGTCATTTTCACGGCCAATCAAGTCTACGAGTTTCTAGTGGGACGAGGTTATCCTCGCATCATGTTATTTAGAAATCCTCAGATCGTATCTTTTCAGCAAGGCTAGCCAACCCAGGGGTTCGCATAGACAGGTATGATTGAGCACAGGTCCCTCACAAGGCCATCTTGCCAAAACATATAATATATAGCAGGAATTAATCGGATACAGTCATCCACTCGTTGCAGATGACACAGTATCCGTGGAGACCAGCCGGCGCGTCGAGACAATATCTCAAGGCGGCTGGTGTAACACGATCTCGAGATTTTGCCCTCCCCATGCATCTAGTATATTTAGTTGCCTAATTTAACCCTAGGTGAAATCTTGGACTCACATGCTGTGGCCTGCATGATTATCCTCCTAAAAGTCGTACTCAAATACGAGTACCCCAATGAGGATCCATGTCAATCAGTATGTCAACATGTTCCACCCTCCTAAGTGTAATGCATCATTGCAAATATGCCACGTGGAGTTACGAGTCATTTGTCGAGCATGAACAAGAACTGGGACATTCAGGTACATGTATCAGGTGGGAACGCTTTGTTCACCAAGGCTACATTAGTGCTCATATCATGCTCAAGACAAAAGGCGTAAGGATATATAGCATACACAAACATTCACCTATATATATAAGAAAATATAATATATAAGAGCCCAGGTCAGAATGCGCATGGTCAAATGCGCAGGAGTCAAAACGCGCAGGGTTAGATTGCGCAGGGGTCAAACGCGCATGGTTAGATTGCGCAGGGTCAAGCGCACAGGGTTAGTTTGCGCAGGGTCAAGCGCGCATGGTTAGTTTGCGCAGGGTCAAGCGCGCAGGGTTAGTTTGCGCAAGCATTAGACTGCGCAGCGGTTAGATGGCGCAGGAGATGGATTGCGCCAGAGCTATGGAGCGCCAGCGCAGTTCAGCTCAGCGCAATGCGCTGGCCGAAGGGTTGCGCAATTCGTCAAAAGACGAGCTGCGCAGTTCAACTTGCGCTAAAGAGTGCAGGCTGAAGGGTCTTCTCTTCCAGGCCGAGAGCCTCCTCAAGAACACCAAAAACTTCCAATTTTCATAACTTGACCAAATCAAAACCAAATCTAGATTTTCAAAGTTCTAACTTGAGTGAAATTGAATTCTCCTCCACATGGAAGCATCAAAACCCACAAAATCCTAACGAAAATAGATCAAAACCATGTAAATCCGAAAATGAAGAAAACTTAGATCTACAAAAATCAAAGCTTCAAAATAGAAATTTTCAAGTTCTAAACTAGTATAGATTGAGGAGAAGAACATATTTTGACAAATAATTTTGTAAGAAATCATTAACAAAATATAAATCCATCTCTTGAGCAAGTTGGTACTTGCCTTGGTTGGTGGAGGAAATAAATGAGAGGAATAATGAGAGGAGAGAGAAGGAGATGAGTTTTATATAAAATCTTGAACCCAAGGGTTCATGATGAACCAAAGGGTTCATGATGAACCATTGGTGAACCAAAAATATGTTACCCCAATGAGCCAAAACTGCAGGCCCAAATGCAGAAAATAAATTACGAAATAATATTTTGTCGAATATTTTGGAAAATGCATGAAGAAATACTGCATAATAAATATAGTATAAATACAAGGTAAATACAAATTATCGGTTTACGTATTAAAATACGTATTCCAGGATCGGAGAGTGATATCTCTACCCTTCTTAGAAAAATTCCGTCCTCGAAATTCCAGCCAAGATAGGATAGTGAAATCAGGGCAAGCAAGGCACAATCATATACAAGTTAACTATCATAGCAGTTATTATCATACATCACAAAGTGCAAAACAAGTAGGTGTAGATAAGCATGGAATCGTGTCAATAAGGCGTAAAAATATACCTCATTAGTCAAACAAATACGGATACCGAGATCTGATCTCGTCCTCGCGCTCCCAGGTTGACTCTCCCGAAGAGTGATGGTTCCAAAAAACGCAGACAAGGCTTATCGTCCGATTCTTGAGTACCTTCTCTCGTCGGTCCAAGATGGACACGGGTTGTTCCTCGTAAGTTAAGTCGGTACCAACGACTAACTCAGAATGATCGAGGACATGACTCGGATCCGGGACATACCCACGTAATTGGGACACATAAAACACATCATGTATGCCAGTTAACGAAGGTGGAAGGGCAAGTCGATAAGCCACATCGCCTACCTGAGCGAGAATCTCAAAAGGACCAACGTATCTTGGACTAAGCTTTCCTCGGGTTCCAAATCTGATGATACCCCGAGTAGGCAAAATCCGCAGAAACACTTGGTCGCCAACTCTGAACTCTAGAGGCCTACGATGCTGATCTGCCCAATGACGATGTCGGTCCTGTGCAACTCGAAGGCGCTCTCTGACCAACTTAACTATCTCCACAGTCTGCGTGATCATCTCTGGCCCCAACAACTTTCGTTCTCCGATGTCGTCCCATGCCAAAGGGGACCTGTACTTCCTTTCGTACAATGCTTCGAACGGGGCCATCTGAATGCTAGCCTGATAGCTGTTGTTATAGGAGAACTCCACTAGATAAAGGTGATCCTCCCAAGATCTGCCAAAATCCAAGGTGCACGCCCGTAGCATATCTTCTAACGTCTGAATGGTTCTTTCTGATTGCCCGTCAGTTTGTAGATGATAAGCAGTACTGAATCTTAACTTGGTTCCCAAACTTTGGAGTAAGCTCCGCCAAAAATGGGAAGTAAAACGCGTATCCCGATCTGATACTATACTAACTGGAACACCGTGCTGCCTTACTATCTGCTTCATGTACATTTCTGCTAACTGCTCAGTAGTCTGTCCAACTCGGAAGGGAAGGAAATGAGCAACCTTCGTGAGTCGATCTACTATTGCCCAGACTGCATTTCTACCAGTCGGGGATCTAGGTAAACCGGTCACAAAATCCATCGTGATGTGCTCCTATTTCCATTCTGGGATAGGAAGCGGCTGTAGCAATCCTGCTGGTCTCTGCTGCTCGGCTTTCACCTGCTGACATACCAGACACTTGGATACAAATCTCGCTATCTCTCTTTTCATGCGATTCCACCAAAAGAACTGCCTAATATCTCGATACATCTTCGTCCCTCCAGGATGAATAGAGTAAATAGAACTATGAGCTTCGGATATAACTTCTTGCCGAAGGTCTCCACTCGGTACACAGAGTCTGTTTCCAAACCTGAGCGTACCATCTTTATAAATCACTAACTCCTTCCTACGGCCGGATTCACACTCCGACCGCAACTTCTGAATCTGTGGATCTCCTGCTTGTGCTGCCCTTATCCTCTCTACTAAGGTTGACTGAATCTGCATACTGGTCATTCTTCCTATATCCTTTGGCAAAACTACTTCGATTCCCATACTCTGAAGATCTTCTAAAATATGCTTCTGCGAGGTCAAGATAAAGGTACTGTCTCTCCTACTCAGTGCATCTGTAACTATATTCGCCTTGCCTGGATGATACTGAAGATCTAAGTCAAAATCCTTCAGTAGTTCTAACCATCTTCTCTACCTCATGTTTAAATCTCGCTGCGTGAATACGTATTTCAAACTCTTATGATCAGTATAAATCTCTACCCGATCCCCGTATAAATAATGCCTCTACAACTTGAGTGAAAATACCATAGCTGCTAACTCCAAATCGTGAGTCGGGTAATTCTTCTCATGGTCTCGAAGCTGCCGAGTCGTATATGCTATCACCTTTCCGTGCTGCATCAATACACATCCAAGACCCTTCCCTGATGCGTCACAATATACTGTAAAGCCTCCCGCTCCTACTGGAAGCGTCAAGATCGGGGCTGAGATCAATCTCTTCTTCAATTCTTCAAATGATGCCTGACAGCTAGCTGAGCAAACAAACTCTACGTCCTTGTGCGTCAAATGCGTTAAGGGCGCAGAGATCCGGGCAAAGTCCGCCACGAACCTTCTGTAGTAACCAGCTAATCCTAAGAAACTTCGTACTTCTGCAACTGTTCTTGGGACCGGCCAATGCTCTATGGCCTCAATCTTCTTCGGATCCACTGACACTCCTGCTCCAGAAATTATATGCCCCAGGAACGAAATGTGATCTAACCAGAATTCACACTTGTCAAGCTTCGCATAAAGTTGATGCTCCCTCAATGTCTGCAAGACAGTCCTAAGATGTTTCTCATGCTCCTCTTCACTGCTGGAATAGACAAGAATGTCATCTATGAACACCACCACAAATTTATCCAAATACGGCAGAAAGATGCGGTTCATTAAATCCATGAATACTGCGGGGGCGTTGGTTAGTCGAAAGGGCATTACTAAAAACTCATAATGCCCATATCTAGATCTAAATGTTGTCTTCGGTATGTCTTACTCCCGGACTCTTACTTGATAGTATCCTGACCGAAGATCGATCTTGGAAAAGATGCTGGCCTTGCTCAATTGGTCAAACAGGTCATCAATCCTTGGTAGTGGGTACTTATTCTTCACTATTACTGCATTCAGCTTGCGGTAGTCGATGCACATCCTCGTCGACCCATCCTTCTTGGGAACTAGAATCACTGGCGCGGCCCAGGGCGATTTACTGTCTCGGATGAATCCCCTAGACTTCAACTCTTCTTCATGCTGATACAACTTATCCTGTTCTGACGGCGACATTCTGTAAACTCTGTCTGCAATAGGCCTCGTTCCAGGGTTCAACTCAATGCTAAATTCTACCTCTCTGACTGGGGGTATCCCTGGGAGCTTATCAGGGAAGACGTCAAGAAAATCTTCGACCACTCTCGGAATCTGTCCTGGCTCTGACACTGCTGCTACGATGACGCCTCCGGCCTGATTCTTCAAGGTTCGAGAAAAGATGAACTGCTCCATCCCAGGAACGCTGAATATGACCCTACCTTATCTGCAATCAATTGTCGCATGACTGTCTCTCAACCAGTCCATGCCAAGAACAATATCAAAATTCCCCATAGGGAATTCAATCAATAATGCGGGCAGTAAATGCACACACACCTCTACCGGACATGAAAAGTGCACTCTGCTAACTTCTACGAGCCCATTGCCGGTGAGTATATCCATCCTCTCCGGCAATGCCTCAAACTCTAATCCAATCCGTGTAGCATATTGTGCAGAGATGAATGAATGAGTAGCGCCTGAATCAAATAATGCTACAACGGGAAATGAGGTGACGAGAATTTTACCTGCCACCACGTCACTAGACGCTAGAGCCTCTCCCAAGAATAATGTGAGAGCCTGTCCCTGGCCCCGCTGAGCTCCTTGTTGCGGCCTTCCTCGACCATGTTGTTGCTGTCTCTGAGGGCCTTCGGCTTCCTGTGCCTGGCGGAACATCTGAGCCTGTGTTGGTAGACGCTGGGCTAGGGGCCTCACTGCTAATACTGGCCCTCCACTCGGGGTTGCCACCGGAGCTGGCAATGCTGGAAACTGCTGAGCTGGCCCTCTTGGCCTCTGCATCACAGGACAAGTGAAGATACGGTGGTCTGAACTACCACACCTCAAGCATAAGCCATTCGCTGACCGACACACCTCCCTCGTGTGCCCTGCCTTCCCACAGAATGTATAGCCCTGGGGTGCTATCTGACGCTGCTGTTGGTTCCTCGGCTGCTGATGCCGAACTGGCGCTGTATTAGTTGACACGGCCGTCCTCTGCGGCGCTCCTGCATCATGAATACGTACACCAGGTGCTGGTGCCGATGTTCGCTGCATTGCTCCTCCTCCAACCTGGGAATGAGATCTCTTCTGACCTCCTGTCCTCGATGCCAACCTCTGCTGGGTAAGCTCGTGCCTCCGAGCGGTCGTCAAAATAGCGTCAAACGTCTGGTAGTCGTGTCCTTCCACAAGCTGTAATAGTTCCAAATGAAGTCCCTGCTGGAACCTCATAGCCTTCTCTGGCTCCGTTGCCACCATTGCTGGTGCGAAACGGCACAATCTGCAGAACTCTGCTGCATACCCATCTACGGTCTTGCCTGCTTGCTTGAGACTGATAAACTTCTGCTGGAGTTCATATCGAGCTACTACGCCAAAATACTTGGCCTTGAATCTGTCACTGAAGGTGGTCCAACGAACAGGGCGTCTTGCACCAACTTCTTCTGATGCCCACTAGTCGCGGACAAGATCCTGAAGTACCAGTTTGACCTGATCAACCTTCTCATCATCTGGAACCTTGGCTGCCACAAGAATGGCTTCGATGTCTTGAATCCAGGCATCCGCAGAGATAGCATCCTCCGTGCCATCAAAATACCTCGAGTTCAAGCGACGAAACCTTCCTGATGCTCCCGAGTCAGCCCTGACACTCCTCTCAAGAGCTAACTGAATTCCTTGGTTCAGCAACACGTTCTGCTCCTGCTGCCGAGTCTGTTGCTGTTGGTTAGTGACAAGAAACCCCCGGATGATCTCCAGGAGTGCTACGGCATCTGGTACTGCCGTCGCTGCTGGTGTTGCAGGAGTTTCAATAACCGGCGGCTGCACTGCCTCCGGTTCCATTTCTGCTCGTGTCTGTCCTGGGAAAGGTTCTCTCCCCTGTTGGCGCCCAGTCGAGCCATGCTCTTGCTGCTCTTCCTCATGGGCCTCACCCGCTACTGAGAATGAAGCACCCCTATAGAGAAAGATAATAGATTATCAAGTCCGAACGAGGAAGATTTCGAGGATGCAAGTCAAGTTAGAGGTCAAGGCAAGGACAGAGAATTCGAATCAAAATTTCAAGGAGAACAAGTTTTGATTGAGACTCCTAATAATTCGTAATACCCCACAAGTCTAAAAATTAGACCTGCATGGGCCACCACTAAAACCTTGTCACGCCCCAGTACCGAAATACGGAGACGGACTAGGCCAGCTACTCCATATGAGGTACGTAACGTCATATGGCGATCGTGGCTGTCGAGAGACTAGGGGGTACATGCTACAATCAAGTCTCCTATGGTCCCACAGAGTTCTATGTCTCAATCAATCAAGTCACATCAGCAATTAAATGAACATTAATGATAAAGCAGTAAGGCGTCCCCGACGCTTCATCAAAATGGTCATGAGAGACTAGCTTTGTAATTTAGCTATCTCAGAGAGTCAGAAGTACAAAATTATACACAGCTGCAGTCTGTTTATTTATAATTCTGTACTGACACAAAATATCATGTAATCCGGCTAACAGGTGCCGGTGGCTAAATGCCGCACAAAATATAAGCAGGAGTGGTGGAGAAGAAACCCACTCGAGTCCCCGAACCGCCATGCTCCTAGTATGCACCATGGATGTCAGGAAGGAAGATCGTGTCCTCCGACTCTGCTACGAGATCTGGCCAAACAAAACAAGCGGGGTCAGCCCCGAATAGCAAGTACCGCCAAAGGGGCACAAGAGTTAAGATTAAAAACCCAGTTAATAGAATGATGATAATTGTAATACTTATGCCACTATTACAGGGTAGCGCAACATCCTCAAACCCATATGGCACCCTTACAACCAAACAAGGACAAAGGTGCCGCATGGAGTCGGGACGTGTCGTACTCTATAACTTTCACATAAGTTAAACGGTATAAACAATAAAATCTCCTGATCGTGACTTCGGTCGATAGCCTATCGCGGCACAATAACCAACCCAACAATCAAACAAGAACATGGGTTGGATCATGTACCATGATAGACCATGTTCCTCAGTCATTCACAGAAGTAGCACTTCACAACCAGAATAAGTCTTCCGTTCATAACTTCGGTCCACAGCCTATCATAGTACGATAACCAACCCAACAATCAAACAAGAACATGGGTTGGATCACGTACCATGACAGTCCGCTTCCCTCAGTTATTCACGAAAGGTAATAGGATACAAGCAAGTCGTTTTCATGGCCAATCAAGTCTACGAGTTTCTAGTGGGACGAGGTTATCCTCGTATCATGTTATTTAGAAATCCTCAGATCGTATCTTTCCAGCAAGGCTAGCCAACCCAGGGGTTCGCGTAGACAGGTATGATTGAGCACAGGTCCCTCGCACGGCCACCTTGCCAAAACATATAATATATAGCAGGAATTAATCGGATACAGTCATCCACTCGTTGCAGATGACACAATATCCGTGGAGACCAGCCGGCACGTCGAGACAATATCTCAAGGCGGCTGGTGTAACACGATCTCGGGATTTTGCCCTCCCCATGCATCTAGTATATTTAGTTGCCTAATTTAACCCTAGGTGAAATCATGGACTCACATGTTGTGGCCTGCATGATTATCCTCCTAAAAGTCGTACTCAAGTACGAGTACCCCAAAGAGGATCCATGTCAATCAGTATGTCAACATGTTCTACCCTCCTTAGTGTAATGCATCATTACAAATATGCCACGTGGAGTTACGAGTCATTTGTCGAGCATGAACAAGAACTGGGACATTCAGGTACATGTATCAGATGGGAACGCTTTGTTCACCAAGGCCACATTAGTGCTCATATCATGCTCAGGACAAAAGGCGTAAGGATATATAGCATACACAAATATTCACCTATATATATAAGAAAATATAATATATAAGAGCCCAGGTCAGAATGCGCATGGTCAAATGCGCAGGAGTCAAAACGCGCAGGGTTAGATTGCGCAGGGGTCAAACGCGCATAGTTAGATTGCGCAGGGTCAAGCGCGCAGGGTTAGGTTGCGCAGGGTCAAGCGCGCATGGTTAGTTTGCGCAGGGTCAAGCACGCATGGTTAGTTTGCGCAGGGTCAAGCGCGCAGGGTTAGGTTGCGCAGGCATTAGACTGCACAGCGGTTAGATGGCGCAGGAGATGGATTGCGCCAGAGCTAAGGAGCGCCAGCGCAGTTCAGCTCAGGGCAATGCGCTGGCCGAAGGGTTGCGCAATTCGTCAAAAGACGAGCTGTGCAGTTCAACTTGCGCTAAGGAGCGCAGGCTGAAGGGTCTTCTCTTCCAGGCCGAGAGCCTCCTCAAGAACACCAAAAACTTCTAATTTTCATAACTTGACCAAATCAAAACCAAATCTAGATTTTCAAAGTTCTAACTTGAGTGAAATTGAATTCTCTTCCACATGGAAGCATCAAAACCCACAAAATCCTAACGAAAATAGATCAAAACCATGTAAATTCGAAAATGAAGAAAACTTAGATCTACAAAAATCAAAGCTTCAAAATGGAAATTTTCAAGTTCTAAACTAGTATAAATTGAGGAGAAGAACATATTTTGACAAATAATTTTGTAAGAAATCATTAACAAAATATAAATCCATCTCTTGAGCAAGTTGGCACTTGCCTTGGTTGGTGGAGGAAATAAATGAGAGGAATAATGAGAGGAGAGAGAAGAAGATGAGTTTTATATAAAATCTTGAACCCAAGGGTTCATGATGAACCAAAGGGTTCATGATGAACCATTGGTGAACCAAAAATAGGTTACCCCAATGAGCCAAAACTGTAGGCCCAAAGGCAGAAAATAAATTACGAAATAATATTTTGTCGAATATTTTGGGAAATGCATGAAGAAATACTGCATAATAAATATAGTATAAATACAAGGTAAATACAAATTATCGATTTACGTATTAAAATACGTATTCCAGGATCGGGGAGTGAAAAAATATGATTGGGCACGATCAACCTTTGGTCAAATGGTCCAGTTGACGACCAAATATTTTAAGAATAATTTAAATTGAAATGGTTTGGCATGATCCAGTTACAGTCAACTTGGTCTAGTTAGGACCGAATTTCTAAAGAATGATCAAGGTTCTAGATGCAATCTAAACAAGGCTATAGTCCCATAGATATAAGTTAAGATACAGTCACGATCAAGGTTAATCATGCAAGTCATCCATGCGTTGTACAAGCATGGAAAAGAATATGAATTTCTATGCGGCCCAGAATCAACATAAAACTTCATGCGGCTCAAAACCTAGGGAGTTTCATGCGGCTCAAAATCCCTGAGAGCTTCATACGGCTCAGAAAGCTTCATGCGGCTCAGGAAGCTACATACGGCCTTATGCGGTTCACAATCTGCCTATACAGCTGGCCATAATTACTCTGACATAAAGGCGACAGCTCTGACAGAGATGATGGCTCTGACATAAAGACAAGACGTGACATGCTCCTAAAAAGACGAAAAAATTATCATGATATCTGGCACAGTTCATAAATTCCAAAGACAACTCTTTATGCGGATCGCCTATGCGATCTTCATGCGGCTCAGTCATGAGACCACTCTCATGCGGCTCAGTCATGAGACCACTCTCATGCGGCTCAGTCATGAGACCACTCTTATGTGGCTCAGTCATGAGACTACTCTCATACGGCTCAGTCATGAGACTACTCTCATGCAGCTCGGTCATGAGGCCTCCGTCAAGCGGCTCAGTCATGAGACCACACTCATGCGGCTCGGTCACGAGACAACTTTCATGCGGCCCGGTCATGAGACACTCTTCATGCGGCTCGGCTATGGGACAGTCCTTCATGCGGCTCAGCTAGGATGCATCATTCATGCGGCTCGCCAAGAGTAGCAGTTGAGACACGTGGCAGAAATTGACCAAGTCTTAACAGTTCAGATTTAGTGCAACAAACAGATCACGATCAATCTTAACCAATCTCCAGCTGTCCACTTCTCGAGGCACAGTTACAAGGATGTGGCCCAAAATTAGCCACGTGGCTGTACACCCCCATTACTCATAAATTCCTATAAATAGCAAGGTGCTATTCCCTTGTACACATACAGAGACATACAGAGAGATATACACACACCCAGGCAGAGAGAGAGCATTTCTTCACCGAAGTCGAGGTTGCGTTCGATCGTCCAAGGAGTAAGGCATAGTTGATAGTACTTTCCCGAGCCTCTACCGTCACCCCCTAGAATCAAAACTAAACAAATGTACTTAGATTGCTTTTCCTAGGTTTTATTCCTAGGCTCTCTTTTGTACAAGCAAGTTTGTAATTGTGAGTTAAAAGTTCAGTCCTCCTATAAAACTGTTCTGTTCTACGACAATCAATGGCAAATACGACGGCGACTCTGCTGGGGACTAACTTGTCCACTGCTGAAAAGTTGGTAAAACAATCGGACGCAGCCAAACTCAGCTCTACGCAACAGATGCTGGTTGTTTGCTTCGACCAGCAAGCGTTTGAAAAGATGCTCTCCGAGGGGAGCGCTAGCCCCATCCAGAAGTGAGCCGACCAAAAGAAGGCCCACAGGGAATGGAGGCCTAAAACCGTTGCCCCTCTCCAAGCTCTGGAAGAAGTGTTCTCCGTTGCCCAAGACGATGAAGAAGACTCACATGCGGCCCCACTTCAGGCCGCAGAGGACCCTGCTGTCCCCAAGTCCGACAAAGGAAAATACTATGATACTGGACTTGCAGGAGCAAACGGTAACTCTATGCGGTCCAGGAAGAAGCCGCATAAGGGTGCCAGCTGCATGTAGAAGGCTCGTGCGACCACCAATCCCAGCCGCATGCAGAAGGCTCATGCGGCCACCAATCCCAACCGCATGCAGAAGGATCATACGACCACCAATCCCAGCCGCATGTAGAATGCCTATGCGACCACCAACCCTAGCCGCAGGGAGATGACCTATGCGGCATCCAATCCTAGCCGCCGGCCATCTGCTCTACGTGGCTCGGGTTTAGCCTTCGACCACCTCTCATATGGTCCTGACATCAGAAGTTCCAATGAGAATGTGCCAGATTCTATACGGCACAGTTTGGACTCTTCCTACTATGCGCCCTCGGGTGCTAAGGAGAAGAAGTTTAGGACAGTACGGGCTCGTCGAGCTCAGTCAGCTGTCCCAACCTCCGACCATCAGAGAGTCCTGCTAACTGTTATGCGGGCCTCTGATGGAAAGTTTTACAGAACCGCCCGTGTCCAGTCTCCGGCGACAAACGAATAGGGTGGTTCCCAAGGGTCTTCCAACAATGATCAAGGACAAGTGCTTTTACTAGCCCCGTATCAGGAGCAAACATGATACCAACGCACTCGTGTGGTCGAGATTTCTGGGCCCACAAAATGAGTATAAAGGTTGATCAAGATATACTTGACTTGCGAGATGTGATTCTTCACAAGCGCAAGGAAAGAGAAGAAACCTTAGTGTGCAAAGAGTCCTTCCAGGGACATCACCGCACTCAAGTCATTGTCAATTGCTGCTGTAATAAGACAGCAGTACAAAAGGACCGGTAGTCTGCCTTCCAACGACTGCAGTAGCCAGGACCGGTCCTAGAACAAAGCTCGGAAGACGAAGCGCTTCCTTTCGCCTCCTGTAACTCTGCCCGGAAGGTCCCTATCGGTAAAGGAGAGAAGAAAATAAATACCTCCTGTCCGATGATCTCAACCAGCACGGCCAAGAAACTCTCATCTAGGGGGTTGTCCACAGTCGTCACAGAGGGGGTTTATCAAGGTACCCGCTCAAAGAAGAAAGCCTCATCACTTGGAGATTCGTCACCTGCATCCCTAGGGGTAGTTGGAGCTGGGGGTAGCACTCATCGGAACATCCATAATAATTCGATGTTCCAAGAAGATGAACCTGGGGAAACAATCCCTTCAGCAGATACAACGGAGTCTGATGTCCCTGAAGACGTCCACAAATCCCAAGATGAGGCAACCTCCTATGCAGGTGGTGGCACCTCCTCCGAGTTTGAACCAGAGAAGAACATTCCCACATACCCCAACGACTTCTCTGTGCAAGGGTATGATTCGGAGGACACATCTTCTACAGTGCCTTCCACCTCTCCTCACGTGAAGACAGTATTCATGACTAAGAATGATCAAGACGGTCCCAGTGATCGGCAATACCTTGACACTCTCGAGGCCATACTTTATACCTTGTTTAAGTCAGTAGATGAGATCAAGGCGGACCTACCGGCTCTACAAGTAAGGATACCTGGTCAAACAAGCTTGGGTCCCGCCGCCAATATGAACTCAAACATGATCGTACCAACCCCGGGCGATAATCCACCCGGAGTATCGGCTCCTACTGCTTTAGAAGAGGCCAGGGAGGCGAGAAAAGAGGTCCAGGAGCTCCGGGCAATGTTTTACGCCCAAGAAATCTCTCAGGACCTCAGGATACGACAGCCGTATCACGCTGCATGGAGAGATGTCCCCTTCCCTCCACGATACAAGCCATTCAATATCAATCTATATGACGGGAAGACCTCTGCAAGCCGGTACATGACCTACTTTAAAGTCACAACAGACCATCTGTCGTATGACAACGCCATCCTTACAAGATTGTTCATTGGGAGATTAGAGGGGGTCGCGTTCGATTGGTACCGCAACTTATCGGATAACTGCATCCATTCCTTTGCCAGCTTTAAGCACATGTTCCTGGAAAGGTTCTACGAGGTGGGACAAGATGTGATAATGTCGACCCTCAAGGACGTTGTCCAGGGAGAAAAAGTGCTGACGAAGAACTACATTGAGCGGTTTTGCCAAACCGCGATAAAATTGCCCTCCGGTAACCCAGACTCTTCTTTAATTAAGATTTGCCAAAAGAGGCTGCTTCCCACAATCAGCCTCTGGATGGACGAAAGTCAATTTAAAGACTAGAAGACGTTCATCATCAGCGCCACTAGCGCATAAGCAAAGCTGAAGAAGGCTCGTCAACTAGGGCTCCATATCTCGGATGGAGAGGATAAAGGCAAACACCTAATACCAACAACAACAATGGCGATAATTTCTCGAACAACCGAGACACCAAAGGCAAACAGGCTATGCTGGCCGATACAGTCCAGAAGCCTGAGCCAAAGCAGGCAGAGAAGCAGTGGCCTCAGGTGACTTACTCCTTCAAGGATAGCCATGTCAAGCCCATCTTTGACATGCTCTTACAAGGAGATAGAATTCAACTCCCTCTGCCGAGATGTGAATCTCGACCTGCAGAGATGGAGAGCCTGAAGTACTGTCACTTCCATCGCTACGTCCACCACGCTACTCAAGACTGCTTCCAATTGAAGCGGTACATCCAGAACCTCATCGATTCCAAGGCTCAAGCCATTAATTTCGAGGAGGTAACTGTGGCTGCCAACATGGCACTACTAAAATCTGCTTAATTGGCGACGTAAATTTAGCGACATTAGTGAAACGTCGCTAAATTGTGTACATTAGCGACGTATAATTGAAACGTCAGTAACCGTTGTTACTAGCGACGCAAATAGCGACGTGATAACGACGTATATTAGTTACGTGAGCTAGTCATTGCGAAACGTCGCTAAAACGTCGTTAATTGTGACTTATTTAGTGACGTTAATAATAATGTCATAAAATTCTAACTAAATTAAATCCCCTCCGATTCATTTACCTCAATCATTTTACTCTCTCACTCTCTTTCTCTGGCGCTCTCGCTCTCACTCTCTCCGGCACTCTCGCCCTCGCTCTCACTCTCTCCGGTGACTCTCCTCTGGTACGTGACTCCTCTCTCTCTCTATTTGTTGTTGGTGGTTGGGGGGTGCTAGTGGCTCGGGGGGAGGGGCAGGGGGGGTACGGGTGGTTGTGGGTGAGGAATGGTTGGAGGGTGGCTGGAGGGGTGGGGCAGGAGGGTGAGGGCGGCTGGGGGTGAGGGGGGCTGGGGGAAGGGGAGGGTTAGGGGGAGGGGCGGGGGGTGAAGGCGGCTGGGGTATAAGGGCGGGGGGGGGGGGGGGGGGCTTCGGAGGGGAGGGGGGATGGTAGGGGAAGGGTTCGGGATAGGGTTCGGGTTAGGGTTAGGGGTGGTGTAGGGGTTGGGAGGCTGGAGAAGGGAGGGGGTCTAGTAGGGGAGGGGTTAGGGATAGGGTTCGGGTTAGGGTTAGGGGTGGTGTAGAGGGGGGGAGGGGTGCGGGGGGCTGGGCAGGGGCATCGATAGTGCCAAAAAATCTGATAATTTAGTAATAGTTATTTGTTTTTCGACACCGAAAAATGTGATGCTCTGATTCGAAACCACGTACCGATAGTGCCGGTATTTGTAACACGTAGTTTTGTTGGTTGGTTAATTTGTAACACGATAGTGCCGATAGTGCCAATATTTGTAACACGTAGTTTCCTTGATCCCGGTACTCATAGGAATGGTCCCGAGTCACGGCCGTAGTATGTAGTATATTCGTTTTAGTTTGTAGTATATTCATTTTAGTTTTGAAGTTTGAGTTTTGAAGTTTATTCGTTTTAGTATGTAGTATGTAGTAGGAATGGTCCCGAGTCACGGCCGTAGTATATAGTATGTAGTATATTCATTTTAGTTTTGAAGTTTATTCATATTTGCAGATATCTAGAAATGGCTATATCTATGTATCTGCTAGACCGTTCGTGGATGTACAACCGCATTCGAGATGACAGGTACGGTGTGCAAGATGAATATATCATCGGAGTAGAACAATTCTTCCAACTCGCGAAGATGTTTCCTCAATCCATGGACGACATGGACATTAAGTGCCCGTGTGCAAAATGTCGGAACATGAAGTTTCAACCAGAATTGGATGTGGCGTATCACTTATACACAAAGGGTTTCCTTCCGAATTACTACCAATGGACCGTACACGGAGAGCTTGTACCTTTAGCATTCCAAGCGGAGCCTTATATGGAGCCTTATATGAATGTCCACAACCGAACTGGTGTCGACAACGAGTATGTGAACATGGTCTTCGACGTTACGGGGCCTAGTTTCAATCCATACAATCGTGACGCAGCTAAGGAGGCACCGAATGCCGATGCCTCGAAGTTTATTGAGTTACTAGAGAATGCAAGGACTTCTTTATACCCTGGCTGTGAGGACCATTCAGCGTTAGAGGTGATCACTCGGCTCTTGAGCATAAAGTCTGACTTTAACATGTCGCAAGAATGCTATAATAGAGTACTCGAGTTGATTATCGATATCTTGCAGGAGGGTGCCAAGTTACCGAAAGACTTCTACCGTTCTAAGAAGATGGTGAGATCCCTCTGGATGGGATATGACAAGAACGATTGCTGTCAGAACAGATGCATGATTTACTACAAAGATCACAAGGATGCAAAAGTGTGCGAATTTTGTGGTGCTGATCGCTACAAGCCAACTGCTACAGGCAAGTCTAGAAGTCCGGCTGTTTCAATGCACTACTTGCCGTTGACGCCGCGGTTGCAGAGATTGTTCATGGTGAAAGAGACTGCCAAAAATATGAGTTGGCACAAGCGATAATAGACTGAAGGAGTATTGGATCACCCACCTGATGGAGAAGCGTGGAAGCACTTCAATCGAGCATATCCTAATTTTGCTTCTGATGCGCGTAATGTAAGGTTGGGGCTCTGCTCTGATGGTTTTACCCTATTTGGTCTTTCAGGCTCCCAATATTTATGCTGGCCGGTAATTCTCACTCCGTACAACCTACCGCCTTGGATGTGTATGAAGACACATTATATGTTCTTAACTATTATCATTCCCGGTCCGAACAACCCGAAGAGGAACATCGACGTGTACTTATAGCCGTTGATAGATGAGCTGAAGCAGCTATGGGAAACAGGGGCATACACGTATGATGCTTCGAAAAAATAGAATTTTTAGATGCGGACAGCACTAATGTGGACAATCAACGACTTTTCGGCTTATGGAATGTTATCTGGATGGAGCACTCATGGTCGGCTTTCATGTCCGTATTGCATGGACCGTACTAAGGCTTTTCGTTTGAGACACGGAGGATAGCCATGCTTCTTTGATTCTCACCGACAGTTCTTGCCGAAAGACCATCCGTACCGTAGGAACAGAACTGTATTCCGTGCCGGAGCTATGGAGAAGGGAGATCCACCGCCAATGTGGTCCGGAGAGGACACATGGGAGCAAGTAAAAGAAATCCCAAGTTCTATTGAAGATCCTACAGCGAGCAGCAGTTGCGAGGGGTTTGCGAAGATCATAACTGGACCAAAAGGAGTATATTCTGGGATCTGCCATATTGGAGCACAAATCTGATTAGACATAACCTTGACGTCTTGCATATCGAGAAGAACGTGTTTGATAACATAATTAATACTGTAATGGACGTCAAAGGAAAGACAAAAGACAATCAGAAGGCTAGATTGGACTTAGCTGAAATATACAGACGCCCTATATTGCACATGATAGACAATGGAAAGGGAAAGCTTTTGCGGCCTAAGGCAATCTACTCGCTGGACAAGGAGGACAAAGTGAGACTTTGTAGATGGATCCAGGACTTAAAATTTCTGGACGGATACGTCTCCAATCTAAGAAGATGTGTCGACATAAAGGCGTGTAAACTGACCGGAATGAAGAGCTACGATTGCCACATATTCATGGAGAGGTTAATTCCTGTTGCATTTCGAGAATTATTACCGCCGATAGCCTGGTATCCATTAACAGAGCTTAGCATATTCTTTAGAGATCTTTGTTCCTATAAGTTGCTCGTCGATCGTTTAGAGAAGCAAGAGAAGGACATTGTGGTAACACTTTACAAACTTGAGAGAGTTTTTCCTCCTGCATTCTTCGCTCAATGGAACATTTGCTAATTCATCTTATCAATGAGGCTCTTGTTGCTAGACCTGTCGGTTATCGTTGGATGTACCCGTTCGAGCGACATTTGAACCACCTCAAGAGAAAGGTAAAAAATAAGGCATGGGTGGAGGGGTCTATTTGTGAAGCATATGTCCTTGAGGAGATTTTAAACTTCTGTTCCATGTATTTTCAGCCTCATATTGCTACAAACAGAACAAGGGCTCCCAGAAATGATGAAGGCTATGAAGTTGGTATTGAGGCAAAGCTGAAAGTATTTACTGCCTACGGAAAACCATCTGGTAAAATGAAAAAAAGATATCTAAATGACGACGAGGTTAGCGCTGCAATGTTATATGTATTGCTCAACTACGACGAGGAAGAAGTGGACAAGCTAGAGGGGTAAGTAAAATTATTTCTCGTGCTTCGTTGCTTTTGAATATCACTAATATACCTATGCTTCGTTGCTTTTCAGCATGTTTAAGGATGAGGTAACGTCCAACAATCCGTACGCAACCGAGGAGGAAGTAGAACAGCAAATGAGACTTCATTTTCCTTTTTGGTTGAGAGCATATGTACGGATATCTTCATAATTTACTTTTTCTGTACATTTATACTTGCACATAATAATTAAGTTAGCATCGTTTATATGGAATTTAGGTTGACCGTCCGGAGGTAATCCTAGAGAATGAGTATATTAAAACTCTAGCCAAGGGGTCAATTTATCAAGTGAAAACCTGGCCAAGTTACTGCATAAATGGTTTCAGGTTCAAGTCCACAAATGCTCGAATAAGAGACGACTTCTTGGATTTGGATTCTACGAAGAATAGCTGTTTGTGCATAAAATCTTTAAACTACAAAGACGTCGACCCAGGCAATGACTTCTTTGGCGTCTTACGGGAGATTATGGAACTGACATACAATTATGCTATAGAACCTTATAAGATCGTCTTGTTCAGATGTGACTGGTTCGATCTGATCCAGGGTCGAGGTTGGAGAGTTGACAAACATGGTCTTATTGACATAAATTATCGCCATCGATATCAAGCTTATGAGCCATTTGTTCTAGCAAGCCAGGCTCAGCTAGTTTACTTTACCAGCTATCCAAAACGAGGAGCCGGGAGATCAGATTGGTGGGCAGTCTGTAAGACTAAAGCTCGGAATACCTTCGATGTCGACGAGATAGCTTATCAGGAAGATGAACTACCACTTATTACAAATATTGTCGATGTGGACTCAACGAAAGTTCCTCATAACATGTTTCATCAATTGGAAGAGGTAGAAGTATCAAAAGAGGAAGAGGAAGTTGATAGAAGTGAAGAGGAAGAGGAAGAGGAAGAGGAAGAGGAAGAGGAATCAGAATAAGATGAATTTTCAGAAGAGGATTAAATATGTTTAATTTTCAGATGTAGTATGGTTTACTTTTGTTTTTTTCAGATGTAGTATGGTTTATTTTTGTTTTAGTGACATTTTCAGATGTAGTATGGTTTACTTTTATTTTTTTCAGATATAGTATCGTTTACTTAGCGACGTTCCCTGGCTGTAGTATGTTATACTTTTGTTTTTTTAAGATGTAGTATGGTATACTTCTGTATTTTTTCAGATATGGCTCGACGTGGATCACTTGGTTCCGGTGCTTGTGGGAGTCGACGAGCCCGACACTCTCCATCTACCACTCCTACCGACTCCTCATCTCCCCGCACTCCAGTATACACTAACGGTCTAGTCGTCGGCAGTGTCTCCATACCCGGCTCTAGCAGTTCGAGGCTAGGGCGTTCTTCTTCTATGCAGCCAGTATCGTCGAGTATTCCAGAGGTCGACCCTACTATTGAGGATCAGGCCGAGGTCGAGGCCGACGTCGAGGTCGAGGGCGATGGCGAGGCCTACGCCGAGGGCGAGGGCGAGGCCGAGGGGCAGGCTGCGGGCAGGGGCAGGGGCATAGTCCAGCTCCCATTTGAAACAGATCCTCCGTGTCGCCCGAAGGGGGATCTAAGGTTGGAGATTTGGGCCTGTACTCGGACCAGGCGGTAAGTAAAATTGTTACATTTAATTTGTTTAAATTTATTATAAACTTGTTTAATAAATTTTAATTTCTATTTTACAGGTATTATCCCTCCTCCGTACACCGGTCGCTGGGTATATTCCTGCGACAGAACTACGGGGGGCCCTGGATCAACTGGAGGGATGTCCCGGCCGACAGGAAGGCCTTCTGTTTTGAGTACTTTTCGGTACGTAAAAGTTTATTTCCTTTTAACATTTAGTATGTTATGTTATAACTTATGTACTTTTATGATTTTTTCAGCGGACTTACTTCTTCCCTCCCCACCGTGCCGTTGCTGTCGATGCTATATTTTTCAGCGTCGCCAGCAAGCTCATTAGGGACGCGATCATCGACCAAAAGGATCGCGACCGTCGGGGAGAGCCTATTCAGGGTTGGATCTCTGCCACCGACTGGGCGGTAATGAAGAGGAGATTCGAGGAGGAAGCCTACAAGGAGAAGTCCGCGAAGTCTAAAAAAGTACGATAGGCGGGGTCGCAGTGGTGTGGTGGATCAAGGTCCATCATAGATTTCTACACCCATATGGTACGTATCTCGTCGTATACCCATAATTAATACTTTATAGTAATATATTTCTTTCAACTTAACTAACAAATCATATAATAATTTTGTAACAGGTTGAATCTGGAGAAGACCCGAATATGGTGACCTTGTTCCTCGCCATGCACTCGAAGGGGAGCGGTTCGTAGACGACAAGGCCCGGGACACCTACGTAAGTTTTACTTAATGCTAGTTCATTAATATTAATTTTTAGTTACGTAGAAAATTCATATAGATGTTATTTCTAGGCCGAGTTTTAGAAGTTTTACTTAATGCTAGTGCATTATTATTAATTTTTAGCGACCACGTGAGAATTCAAATAGATGTTATTTCTAGGCCGAGTTTTTGAGGCTTAGGGAGGCCGGGCCGACGCGGTCAGAGGGAGCTGGTGCTAGCACTTCCCAGCAGCCCCCGACCGTCGCAGCTCAGTCAGATGACGAGCTGTGGATGAGGGCCGTTGGTGGCATGCATAGGGGTACGTACTATGGTACGTGTTCCTATGGTGCCTTCATTGCGTCACAGGCTTCTACGACCGCCACTAGTGTGCCCGGCCCCGCACATACTGAGGAGTCGCTCCGCCAGCAGCAGAGTGACGTCCTTGCGCAGATTGCAGCTCTGCTTGACGAGGTGCTGCAGAGGATGGGGGTGCCGCATACAGATGATTCTATGCTCATCTCACGCTTTGAAAGGCAGGAGGAGACTACGGAGGCGCTGCAACAGATGACCCGCGCTATGTAGGAGGCTATGCAGCGGTTGGTCGAGAAGATACAACATTTACAGGAGATGGCTACGGAGCGACCGTCTGTTGGTACGTCGGGAGCATCGTCTACATCCGGCAGTGCACGGAAGGACATGCTCATCCACCTATTGTCACCGGAGGAGTATCAGACGATCCTGACGTTGCGACGGCAGTCATCTGGTGGCGCTCCTCCTCCGGCATTGGGTCCAGCTCCAGGCGATCAGTAGTTTTGTTTTTGCATTTTTGGACTGTTCTATATTTTTGACTTGTACGTATTTGGGAATATTCAGTTTTTTCGTTGAGGATATTGAGTTTGTACGTATTTGGGGATATTGATTTGGTTTGTTCAGGATATTATATATTGACATTGTTCATTGTGGATAGTATTTTTTCTTTATATTTTTTGTATATTCTGGAATATATTGTGCGTGTCGGTGGTGAGTATTCCATCGAGGGGGTCGGCGAACCCAGGGATTGGATTCTGTATTTTGTATTTTGTATTCTGTATTTTGGCTCAGGCTCTAGCTCCATTTACATTTTGGAACCTGTTTTTTTATATTTTTTTAACTTAGCGACGTTTTTAGCGACGTTAGTATTCGTCGCTAATTTTTAGCGACGTTAATAAATGTCGCTAAAAGCATCGCTAAATGCTGACGTGGCAACACGTGGCACCATAATCTGATGTCAGCTCGTCGTCGCCAAAACGTCGCAACAGTGTCGCTAAACGGCGACCACATGATAACGTTGCCATATACGTCGCTAATTAGCGTCAACGATCAAACGTCGCAAATAACGTTGCTAGTTAGCGAAGTTAATAACGTCGCCAAATAACGTCGCCCTCGCGACGTTTTGGGACGTTTTCTCGTTTAGCGACATATTTTTTTCTGTCGTTTTCAAAATGTCGCTAAATTCACTTAGCGACATTTTTATCGAGTTTAGCGACGTTTTGTAACGTCGCTAATTTGACAAAATTTTATAGTGTGGTATCGGTCCAATTCGGCAGCTTCCCTCCAACGAGGACTCAGGATGGCGTAGTACCCGTCCCTCGAGCAACAATGGAGGTTACCAATCTTCCACCTCCCCGAGACCAGACGACTGGACTGGTGCCCCTCACTACGTCAAGAGGGGAGGTCATGTGGGTCCACCCGAACTTGGTGCCTGAAGTAACTCTGTCAGCATCATCCCCTACCGACAAGAAGAAGGACGGGAAGACTAAGTCCTGCCATACAATCTCAGCCGGTATTAAAGAAGCGACAGCTGTCGTTACTCGATCCGGTGCACAATCACAACCCATGCCGGGTAACTCGACTGAAGAACGTCAGCCGGCCACTGCTGATGCCCCAGGACCTTCTCAGCCTCCACCGGCCGACAAGCCTAAGCCGAAGGAGACCCGCTTTGACAAGCTGCTCCGTAAAGACGCGCCTCAGGGACTGGAGAGGCCTTACAATTTTGACATCCTGACCCAATTGGCCAATACACCAGCCAAATTGTCATTATATGAGCTCTTGTGGCTCTCCAAGGATGTCCGTGTCGCACTGAGCAAAGCACTCCAGAATGCCGACGCGTATTTGGCTCAGGTGAAGCTTACAGGGAAGAGCTCGCCAGCGGATCTCCAGGACAGCGCTTGTACAGGTGCAAAGCCCAACATTGTGTTCACTCCGCAGGATATACTCATCAAAACCAACCTGCACGATCGCCCTCTATATTACACTGGATACGTTGGCGACATCAAGGTGGATCGGATGCACATTGATCCCGGTTCTTCAATAAGCATCATTCTGAAGAGCTTGCTTCACCTCCTGTGCATCCTTATGCATCGGCTGACACCTACCAGCACCGCCATCAGCGGTTTCAATTTCGGGAAAAGCTATCCTATTGGAAAGATTCGCCTGAAATATCAAATTGGCGACCTTCAGTCGGAAGTGACTTGCTATGTCATAGACGCAGGTACGTCCTACAACATTCTCCTGGGGCATCTGTGGATACACGATTATATGATCGTGCCTTCCACATTGTACAAGTGCTTCAAATATTTTGACAAGCACGGCTTCGTAAAGACGAAATTCGCCGACATCGATCCCTTCAAAGGGGTTGAATCCTACTATTCAGATTCCTGTCTGTACGAGAAATCGAAAAGGCACTTGATCAAAGAGGATGCTCAAGAGCAGACGGAGGCTATAATGGGATCATAAGAACCTCTGAAGATCCATCTCCAGCCCCGCAAACCAGGCAGAACTGCACCTCTTGTAGCCACTCTGCGTAAAGAAGCAACTAGTCTCCCGGTGCTCACTGTACAAAAGAAGCAGATGGTTATCCGACTTCCAAGGTCTAGCCAAGGGCCGAGACCCACTGGGGAGCCGCTGACAATCAGACTGCCAAGAGCCGGCCAACAACAATCAGAAGAGATCAATCCTTCTGTTAAGCCGATGATCATTCGTCTTTCCAGGACAAGTTGACAGCCAAGCGCTAAGCCAGGGACCGCTAGTGAGCCAACGCCTCCACATCCAGCACCAACCTCTAAGCCTGGGACCACTAGCGTACCAACTACCCCATGTCATGTACCACAAGTAGAACCTTTGATGATCAAGCTGCCCAGGTTATCCTCCCAGTCTTCATTAATACAGGGGGTGGCTAAAGAGGAGCTAGAGCTAGCCAAATATGTGGCTGCGCACACTGATGTTCCTTCTGCTGATGATGTAATACCACCAGAAAAGCTACCTTATTTTATTAATAAAGGGCCCTCTTTGAACTACCTCGATCTTAACAAGCTCCGTATAATGCATGCTATAGAACACGGTATAGGCACCAACTTACACACACAAGTGACGAATGTCTATACCACGAACCAACTTACTCCCGTGGAAGGCGCTTGCTTCATAGTCGAGGGAGAAGATCACCCAATCATCTTCGGCCGAAAGAATGGTCAACAGTCCTTCAGGCCAGAGAAAGTCGATCTCGAACCCGACACCGGGATACTGCCTCTTTATCTATATAGCTCCCGCTCCAAGTATCTTATGCAAAAAACAAGGGTATGATATGGACGCTACGCCAGACTTGAACTACGGTACTGGCCGGCGATTACCTTTGTAATTGCCAGTCCCGGCTGGAACAGCATGGGATTATTACAGCAAGACCAGACGTGGTCTAGGCTATGTTATACCTGCAACAACTCCGGAGAGCTCGGATGAGGAATGCGAATGGCATTTACATTCGACTGGATCACCCACTTCCGATTTGGATGTCAGCATCGGAGACGTACTCAGGCAAGCTTGGTCTGTCAATATGGCATTCGCTGACGCATACGAAGAAGACGAAGACATACCCAAACTTCTCGAGTTAGAGCCTTGGGTCCAACAGCTAGATGCGTAATGGAAGAAGCGTTTCGAACAAAGAGATCCCCCTACTGAAGATGAGGTCATGCAAGTTGACCTCGGTGACGAATCCTCTTCAAAGCCAATCTTCGTCAGCAAAAGCCTGACAGACGAAGAGCGGGAGTCGCTATTGCAACTCGTCAGAGAGTACACTGACGTGTTCTCCTGGAGCTATGAAGACATGCCAAGGCTAAACCCCGAGGTTGTACTCCATAAGCTCAATATTCATCCGGACGCAAAGCCGGTCAAGCAACAGCAACGACGGTTCCGCCCAGACATCATGAATTCTATCGAAGTTGAGGTCAACAAACTAATAGCCAACGACTTCATCCGTAAGGAACAATATCCCGACTGGGTCGCCAACATAGTATCGGTCCTCTAGAAGAATAGAAAGATACGAATTTGTATCGACTTCTGGAATCTGAACGAAGCATGTCCTAAAGATGAGTTCCCTCTTCCTATTACGGACATAATGATTGATAACACATGTAGCTTTGAGCGCATGTCGTTCATGGATGGCTTCTCAGGATACAACCAAATCAAGATGTTTTCTGACGACGAAAAGCATACATCATTTCGAACGCCAATTGGTGTGTACTGTTACACGGTCATGCCCTTTGGTTTAAAGAATGTTGGTGCCACATATCAACGAGCTATGAGTGCCATCTTCAGAGATCAACTGCGTTAGAGAGTGGAATGTTACGTCGATGACATAGTCGTCAAGAGCCGCTTTAAGGAAGATCATCTGCACGATCTTAGGACAGTATTCGACCTGATGCGAGCACACAACTTGAAGATGAATCCTACTAAATACTTCTTGGACGTATCCAGCAGAAAATTCTTGGGTTTTATCATTATCGCCCATGGAATCCATATAGACCCTGAGAAGACGAAGGCAATCATGGAGATGGGTCCCCCGAAAAATCTCCTAGAACTCAGAGGCCTTCAAGGGAGGCTAGCTTATATCAGGAGGTTTATCTCTAACCTCTCCGGGCGATGCCAACCATTCACACACATTATGAAGAAAGGCGTCTCCTTTGTATGGGACGAAGAGTGCCAATGTGTCTTTGACAACATTAAAGGATATCTGTCGAACCCTCCAGTCCTGGTGGCCCCGGTCGCTGGAAAGTCATTTTTGCTTTATGTACGAGCGATGGACCATTCCCTCGGTGCTCTACTAGCACAAAACAATGATGCAGGGCATAAACAAGTATATATTATCTCAGCCGAATGATGATAGGGCCTGAGCATAGATACACCGCCGTGGAAAAGGAATGTCTAACCTTGGTGTTCGCTATTCAGAAGACGCGATACTATGTTACAGGACAAACCATCCACGTTATATCAAGAGTCAATCCCCTCAGGGTCCTCGTGACCAAACCAGGTGCACTCAGCTCTCGCCTTGCTACCTGGGCGATATTATTGTCCCCCTACCACATGATCTTCGTCCCGCAGAAGGCTGTTAAAGGTCAAGCTCTGGCAGACTTTTTAGCGGCCCATCCAGGTTCGGAGTCAACCAAATTATATGAAGAAATTCCAGACGAGGTTGCCAATTCAAATATGGCTTCCCATGATACCGTCTGGCGAATGTTCTTTGATGGTGCTTCAAGAACGGGGCCCAAGAAAAATATCATCATTGGGGTCGGTGTGGTACTGATTTCTCCTTCTGGATTGGAGATCAATCGGGCATACTCACTCACGAAACCTTGTTCAAACAACGTGGCCGAGTATAACGCCTTGGGTATCGGCCTCCGACTTACAAAGGTGCTGGGGGTAGAGTACCTGGAAGTATACGACGATTCACAGTTATTCGTCAATCAGATCCGGGGTTCATATGAAGTTCTCCATGAAGACATGATCCCCTATCATCAGATAGCAATCTCTATCATCACGTCCTTGAAAGGGTTCTTCATATTATATATTCCAAGACTCTGGAACATTGATGTCGATGCCCTAGCAGGACTTGCCGCTTCTCTAACAGTTCCAAATTATACTCATCATTTGGTTGACGTAATAGGCCATGAATTGATCTGTCCTAAGAACAACGTATAATTTGCTGTGAGTTACTCTTCCCTGGCAGTCGACGAAATACCGGACTGGAGACTCCTATTTATTAACTTCGTAGTCTATGGTATCTTGCCGGAAAATCCGAAAGAAGCCACTTCTATCAGAAGACGTTCTCTCAGATTCTTCTACGATACAGAGACAAAAATGTTGTATCGACGATCCTATGATGGGTTGCTGCTCCGGTGTTTGTCAAATACAGAAGCCAAAGAAGCTGTACGCGAAGCTCACGACGGCGTTTGTGGGGCCCATCAACCTGGTCCGAAATTGCAAGACCGCCTTCGCCGGATGGGCTATTACTGGCCTACGATGGTAGCAGATGCGATAGACCATGCAAGAAAATGTAAAGCT
This sequence comes from Iris pallida, assembly GCA_029216955.1. Classification (NCBI taxonomy): domain Eukaryota; kingdom Viridiplantae; phylum Streptophyta; class Magnoliopsida; order Asparagales; family Iridaceae; genus Iris; species Iris pallida. Next base: position 9,654,721 of record JANAVB010001399.1, read on the forward strand.
TGTCTGGTCCACGCAAATTTCATACACCAACCATCCGAATTCTTACATCTGACGGTGGCATCCTGGCCATTTGAGGCATGGAGAATGGACATCATCGGTCCAATCACCCCGCTTTCGTCCAGAGGACACCATTTTATACTGGCAATTACGGACTACTTCTCGAAATAGGCGAAAGCTGTTCCGCTTGCAGAAGTGAAGACATCAAATGTGATCAGCTTCATCAAACATCACATCATCTATCGCTTTGGACTGCCTCGAAGGATCATCCACGACAATGGCCCGCAGTTCGCAAGCCATGCCTTCTATCGATTTTACGACAAATACCGAATTCAGAATGTTGCTTCAACATCGTACAACCTGGCGGCTAATGGTCTGGCTGAAGCATTCAACAAAACTATAATTAAGCTTCTCAAGAAGTTCGTGTCCTCAAACAAATAAGACTGGAATGAAAAGCTTGGCAAATGCTTATGGGCGTACCATACTACAGTCCGGACAGCTACTGGGAACACACCATTCTTTCTGGTATACGAAAGTTAGGCAGTTCTTCCCTTGGAAACTCAAATTCCCTCGCTCTACGTCGCCCTCACTTACCGATTGACGACGGATGATAATTACCGTCGTCGGCTACAAGAGTTGGAGGCCTTAGATAAAAAGCGCCTGCTAGCTCAACAACAAATCGAGCTTTATCAAGCATGCATCTCAGGAGCCTTCAACAAGAAGGTCAAGCTGAGAACATTCCAAGTAGGCGATCTCATCTTGGCAGTTCGGAGGCCAATGGTTATGGCTCACAAAACCGCCAGCAAGTCCCAGCCAAAGTGGGAAGGCCCATTTATCATCGAGGTTTTATTCTCCAACGGTGCATACCGTCTCGCAAAGCAAAACAGAGACTTGCTCATGATGCCCATCAACGGCAAGTTCCTGAAGAAATATTATGTCTGAACGACATCCGCCGAATCAACCGGATTATTGAGTTATGTACCCTTAAGTACCGCTGAACTTACACTCTGGTCATTCCAAATGAATCCATATCGCATCTTCTGGGTCGTGAGTCATGTATGATCATATCTCTGAACTTCCCCCTAAAAGAGTATCTTCCTCATAATCTACTACCCGCACTTTCAGTGCATAAAAAAGGGTAACAGGTCCACAAAATTTCAGAAACAACCATATCGATGTCACCCCTGAATTGTTTCTCTTCCATCACAAACAAATCACCCCTTACGTAGAACTTCCACGTCCATATTACCTCTGAGTTGTTCTATGTACCCTTCGTTGAGTCCACTCCTGCTACGTCCTCATTACCTCCGAGTAGGAAGACTCCGTTGTAAAACCCTCATATTTACCATGTCCTCATTACCTTCGAGTAGGAAGACTCCGTTGTAAAACTCTCATATTTACCATGTCCTCATTACCTCTGAGTAAGTATGTTGGCTTTCTCTCGACTTATTATCCGTACCCAAAACCAGGGTACGCTAAGGATAATAGGCCCACAAATGTCCACAGTTGACCACAAATGTCCGCAGTTGACCATAAATGTCCGCAGCTGACCACAAATGTTGTACTCGGTCCTCTAGTACATGCGTCTCTTTTCTCACCATCACATGCCTCTGGAACCCAGCTGTTCCATGGCATTCTTTCGCCCAATACCAAGAACTTCCATGTCCGTCTTACCATGGAGTTGTTCTAGGTATCTCTATCGAACTTATTATCCATACCTAAAACCAAGGTATACCAAGGGTAATAGGTCCACAGAAAGTCCCCCAGTAGGGCAAATACCATAATACCAATGATACGGTACTAGCACAACAGATAAAGGATGATGTAAACATAGTCATTCATTTAAAATCAAGAGTACTACATTTTTTGGGACCACGTCCCTGTTAAAAAATGGAGGAACATAATAATAAAAGAAAGAAAAAGCCGATCATGGTTCGGCGACGCACAATTCTCTGAGCTGGTCCTTCAGCTTGGTCGTCGACCGCTTAATCCTCAGCTTGGCCCGGCACTCAGCCTCCTGAGTCAACCTCTCTGCATCCACCAGATGCGCATGTTCCTGCCAACCATCTTTAAGTTTCATCATTTCACGCTCCAAGGCATCAGAGGCTCGGGTGACCTAGTCGGTCTCCCGGAGAATTAGCTCCTTATCTTTGCGGGAAGCCTGGAGCTCAGATTCTAAAAAAGCCAATTTCTTCTGAAGCTGGAGGATCTTCTCGTTTGTATCAGCTATCCCACGAGAGGCGGCCTCTTCCCGAGCGATACAATCCCCTCCTCTGCGGCTTAGTTGATCGTACTTCAGGGATAGATCTCGAAGGTCCTTCACTATAGCAGGTTTGGACGTATCCCGTACCATCCTTACCTTTTCCATGGCTGTTATAAGGAAGACACGCTCCTGATCTATTGCTAAAGATGGATCGACTTGCCGCGGTCCTTGAAACTGAGCTACCAGCTGATCAGCTTCTACTAATTTGGGCTCCAGGAGCTCGACCATCCCTGCCCCGCCGGGGAGTGTTCTGAGGAGTTCAATCTGACCACAGGCACATTGACGAGCCAATGCGAAAGATGTCCCCCTCTCCAGGGTAGCTTTGACCCCTCATTTCAGATGGCGATAAAAACTATCACCACGTCCTTTGACGATTCATCCAGAACTTCCAAAGAAGACGGTGTCAAAGGAAGAGTAGCTGGCAGGGTTGAGGACGGTCGTAAAGAAGATACACCAGAGCTTGATGCCCCTATCACTAGGGAAACAAGTTTCGAGCGATAGGACGCCTGAGTAGCAGTCATCTCCTCCTCCGCGGCCCGAAGGATTTGGAGACTCGGCAAGGCAAAAAGGTCAACCTCCGGTGTTGGAGCCACATGAACCAAGGAGGGTGCAGGGACCATTTCTCCCTGCCCCGACAGTTCTACTATGTCTCCTCCTGAACTTGATCCGACAGGAGGTCCTTCGGTATGAGTTGGAGGAGAAGGAGGCATACATTCTTCCACCAGATCCCCTCTGGCGACTCTCCCCCCCGATGATGTCCGCCGTCGGCAGCGAAGGAGCAGGACCTGTATGTCCGAAGCAACCATCGATCAACTTAACTCGATGGATATAAAGATAGAGCAAATGAACCTCCTCATTAGTCAAGACATGACTTAGCTTACCAGGGGAGGGTTGCTGAAGCAGAGGCTCACTCGCAGCCACCGTATCCTCTTCAACGGTGACACTTGAGCCGATTGTAGCTGCTTCCTCTGCCCCAGCAGCCCCGAAGGTGGATACAATTTGGTCAGCATCAAACGGCTGAGGCTCAGCAACCTCGGGGATTGGTTCAGTAGAGCCCACATCGCCCCGGATTGAGATGTCATCAGCGGGAGGAATCTCAGCCGTCGTCGAGACAACCCGGGTGGAAGTAAGCTCGGCAGTCATAGCACTAATTAAGGCGGCTAGAGCCGGGTCAACCTCAGAGGCGGTAGCCGGTTCTGAGGAGTTAACTTCTCCCGATGCCTACAAAGAAAAGGAAAATGATCAGATTATTTCAGAGAAGAAGAACAAAAAAGAGGATTGTAACTCGATTCACCTCTAAAACGGTGTCGATGTCCTCACTTTTCTCCCTAATATAGGCCCGCGAGGCTTGACCGCAGCCCATTTTCGGGTGTAGTCATGCCGCCGACAGAGGATGCACGCCTGCTACATTTTTGTGAAGGACTTGGCACAACAAGGGGCTGATCTGCCACCAAATCATCTGCAGAAGGAAGAGGCAAGTTATCAGGGTCATCCTCTTCGTCCACATTGGTAGACTCCGAGTCAGACACATCAACTGTCCTCCCCTTCTTGGTCCTTGGCTTCTCCTCCAAGACAGTACCAACAATGAAGCTGGTACTTGGGTCAAAATCTATTGGGGGCTTGTTCACCATAACATGGTACAAGGCCGCCATGTATAAAATATGTCCCGACTCGTTAGCATCGGGAACAGAGAAGGTGGCACGGGTGTGAACCGCGCTATAGTAGTGCCAAGCCCGGATGCCATCAAGGACGCTACCCTCAAAACCCAGGCAGGAGCTGGGATTGTCCAAGAACATCTGACTGTACCCAAATTGCCGGAAGAATCGGCTGGGTAAGTAAGGCTCCAAAAAGACGCAATTACGGTTGCGATACACCAGATATACAGGACGAATGTTCTGCAACCAGAGGAGCATCTTCTAGGGCAAGAATTTGGGAGACACAACACCATCAAGATGCACGGTGCTTACTTTTTCATCGGTAAAATGAGGAACAGACACGAAAAAGGAGTATTTGTCCACTCATGCTAGGGCACGCGGCGGTACTGATAGATGAAGGCATCATCAGCAGTCACGTCATCCTCTGGGCCAGGCCTCATCAAAGACTGGTAATGCATCAACAGCCACCCCATCAGATAATGGTAGGACAGCTCGATTCGTTCAAAGTCTTTTGCCGTATCTCGAGCGATGACTTTGGACGAGAAGACGCGGAGGCCACGATATACGCTGCATACCATGGCGGGGAGAAGAGCTAGTCTGGCCCCAAAGACTAGCTTCACCGCAGGGAGGATCAGGTTACGGCTGATTCTCTCAATTGCACCAGCCCCTACCGAAACTACATAGTTTCGCAGCCACACCTCAGAAATCTCGTAAGGAGAGCCGTATCAGACATCTTCTGGGTATCCTTATAAAAGTAGTTAAAGGAGTCAGATTGGCTCCCAAATCTGTCACCCGTGGTTTTCACCCTCTTGGTAGTTGACACCTGGTTCTGCACCTCCTCCGGGGTTCGAGAACGTCGGAGGGAAACCCGGTCTGAGGCGCCTAGCTCAAAAAGATAGCTGAGCCAGGTATTGGTATGAGGAAGGTTCCCTTCCGAGCTATAGTTCTTCTTTTTTGATATCTGCTGGCACGTACTATGGTGACATAGTAGTTCCCGTTAAACAGCCACAAAGCCCGGGAATCGTTGCTCCAATTCCTCGAATTCTTCGTTCGTAGGGGTATTCGTTTCAAAAACTTCATCTCCCCAAGGCAGCTTAGAGACTTCACGCATCTCGTGGCGAGCGAGCCCCATCTCCCCTCCAGGTGTAAAGAAGGTCCCCGTCAGGCGGTTGTACATCTCAAAAAGAGCCATGAACAGCTTCTTATTTATGGGCAGACCATAACAGGTGCCCCGAATGGCATGATACAGGCCAATCTCGAGCAGGAGATCCTTGTATGTTCGCAAGATCTACGAGGTCAAGTTGATCCATGAAGGGGTGGGGTTCATCCAGTTCAGCAGTGCCAACCGACCAATGGGATAGGACCCCTTCTGAGTAAGCTGGTTCATGAAAGTGTCAGCTTGGGAGAACCGAAAGTTGGGACCCTGTACATTTATGAAGCTGCCCGGGGCCAACCCCATCATAGGGCGACTGATCTGTAGCTTGCTTGCAATTACCGACCTCGATGTTTTATTATAGTGAATATCACCCACGAACATCCCCTACTGGATCAGAGTTAGGGAGTCCGCCATTTTCCTGTTCATCGGCAGCATATTGAACCAAGATAGCGGAAAGTGACGCTCCATCTGAGGAATGTAGATCGCCATCCCGTTGGAAGAAAAACTCCAACTTTCAGAGATATCTAGAATGTTGGGTTTTTTTACAGTCAGTGCATCCCCAAAGAGGAACGAGGGTTTCAGATGTGTGCCCCCTAATTTTCTCGAGTTCATCATACCCGAGAGAAAAAAGAAGGACTGGTTCCTGATATCCCTCAGCCTCTCCTCAAGTTGATCTTTGGTGATTTGGGCCGACACATAATCGACCATATGGTCGAACCTCACACCCACAGCAGACTGAGCTTGACCTACCAAAAGATCTCCTGAAGGATTGACCAGCAACTTCATTGAAAAAGACAAAAGAAAGAAGTCAGGAGATAGCCAGAGAAAAACCACTTAAATGTCTTCTGAGCTTATGCGGCTCTGTTAGGTGGGTCTTCATGTGGTCCAGTTCATAAGGTGCTTATGCGGTCATGAGACAACTCTCATGCGGCTCGGTCATGAAGCAGCTCTTATGTGGCTCGGTCATGAGACGACTCTTATGCGGCTCGGTCATGAAGCCACTCTCATGCGGCTCGTCCATCAAGCATCCCTCATGCGGCTCAGTCATGAGACATCTCTCATGCGGCTCAGACATGAAGCATACCCCATGCGGCTCAGTCATGAGGCGTTCATGCAGCCCATACGGCATAGCTTATACGGATTCATCACACTGATCTTGAGTAGTCCAATGAAAAAGAAAAGCGCATTAACTATGCCAAAGCATGATAGGAAAAGGCCCGCACATAAAACATGCGACATAGCTATTATGGTTAGGGTTTGAATTCATGCAGTCTCTTCCCAATGCACTTACCTTCAATAGAGGGATGAACATCGGGGTGAATCAAACTCGCCGTGTTCGACGAGGAGGCAAGTCCTTTGCCCTTCGCTGCAGCACTGGAGGAAGCCTTGGGAGCCATTGATGATCGAGAAAGAAGAAAAAACGGTGACTAGGGCAATAGAAAGATTGAAGAAGGAAGTAAGTAAAGAACCCCTCTCTTCAAAACTGCTCGTACTTATAGGCTGTCAGAGGCGTGTGAACCGATAAACACCGCTTCGAATTTCGTGCTGCCTAGAAGGATAAAGCCGACTCTTGGAATTCTATCCCCTTTCATGTAAAAGACTGCTCCGAATCATCAAAGCAAATCTAAAAATTTAATGCTGACTCTTGGGATCCTATCCAAAAGACGGCTTTAAATTATCAAAGTAAACCAAAAAATAATTAATGAAACGCCTACGTGGAACGAGACCAGTATGCGGCCAAAGAAGCCTATGCGGCATGAAGAGCTTATGCGGACATACCCATGCTTCTTATTCAAAGTATTTCAATTTTACAAATTGAAAACTTTGAATGAGGTCTTGTAGAAGCATGGAAAAGAATAGGAATTTCTATGCAACCCAGAATCAACATGAAACTTCATGCGGCTCAAAACCTAGGGAGTTTCATGCGGCTCAAAATCCCTGGGAGCTTCATGCGGCTCAGAAAGCTTCATGCGGCTCAGGAAGCTTCATGCGGCCTTATGCAGTTCAAAATTTGCCTATACATCTGGCCATAATTACTCTGACATAAAGGCGACAGCTCTGACAGAGATGATGGCTCTGACATAAAGACAAGACGTGACATGCTCCTAAAAAGGCGAGAAAATCATCATAATATCTGGCATAGTTCACAAATTCCAAAGACAACTCTTTATGCGGATCGCCTATACGACCTTCATGCGGCTCAGTCATGAGACCACTCTCATGCGGCTCAGTCATGAGACTACTCTCATGCAGCTCAGTCATAAGACCACTCTTATGCGACTCGGTCATGAGCCCTCCCTCATACGGCTCAGTCATGAGACCACTCTCATGCGGCTCAGTCATGAGACAACTTTCATGCGGCCCGGTCAAGAGACACTCTTCATGCGGCTCGGCTATAGGACAGTCCTTCATGCGGCTTAGCCAGGATGCATCATTCATGCGGCTCACCACAGAGTAGCAGTTGAGACACGTGGCAGAAATTGACCAAGTCTTAACAGTTCAAATTTAGTGCAACAAACATATCATGATCAATCTTAACCAATCCCCAAATGCCCACTTCTCGAGGCACAGTTACAAGGATGTGGCCCAAAATTAGCCACGTGGCTGTACACCCCCATTACTCATGAATTCCTATAAATAGCAAGGTGCTATTCCCTTGTACACACACAGAGACATACAGAGAGATATACACACACCCAGGAAGAGAGAGAGAATTTCTTTACCGAAGCTGAGGTTGCGTTCGATCGTCCAAGGAGTAAGGCAGAGTTGATAGCACTTTCTCGAGCCTCTACCGTCACCTCCAGAATCAAAACTAAACAATTGTACTTAGATTGCTTTTCCTAGGTTTTGTTCCTAGGCTCTCTTTTGTACAAGCTAGTTTGTAATTGTGAGTTAAAAGTTCAGTCCTCCTATAAAACTGTTCTGTTCTACGACAATCAATGGCAAACATGTATGATAGAATTAGAAAGTTGGCACGAGCATGAACAAGGTCAAAATAGTCATGACCGTTGTTAGAATGAAAGTATAACCTTAGCTATGATTTAGTCTTGATAAAAATGGTTTAAGATCGATCAAAATTGAAATCATCTTGGTACGAACAACTGGTTAAACAAAATTATTTATACACGATCATAGAATCGAATTCCAGGATGACAGGCGAATTGTCACGATCGAAATTGTTCTAACACGATCGATTTTGTAGGCATGATCATGATCAAACCTAGGAATGGATACGAACTGACTCGATCGAAATATAATAAAAGGAGTCTAGTCCTGATCGAAATTGTTCAAGAATGATCAAATCCAAAATCATTTCGATATGCTTAAAATATTTATCCACGATTATTTAGGCACGAGTTTAGAATCAAAATCTAGATAAGTTTAGGAATCTAGTCGAAATTACGTTAAAAGATGGCAATCTGAAAAATAGATGGATAAGGAAGGAAGGAAGAATTACCGGTTTATTGAGAAGATTATGACTAGGAATAAGCACAAATCAATTTGAAAACTTAATAGTTATACGCCAATAAGACGTAGTCTCTATGTTATTCGAAACTCGTAAACATAATCGAAGTCATTTTACTAAGAATTTATGCCACGCCAGTATACAGCTAGCTGCATTAAACCCTTGGTTCCACAACTCAAGCTATGTTGCGGTAACAAATACCCTATTCAACTCTATCTAATCTTGACATAGCAACTCAAGAATGGAATAAGATGACCAAGACATAATCACTACAAGAATAAGGGCATTTCTTGACGGTGATTCTCCATCAAGAAATGGGTATCTTGACGGTTGCAGATCCGTCAACTAGGCCGGAGTCAAGAAAAGGGCTCCCATTTCTTGACGGTCGCTGGAAGGGCCTTTTTTGACGGTTTTGGCCGTCATATGAAGTACTTTTCTTAATTGTTTTTAGCCTTCAAGATAGCAGTTTTTATAAACCGTCATTGTAGACAAAAACTTTTCTTGACTCCGACCTAGATGACGGTTATTAGCCGTCAAGAAAAGCATTTATTCACAGGCTATTATGCAGCATGATTTGAATTAAAATTGACGTTTAACAACCGTCAAGAGAAGCTATCCAAAGTACCGTCAAGAGAATCTTGCCAAAATTCCATCAAGAATTATATATAATATTAATCAAACACACATAATATCAATCCAAAAGCTACACATATCAAATTACTATAAAACCTAAATTTTATATTAACAAACTGTATTGTTCATACAACAAAAACTTTCAATACACATCCCACCACATGTATTCTTCACTTGTCCAACTACAACATAATCCAACAATAAAGTACACATATCCCATATTTGTTGTTTCTATACCACTTAAACATCCAAACCACAAACATCCATCACTTGTCACCACAAAACATAATCCAACCATACAAAATGAAACCAAAAAAGTAGCAAACCAGACCGAAGCACATCCCTCCCATATCCACAGCATTTCCCTATTTACAGCATGCACCTTCATTTTTCAGCGAGTTCCTGAGAAAACAAGAACACAAATTATCAATACTTTCCTACATGTTCTTATATAGATATTGAACTAAGTATTACAAAATTATCGATACAGTTTCACTTTATAGTAAAAAAGAAAGTGATACCTTAACAAAAGTAAGGTCCAAATGGACATAGTCAATAAATGTTTTAGACAAATGATAGTCAACTAAATAATCCACTGATACTCAAAAAAAAGTATAACATAAAAAAAACAACATGGACAGAGAAATTTGATAGAGAAAGTATGGGCTCAGAATTTAGTAAAGGCTTCTTGGAAAATATTTCCAACCCCAATGAGTAGCCAATAAACCATTAATCTCATTATGAAACTGATACTCAGAAAATTTAAGTGTGGTATTAACACCCAGAGAAGGCAAAACTCTTTATGAAAGTGATACTCCAAGTTAGAATTAAGTATTGAATGTCAAGTATATATTTCAACCACTAGAAACCAGAATGATATATAGTACTAGTACATTCCTCCATGTTAGTGAAGAGCTTCCATACTCTAGTGCAGACAGCCTGGGTTCAGAGGGTTTGGCCACAAACCAAACTGTCTCGTCTCTCTCTCACTCCCACCCTCACCCATTTGTACTGTTGTACACAATCTTCGTGCACATACAGAAGTACCTACTAGGACAGCACACAAGTACACAGTTTATGCATACATACAGACTCTTGTACCTCCCAACACATCAACACATAGGTGTACACTGTCACCTAAGGTATCAAGTCAGTAGTTTTCAGTGATAGAGAATGATGTAAAGTGTGCAATACGATACCCTCTTTCAATTCAAATTCCATTTCCATTTCCATTACCAATGTCAATTGTATTCCAATGTCAAAATTGTTTCCTACATGGAAGAAAAAAAAGATAGAGAAATAGAACCATTATTTGTTTCCCTTCTAGATATATAGAAAAAAAAGAGAAAAAGAACCATTCTTTTTCATGTGATGTAGCCAACTAGGAAGCTTCATGAAAGTATTATTTGGTAGTGCAATTATGGAGAAATAGTAGTACTTAAACCAACTAAACTTAAATAACATTATAGCAGTAGCAGTACATGTGCACTGATACGTGCTAGATACGACATGAGGTAATCATGGTGATCCAAGATGAGGATATTATTGTCTCAGTAGCAGTACATCTAGCATTATATAAATAAACAATTGGAGGTACCTCGTAAGCTACTTATCTCCAGAAACATCTTTTTGAACAAATTTACAAGTCCACAAGCCCACCTATGTTGTTGACACCAGTAAGCCTTGTATATGCTTGGCAATTCATTCTTCACCCACATATGTTGTTGATACATTGCAGGCTGCTTGATAACACTGCGCGCATGATCTAAGTTGAGATGGATCATGGTAATAGAATTAAAGCAAGGATGACTGAAGTAGGACACTTCTAAAGTTCTTAATAAAGTAGAATGGAAAGAAGGATATTTTGACTTCCTCACTTACTGTATCAAAGAAGTAAGTTTTGTAAGAAAATGTATTACATGACAGGCTTTATAATATTAATTCAAGTTAGAGCAATAAAATGCCAGGATAACAGTAAAAATGAGGTAGATGTATTAAACAAAGGTTAAAAATAAGGAATCATATAATATGTGTGTTAAGGCCTGTCATATAAAGTATTAAACTATATGCATTGGTTTTATTTGTATAATTATCAGTTTTTGAAGTTTAAGATGTATAAAAAATGATTAATTATACAAATAAAATGTTTAAGATCTATTAAACCAAAATAGGTAGTAAAAATGAGGTAGATGTATTAAACTGATAATTACAAATATTGTAGGTGATGTACATGTGAACTAATTTTCTTGGCAATGTTGCCTATAAGCCAGCTTGAACTAGCATGATAGCATGAACGTAGTGTTGTCTATCATGGACGAGTTGAGCTAACAATTGCAAGACTACAAGAATCCTGGGAAGCATCACAGTGTGATGGCAAGACTATATATAATTCCACCAGACAATTATGGATGTGATCTAATAAGTTGCACGATTCATGGCTAAATACTTAAACCGTTTGACAAGAAAGGTGATTATTCTGAAATTCGTTAACTACTCATGAAGAGACATAAACTTCCAAGTTTCCTAGTAAGGAACAAAAGCTATGGCATAATAAGAGAAACCGCATGTTGATTCGTCAGTGGAGACCACAGGGAGTTAAATGAATTACCTTCAAAGGTTAATGATTCTCCATGTTTAAAATATTCCCTCATAGAAGGATTACTGCCATCATATTACTCCAGACAGGCGAACCATTAGTCTTATCTTGAAATTCAGCTGCCAAGACTTTGTACCTACAACAAGAGCACACCCAAGTAAGAAAAGTATAGTAGTCTATACATTATCAGAGGAAATAGCTATATAAAAGTAAAAAAATGAAACGTTGCAAAGTCTATTCAATTTCAAACCACTACTATTTTTATAAACTAGTTATTTATTTATTTAATCAGCAAATTTTATAGCCTCTCTAAGGATTTCTACAAACACAAAGTTTGCAAATAACTTGTTTTTTTTTCCATGCTAGATCCTGTGAAGAAAATAACTGCAAAAACATAATATTGGCGTCCTGAATGGCGAAGGCAAATAGCCATCAGTTTGACTATACAAAGGTTTAACAATTAACAATGTTTTCTGGGACATAAATCTGGGCAAGGATGAATAAGTTCAATTTTGTTGCCTTTAGTTTCACAAGTATTAGCTGCATCAATACATCATCCTCACTACATGTGTGAACAGAATGGAAATTTCTGTTTTGCATTGAGGTTGCCTAGTGCAAAGTATATTTTATCGGGTACCACCATTATTTCAATACATAGCCACCGTCCCATCTCTGCCTCCGGAAACTGTAGTTCTTGGATGGTACACCAATCAAGATCAGGTTCTGGATTTGCGAAGCTTGCTTCTTATATATTGCTATGGGTGTTGGATTTGCGAAGCTTGTTTCCCTTAAATTTAATACACTACTATTTTCTTTCTCTACATACACACTTATTGGAGGAAATAAACCTCATGACCATGGAAGATAAAATGTCCTAAACATACAACTACCTACTCAAGAAAACTCAACCAACGTAACAGGTTGAAAGAAATCAGCATCCAATAACAAAATAATAAATTTAGTCATATAGTATATGGTTGTGATAAAATTAAAATGACCTTTAACTTATTGGTGTGCAAATACATGGCATTTCTGCAAAGCAATAAATTATAGATCATGCTACTGTAGAAATCAAGTGAGCAGAAATAACAAAGCCAATTTGCCTCCCTGTGAATTTTTATCTCTGCATCAGTGACTAGTATAACTAAGCATGAATTTGGAGAGAACCAATTTTGAATGAATTTATTCCTACAATTTTGCATGTCCACTAGAATTACTCTAGTTGTTTAACCAACCGACATATGAAACTGCTAATAGAAATTCATACTTCTTATCACTACAAAAATGTCCCTAACATCCAGAGCACATTGATACAATAGTAAATTCAGAAGCAACAAATATGAAAAATAAGTCAAAATCTACTGCCAGGACAAAAGAGAAAACATAAGGCATACAATTGAGGAAAAAAGTTATAAAATGTGGGATAGATAAAAACAAAAGCATTACAACAACTAGCATGCTTGTAATTATAGTGACTCTGCTTAGAAAATTATCTGGCATAGAAAGTTTCTTATGCAGAGTATACATTTAAAAACTCACAGCTGTGAGCTCCTATAATTATTTTCTTAACACAAAGCCACTTGGTAAAATATCCAACATAGGGAAATAAACTTTGGTATGCCTAAGGATGATGAATATAAATAAACCACTGTGCTCAAATTAGTCTATCTGGACTTAGCAATGGTAATTTAGCCTTATCTCAGCATATAAAACCTAGCCCAAACATATTATTTTCTTAACACAGAGCCACTTGGTAAAATATCCAACATATGAAACGAAATTATAGCAGTAGATCAGCAAACATTAGAGGAGCAACCACATAATTAAGATGAGAAAACTACCTCATCGTCACCCTCGCCATCATCCTCCTCAACCTGACTATCCTCTTCTGTACGCTGTAGTCGAGACGCAAAGGAGCATGATAACAAATTTACAAAACTAAATAAGCAGGATAACAACAAATTACTTGGTTGCAGGTCTCAAATTTACAAGACTAAAACAAATTGTTTTCAACGGATAAGTATTTCCACCGAGAACTAAAATTAGTCCACATAATTCAAACTCATGACAAAAACATGAAGCAGCCATTCAGTATCCAAAGCCTCAACGTAAACTCAGGAATGTTGTCACAATCGAACATGTTTGCTGCAAACAGAAAAATTAAAGAAAAAACCCAAGTAATAGAGGAGGGTTTGCGATGTACCTCCTCCAGGTGGCTCCCCGACATGGCCTCCGCCGCCCGGCCTCACCAGCGGAGAGCCGGCTGAGAGCGGCGGGGGGAGGGCGCCGCTCAGGCCGGCGTCGGAGAGCCGGACGGCGGCGACGCGGGAGCTGTCCGGGCGGCAGCCGACCCCGATCCAGTTCCTCTCCAGGGGCTAGGTCGAAGAACTAGGGTTAGGGTTTCTCTATTTTCTTCTGGCCCTCGATAGAGCATCCAAATTTGTGGAGAAAACTAGGGTTAGGGTTTCTCTCTTAGGGTGGTGAAGGAGGAGAGGAGTGGGGGCTCTTTAGAGGAGAGGAGTGGGAGGCTCTCTCTCTGAAGGAGGAAAATGTTAGGAAGAGAGGAGAAAAGGAAGGGGACGATCGGGAGAAAGTTTACTGGGTTCATCCATTAAAAGGAACCAGAATAGTCAACACGTATAAAATTTTTGATAAATTTACTAAAATCGCAGTTGAAAAAATCCCGCTAAGTTTTTGGCACATACATTACTTGAGGTTATCACCAAAATCGTCAATAAATAAATTGCTGTTTCTTGACGGATCCTCCGAAACCGTCAACATACATGGTATAAAATTGCTAATTTAACAAATAAAAGGGCCTCTCTTGACGTAAGCCTAAATACGTCAAGAAAACCACTATTGTTGACGGCTTTTGACGACCGTCAACTTATAAACCGTCAAGAATTGTCTTTTTCATGTAGTGAATTTTAATAATGTTCGATCACCCACGCTTACTTGAAATTATTTCAACTTAAGGGTCATGCCACGCCAGTGCGCTGCTGGCTGTAGTGAACCCGCAGTCTCGATAATTCTAATAAGTGACGACAATGCGCTGCTGTCTTGTCAACGCAAGTCATCAAAATTATTCTAACTATATCTCCAAGAATATCAAAGGAGTTTAAAATATCATACAAGTTGATAAAGATAAAAAAAAGTACAAGTATTCGTTCTTCAAGTATAATATCAGCTTCTTGAAAGAAAAAACAATTGGTTAGGAAGGGTAATGATCGAAGTCAAAATAAGTTAAAAAAATCTTATAATCCCTATTTTACGGATATTCAACATTCAACGATTGAGAGAAAACTTTTGAATCCAAAAACTTAACTCGAGAGCAATAGGCAAATGAGTGAGAAGTTATTTAAAAAAAATTCCTTAGGTCCAAGGAATATAAGTGATACGAACTTATGATATGGCGATGTTTAGAAAAAACATAAGATAAAGTTGTACAAATGATCATGATTAGGGAGAAAATGACCAAAGGCAAAAAGGAATATAAACTTAAATTTATATTTCTCTAATATTCAAGATCGGAGAAAAAATATGTAAAAAGTACTATGTCTACCTATTATGAATATATTTGTACACAAGTATATATGTATAGCCTAAGTAAATCCAAAAATCCTAAAATATCATTCTAAAAGAAAGTTATCA
The DNA here is from genome assembly GCA_029216955.1 of Iris pallida. Classification (NCBI taxonomy): domain Eukaryota; kingdom Viridiplantae; phylum Streptophyta; class Magnoliopsida; order Asparagales; family Iridaceae; genus Iris; species Iris pallida. Next base: position 9,670,138 of record JANAVB010001399.1, read on the forward strand.
TATTTCTAAGTAAAATATAAATTTAAATAGCAATAATACATATATTATATTCAATATATAATTTATAGAAATTATTCAGAACATAGAAATGGACTACCAATATATATACACATATACATATCTACATAGACGATGTTGGTCACACTACATGACCACCAGGACTTGGGTTGAGTTCGGACTAGTTTGGAACAACCGGGTCTTCTAAAAGACAATAATCTTAATAATAAGTAATTGAATTATTCCTAGGGTTATGTCACGATTTGGCCTAGTTTTTTTAGTTAGTGCACATCTATGACCCAGCCTCCTCTACCACGGCGAGAACACTAGTCAAAGTACGCCACTGCACTATTCGTGGCATTACTTCTAGTCATTTGGCACTCCAAAATTTAACCATGACTAAGGCATCCTTAAATATTTATGAAATTTCAAAAATTATATTTTAATTCAAATAAATAAAGAGAATATTTTCAAAATTTTGGGAAGAGGGTTAGGGAGAAAACAAAAGGGAAGCCTCCCCTATATATAGGAGATGGGAAGCCCTGAATAGGAAGAATCAAATCTATGAAACAAATCCTCCTATGAATTAAATTGGGTTTGATCCAACCTTATTCCAAATTAATCACAAAATATTATCCTATATTATTAACTAGTCTTTAAAATAGATTCAATTATCAAAATATTGTTAAGAGTAATTTAAATATTTATAGATGTATATTTATCATAAATGTAATATCTTCAAAAATAATACAACAATAATTTAAATCTAAACATAACACTTGATAATAATTAATTAACCCTCGGAAAAATTCTCTTCTAAAATTTGGCAATCTCCTTTCTTTCAAAATATCTAAAATAGAAATAGAAATGAAAGTTATTCTCTGACTAGAAAATACTTAAAACTAAAATGAAGTAAGTAGAAAATTTTCAAAAGTCAGAAAAATTAGACTTACAAATCTATCCACCTTAGGTTATATCATCGTATCAAATTACAATAATACCTCCTTATATGAAAGTCATCTAATAGAGTTTTAGAATTCAATGAGATCCATTAACAATCTTAACTACCCAATCGATCAAATTAAAATAGGGACTCCTAGTCCTGACCATTCTCCAAAAATTGACTTACTCCTAGTTGTGAATGAGCATTTTCTAGTCACAAGCTCGCAGCAGTACGAATAATATGGTACTTCCACGAGTTTACACAATTTGTGAATAATGACCTGCATGAGCCACCAAAAAAACTTGTCATGACCCGCACCCGCTTTTTGGATACGAGACGTGTCCAAGCCAGCCTACGCCGCAGAGTCGGCGGTAGAACGCTGTCAAGCCCACAATAAATAAATGCTCAAAATAAACTTTATTACTCATTCACATTTCTAAATTGATTACAATATTTATATTTTTAAAGAGAGTACAAGGTTCTCACAATTAATGAAAATGATACCACTTTTTTTTATTTCTAGGTATCTGTCTGTAAGTACACCCGTATCTCCCAAAGCTAAGTGAAGCCACAGCTAACCTGAAAAATGTTAGTTTCCAGTCAGGAATAGAACAAGCACACAAATCGACGACAAAGAGAAAATATAATAGAATTAACAAGACATGAAAATAACATATGAGAGATAAAAACTAGAAAGTAACTGATGACATGGCAAGTGGTGAAGAAGACAAGGAAAACAAATAAAATACAACTATCTATGTGATTTGAAATATCAGTTTCGACATGTGAACGGCTAGGGGGAAAATCCGGCACCATGCACGTGTCGTGTACAGCTATTATTCTCCACGAAAGACACAGGCGATAGTTCTGGATAGTCTACATGTCTACTAAGATATTTTCTCTCCCGACTAGTACTCATGGACTCGAACAAATCACAAAATACAAAAATATGATAATCACGAAATATAGTAAGTAGAGATCCTTGATACTAATCTCTATGTGACGAGCGTGTCAACAAGCAGCAAGACATATGTATAAACATTAAATATACAAACTACTATGAATCGAAAAGCAATCAGAAAGTGAACTTGCTTGATGTCCTTAACTGGTGAAATTGACCATACCACTCAGTAAGCTATACAGTAAACACATACAAAAGTCTCTGGATGCTGAAATAAATATTACCAACATTTTTAGAATAGTCAAATTAGCTAGGATTGCCTGTCCCTAAGTCCAATTTTGGACACATGGGCAAAACGGTAATTTTTGGTTAAAACAGTGTCCGTCGTTGGACCCACTTTGTATCGAAAAGCGTGCCAGAGTTAATGGTCTCTAAAGTCGTTAAACTACATGTCTACGGATTCGTTTTGATGATACGAACCCAACCGTATGTTCAATTTTGGATTCCGATGGGCCGTGCACGAAATCGCCCGTTGAGTCGGATCGTGGGGCCCATATACAAGTTTATGGTGCAAAAATAGAGTTATAAAATACCATATAGTTTTTAGAAGTATTTGTAGAATAGTTTAGATACTTTTTAGGGTATATGTATATGAGTCTATAAAAGTAACCCACTAATTTACTAAAGTACTTTAATCCAAGGAGGCTCAAATATGTGTCCGAAGTTTTATTTAGAAATATAACCTTATTTTGGAAAAATCCTTATGCATATCCCCAAAGCTCAATCAACATATTTTGAATTATAGTCTACTTATCAACATCATGTATAATCCAAAAACTCGAGCTCAATAGGCCCAAACCGGGTTATTATAGAATATATTTATTATTTGAAAATAAAACACTAATTTATCAAAATATATGAGCGTAATATTATTCCCAATAGTTATATTAAGCCTATTCATAACTAACCCAAAATATGTGTTTATAACATATGTAAGCCTAATAGTCTATTAGCCCAAATCAAATATTTGTATACAAAATTCAAACCCATATCCCAGTTATGCATAAACTCATATAAACATAATTCAAAACTTAGTTTTCTTTACGTATATCAGCCTATGGGCTCTATATCAACAGCCATTATAATGGGCTCCCTGGCCCAGTCAATAAAGTAAACCAAATTTAGACTAAACCCTATATAACAGCAGAAAGGAGAAAGAAAAGGGGAAAGTTGAGACTGAGAGAGAGGAGGGACTCATGGGGTTCCCTACTCGAAGAAAAAGACAGGCCAGTGATCGGGAAAGTGCGGCGGTCTGCGGAGATCTTGGCCTGGACCTGCCTGAGGAGCTCGATGGTCGTTCAGATCTGGTCGTCTCGGTGGAGATCGGTGACGCCATGGCAAAGACGCACGCAGGAGACGGTGGCTCGGGGTGGTTAGGGCACGAGTATGCGGTGGCAGCTGGACGTGCGGAGAGGCATGCGGACAGCGGCGTCTACGGGTGTTAGCTGGAGCAGCCCACCACGAGAGGTGGCGACTGTACGGGCGGTACGAATGGAAGGGGGTCGTCGGCGAGGCGCTCAACGGAAAGGGCATAGCGCTGGCGGTATAATAGATCCTGCCTGCGTGAGGCTACGGTGGCTCTTCCAAACCCGGCGTCGGAGGTATCCGCGTACGAGGAAGGTCGACCGCAAAAATTGGCCCAAGGGGCTCAGGGCATGACAAACGACGGCACCGACGATGGCCCCTGCTGCGACCGCTGGTTCGATCGACAGATTGGTACTGCTCTGCACCGGGCTCGGTACACGGCGGATAGTCACACACTGGCGAGGTGTCAGCGCATGCAGAGCGCTCACCGAAGTAATGGTGGCTCTGGGTCCTTCGAAGAGTCCTCAATCGGTGCGGTCGAGGAGGTGCCACGGCACGTTTCGGTCTTACAGTACAATGTTCCAGGGTTGAGTTGGGTCGTCGGTCGTCGTCGACTCTGGTGGTGGTGTGGCGGAGGAGATGGCCGACCGAAGAGGGGGCGTGGCCGCAACAGATGAGGCTCGACCAGGGCTGTAGGTACCAAGGGTTAGGCTTAAGTTGTATCGTGTCGTGTCTTGCATGACACAGAAGAATACGGGGATGGGTGTTTGAGATTGTAATGTTGGAATAAGATTGGATAGACACGGACGCACGGGTCCGAACACGGTTGTGATGGTGATAATGGTGGTGGTCACACGGAAACTAGGGCACATGATTGTATCTTGGCTGCTGCTGTGGTTGTGGTTTAATGGTGTTGAAGATGGCTGTGAATTATCTAGAATTACTGGGGAAGAGAAATCGGGTGAGGGAGAGGTTATATCGTATGGCCGAGTTATAGATAGAATCTATTAGCAAGCATTCTCTTATCAAGATTATAGTTTTAAAAGAAACAAGATTTAAATAAGTATAAATCAGAATATTTAATTTATAAAAATCTTTTCTTTTTTTTGAACTATTATCCTATAATAGATCAACATATAATTTAAGATAATAGTTGTTACTCACCAATTAATTTAAATTATATTAGTATAATCCAACCTTAATTCAAATAGCAGTCATTGTAGTAATTTAATTATAACGAGATAAAATATCTTAAAATATATATATATTTTTATTAATCAAATCTTGTTAAAAATGATTTGAAGAAATCTTTGTATTTGATCAAATATGATTTTTAAATCCCTTTCGAAACCAATAGTTTGAAAGTCCAAATAATATTCAACAACATTTGAACTTCCTAACGAAATTCCAATAATACTATTTAATAAGGCATTTTTATTAAACAAAATAGCACTTCCAAAATATTTAATTTAAAATTAGTTTTGATCAAATAACATTTGCAAAGTCTGGACGAAAGTTTTAAACACGGTAAACAAAATAAAAATAAAATTTTGAAAATTCGGGAAGAGGAGTTACAACAAATTTCTATATTACTCTTCTTTATCCTATCTTTCTATTCTCGACCCGTCGTTTGTCTTCCTAGTAATCTTTCAAACCTATTTAATTTTCTTCCTCTAGATTCCTAATCGTACCTAAATTTTGATTATATAATCGTGCCTAAATGCTTTTGGTTAAATAAGTTGATCATGCCAAAAATATTTTGATTTTTTATCATTCTTAAATATTTTTTCGTGACTAGATCATTTTGAACTATAATCTGATCGTGCTAATCACATCTTTTCTAGATTTCGATTCTATTCGCCTGACCAGTTTCGATCATTGATCGTATCATTTTCTTGATTATATTCTTAGTCATGTCTAGTCGTGCCTTTGAAATTTTGAGGATAAAATTTTTCTAAGGTGGGTAGATTTGTAAGCCCACTTCCCGAATTTTTATTTATTTTCATTTATTTTAAATATTTTTTAGTTAGAAAAATAATTATTATTTTTAAATTCAATTATGAATATTTTTGAAAAGAAAGGATTTTTACCAAATTTATTTTTTAAAAGAGATTTTATATTTACAAAAATATATTCTAGAATTATTTGATTTATTGTTATCATTTATCTTTATGAAATAAATTTATAAAAAAAAATTTTGAATACTATTTGATAATATTAGTATTATGGTGTTGCCATCAATAGATTGAGATTCAATCAATCTAATTTAATTCATGGAAGGATTTAATTCATTGAATCTAATATTTTCTTATTTAGGAAATCTTCAATCTCCTATATAAAGGGAAGCCTCCTTTGCTTCTTCCCACAAACCTAATTATTATTAGAATCAATTATGGATTGAGATTTGATCCACATAGTTTTGAGATTAATTTGATTTGAATTTATTGGAAAGATTTATTCATTATATCCTTGACCCTTCTAAATTAGGAGATTGCTACCCATTACATATACCTATTGAACCTATGTCATCTATCATAGTTTCTTTTCCAAAATTAGGAGATTCTTGACCATTTTCAACCTAATTCTCTAATCCTAAATAGGAGATTGCTACCCATTACATATATCTATTGAACCTATGTCATCTCTCATAGTTTCTTTTCCAAAAAGTTTCTCTTTTCCGTCCAAAATAGGCCAAAATTTGTCATAAATTCAGCCTCATTTTTTGAAGATATAGAAACTTTGCGAGGCCATTGCGACCAACTTCGGACTCTAATTCACCTCCAGTTTTTTGTTCGAAGCATATGGAGGTTAGGTTTCCAAAATATATTTTGTTTACTGATACTTTGTTCATAAATTTCTAGAAATTTATTTGAGTGTCGGTTGTTCCAAAAATTGACGCATCCCGAACTCCGATTTGCGATCCATTTGAAGTTTTAGAAAGATGAACTAATATCTACAACATTTTATCCAAAAATTTAGAAATTTGTTTAGTATTTTATTTAATTTGTTGAACTCAGATTTGATCGGTAATTTACTGATTTGATCACGGTTAGCTATAACGACGATAACTTTCAACTAAATCGAGATTGTGTCGCACACAACAACTGCAACTTAACTGAGGAAAGTACATTATTGCTTTATGTGCTTCTTACATTATAATGCAATCTACTGTATGTCATTGAGTATCCAGATTGTGACACGATTATGACACGATAGGCTTGATTGTATTATTGCTCGTTTATTGACTGTTTAGTGAGTCAGGAGGGAAAATGCCTATTAGATATGTGAACAAACCGCAATGAATGTTAACGTGGATAGCTAAGTTATATACCTCACGTATGGCTAGCCGTATCAAAAATATGGATAGCCATCGTATGATGTGCCATATTAGCCCAACCGTTCACATGTCGAAAGGTATTTCAAATGCACACTGTCTATTAGTCTTCAATGTTCATGATTCAGTTGTCTTGTTCATACTCGTTATTGCTAGTGATTTTTTGTACATGTTTATCGTTTCCAGTTCATACCAATATTTTCTTATTTTCTAATACATCTCTACAGTCTAGCTTATTTTGTATTAAGTTACATAAATATAATAGGGTTGTACTTTGCTTCTTTCCTGAATAGACCGTTGTAGGTGACTTGGCGTGATTCCTACTTTTGTGCTTTGGACTATACGGGGGAGATAGAGATCTTGGAGGTCGACTGTAGATTCTGGATATATTAGTTAGTTTCTTCTATTGTTTAGCAGATTTGTTCCCAAACATCATTTTGTTGTATTATTGAATTTATAAATAAAATAATTATTGTGAATGAGCAATTAGATTTTTTTTTGTATTTGAGATTGGCATAGAGACATAGACAACGTACTACCGTTGATACTGCGGCGTAGGCTGGACTTGGCTACGTACTCATATCCCAAAAAATGGGTGCAAGTCATGACAAGTTGTATTGACACTGATTCGTGTGAAGGCTCGCGACCTTCTCAGAGAATACCGTTGTCACGACCCGCTACCCAAATTGTTGGGCCAGGCCGAGTCATGTCCAGCCTACGTTGAGATAAAACGTAGTAAGCTGTTCTAAAGACAACAGGATAAGACTAAATGTGCTAACAGTTCTATAAGTGAAGAAGAATCATAAATGCTCCAAACACAAAAGTTGTCATATATAGTAAAATATCCAAGTACAAGTAAACTGAAATGTAAAACTGGATACATGTCCAGTTACAAAATGATGTAGTCTAATACATGTCTACTCTCAAAAGTCTAAGTAAACAAAAGACAACTAGGCGAGGTTCCCTGCAGGAACATCCTCGTAAAGCAGAGCCGGGTCCTCGGCAGTAACTCCATAGTATGTGTCGCAAAGTAACTCCTCCTCAGTAAGGACACCTACAACGTTATCCTGTCAGGACGGGAGCAAGTACTAAATCTAGCAAACTAGCATATGAAACATGGAAATGAACATGAGAGGAATAACTGGAAAGCATGGCATCACTCAATCTATCATGGCAAGGACACATATGTCATAGAGACAGATTTATATGTAATGTTTAAAACTGGAGCAGGTACGTGATCGGTCAATAGATGTACAATGTACCGAAGTACAATATAAATAAAATGTACATACGTACAAGTAAAACAAGTGATAGATGTACATACGTACAAATACAGCTGGTGCGCCTACGACAAGGTATACATAAAATGTCAACCTTGCTCGGTACGTACGTACGAGTAAGGGGCATGATCACGTACGCTACTAACAGTTTCCCTATAACCCATATCCTAATCATGTGAGAGATACATCAAGACTATTCTAAGCATGGTAGTAACTGAAAGTACAACATGTAGAGATCTAACTTGCTACCCCAAGGATCAGCATTTAATATGGTGGGGTTTGCAGTTCATTTTATGTGACAATATGTAAAGTTCGTAGAAAGTACTTGCCTCTAGCAAAGCAAAACAAAACAAGCTGCGATAACAGTGCTATGGATGTCCAGTAACTCGTCACTGTAGAAATAAATGCAATAACTTAGCTTTTACACTAAGCTAAAATACTAGAACACTAATTGGTGCGACACGACTTGTGACTGGGCACCTAGCCAAAATGATGACTTGGCATTGGAGACCAACCAATGTGGGGTGGCACACTATGTTAACTAACTTTCTAGGATCTTTACACTAATGAGGAATGGGGTTCAACACGACTAAAACTCCAAACAACACAAAAAGCTACAAGTCGTAATTAATCAATAAATAAATCAAAAGATCATTGTGTTCTAACAATTTTTGAAGTAGACAAAAAGCCTAGTTTTTCTTAAAGCAAAGTATCAAAGTGATCCTTGTTAATCATAGAAATTTATTATAATTTTTCTGGAATTTATTAACCAGTACAAATATTTTATAAAAATCAGTTTTTCTAAGTATACAGAAAATGAGTTTTGGTTTCATATGCCAAACTAGTGGCAAAACAGTAAATTAAATACTACAAAAATTATACTAAATTAGCTAACTTAACATAGTATCTAAATACTATTTTTCCATAATTTTAGCAGTACTTTAAGTATTTTTAGAAAATCAAAAACAGCTTTGCACACAATAATTAATTATCTGCGTATTTTGTCCATGTATATAATTTGAACCAAGTTCAAATACAGGACCCAAGGCCATGAATCAAGTCCAATATGACTTGTACAGGTCTTGAATGTGTGAAAACACATTTGAGCCCAAATACCCATGCTAGGCTTGGACACCAAATGGTTGCAGTAATTTAAATACACTAAAAATACAATTTGGTAATAGTGCAAAATAAATATTATTATTTTAATAAGGCAAAATTATGCATAGTGAAAATATACATACATATGTAAAATGTACACATATCTATGTATAAGAAAAATACTTAATTTATAAAGTATATATATATATATTAAGAAAACATTTAATAATAATGTGTATATATAATAATATATATATATACACATGAAAATGTATACATATATATATAAAATTTTACTAACTATAAAATATATATACATATATATAAAATACTGTCAAAATACGGTATATACATATATATATACTAATATATATATATATATACATATATATATAAATATATATATAAAAAAAGGAAAGAAACAGAAAAAGAAAAAGAAAGGAAACAGAAAGGGGGGGCTCGAACCTGAGCCAGCGGGGGGGGGGGAGGGGGGTTTAGGCTCTGCGCGCTGGCCAGTGGGCCAGTTGGCCTGGTTGTTAGGAATAGGGTTTTAGTTCATTTTATTTCGTTTTAGGTTAGATTAATAATAAAAAATATAAATATCTGTCCTGTGTCCTGACAGTTAAGGACACAGGTATCAACGTGTCCGGGGTGATTTTGACACGTACGACACGAGTCTCACGTGTCCAGTTCCACGCTCATGTTCGCCAAGACACGGCGAACAATATGGACACAACACGAAATACGCACGACTCGTAAGGACACTGCTACTCACGTGTCCAGTCGATCGGGGGGGGGGGGTGTCGAAGGGTCTGGACGGCGGAGAAGTGGTCGGGACGGTGGCGCTCCGGTGGCGATCGACGCGTCTCGTCGGGGCGCGTCGAATGGTGGTGGTGGTTGGCGGTGAAGGTCGACGGTGGGGCTGGACGAGGAGCTCGTCGGAGCTAGGGTTACGGCGAGGTTAATTTGGAGAAGACGGGGGCTACGGTGGTCGGGGTTAGGTCGTAGTGGTGGTGGTTGGTCGAAGGAGGGGAGGGGGTCCTTTTATAGGGGAGCCAAGGCGGTGGGTGGCCGGATTAGGGTTAGGGTTTCGGTTTAGGGTCGCCGGAAAATTAGGGGGAAGGCGGTGATCGGGCTGGGGAGAGAGGGTAGTTTACATTTAGGTCCCTAGGGTTTTAGGAAATTAGGGTTAGGTCCTTACTTAGGATAATTTGCAAATAAAATTTGCAAATCGATATTTACAAAGATTTAAATATTGCAGAAACTATTTAAAACATTTGAAACAATTACAAATCTATATTAGAATAATTCTAAAATTTACAAAATGATATTAAAACAATTTAGAAAATTACATATATATATTTTTGTATTTTAAAACTCATTTAAAATCATTTAAAAATTCTAAAAAATTTCTAAAAATTCCTAATAATTATTTAAGGCTATAAATGATATTAAAATCTAATTAACACTAATTAAAAAATGAATTTGAAAATCAGGGGCTTACAAGTCTTCCCTCCTTGAAAAATTTCGTCCTCGAAATTCACAAGGATTGAAGACCCGACAATATTCTAACATAGCAAGCAATGCAACAAAATGACTAAGGCTGCGATCGAAACTAACCTCTAAGGTATCAAGCGGGAACGGGTGGTTCCCTCGCAGCGGTTGGATCGAACAAGTAAGGGTATCTCTCCCTCATGTCCGACTCCCTCTCCCAAGTAGATTCACCTGGGGAGTGACGGCTCCAAGCTACTCGTACTAGGGGTACAACCTTGTTCCTCAGCCTCTTCTCTCTCCGGTCTAATATCTCCACTGGCTGCTCAGAAACTGTAAGGCTCGGTCCGACCTCCAACTCTGAATGATCTAGCACATGACTGGGGTCTGGAACATATCTCCTCAGCTGAGATACGTGAAAGATGTCGTGAACTCCTGCTAGGTTGGGTGGAAGTGCAACCCTGTAAGCTACCTCTCCGATCCTGCCAAGTATCTCGAACGGCCCGATGTATCTGGGGCTCAGCTTCCCTCCTCGTCCGAACCAGATCGTCCCTCGAGTAGGTGATATCTTCACTAGCACCATATCACCGTCTGCGAACTCCATCGGCCTGCGACTAGCATCAGCCCAGTGTTTCTGCCTGTCCTGAGCTACTCTGAGCCTATCTCTGATCATCCCGACTTTCTCTGCTGCATCCGTGATCATCTCTGGCCCAAGCATAACTCTGTCACCGACATCATCCCAAAAGAGCGGTATACGGCATCGTCGTCCATAAAGCGCCTCGAAAGGAGACATACCAATACTGGCCTGGTAGCTGTTGTTGTATAAAAACTCTACCAAGTGCAGATGGCTCTCCCATGATCCTCCGAAGTCCAGCACGCAAGTCCTCAGCATATCCTCCAGTGTCTGTATCGTCCTCTCGGACTGCCCATCTGTCTGTGGGTGGTACACCGTACTGAACTTGAGCCTACTGCCCAACTCCTCCTGCAAGCTCCTCCAGTAGTGGGATGTGAATCTACTATCTCTGTCTGACACGATGCTCACCGGCACTCCGTGTAGGCGAACTATCTGCTGCATGTATAGCTCCGCCAACTTCTCGGTGGAAAGCCCCACCTTGAAGGGTATGAAGTGCGCACACTTCGTCAGCCTGTCTACGATGACCCAGATGGCATCCTTCCCTCCTTGGGAACGAGGAAGCCCTGAAACAAAGTCCATCGTAATATGTTCCCACTTCCACTCGGGAATGGGTAACGGCTGCAACAAACCAGCTGGCCTCTGGCGCTCCGCCTTGACCTGCTGGCAAACTAGGCATCTCGAGATAAAACGTGATACATCCCTCTTCATCCCGTGCCACCAAAGATGTTCCCGCAAGTCACGGTACATCTTGTTAGCACCAGGGTGAATAGAATATCTCGATCGGTGTACCTCCTGCAAGACTGCCTCTACCAGCTCTCCCTTCGGTACGCACAATCGGCTGCCATGCCTCAGGGATCCATCCTCTGCTATAGTAAAGTCATCCAGCAATCCAGCTAATGCCTGGGGTCGAAGTCTGCGAAGACTCTCATCTGTAGACTGTGCCTCCCGGATCTGCTCTATCAAACCTGACTGAATGTCAAGTGCCATCATCTGTATCACTGATCCTGGTCGAACTAGCTCGATACCGAGCTTCTCCAGATCCTTCCGCAAATGCCGATCAATCATCAGGTACCATGCCATCGGATGCCTGCTCAGCGCATCCGCCACCACATTTGCCTTCCCGGGGTGATACTGTAAATCGATGTCGAAGTCCTTCATCAACTCCAACCATCGTCTTTGCCTCATGTTCAGCTCTTTCTGCGTGAACACATACTTCAAGCTTTTGTGGTCAGTAAAGATTTCCACACGCTCTCCGTATAAGTAATGTTTCCATAACTTGAGTGCAAAGATCACCGCAGCTAACTCTAGGTCATGGGTAGGATAATTCCTCTCATGAGTCCGCAATTGCCTAGATGCATAAGCAATTACTTTCCCATGCTGCTGTAGGACACATCCTAGCCCCTTCCCAGAAGCATCACTGTATATGGTGAAACCTCCATAACCTGAAGGTAAAGTCAGAACTGGAGCGGTCGTCAGCCTCCTCTTCAGCTCCTCAAATGCCGCCTGGTAGTCCTCTGACCAGATGTACTCTGCGTCCTTCCGCGTCAGCTTCGTCATAGGTTCAGCTATCCTAGCAAAGTCCTGGACGAACTTTCTATAATAGCCTGCTAAACCCAGAAAGCTCCTGATCTCTGAAACTGACGTCGGAGCCTTCCACGTCTCAACTGCAGCAATTTTCCTGGGATCCACCGAGATTCCATCTCCAGTGACTACATGGCCGAGAAACTCCACTCGGTCTAGAAAGAACTCGCACTTCGGCAATTTGGCAAATAATCTCTCCTGCCTCAGAATCCCCAAAACTATTCGCAAGTGCTCTGCATGCTCCTCTGGCGTCTTCGAGTATATCAGGATGTCGTCGATAAACACCACGACAAACTTATCCAGATATTGGTGAAATGTCTTATTCATCAAGTTCATAAAGACAGCTGGCACATTTGTAAGACCAAATGGCATCACCAGAAACTCGTACTGCCCGTACTTCGTGTTGAACGCCGTCTTCTGGATGTCTGCTGGCCTAACCTTCACCTGGTGGTACCCGGATCTCAAGTCTATCCTGGAAAACACCTTCGCCCCGCTCAACTGGTCGAACAAATCATCTATCCTGGGCAGAGGATATTTGTTCTTGATGGTGATGGCATTCAAGGCCCGATAGTCAATACACAACCGGACTGTACCATCCTTCTTAGGCACAAAGAGCACTGGCGCTCCCCATGGAGAAGCACTGGATCGAATGAAACCCTTTTTCAACAGGTCATCAATCTGCTCTTTCATCTCTATGGCCTCCTTGGGATTCACTCTATAGCAAGCCCGGGATACTGGTGATGAACCCGGCACTAAATCTATAGTGAACTCCACATCTCTGTCAGGCGAAAGTCCTGGAAGATCCTCTGGGAATACATCCATAAACTCCCTAATGATAGGGTGTGGCGGTGCTGCGTCCCCGACTGCAGCACAACAGTTCGGCTCTAGGCTGATCTCCGGCCCTGTCCTCCTGACACTGAATGGTGCTGTGCCTGGGAACTGAACAAAATACTACCCTCATAGTAATCTATAGATGCATGGGCATAGCTAAGCCAGTCCATCCCCAATATGATATCATAATCGAGGAGTGGCATCACAAAGAATCGCCCTCTGAACTCTCTCCCGGGTATAAAAATAGAACATCTATAGATAGATCTAATAGGCACTGGTCCTCCTTCCGTCATCACTCTACTAATCTCTGCAGTAGGTGTAGCTACTAGATGATGTTTATGCATAAACTCTAATGATAGGAAGCTATGAGATACACCAGAATCAAACAAACATACAGCTAAAAAAGTATGCAAATAAACATGACCTGTGATGATGTCAGCTAAGTAATCCGGCTCCGAAACCTGCTCCGGCTCCGGCTCAATGGCTAGACTATAAACCCTCCCCTGAGGTCCCTTCTGCTACTGCAGATGTTGCCCGAACCTCTGCTGCTGAGTCGGGAGCGGTCCTCTAGTCTTCGCTACCGGGCATTCCCGTATCATGTGGGTGGCAGACCCACAAACTAAGCACTGCTTCAGCCTCTTCCTGCAGATGGAGTAATCGTGCCCTGGTCTTCCGCAGAAAGAACATATAGCTCCCTTCTGCTACTGCTGACGGGGTCCCGGGGCTCGAACTGGCGGGGTCTGATGATGTGGTGTAGGGGGACGGTAAGTCTGCTGGGGTGGCGTCGGCGCTCTCTGCTGGAAAGCCTGACGCTTGGACGGTCCCTCATGATGTACAGAAGCTGGCCTCTTGCATGACAGAAGACGCTCCTCGATGCTCCGGGCTAACTCTAGGCTCTGGTAATAGTCAGTCGTACCGTTTACCACTATAAGAATGCCAATGTCTGGAACTAGACCATGGCAAAACCTACGGATCATCTCCTCTGGATCAGCAACCAGACTAGGAGCAAAACGGCTCAGGCGACTAAACTCTCCCACATAGTCATCAACAGAACTGTTCCCCTGCTGGATGTTCTGGAATCGTAGCCCCATGGCTACTCTAGCAGTGGTCGAGAAGAATTTCTTCTTGAACTGGGTCTTGAACTGGTCCCAGGTGGCTCTATCTCTCGCGAACAACGGCTCATTCCTGAACCAGACTCCTACTAAGTCTATCAGCAGAAATCCTGCTGCCTCGACCTGAAGGTCATCCGGCATCCTAACTTCCAGAAGCTTTCTCTCTACAGAATCTAGCCAGTCATCAGCTACTACTATGCCCTCAGTCCTTAAGAACTCCTTGGGATTCAGACCCATGAAGTCCTTAACCGTCCCCGCTCTCTGCCGTGGCTCTACATGTGGTGGGACCACGGGACGTCCCTCAGAACGCTCCATGCTCTGGCGGAGTAGGGTAGTCTGCTCCTGATGGGTTGTTAGGAACCCCTGGATCAGTGTGAGCAGCTGGGTTCCGTCGAGTGTGACGGAAGCCTGGGTGGGTATAGTGATAGGGGGTGGTGGAAGTATCGGGTCCTGCCGGGACTGGGATGTGGAAGGTGGTATCTGGGTCTGTGGATCTGTGGAGTAGGAGAATGTGGTAGGTGGAGGTGTATCAGTCAACCGGTCAGCTGACTGGATATGGAGGGCCCTATTCTCGGGGGTAATATACTGGGACGAACGAGTAAGCACCATCTAAATTACATAAAAAGACTTATAAGGACTTTGTTTAAAGTAAGCAATCATATGCAAGAAAATCTAATTATAATAGCAAACATGTGATGTATTTCCTATGTTGCAATCCTAGCATTCCTCTAAGTGTTCTAAGCGTCTTTCCTAATGTTGTCTAATTACCTTAAGTTCCTAATTGCAGGCATGCTTGGTACAATAACATAACCAAACAGTTTAGTCAGGACCTGCATGGGCCACCACTAAAAACATGTCACGACCCGCTACCCAAATTGTTGGGCCAGGCCGAGTCATGTCCAGCCTACGTTGAGATAAAACGTAGTAAGCTGTTCTAAAGACAACAGGATAAGACTAAATGTGCTAACAGTTCTATAAGTGAAGAAGAATCATAAATGCTCCAAACACAAAAGTCGTCGTATATAGTAAAATATCCAAGTACAAGTAAACTGAAATGTAAAACTGGATACATGTCCAGTTACAAAATGATGTAGTCTAATACATGTCTACTCTCAAAAGTCTAAGTAAACAAAAGACAACTAGGCGAGGTTCCCTGCAGGAACATCCTCGTAAAGCAGAACCGGGTCCTCGACAGTAACTCCATAGTATGTGTCGCAAAGTAACTCCACCTCAGTAAGGACACCTACAACGTTATCCTGTCAGGACGGGAGCAAGTACTAAATCTAGCAAACTAGCATATGAAACATGGAAATAAACTGAGAGGAATAACTGGAAAGCATGGCATCACTCAATCTATCATGGCAAGGACACATATGTCATAGAGACAGATGTATATGTAATGTTTAAAACTGGAGCAGGTACGTGATCGGTCAATAGATGTACAATGTACCGAGGTACAATATAAATAAAATGTACATACGTACAAGCAAAACAAGCGATAGATGTACATACATACAAATACAGCTGGTGCGCCTACGACAAGGTATACATAAAATGTCAACCTTGCTCGGTACGTACGTACGAGTAAGGGGCATGATCACGTACGCTACTAACAGTTTCCCCATAACCCATATCCTAATCATGTGAGAGATACATCAAGACTATTCTAAGCATGGTAGTAACTAAAAGTACAACATGTAGAGATCTAACTTGCTACCCCAAGGATCAGCATTTAACATGGTGGAGTTTGCAGTTCATTTTATGTGACAATATGTAAAGTTCGTAGAAAGTACTTGCCTCTAGCAAAGCAAAACAAAATAAGCTGCGATAACAGTGCTATGGATGTCCAGTAACTCGTCACTGTAGAAATAAATGCAATAACTTAGCTTTTACACTAAGCTAAAATACTAGAACACTAATTGGTGCGACACGACTTGTGACTGGGCACCTAGCCAAAATGATGACTTGGCATAGGAGACCAATGTGGGGTGGCACACTATGTTAACTAACTTTCTAGGGTCTTTACACTAGTGAGGAATGGGGTTCAACACGACTAAAACTCCAAACAACACAAAAAGCTACAAGTCGTAATTAATCAATAAATAAATCAAAAGATCATTGTGTTCTAACAATTTTTGAAGTAGACAAAAAGCCTAGTTTTTCTTAAAGCAAAGTATCAAAGTGATCCTTGTTAATCATAGAAATTTATTATAATTTTTCTGGAATTTATTAACCAGTACAAATATTTTATAAAAATCAGTTTTCCTAAGTATACAGAAAATGAGTTTTGGTTTCATATGCCAAACTAGTGGCAAAATAGTAAATTAAATACTACAAAAATTATACTAAATTAGCTAACTTAACATAGTATCTAAATACTATTTTTTCATAATTTTAGCAGTACTTTAAGTATTTTTAGAAAATCAAAAACAGCTTTGCACACAATAATTAATTATCTGCGTATTTTGTCCATATATATAATTTGAACCAAGTTCAAATACAGGACCCAAGGCCATGAATCAAGTCCAATATGACTTGTACAGGTCGTGAATGTGTGAAAATACATTTGAGCCCAAATACCCATGCTAGCTTGGACACCAAATGGTTGCAGTAATTTAAATACACTAAAAATACAATTTAGTAATAGTGCAAAATAAATATTATTATTTTAATAAGGCAAAATTATGCATAGTGAAAATATACATACATATGTAAAAAGTACACATATCTATGTATAAGAAAAATACTTAATTTATAAAGTATATATATATATATATATATATATATATATATATATATATATATATATATATATTAAGAAAATATTTAATAATAATGTGTATATATAATATATATATATATATATATATATATATATATATATATATATATATATATATATATATATATATACACATGAAAATGTATACATATATATATATAAAATTTTACTAACTATAAAATATATACACATATATATAAAATACTGTCAAAATACGGTATATACATATATATATATATATACTAATATATATATATATATATATATATATATATATATATATATATATATATATATATACATATATATATAAATATATATATAAAAAAAGAAAAAGAAAAGGAAAGAAACAGAAAAAGAAAAGAAAGGAAACAGAAAGGGGGGGCTCGAACCTGAGCCAGCGGGGGGGGGGGGGGGGGGTTAGGCTCTGCGCGCTGGCCAGTGGGCCAGTTGGCCCGTTTGTTAGGAATAGGGTTTTAGTTCATTTTATTTCATTTTAGGTTAGATTAATAATAAAAAATATAAATATCTGTCCTGTGTCCTGACAGTTAAGGACACAGGTATCAACGTGTCCGGAGTGATTTTGACACGTACGACACGAGTCTCACGTGTCCAGTTCCACGCTCATGTTCGCCAAGACACGGCAAACAATATGGACACAACACGAGACACGCACGACTCGTAAGGACACTGCTACTCACCGTGTCCAGTCGATCGGGGGGGCTGTCGAAGGGTCTGGACGGCGGATAAGTGGTCGGGACGGTGGCGCTCCGGTGGCGATCGACGCGTCTCGTCAGGGCGCGTCGAATGGTGGTGGTGGTTGGCGGTGAAGGTCGACGGTGGGGCTGGACGAGGAGCTCGTCGGAGCTAGGGTTACGGCGAGGTTAATTTGGGGAAAACGGGGGCTACGGTGGTCGGGGTTAGGTCGTAGTGGTGGTGGTTGGTCGAAGGAGGGGAGGGGGTCCTTTTATAGGGGAGCCAAGGCGGTGGGTGGCCGGATTAGGGTTAGGGTTTCGGTTTAGGGTCACCGAAAAATTAGGGGAAAGGCGGTGATCGGGCTGGGGAGAGAGGGTAGTTTACATTTAGGTCCCTAGGGTTTTAGAAAATTAGGGTTAGGTCCTTACTTAGGATAATTTGCAAATAAAATTTGCAAATCGATATTTACAAAGATTTAAATATTGCAGAAACTATTTAAAACATTTGAAACAATTGCAAATCTATATTAGAACAATTCTAAAATTTACAAAATGATATTAAAACAATTTAGAAAATTACATATAGATATTTTTGTATTTTAAAACTCATTTAAAATCATTTAAAAATTCTAGAAAAATTCCTAAAAATTTCTAATAATTATTTAAGGATATAAATGACATTAAAATCTAATTAACACTAATTAAAAAATGAATTTGAAAATCAGGGGCTTACAACCGTATCGTAACGTGCCATAGTTGGATCCACTATACTAGTCGGGGTGGGGAGTATTAGTGTAGATATGTGATCAATACCCTCCTTGCATCAAGTCTTAAACCTTGAATAGTTATATACCGCATGTATGGTTAACCAGGCCATAAACTCTTGTATCAAGTTCCTAAGTCGATCACATGTTGAAACTAGTGCTCATTCACATAGATAGTATTGTCCTTGATTCTTGTACATGATATACCCTGTTCTCTTGCTCTTACACTCATTTATAGTTTTACTTATGTCTTACCATGCTCATGTACATGTCACTTTACCTAGTATATTCTCTCTATTTAATGCTACATAGTCTTTATCATATTACTGGAACTGTTATTGGAAATGTACTTCGCTTCAATCCTGACTGGATATATTTTTTAGAGGACGAGTGCCCTACCTATACGGCTCTTCGAATATGGTAGGTATAGATCAGGAGACACTGATTCAGTAGGGTCTAGTCCCAGTCGAGGGGACTTACTTAGCGATTCAGTAGACTAGATTTGTACTTGACTTTGTCTCCAGTTGACGACTCTTGGCATGTTTACTATTTAGAGACTTGAATTTGAGATTGTTGGCTCTTAGACTTTCTGGACTTGTACTATTTTATGTTAGACTTTTCTGGATATTTCATATCATGTTGTCTTTATATTTTTGTGTTATTTATCTTTCTTAGAGTATTGTGGTTGAGTATGGATATATTGTCATTACTTGTCCTCCGTTTGGAGATGACTATCTCGACATATTATGATATTTACATTGTTAGTCAGATTAGTTAGACGTAGACAACATTCTACCGCCGATGCTGTTACGTAGGTTGGGCATTGTCACGCACTCGTGCCCCTATACCGGGTGCGGGTCGTGACATCGACACACGAACCGCTCGTACCGGTAGCTAGCCGAATGCGGAAGCTCGTGCCAACACAATAAACCCTCATTAACAGTGTCATATAATGCTACGTGTCATGGCATGGAAGTTACACAACTTTTGAGAAACGTCTTCTACACAACTAAGTCACACACACACCCATCATATCGATGTCGTCATCGATATCGCCCAATTCATACTTGAACGTACACCACTATAACTACTACCAACAGAAAAGAAAAACATGCATAAATATTTAAACAGAACAATTGATGGCAATGTATCTTTCCTGGAACTTCGGAAGCAAAGTAGATCACTGTTCGGCTCTAACTGTAGTCGAATGATCGCGAACTCCTAAAATATAAATAAACTAAAATAAATAATTATTTTAAGATAAATATCTACCATAAATATATATATTTATATTTATAGAGTCTATTACATATACTAGCTAAATAGTTTACAAATACATATATACGGCCTCTACATGAAGTATCATGCCAATATAAATATTATACTTCATAATATAAAAATATTTATTTTAAATTCTAAAATAATAATAAAAATATTTCTGGAAAAGTATCTAAAATCAATACATATATATACATATTTATGAAACAAATAAATATATATACATATTCTTGTTATTCTACATACACATGTAATCATGCTATTAGATAAAAGTAGTATTTGTATGGACTAAAAATAGTAATTAAAATTTTTGGAATATTACTTAAAGATATTTAATAATAATTTTTAATCATAATATTTATAGAAAATATACTTTGACTCAAGTGAACACAAATCACACAGCTAAACACAAACACAGCACATCTAACACCACTTGAACTTCCAGAGATCATGCATTCATGTATAAGTTTCCTCATAAGAAGTCTTACTCTATTTCAAAATCTCATATACATGATTTTCGAACTTCACCTAGCATAAAGTCATCTGCTACATGTTACTACTGTAGTGTGAAAGGACATGTGTCACATCAGTACGAAATAAGGAAGTTAGTAGACATGTATATATATGTTTGGGTTCCTAAGACTAACACATTTGGACCCTCAAGAAAGTGGGTACCAAAGTTTATATCTTCAACTTGTGTTGTAGGTTGACCTACCCCCTCTCACTAAAATCAAATGGATTCTCGACAGTGGTTGTGCCAGACATATGACAGGTGATACTACTTTATTTGCAACTCTATCAACAAAGAAAGAAGGCTATATTTCCTTCGAAAATAATTCAAAAGGACATATAATTGGTAATGGTGACATAGGTACTTCTCCCTCTCCTATTATCAAAGACGTTTTCTTAGTAACATAATTAAAACATAACCTTCTGAGTATAAGTCAATTGACTGATCATGGTTATGGAATTAATTTTGTTAAAGATAAATGCTTTATTTATGATAAAACTTTTGGTATAATCTATTCTGAAGGATTAAGAGAGGACAACATATATATTTTATATCTATTAGAGAATACTAACAGTACAGGAAAGTGTCTATACACATCTCAAGACGAAAGCTGGATATGGCACATGCGTCTTGGACACGCGAACATAGACACAATTACAAGATTGTCCACAAAGAAATTGGTAAGAGGCATACCTAATATTACTTTCAAGAAAGATATGGTCTATGCCGATTGTGAAAAGAACAAAGCATCCAGATCATCTTTCAAATCAATAAATATTGTAAGTACCTCTAGACCTCTTCAATTATTACATAAGGACTTATTTGGACCAAGTAGAGTCGTCAGTCTTGGCGGTAAGGTATATGCCTTTGTAATAGTTGATGATTATTCAAGATATACTCGGATTTATTTTCTTTCAAATAAAAATGAGGCATTTTCTGAGTTTGTTTCTTTTTATAAAAGGGTTCAAAATGAAAAAGGCTTCATGATTACTCGTATTTGAAGTGATCATGGTGACAAATTTGACAATCGTGAACTTTTTTGATTCAAATAGTTTATCTCATGAATTCTCTTGCCCTAAAACTCCCCAACATAATGGTGTTGTGGAGAGGAAGAATAAAAATCTTGGCGATATGGCCAGCATTATGCTTAACATAATCTTCTAAAATATTTTTTGGCAGAAGCTGTTTATACAGCATGCCATGTATGGAAAAGAGTTCTTATTAGACAATTATGAAAAAGACTCCTTATGAATTATGGTCTAATAGAACTTCTAATATCAGCTACTTTAAAGTATTTGGATGTAGATGTTTTATTCTAAACACTAAAGACGGTCTAGGAAAATTTGATGAGAAAGATGATAAAGGAATATTACTCGAATATGCTGCAAAAAGCAAAGGATTCAGAGTATTCAACAAAAGATCACTAGTAGTTGAAGAATCAAGAAACGTTACTTTTGACGAGCTGAACAGTCAAGTTGCAAACAATAGTGATGATGAAGATGACAAAATTCCTTCAAGTAAAATGCCTGAAGATACACAAACTACATACCTGGAGAGTCTGCCGAAGAGATTACGGTTTTCTCTAAACCATCCAGAAGAGCTGGTAATAGGTGATGTATCTAAATGTGTAAGTACTCGTTCTAATACTAAAGGTATCATTGCTAATGTAGCTTTCATTTCTAAGATGGAACCCAAAATTTTTGGAGAAGCTTTTGATGATGAATTTTAGATTTTAGCAATGCAAGAGGAACTTAAATAATTTGAACGGAATCAAGTTTGAAAACTTGTTCCAAGACCTAATGATCACCCAGTCATTAGTATTAAATGGCTTTTTCAAAATAAATTAGAAGAGAATGGTATGATCATACGTAATAAAGCACGCCTAGTAGCTCAAGGCTATAATCAAGAAGAAGGCATTGACTATGATGAGACATATGTAACTACCACTTTTCTAAAATAAGGATAATTTTGAACTTTTGTAAAATTGATCATGTTAGTTCTTAAATAATGGATTTAAATCATGTTATTGATAACTTGGTAAATTTTTAATTATTTTATTATTTAATTTGATGCATTGTGTTTGTGCCTTTAGTTAGTGAAACCTTAGAACAACCTTGCCTAGAAACAATATGTTAGTTTGGGCCTTTAGTAAAGGGGCTTGATTTGATAACTTAGAAAGGGCTTTGGACCATTGCAACTTGACTTAAACCCAAGCCCAACCATATGTCCAGCCAAGAGCAGCCCCCTCACCCTATATAACTCATCATTAGCCCCCTTCTTCTTCTCTTCCATTAGAACCCTAACCCTAGCATGTGTTCTTCCCCAAATTTGCTCTCTTTCACCAAATTAACTCCAAATTCAACCAAACCAATTACAAACTAATCCTCTTGAGGAGAGGAGGTTTCTATTGGCTAGCTAGAAAGGATTTGGAGCAATTTGACCATTGGATTTGGTGGGAGATCATTTCAAGAGGATTTTCATTGGGATTCTAACTCCCAATTGGTAAGAGCCTCTAAACCTTTCTAATTTACGTTTTCTTTCCATAGATGCATTCATTTAGGGTCCTCCCGTATTAGGCTAAGTTTGGTTCGAATTCGAATCCATTTGGGGTACGTATCGCAAGAATATCGGATACGTCTCAAGTGTTCGATGAAATGCCCCATAGGATGTTTTGTTCACCAATTTCTAAATAAATTATATATTTGGATAGCCTATTATATGTAGATTACATTGATGTGTGACTGAGTTGATTTCTGTGTCGTTTGTAATGTCGTATTGGACACAAGGACGTGCTTTTGATACTGCACAGGCACTATAACGGTCCCTTGCTACAGCTGTCTTCGTGTGCACTGGACACAACATGAATTCCTTTACAAGTGGCATGTTTGACACGAGGATGTACGTTTATTATGTTGTATTAGACACGAGGATGTGCGTTTAACACCACACAGGCACTGTAGCAGTCCCTGATGTCTTCATGTGCACTGGACACAAAATGAATTCCTTTGCTAGTGGCATGTTTGGGTCGCCCCCATGACTGACCCCTAGCCTAGGGAGTGAGGCTTAGATTGATGGTGAATTCGAACTGTGGCTTTCGCTACAGATTTGGGTTCGATCAGTCAAATACTACATTGTTCTATGCACTTGTATTGCTATTGTTATTTGACACCTAATGAACACTCTTGACACTGTGACACACATTGACACATGTTTATACGTCTGCACACTTGCCTTGCACGGACACTCATTCACCTATTCACTCATCACTTTGACACACACGCACCCATGTCACAGTGTACATAGTCTGATACACTGATACTTTGTGACACATGTTCACATTCACATGACACTGGACACTTTGATTTACTTGACCCTCTTATTCTGATGAACTCTTTGCTCACACACTTAACACTGCACTCTAACACTCTATACACTTTGACACTTGACACTCATCACATGACACCACTTGACACTACATAGACACCATACCTTGCTCTGTCACACACACATTTACATAACTGTTCTGTATACCCACTACATATCCATACCACTTGTCTGTACATCTTTAGTTCTGTAGCACATCACTGCATTACTTGGAACTGCCACATTCACTTCATTCATTTCCTTGCTATGCAACACACACTCACTGCACCATGTCACTTGCAATTACACTCATACACTCATTCACTCATTCATTTTACTGTACACATAATGACACTCCTCACCCATATTTATCTGCACATTTGCTTGTTTTGGACACTCGACATTGCCACTCTTCACTCATTAATTCACTGACACCATCTGTCACATTATTGCATGACACTTGACACCTCACTGCATACTGCATGCCTTACTGCCCTGTAGCGTCTCTCACTCACCACTTACCTTCTCTGATACTTTCTATGTATCAAAAGCTTAGTGGTATCCTGCATTGCCTAT
Source organism: Iris pallida (assembly GCA_029216955.1). Taxonomy (NCBI): domain Eukaryota; kingdom Viridiplantae; phylum Streptophyta; class Magnoliopsida; order Asparagales; family Iridaceae; genus Iris; species Iris pallida. The sequence continues at coordinate 9,694,677 of JANAVB010001399.1, forward strand.
TGCCTTAGCTTATTCATATTAGTCTATAGTGTATACACGTAAACATCATAGTGTGGGAATATGGGACAGGTTAGAGGGTGTATCAGAGAGTTTTTAGAGGTTGATTTGTTAGTTCAAATAGAAAGAAGTGGCATTTTGGCCTTGCCTTTGTCCAGCAGAGTCGACCATCTATAGGTAGCAACAGGGGATCTCTTTTCTCCCCATTTGGTCGAGTACATTGGCCAATTGGCCAATGACTTGGTTTGGCCATTTTGGCCTTGTAGTTGACATAGGTTAGAGTATCCAGTTAGTATCCTAAACAAGATACCTATATGAGTGTTGGTATATTCCTTTAGTGTGTCATAGTGTTTGTTAAAGTGTGAGTGATTTATGTTTGTCCCAGTTTGTGACTAGTAATAGGAGTTGGTTTGACCTACCCCTCCTAGTGTTCATATTTTATTGCTCACAATAGATGTTCAGTAGTAGCAGCCCCATCATTGCATTAGTCAAAGATATGAGTAGAGATTAGTTTATTACATGTATCAGTTAATACACATTAGTTCAGTCCTTCATTCTAAGGTTCACATGTTAGGTTTACTTCCCTATTTCAGTTCAGATTGGTGACACCCTTGTATTAGATATGAGGATATTTGATATGCATGTACACTATAGGTATGTCTGTTCAGATTTGCAGATTGCTATGGATGTATACATGTTGAGTCTGCAGATGTAGGATTGTTGAACATATGAGTATGAGAGTTTGATATATATATATATATATATATATATATATATATATATATATATATATATATATATATATATATATATGAAGATGTGTTAAGGTATAAGGTTAAGGGTAATGCAATACTTCTTATAGATTTATGTAATGACTAATAGGTATATGTGATATGTAGGGTTACGGGGTATCTTAGAGTATGGGTTTTGGTTGGTAAATCCATATGTGATATAGGTTAGCTTGTCTATATATATGTATGATATATGTATATATGTTATAGTGTATTGGTATCCTAGATATATAAGCCTATGGCTAGTTATGAGTAGAGCTGTCAAGACAGGCCGGCGGGACGAGCCGGCCCGTAACCCACCATTTGGCGGGGCGGGCCGACCCACCATTTGGCGGGGCGGGCCAACCCACCATTTGGCGGGGCGGGCCGACCCACCATTTTGGCGAGCTGGAAAAATTCTAACCCAGCCCAACCCACCGACAGGCCGCAGGCTAGGCGGGCCGGCCCGCTTAATTTTTTATTTATTGTTTATTTTCTTAAAAGGAAAAATCATATATATATAATATTTTCTACTCACTCTTATATGCATCAAATTATAAGTAAAATATAAGAAACATTATAATAGTAGATATTTCTTTAAAACACATTTATTCATGTAAATAAATGATCAAATTTAATATTTTATACGTCATTACTTGCTTTAAATGAGAATTTTTTCTCATTTATAATACATATCTCATATATGTGCTAAATAAAAAAATAAAAATTTTATAAAAAAATAGATGGCGGGCCAACCTACTTGGCCCGCGGGCTAGCCCACCGCGGAACGGGCTACTAGCGGGCCAGCCCACCAAGGCCTGCCTGTTTGGCGGGCTCCTAAATGCTCGGCCCAACCCACCTTTTTGGCGGGCGGGACGGGCCGGCCCAACGGGCTTAGCATTTTGACAGCTCTAGTTATGAGTTAGTCCAATAGAGTTGACCTGGATATTGACCAATAGTCAAATATTGACCCCCTTTGACTAGATGTTGACCAAAACCCTATATGTTGACCAAATAGTTCAAGTTTGATTAAGTTGGCTTGATTATTGACCAGGAGTTGACCAAGAGTTAACTTTGACCTAGAATGACCTAGTATTATGTAGGTTGCATTATATACTTCAATTATTATATATTGAACTCATCATAACCTGTATTGCTGTAAATAGGACCTTGTAACTCCAGTTTGGACATCTGTACACATCAGTTGCTCAAGGTATCAGGCGAGTACATTCTCTGATAATATTTCTATTTTATGATATCGTCTATGTTTCTTGTATTTAGTATAGATATCCTTGTTCTCTTGACACATTGTTCATACGGATTGGAATTTTTGTGGGTCCCACCATGAGATGTTATTTCTTGGTATATCTTGTGCAAGTCTTGTCCTTGTTCCTTATGCATTGTATAGACATGATTCCTATGAAGGCTCACGACCTTCTCAGAGAATCAGTGTCATAACGTGTCGTGGTTGGATCTACTATACTAGTTAGGGGCGGAGAGTATTAGTGTAGATTTGTGATCAATACCCTCCTTTATCAAGGCTTGAACCTTGAACAGTGTTAATCATACACCGGACGTATGATTAACTAGGCCATAAACTCTTGTATCAAGTATCTAAGCCGATCACATGTTAAAACTAGTGCTAACTCACATAGATAGTAGTTTCTTGATATCCATACATGATATAAACTGTCCTCTTGCTCTTACATTCATTTACAGTCTTGATATGCCTTACCATGCTCATGTACGTATCACTTTACCTTATATATTCTCTATATTTACTGCTATATGTTCTTTATTGTCTCACTAGAACTGTTATTGGAGATATGTGCTCGTTCCATCCTGACTGGATATGTTGACAAAATTTTACAGATGACAGCGAGGACAAGTGTCCTACCTACTATGGTCCTCAGACATAGTGGGCGTAGACCGGAAGGCCCTAGTCCAGTAGGTGTAGTTCCAGCCGATGAGGCACTAGTGGTAGCTCAGCTAGATTTGACTTGTAGTGGACTTTGTCTCCAGATAACACTTTAGTATGTTATTGTTTTAGAATTTGTATTTAATATTGTTGACTCTGAGAATCTGGACTTGTATTATTCTTGTGCTGGATTTTTTTAGATATTTTGATATCTTGTTGTCTTTACTTTTTTTATATCTATCTTTCTTAGAATATTGTGATTGAGTATGTTATATTTTCCTTGCTTGTCCTCCGTTTGGAGTTGACCATCATGACAGGTTTTGATATTATAATTGTTGTTAGATAGTAGACCCAGATAGCGTTCTACGATGTTTCTGCGGCATAGACTGGGACGCTGTCACGCACTCATGCCCCTACTCCGGGTGCAGGTCGTGAAACATTTTTAGTGGTGGCCCATGCAGGTCAGAAGTCACAATTAGTGTGTTGTCGTAGTGGTGCTCGACTTAGAGTGCTGCTACGAGCCTGCTATAGGTTTAGAAGATATAGGCTATAGGCTAAGTATACTCAATCACAATTAGGATTACTTGAGAGATTCCAGGGACGACCCATGAGAATTTTACTATAAACCTTATCTCGGAGTCTATTTTCACTTGTCTCCGTCTATTCTTCCTTGTTCGTTGTTGAATTTTATTCTTGGAGTTCGTTGTTGACTTTGACTGGTATCAGATGAGTTTTACGGACTAGGTTAAGGTATATTCTGATGACATATTTGATGAGGACAGTATGAAGGTAGATGTCTACTTTGGTTATGGAGTCTATAGTTTATCGCAACCATACTAAGCTGGCACAGCGAAGACATGGAGCCCAACTTTGGATGTATTACATATGTTATGAAATTTAGAGTTCTGGCAACCATACTGGTTGGCGTGGTGAGAATTCTAGATAACATAATTACAGAAGTATATACCTCAGTCATGGACTTTATCGTTTATCGTAGCTATGTTTACTGGCGTGGCGAGGGTTCTGGGTAACATGACTACGGATAGACATGAATGATTATCAGATCGTATCTTAAATTGGTTCTTAACATATCATCTATGTCGTTCCATTTCGGTGATAATAGAATTTATTTCTATTACCTATTTAGCTCAGATATAGATGTCCTTAGTCCCTCTACCCCAGTTCCTTACAGGGTTTCATTCTATTAGTCCTGAAGTTCCTTAGATGGTGTAGTGGCTTGGTAGCTTGCAGATAGGCTTGTGTCTTGAGTATTAGTGTTTGTTGTTAGAAGTATAGCTTGTGGGTTTGTGAGTGGTTCATGGTTGAGCATGTGAGATATAGGCCAGATCCTTGAAGTACCTTAGTAAGACTGTATCCCTTGAGTGTCAAGCATAGGAGCTAGTGCCATGTGATAGATAGTGTTAGAAATTCAGGAGGGTATCCTACAAATAGTAACTTAGAAGTCTTAATATAGCATACTTAGTAGTATATACCAGTGAGTTAAGGATGAGTCAAGGATAACCCTAGGTCTTGAGTATTTTATTTAGATTAATGTGAGAGAATAACTGGAGTGAGTATCAGGGGTAGGTAAGAAGTCTAGCTAGGCTACCTATGGCACCATATCATGCCCCGCACTAGCAGCGGGATATACCCGCCAAGGCAGGACTTTTGCGATGGCGGTCGAGGAGGCCAACACTGTAGGTGATGGACTAGGAGGTTCGGTCTTGTTCTTTCCTTCTTCCTGTTTCATTCCATCCATTGATTGCTTGATTGATTTCTTAGTACATTTATCTTGCATATGTTATGTTCATGCTAGATTAATAGAAAACCCCAATGGAGGCTACAATAACATGATACTGTGGAGGAAAAAACCATGCATGTTTGTTCCCCTTTCCATAGAATTGCATGTTTTACAACTTTGGATATAATTTTATAGACCTTGATTTTTGGGGGTTTGACCTATAGAAGTATACGACTAACTTAAATTTCGAGGACGAAATTTTTTTAAGGTGGGTAGGATTGTAACTATCACTTTTCTAAAATGAGGATAATTTTAAACTTTTTATAAAATTGATCATGTTAGTTATTAAATAATAGATTTAAATCATGTTAATAATAAATTGGTAAATTTTGATTATTTTAATATTATTTAATTTGATGCATTGTGTTTGTGCCTTTAGTTAGTAAAACCTTAGAACAACCTTGCCTAGAGACTAGCCATGACCATGGAGACCTAGCTAATGGATTTAGATTAGTAATTAGACTCTAATCTAGCTAGGAATCACTTATAATGTAATTGAAGAATAGAAACAATGTGTTAGTTTGGGCCTTTAGGAGAGGGGCATGATTTGATAACTTAGAAAGGGCTTTGGACCATTGCAGCTTGACCTAAACCCTAGCCCAACCTTATGGCCAACCAAGAGCAGCCCCCTCACCCTATATAACTCATCATAGCCCCCTTCTTTTTCTCTTCCATTGAAACCCTAACCCTAGCTTGTGTTCTTCCCCAAATTTGTCCTCTTTCACCAAATTAACTCCAAATTTAACCAAACCAACTGCAAACTAATCCTCTTGAGGAGAGGAGGTCTCTATTGGCTAGCTAGGAAGGATTTGGAGCAATTTGACCATTGAATTTGGTAGATCATTTCAAAAGAATTTTAGTTAGGATTCTAACTCCCAATTGGTAAGAGCCTCTAAACATTTCTAATTTCTGTTTTCTTCCCATAGATGCATTTATTTAGGGTCCCCTAGCATCAGGCTAAGTTTGGTTCGAATTTGAATCCATTTGGGGTGCGTATCGCAAGGATATCGGATACGTGTCTCAAGTGTTCGATGAAATACCCCATACGATGTTTTGTTCACCAATTTCTAAATAAATTATATATTTGGATAGCCTATTACATGTATATTACATTGATGTGTGACTGAGTTGATTTCTGTGTTGTTTGCTGTGTCGTATTGGACACAAGGATGTGCGTTTGACACTGCACAGGCACCATAGCAGTCCCTTTCTACAGCTGTCTTCGTGCGCACTGGATATGACACGAATTCCTTTGCTAGTGGCATGTTTGGGTAGCCCCCATGACTGATACCTAGCCTAGGAAGTGGGGCTTGGACTGGTAGTGAATTCGAACTGTGGCTTTGGCCACATATTTGGGTTCGAGCAGTCGAATACTATATTGTTTTGTGCACTTGCATTGTTGTTGGTATTTGAAACCTAATGGACACTTTATGACCCATGGAAACACTGTGACAAACATTGACACATGTTCACATGTCTGTGCGCTTGCGTGGACACTCATTCACCTATTCACTCATCACTTTGACACACACACACCCATGTCACAGTGTACATATTCTAATATACTGATACTTTATGACACATGTTCACATTCACATGATACTGGACACTTTGACTCACTTGACCCTCTTGTTCTAATGTACTCTTTGCTCACACACTTAATACTGCACTCTAACACTCTGTACACTTTGACACTTGACATTCATAATTATATGACACCACTTGACATTACATGGACACCTTACCTTGCTCTGTCACACACATATTTACATAACTGTTCTACATACCCACTACATATCCACACCACTTGTTTGCACATCTTTAGTTCTGTAGCACATCATTGCATTACCTGGTACTGCCACATTTACTTCATTCATTTTCCTGTTATGCAACACACACTCACTACACCATGTCACTTGCAACTACACTCACACAGTCATTCACTCATTCATTTTATTGTATACCTAATGACACACCTCACTCACATTTATCTGTATATTTTCTTGTTTGGACACTCGACTTTGCCACTCTTCACTTATTCATTCACTGACACCATCTGTCACATTGCTGTATGACACTTGACACCTCACTGCATACTGCATGCCTTACTGCCCTGCAACTTCTCTCACTCACCACTTACCTTCTCTGATACTTTCTATGTATCAGAAGCTTAGTGGTATCCTGCATTGCCTATTGCCTTAGCTTATTCATATTAGTCTATAGTATATACATGTATACATCATAGTGTAGGAATATGGGACAGGATAGAGGGTGTATCAGAGAGTTTTTAGAGGTTGATTTGTTAGTTTAGATAGAGAGGAGTGGCATTTTGGCCATGCCTTTGTCCAGCAGAGTCGACTAGCTGTTGGTAGCAGCAAGGGATCTCTTTTCTCCCTGTTTGGTCGAGTACATTGGCCAATTGGCCAGTGACTTGTTTTGGCCATTTTGGCCTTGTAGTCGATGTAGGTTAGAGTATCCAGTTAGTATCCAAAACTAGATACCTATATGAGTGTTGGTATATCCTTTTAGTGTGTCATAGTGTTTGTTAAAGTGTGAGTGATTTATGTTTGTCCCAGTTTGTGACTAGTAATAGAAGTTGGTTTGACCTACCCCTCTTAGTGTTCATATTTCATTGCTCATAATAGATGTTTAATAGTAGCAGCCCTATCATTGCATTAGTCATAGATATGAGTAGAGATTAGTCTATTACATGTATCAGTTGATACACATTAGTTCAGTCCTTTATTCTAAGGTTCACATGTTAGGTTTACTTCTCTCTTTCAGTTCAGATTGGTGACACCCTTGTATTAGATATGAGGATATCTGATATGCATGTATACTATAGGTATGTCTGTTTAGATTTACAGATTGCTATGGATGTGTACATGTTGCAGTCTGCAGATGTAGGATTGCTGAACAAGTGAGTATGAGAGTTTGAAATATGTCCAACAGGGGTAGTTCCAGCCGATGAGGCACTAGTGGTAGCTCAGATAGATTAGACTTTTACTAGACTTTGTCTCCAGATAACACTTTAGCATGTTATTATTTTCAAATTTGTATTTGAGATTGTTGACTTTGAGACTCTGGACTTGTATTATTTCTGTGTTGGATTTTCTGTATATTTTCATATCTTGTTGTATTTACTTTTTTTGTATCTTCTATCTTTCTTAGAATATTGTGATTGAGTATATTATATTATCATTGCTTTTCCTCCGTTTGGAGTTGACCATCTCGACAGGTTTTGATATTATAATTGTTGTTAGATAGTAGATCGAGACAGTATTCTACGCCGTTTCTGCGGCGTAGGCTGGGACGTTGTCACGCACTCGTACCCCTACTCCGGGTGCGGTTCGTGACAACGTATACTCCGGTTCCTCGACTAGAATCCATTCGAATGCTATGTGATTTTGCTAGTTTTCATAGTTTTAAAAAATTTCAAATGGATGTAAAGAGTGCTTTTTTAAACGGTTTTATAAAAGAAGAAGTTTTTGTTAAACAACCTCTTGGCTTTGAAGAATTTAAAAGATCGGATCACGTATTCAAGCTTTGTAAGGCTCTCTACGTACTCAAACAAGCACCTCGTGCATGGCATGAGAACCTTAGTTCCTTCTTACTTGAACATGGTTTTTCAAAAGGAAAGGTTGATTCTATTCTTTTTATAAAATCTATTGATAAGAACATATTATTATTACAGATTTACATAGATGATATTATCTTTGGATCAACAAATGAGATTCATTATAATGAGTTTCCTGAGTGGATGCAGAGTGAATTTGAGAAGAGCAAGATGGAACAAATGAATTTCTTCCTTGGGTTAAAAATCAAACATAATTTACAAGAGATTTTCATCAGTCAAGCCAAATATACAAAAGACCTGCTGAAGAAGTTTGATATGGACAATGTCAAACTAATCGGAACTCCTATGGCAATGTCTACAAAGCCTAATATGGATGAAAGTGGTAAACCAACTGAAGTTTTTAAGTACAGAGGTATGATTGGCAGTTTACTTTATTTAACTATTAGTCGTCCTGACATTATGTTCTCAGTATGCCTACGTGCAAGATATCAGGCTTGTCCTAAAAAATCATATGTGAGCGTCATTAAGAGTATCCTATGATACCTTAAAGGAACTTTAACAAATGGTCTATGGTATCCAAAAATAGATTTATTTGACATGATAGGTTATTCGGACGCGAATTTTGCTAGATGCAACGTCGATCTTAAAAGTACCAGTCACACATGTCATCTCCTAGGAAAAATTTTAGTCTCTTGGTTTTTAAAAAAGCAAAACTCTGTTGCATTATCAACAACCGAGGCTGAATATATAGCCACAGGACGTTGTTGTGCCCAGATTTTATGGATGAAGCAAACCTTAGAAGACTATCAGTTATGCTACAACCACATCCCTATTTTCTGTGATAACACTAGTTCTATAAATCTCACAAAGAATTCTATTTTTTTACTCTCGCACTAAGCATATAGAAATTAAACATCATTTCCTTAGAGATCATGTTCTGCAAGGTAACATTTGTCTAGAATATGTTGACACAGAACGTCAATTAGCTGACATTTTCACTAAACCTCTAGCAGAAGATCGTTTTAACATTATACGAAGAGAATAAGGCATAAAAGCCTAAGCGATACGGTACCAAGTTTCTTCAGACTACTGTTAGCTGGGATCCAGCCCCTACAGCTAACCTGAAATATTTGAGATAATTTTTGCATTACGAATAATTAATATAAATTATTTTCCTTAATGCAAGTATTTTAAATTTTTATTTCATATATATGTTAAAAATGGTATAAAATTTTTCCAATTTTATCAGGATACCTAGAAACCGAGCTCGGATCGAGCTCTGGACGAACTAGGGCCAAACTCGGATAGGTTGTTTCCAAAATAGGGGATGGACAGATCGAGTTTCTTTTAAAAACCTTACAATTATCCAATTCCTTCCTCTTTATCACAACAGCCTCCACCAAAAACCCTTACCCTAGAATTCCTATTCGACCTCCTCCAGCCTCTCAAAGTCTGAAAACTTGGATCCATGGTGATTTCGTGGTTATCTTCCATTTTTCTTGATCAATTTCGGTATATCTCTCACTTTTTCTACTTTTTGTTCAATGGCACCTAAGTTATTCAAGCGAAAAAGAAAAGTTGGGGATGCTTCTTCTTCGAATGTTCAAGAAGAAGTTTTTTTCTTCCTTTTCAGTCCATCTATGCCTAATGGTGACAATTTTAATGAATTCATATTTGTCTCCTTAGATGCTTCTAATAAATGGTTCGCTGATTTTATCGAACGAACAATTTGTTCGGGAAGCCCTATTAATTTTAAATTGTTTCCTGACTATTTATCAGTATTTCAACACTTTAGATTTGATGAATTAGTGCAATCGAGCTATCCTATTTACATGAATGCGATACATATGTTTATTGCAATCTCTCGATCATAAATGGCATTGTTCGATCTAGAGTTGGTGGCATAAAAATTGAATTTGATGCTGAGGATTTAGCTCTTATGCTTTATATTCCCATTGATAGGGAAGGACTTACGGACATCACAAAAATTTAATTTCTGACTCATATGACTTTAGACTCTTTTTATGTGCACCCAATCCTCATCCTAAAGGTCGCCTTCGACCAAAACATATGAATGACAATTTCTAGGATTTGCATCGAATGGTATTCTCTGTTATCATTCCAAAACAAACATCCACTGATGAAATCACTTATTTAGAACTTTCTGCCATGTATCATCCCCATTTTGAAATTCATTTTAGCTTACTAAAGATTAATATCTTCGCTGTTGAACGGTGTCGTAAGAAACCATGAAACCTTCTATACACGATGTATTTACTATATATCTTTGAGTATTTTGATATCGTTTTGGATGATTTCCCTTATGATGCTCCTCATGCTTATCTTCACATGCATCATCTAGTAGCTCCTACTCCTGCTATCCCTGCTACACCTCCTCCTATTGCTGACCTATTTGCTAGTCACCATCCTTCACATCCTTCCTCGGGCGTCACCCTTGAGACTTTTTAGGCTTTGGTTTTAGATCAGTTCTGGTCTATAGATTTTTGGACCACCTTACAGTTTCAGGCTATGACCAACACTATAGGGGATTTCAGCTATAGTTTTGCCAATAACCCTGGCGGTCCCATTCCCATGGTTCGTGATCTCTCCGTGGTTGGTTATCGTATTGATGACCCAGAGGCTCAGCGTTAGTTTGACCCTGCGGCTACTAGCTATCTACTGAGTCCAGGAATCCTTCTCAGGAAGCTGGTGCTGATGATGATGAGGATGATGATTTAGTGATACAGTGATCACTACTGTCATGCCCCGATTCAGAGAATCGTTCGTCCTTGCTTTGATTCACGCCGAATCATTCGTCCTCCCTTGGACATAATGTCGTACAAGTCTGGTATTGCACTTGTACAAGACAAAGACGGTACATAATTGAAAATATTCAAATAAGAACACATTGCAGCTGTAGAAGCAGATAGATTGAAGTTAATGAGGACATTCTTTCTCAATCGAATAGAAATACATAACTGATTTATAGCAGCGGAGATAAGGAAATAACTTGAAGTCACACAGAGATATATAAAAATGTATCCTCTTTATTGATAATTGAAGTAGAGTACAAGACTTGTAATAGAATATAAAGTTTACAACACATCACACTTTATATTGATAGTCGACTGAACAAATACCTTAAAGCTTACATTTGATACTTTGATATATTGAATTACAACTCGATTTCGACTTGGCTTACAACTTACTGTTACAACTGATATTCGATGCTCTATACATTATTCCCTTTATAAACAGAACATCAACTTTTACAAGGAGAGCTTCTGTATGCCCAAAAAATCTTTGATGTCGCAGAACTGATCAAGCCAATCTTCGTGTACAGAACTTCCCAAGCACGAGCACCTAAAACGAGTGACCACAACGTGGGTTAGTACATCATCTATGTACTGGCAAGCAGAACTAGCCCACTCACCTAAACCAATACTAAGTTGTCAATTTTAGCAAGCATTTATTAGAGTGGTCTTTCTAGTTGGGGCCTAGTATCAGTTTACATTTCAAGCAGTATTCATTGGAAATACATTTAAACTTGCAGTAGTATTGCTCTTGTGGAAGCAATAGTAATTGAGGGACAGCGTGTGTTCTCATATTTCTCTTTTTTAGCGACAGTAGCATGTATGTCATGATTAAGCGATGTTCATAGCAAGGCAGCTCTCTAGCATAATTGGTGTTATCATGTTAAGTAGTTTATAACATTTGTTGTGAAGGCAACTCTTAGCAAGGCAATATTTTAGCATACTATATTTAACATGTTAAGCATGTTATAGAGTTTCTCATCGGAAAGGCCACATCATAGCATCATTTCATTTAGCATGTTAAGCAAGCAAGTTGAACCAACATATGTATTGAATATATCACATTTAAGTGATTTATTACCGATAGTCGACTCCTCGTCGCTGCATCAAATACAAGTTAGCAGATATACTTACTCTGCCTGCACAAAACATTCATTAGCGTGCATCCTAACTACATAACCACTGGTGTTAGTGCACCATTTAGGACGTTGCCATATAGGACTTCAACGGTAATCGACGCACCATTTCTCCGGGTTGCCAGCCCGAATGAAATGTCTCGATACCACGTACCCTTAAAGTACATTTACGCTTCCCATATGTCGGATCGGTCCCCCTAACGTCCCGAGGTACTGTCCGAGGAAGCAGTCACCCCTTGTATACAAGTTGTCCATGACCATACGAATGCGTATCCGACTCGACCGTGAACGTAAACACATGGTAAAATATTAAAAGTGAGTAAGGTAAACAGTGCATCGTTTCATCTTGTCTTATCCACGTTATCTTCAATGACTTATTATTTCCATCATTACCAATATTTCTACTTGGTGATCTCGGCGATCCCAAGCTCCATCATTTCTCATTCATTGATTCATTGCAACATTTCTCATAGCATTCCTTTAAACGAGGAACAAATCACATTCATTCATTTCAAGGGGACATTTATTCATTCTTTCATTACTTATAGAAAACGTGCAATATTTTATATCTTTGCAATAGTTATACATATTGTACATGACTCAAGTGTTTCATTCAGTTCATTGGGTCGATAGCATAGCCAGTTCATTTCTCGTTCTATCTGGAGATCTGCCGGTATCCGGGCCAGGCGGAAGATCTCCTCTATATGCTCGATCCACTCATCAGCATATAGAATCCCTTCCGTCCCCAGGAAGTCTCTGGGGCTCATCTTCTGGAACTGCTCTATCCCTGGTGTCCTCGGCTGCTGAACCACTGGTCGGGCTGCGACTGTCGTAAGGGCCAACTCCATGCCCCTGTCCTATCGGGCCTGCTGCCGGTCCATAAACTGCTGGAAGTAGACGAACATCTGTGCCGCATCCACGTATCATATAGGCGGCGGTTGCTGGAAAGGCACCTCTGGGATGACTGGATCTTGCCTCCGAGCTGGTGGAGGCATACCCCCTGCTGCTGCTGCTGAAGCCCCAATACGAGCAGAGGTGGCAGGAGCTGCAGTCTCCTGTCCCTGCTGAACTAGCTGAGAGGTAGCAGACCCCTCTACAGCATCCCCATGAATGGTATGCTGTGACCGCGTCTCCACCATCCTAAAGACAGACCAACAAGAGTATCAATTTCTGAGAAAGAAGCGATATAACAAAGACGGACAGTTAAATTCAAAAAAATTAGTTGACAATAAGGATTTAGATGGCAATAAAAGAGTTTTTCCAAATGTGATTGAGTACCTTGAAAACTAATGTCCTATATCCTACTGCAGGCTGTAGTGATACTCTGGTTCGAATACCACTACACTTCTAGTCTAGACCTGCATGGGCCACCACTAAAAACGTGTCACGACCCGCACCCTAGAGTAAGGGCACGAGAAGTGAGTACGTCCAGCCTACGCCGTAGTGTCGGCGGTAGAACGCTGTCCTAGGTCACAACATCTAACAATATAATGCTAACAGTTTATACTCCCCGAATGGGGTGACATAGCAGAAAGTAAACTCAATCACAACTAAGGAAGAAGAAGCACGATATGATATAGAACTCAAGAAAATACAGATGATCAGAAGAGTCTAAGTGTCTAAAATAACATCTCAGCAAATATCTAGAAATACAAGTCTCAGCTACTGAATATGAAAGAATATATACAATCCAGATATCAATGACAGAATAAAGCCTAACTAAGCCAGTCTCAAGACAACATAAGTAAGATAAAGCCTAGCTAAACTAGTCTAGGCAGTAGGGATAAAGTCATCAGCTAGAGCTGGGTCCTCCTGAGGGTCCAGCTCACAAGTGTCGTCTAGGGATGCCCCGTAGAAGGTATCCACACAGGCCTCCTCCTCGTCCTCTGTAATATTTTCAACAGGTCCAATCAGGACAGGGGCGAGCACAATATATCTCAACAGATCATTGCAGGTTAGAAAATATAAACATGCAATAGAGTAAGATTCATGAACCTGAAAGGAAGTACATGATGTAAAAGAAGAGAACTGTATGTAAATAGCTACTGTATATAGAGAACTAATAGTGGCTAGTGATGTAGAGTACATGATAGCAGATGTGAACAGGACAGATTAGTACATGATCTACACTAAGGAGTTTCACATGATCTACACTACTATGGAATTTGTTCACATGACTATTAGCACTCCCCCATTTTCCCCAATCAATACACAAGGATCTAAGCAGGTTATGTTATTATACATGATATCACATAAAGGCCCATGAAAGGGTGCACATGATAGTATACATGAGGGCTCCGTGAACATGAGAGTACATGATTCACAAGAGTGTACATGTATGGTGAAAGCACATGAGTACATGATGAAAGTGAAACGCACATAACACAATGTACTCGATGCTCCCGAAGGGGATAACATCGCATGAAGAGATCCATATAGTACTAATCCGTGATAATGTCGTGTCAGCATCAAGTAAGGTAATCTAAAGCAGGAATATAATTCTAACAAGATATGAAATGATCAGAGAATGTACTCGCCTGGTATCTGAGTGTCCGGATGAAATGTACTGTCCGAGGAGAGGTGTCTGGCTCCTAATCAGAACAGCACAAGTCACAACAAGTCTAAAATGATAACAAGAAGCAATTCAATGCATTCTAAATGAATCTAGGTCAATCTAAGCCAAAGTCAACACTTGGTCAACTCTGGTCAACCCTAGAAGTCAAACTAGGCCAACTATGGTCAAACTAGGTCTAACAAGTCTACACTAGGTCAATCTAGTCTATACTAATCTATCTAGGTCTACCAAGGCTATACAAGCCTAGACCAAGCCATCACACATTTACATATAGGCTATGCCATTATACTATCGACATTACAATACATCTATATAGCTACCTACATACATATAGGCATTTCAATATTACATATAGACATATACATATACTCTATGTATACACATTCATGTTTTATATTGCATTCCTATACATTACCTATATTGCTATTCACACCACAACAATATATATATATATATATATATATATATATATATATATATATATATATATATATATATATATATATATATATATATAAAAAATATATATATATATATATATATATATATATATATATATGTAATATACATACACACATAGAGATAGAGATGGAGAATGAAATCAAGTAAAATGTGTGTGTGTACATATGTGTTAGGCATGTGTATGTGTGAGGGTGTGTGTTTAGGTAGGGGAGAAAACAGTATATATGTTTAAGTGTCCTGTAAAATCTCAGGTTTAGTCCCACCTGTGAGTGTCAATAGGATGTCCCAGTTCAGGTTCACATGTGTAAGTGTGTGTGTGATGAACCATTCAATGTGGTTCTCAGTTTTGTGACTGTTATGGTGTGTGTGAGTGACTGTGAGGAAACCTGGAGCTCAAATGTGTGTGCTGTACAGTAACAGGGAAGGGAAGGAAAGGAAACCAATTCATTAATTATTTACAAACAGTTCAGTTTTTAGTTCAAAACTTCAAGTCCCCAAATCAAAACCAATACTCGATGAAAATCACCCAAAATTGACTCACAGTTAGGAAACATGTAGGTACATCATGTTAGACCCTTAAACAAGTAATTAAAATCAATTAAACAGGTTAAATTAACTGCCAAAGTTCAATTTAGAAAAACTGGAAATACAGGAAATAAATATGTATCAGAATTTTAGGGTAAATAGAAAAATATAAATCGAAAACAAACTAAAATAAATAATTAAAGGTTGGTAACCCTAATATAGGGTGTGCACGTATCCCAGGAGGTCTCTCGTGTCCACCACAACGTGACACGACGTGTCCAAATCAAATAAACCCAAAATCAACACAACTGGACATTGAACCAGTGCAGTCTCGTGCACAAGTGCACGCGTGTCGTGCACCCGACACAGGCCAAACCAGGCCTCGTGTTCACAACCCTAGGTTTGCCTAGGATTGGTCTTCGTGTCCCACACCCTGTATCGTGTCTAAACCGTGTCCTCGTATGACACGAAGGCAGTGTCAGCAGCCCCGTGGCCGTCTGTGCAAGACAGTGTCCAATCCGTACGGGCAAGATTTCACACAAACCACTAAATAAAATCCCATAAAAATTTGTACACTTAATGTCAGTCACGTAGTGATTGTTCACACAAAAATTTGTGTCCAGCCATTGTTTCACTTAACAAAATGCCTAAAATTGGCCTTTGAAAATAAAACGAGAAAAAGTACAGAAAGTACAAATATTCTGGAAAGTATTGCTATGGAAGTCTGATCTGAAGGCAATCACTTTGTTCCTTGGACCATACGATGATGATGAAGATCACTGCTAGAAGGTGAACAACCGGAAGAACTAAGTCACCAGAAAGGTATCGACGCACTTGGGCACTGATGGCGAGGTCGAATGCTTTCCTGCTTTGCTTCACTCTGTTCTGGAAGAAAAGTTGAAGAAGAATGCTCTGGAAAATCAAAGTCCCTGGGCTCTGATCTCTGTATTCTCTCATGTCTCTCCCTGTGTTTCCCCTCTTTTTGATGTGAAAAATAAGTCTATTTATAGACTTGACCCATTGTGCGTAAAAAGCAACAAAATTGGGTTTTTACGCTGGTAACTGTCACCCACGATGGAAGTCACCCTCTACGTATGGTGACACGTGTCCCATTATTTTAACAAAAATAGGGAGCACGTACACACGTTCCTCAATAAATGTGGCATGAAAGCCACGTGGATAAACCACGTTCCAAAGTAGTCAGGAAGGATCGGGCGTAAAAATGACCCAAAATATGCTCCGAGCGTAAAGTGGCAAACTGGCGTAAAAGCAACCCAAATAAAACTTCCCAGCGTAAAGTGGCTAAAATAGCCTTGAGCGTAAAACTTAGCCCAAATAGACTTTACACTCATAATAGCCTTGAGCGTAAAAGCTCACATAACTATCGTGCGTAAAAAGAAGTGTTTTTATTGAGCGTAAAATAGCCTTCTCTGCACACCATACGACAAGTATCGAGTTTGGTGAAAATCCGTTCTTCTCGACTTCTGTGTTGCATGTTGTTAGCAAATCATTATGTCAGAGTCATTATCACTTGCATTAAATGCATGATCTGACAGCTTCCCAGCGTAAAGTTCAACGACTAGTCCTGGCGTAAAATAGCTAGCGTAAAATAGCCAGCGTAAAATTCAGAATTTCTTTGACTCAGTCCATAAAGCACTTTTTACGCTCC
This sequence comes from Iris pallida, assembly GCA_029216955.1. Taxonomy (NCBI): domain Eukaryota; kingdom Viridiplantae; phylum Streptophyta; class Magnoliopsida; order Asparagales; family Iridaceae; genus Iris; species Iris pallida. The sequence goes on from JANAVB010001399.1 coordinate 9,711,920, forward strand.
TACAAGACCCCCTTCAAAGTTTTCAAATATTTTCGAAATTTGAAACACTTTGAACAGAAGCATAAAATTCAAAATTTGACCAGTCAGCGTAAAGTTCGGGATATCCAACGGTCATCCGCGTAAAAGTTGGGATATCCAACAGTCGGCGTAAAATCTGGAATTCGAACCGATTCAAAAATTTCCTATAAATAGGGTTCTTCGGGGAGAGAGAAAACTTTACTTTGTTTCTTTGTACTCCCAAGCTTTCTCGAATCCTCTTTCTCATTCACTCTTTTGCATTCAATTCAATGGCCCCAAAGAAATCCGCCGTCGGCAGCTGGAAGGGCAAGAAGCCCGCCGTCGATTCCTCATCGGTCAACCGCGCGCAAACTCCTGTCCGATTATCAGCAGCATCTCAATAAGGCAACCCCGACGTGGCTCCTCCAATGAGGGGTAAAGCACTGCTCCTTTGGCTGTAAAAACTCGTCAGAGAAGAAGACCCAAATCTTCGATTTCACGCCCACATTATACGTGTCAGCGTAGAGATTAAGATAATCAGAATACGCCCACATTTATACGTGTTAGCGTAAAATTAAGAAATACGCCCACGTCTATACGTGTCAGCGTAAAACTTATGTTACACTCATGTCCACACATGCTAGCGTAAAAGTTAAATACGCTCACATCTAATGTGCCAGCGTAAAATTTGAACTACGCCCACATCTAATGTGCCAGCGTAAAATTAAGAAATACGCCCACATCTAATGTGCCAGCGTAAAACTTAAAATACGCCCACATCTAATGTGCCAGCGTAAAATCTCACAAAATAAAAGACTTTGTGTAAAACAAAGACTTTTTACATTTTTAAAACTTTTTACCATTTGTATGTAAAACTTAGACCAATTTTATCTGCATAAAAGATATCAAATTAGATTTTCACTAACTTGATTTTTTTTCTTTTGGCAGTGGACTTGCAAATTCACCCTCTCGCAGAAGTCATTGGCTCATCAGTTGGCATAGTGGGCTCGAATTATCTGGAGAATCTGTCTCACGTAGTATTCCCTCAATCGAACCCCGATTACCCCATAGAGAGGGCACAGTTGATAGCGGCCCAAGGGGATAGGATGCTGCTATCTATGATAAATGGAGAATTGTTGACTTCACTGAATGAACAACAATTTGAAAAACCAGCCTTCTTATTTGGGGATGCAATTGACTGTAAGTCACAGACACACCCCAAGAAGGAGTCTTCGGTGTTCAAATCTGGAGATAGAGCCATGTATCTCCCTGATATGGACTGAGATTATCCTTTGTCAGCATTCATCCATGCCACCCATCCTCGACAAATGCTGTGGAATCTGACTCCCAGCAGTCACGGAAGGCCGGGTAGAATTGTATTCAAGAGGGAACATGCCAATGATATGGGGTATTTCGCTAGTGTTCCCAATGGCGGTGTCACTTCTTTCTCTGGCCTCATGCCAGGATCTAATCTAAGTAAAGATTCGGGTTTAATGCAACCAGTGCAGACCCAGATGTCCGTCAACAAGTTCATAAGGGCTGCTGTATTATATCCCTAAACAAACCCAGGGTACCGGGATGGTTGACTCCATTCAACCAAAACTGGATCCAGATTAGCATTTGGATGATAAAGAACTTCGAGACAGAGCTGAAAGATATCGGCCTGTATGAAGCGGTAGCTTCCACTAGTCAGGGTATACCCTCGAACGGAAACCTGTTCATGGCCCTGATGGAGATATACACAAGTTCGACTGGAACTTTTGTGACTCCGAAAGGTGAAACGGGTCTTGCACTTCATGAGATGCAATTTATCTCCAAGCTGCCCATGGAAGAAGCTCCGTATGAAGAATACGTTCTCTCCAACCGGGAACTTGCTGAAATCAGAGAGACAAACCCTCAGTTGATTGAGGTATATGAAGAATTAATGAGCCACTACATGATTTGTACTACAATGCAAGAAAGTACATCTTATCTAGCCTACATTAATAAGTGGATAACTTATCTCTTCTTCCATAAGGATAAAATATCCAAGGATGACAAAGAAAGATTCCAAAAAAATAAAGCTCCAGCTATCAATACAGATTCAACCATTCCTGCAAACAAAATTTGGGATATGATGATTGTCTATAAATTCCCGAATAAATATCTGTCCACTAAGACTGGAGAGTTCCCTGCTGGAACTGAAGCCTTGAGTTTCCTTAGATACGGCAGCCAAAAGATCTCTAGGAAAGCCTTGCTAGCAGGCTTCCTTTCTTTATGGTTGAGAAGATGGGTTGTACCAGGAACTGGTACTGTTGACAGAATCCACCGTAGCGTACTATGGCCAGCAGTACGTTTAGTTTTCAAAGTCAAAATTAACCTGCTATCGGCAATGGTATGCCGAGTAAATGCAGGTTTGAGGACTTTCGGTGAGGAATTAATCAACAATGCTCCACATCGGAACGTCTTCCCCAGGGTAGAAATGCCCTATACTTATTTGATGGGCTGGTTGTTGCACCACAACTGCAATCTGTTGCCACCAGGCCCAGGAGATGATGCGAAGGTCTTCCTCCAAAAATTTAGCAAGGCTACATGGACTGCTACAACGGTGGCAGATACCCGGGCAGTTTTAAACTACTCTTATGGTTGGAACTTCTTCTGTACCCGACCACAAGTTCTAGCAGACTGCTTTGGCATTCAATTTGAAGATGAAGTCGAAGGAAGAGTTGTATTGCCACCATCAGTCTTCAGATGGCTTCAGTGCATCAGACCCTCTCACCTGATGTACAGAAATGAAGATAATTGTGCGTTTGAACCATATCTACCCAGTAGGTTCGTTCGCCAATTTGGGTACGACCAACTTCATGATGGTAACTCTTCTACCAGTTTCCGTCACTATGGGAAACTGCTTGATGGTGCTAGGGGTTGGAGATATTTTAGTACTGCTCGTACTGGTGCCAAATTTAGAGTTTCAACCGCCAGTAGCACTACAGAGCTACGTATACTTCATACGTATGCTCACTTTTATGTTTTAATTCGTTCCTTCTCCCATGGCTACAATATGAGAGGTAGTCTGAGATGGCCTAAAGAAGGAAATGTTGAGGAGCCAGTCAGGGTACCAACAGACATCCCTGACGATACTGTCGTTCCAAATCCATATCTTGAAGTAATCCCTACAGGAATTGGGAAGACAGCTGCAGAGCCTATTATTATTGGCAAGAACCGAAAAAGAAAATAGAGTACAGCCGTCACACCTCCAGAGAAAACTCCGGAGAAGAAGAAGAAGAAGGCCACTGTCAAAGGACCTTCTAGAGAAAGAGCCGCTACTCCAGAGAGCGATACTCAGGCGGATGAACTGCAACATGTACCATCTTCTTCAGTTCACCCTGGGGAAGGATCTTCAGTACTCAACCAGTAGCACCTGCAGTAATCCCATCTCCAGGACGTCTCAGCACTGCACTTCACTTAACTCTGCCATAAAAGGCACCAATGGTTGAAGGCGTCACTCCAGAGCGTATCCCATTAGATGAACCATCTCTTGATCTTGAGGATGAAGATTGGGATGGGGATTATGACACGTACTTGGAGCGTACCACACCTACTCCAGGTAAATATAATTTATACAAAATCTATATAAAACTATGACTTTTGTATATTAACTTATTTTGTTTAATTTTTTGTAGGTATTATCATTTCCTCGAGGTTGTGGCTCCTTCTCCTCCTCAAGAAAATATTTATGAGGAAAATAAGGAATCTGAGGAGGAGGCTTCTTCTTCAGAAGAAGAAGATGCTCAAGAAGAAGTATCACGAGAGCCCGGAGTGGAGTTTTCAGAAGAATGTCCTCTATCATTAGAGGTACAACAAGAGCCAGAAATACAGGCTCAACCAGATGCGTCTTCTCCGGCTGAGGGCAAGGAGAAGGAAGAAACTACAGTAGATCTTACTGTAAATAATGAAGAAGCTATTGAAGAAGGATCCGATCTCAATGAAGAGACTGAAGTGTTTCCAGAGTTTGAACAGCCAGAAGTTCAAGAAGGTGATGAAGACGTAATCAAATCATCAATTGAAACTGGGAACGTCGTGATTACACCCTCTGCTATTACTACTAATCTAGTAGAAGTTCATAAGGAGACAATGCCTGAATCTGAGCCAGCTGCTCCAACTGTTATTCCATCCACCATAATTACCGCCACCAGAACTCTAGAAACGGCTAGAGTAATAAGTACTGAAGACGTGATCCCAGAAGCTCCCAGGGATCAGTTAGCTATGGTAGCAATAACAACATCATCTTTATCTCAGTCTGCTACAGGAGCCACCACATCTACCCCTGGTATTCGAAAAAGGGATTTAGTAGAGATTGCTGCAACTCCAAGCTCCAATGCAGAAATAAATCTCTTAGTTGAGATTCATACTGAAGCTTTTTACAAAACATTGGCAGCTTTGATTGACATGGTCCTGAATAGGGGCCTCAGTTATGAAAGCTTGAAAGGCGCGATTGTTTCCATAATCAGGAACATCGCCATGTTTAATGATGCTGAGAGAGCCACTGCATTGGAAAAGGTGGTAGAAGAACTTGAGCAACCAATCAAAGAATATCTGAGGTTGACAAGTGAAACTACTGAAAGTCTCATTCAAGCTGAGTATGATACTTTATCAGCTGAATTCACTGCTCGAGAGACTACTTTCAATGACTCTCTCAGAGAACACAGCCGCAAAGTCACCAAAGAGAAAGCTTTCTTGGCTGACGCAAAGCCTAAGCTGAAGAGTTATAGAGAAGCCTATGACACTTCGAATACAAAAATTCAGGAACAAAATGATAAAATTCGTGAAGTGGAGGCCGAACTAGCTCGTCTGAAGGCTGAGAAAGAGCAATTAATAGCAGCTCGTGACAAACAATTGACACAAAGCTCAATTCTGGAAGAACAAGTTTTTGGAGCTGAATCTACTATCAAATTCCTTGATGATGCCAGGGGTAATCTGATAGCTACTTTTGCAAAGTTTTCTCCCATTTCCACTCCAGAGGCCCGAAGACAGATAGCTACTGAAAATATAATGGGCTCTCGTGAGAAGCGTTTGGCAGAGCTCCAAAAATTGTTGAAAGATATATCTGCTCCGCCTTAGGCAAATAAGGAGCTTTTGTACTCTTTTATTTTATTCAAGAAATGAATAAAATATTTGTTTTGTGATCCTATTATTTTGAATTTAAATAATAGGTATGAGATAGAAGACACTTATCAGAGGTAATATGGACATGATAAGTCTTCGAAACTCAATAAATTATATCTATCCAGAGGTAATATGGACATGATAGATAATGAAATCTTGTTTTCTGTTTTAGAGTATACAATACTATTAGAGGTAATATAGACATGACAGTTCGTAACGACTCAAAAAAAAAATATTAATATCTATTCAGAGGTCAAATGGACATGATATATAGGCAAAATAAGCAGACTTAATATTTATGCATAGGTCGAATGGACATGATAGATGATAAATCTAACTTTTTAAACTAACTGGTAAGATAAAAGATTAATATTTCTCACTGAGGAGACAAGTAATCAACTTAACCAAACATTGGTAACTGGGGAAGAAGACAGATGTCATGCCAATATTGATGAAAGAATGAATGAACCAGCATTTCTTTTAGAAAAAGAAAGACCAAATCAATTCCACAATTTAATGGATGAATCTGATTTAATGAATGGATAGGTCTTTTCGGGAATGAAAAGTGGTTTCAATTTCCAAAACCGGTTCATTAATAGCTCCCTTCTATAAATAGATGAGAACTTTTTTGTAAAGTTTCATCCTTGTCTCCACTCTTTTATTGGAAATGTCTTCCAAAGACGTGCTACGAAAGACTGAAGTCACAATGAAGGTTGAGGACGTCATCGAGATGTGCCCTAGTGAGCCAATTGTGTCAGGCTCAGCCGGAATAGGCGAGGGCTCTTCTACGCCCAAGCCACCCCAAGACATCCTCGCTTTCTTAGTAGAGCCAGGAAAAACTCCTGAAGAAGAGACGTTGAAGATGGCTGCCTGCAAGTTTTTTATGAAATCAGGCAATGATGTCTTCGATGCATTGGCTGACTATGTATTCAATAAGGAAGGCAGTGGTCCTCATCCTTAATCCTTTGTTCTGAACAAAAATAAAAAAGATTTTATTTTCATTCTGTCTTTTTTTATACATAGTACTTCTTAAGAAATTTGTCATTGATCGGCATCATGAGTAAATCTCCATTGGGCTTAGATAACCGATAGGCACCGTTGGAAAAAACTGTCTCAATAACATAAGGGCCTTCCCATTTTGCTTGGAATTTCTCTTTGCTCTTATGAGTCATCACCATCGGTCTTCGAACAGCTAATACTAGTTCACCGATTTGGAATACCCTCTCTTTAACTTTACGATTGAAAGTTCGAGATATACGGGCTTGATATAGTTCAATATGATGTTGAGCTTGAAGACGCTTCTCGTCCAATCCTTCAAGTTCTTGGAGTCGTAAGCGATCATTGTTCTCTGTGGTTAGCTCATTAGCAATGTCTATTCGAAGAGATGGAATCTGGATTTTCAGTGGAAGGACAGCCTCACATCCATAGACCAGTAAAAATGGTGTAAAACTAGTAGGAGTTTGGACTGTCGTTCGATAAGCCCATAAACATTCTCCAAGTTTCTTATTCCAATCACGTTTATTAGAAGAGACGAACTTTTTGAGAAGTTTGATGATCGTCTTATTGAAAGCTTCGGCTAAACCATTAGCAGCTGGATTATAAGCCGTAGAAGCCAGATTTTGAATTCGATTCTTATCACAAAACCGATAAAATGCCTGACTGGCAAATTATGGTCCATTGTCATGAATTATCCGTCGAAGAATCCCGAAATGATAAATGACATGATGTTTGATGAAATTAACCGCATTAGATATTTTTACCTCAACAAGGGGAACTGCTTCTGCCCACTTAGAAAAGTAATCGGCTATAGCCAATATAAACCGATGTCCCTTGACAGAAGGAGGATTAATTGGACCAATAATGTCCATACCCCAAGCTTCGAAGGGCCAAGAGGCTGCTGTAGGATAAAAAAATTCAGACGGTTGATGAATAAAATCAGCATGAATCTGACATGCCTTACACCGTCAGGCATAATTCACAGCATCTGCTATCATAGATGGCCAATAATACCCCATCCTTCGAATGCGGTCTTGTAATTTTGGACCAGGTTGATAGGCACCACAGACACCATCATGAGCTTCACAAAGTGTTTGTTTGGCTTCACTTTCTGAGAGACAGCACAGCAAAAGTCCATCATATGAACGACGGTATAGCATATGTAAAGACGAATCATAATAAAATCGAAATGATCATCTCTTGATTGATGCAGCTTCTTTTGGATCTTCAGGTAAAATCCCATGAACCGCATAATCAATAAATGGACTTCTCCAATCCCTCTGCTGGGAACTTGACTCTGTAATATAACTCTGTTTAATATTCAGATTATTCTTTACACAGAATAAGTCTCGGTCCAACAAAGTATGGTATTTTGTCTTCGAATTGGAACAGCCAAATCTGCAGCTAAGCTAGCGAGAGCATCAGCTTCCACATTCTGAGAATGTAGTACGAACTCGATGAAGAATCCTTTGAATGAAAGGACCAACTCGATTACCACTTGATGATAAGGGATGAGGTCAGAATTTTTGACTTTATATGTTCTTCTAACCTGATTAACAATCAGTTGAGAATCTCCATAAGCTTCCAGGAAGTCAATGTCCAACTGTTTTGCTACTTGGAGACCAATCAGCAGAGCATTATATTCTGCCACATTGTTGGAGCATGGCTCATTGAGAGAATAAGCACGATATATGACCATTTTGTCAGGAGAAACCAAGATGATTCCTACCCAGAGACAATATTGCCTTTAGGTCCAACTCGTGATGCTCCATCAAAGTATAACAGCCAAATATCATTTTTCAAAGTCATGTTGCAATCCACAACTTCATCTGGAATATCCTCATATAGCTTCGATGTTTCAGGTATAGGGTGAGCTGCTAAGAAATCAGCTAATGCTTGACCCTTCACTGATTTTTGAGGTACATAGACCATGTCATAAGGAGTGAGCAACATTGCCCAGGTAGCTAACCTGGAATTAAGAATGATTGGTTTTCTCATTAGTACCCGAATAGGATTTATTCTGGATATGACGTGAATAGTCTGTCCTGACACATAATGTCGTGTCTTTTGAATAACAAAAACCAAAACTAGATATTCCTTTTCTATAGGAGTATACCTATGTTCAGCTTCGACCATCATTCCGCTGAGATAATAAATTGCTTGTTCATGACCCATGTCACTTTTCTGTACAAGAAGAGTACCAAGTGAATGATCTAAGGCTCGAACATATAGCAAAAATGGTCTTTCTATTACTGGTGGTACCCGAACAAGTGGATTTGTAAGGTATTGTTTGATGTCATTGAAGGCTTTCTGACACGCTTCATCCCAGACAAATGATACACCTTTCTTTAATAGGCGGGAGAAAGGTTGACATCTCCCAGAGAGATTGGATATAAATCTCCTAATATAAGCAATGTGACCTTGGAAGCCGCGGAGTTCTTTTAAATTGCGTGGAGGACGCATTTCAAGAATTGCTTTGATTTTATCAGGATCAACATGGATACCCTGAGAAGTGATGACAAATCCCAAAAACTTGCCACTGGAAATCCCTAAGAAGGACTTGGTAGGGTTCATTTTGAATTGATGTCGACGCATCAATTCAAATACTGTCTTTAAGTCTTGAATGTGATCATCTTTTGATCGACTTTTGACAGCAATGTCATCTACGTAACATTCAACTATCTTCCGTAGATGTTCTTGAAAGATGTTGCTCATAGCCCGTTGATACGTGACACCGGCATTTTTAAGACCAAACGGCATAACTGTATAGCAATAAACCCCAAGGGGTGTTCGGAAAGCAGTATGCTTTTCATCTTTGGGATGCATCTTGATCTGATTGTATCCTGAGAATCCGTCCATGAAAGACATGCGTTCAAAACCGCATGTGTTGTCTATCATGACAACAGTAATTGGAAGTGGAAATTCGTCCTTTGGACAAGCTGCATTAAGATCTCAAAAATCTATGCAAACTCGAACTTTTTCGTTCTTCTTCATAACATGAACAATATTGGCAACCCAGTCTGGGTGTTGTTCTTCACGAACAAAGCCACATGTAATCAACTTTTTGACTTCTGCTTCGATTGCATCCATCATGTCTGGTCAAAAACGTCGTTGCTGTTGTTTCACAGGCTTAGCATTAGGAAGAATGTTGAGTTTATGAGTAGCAACTTTAGGATCTAGACCCGACATATCTTCATAACTCCATGCAAAGATATCAATATATTCTTTAATCAGTTTTATTAGCTCTTCTTTTTCTTCTTCAGAAAGGTTCTTACTGATAAATAATGGCTTGGACGTAGTTCCATCTCCAACATCAATCTGGAGAATCTCATCCTCCGTAGGTGGTTGTCGTTGTTCAAAACGAAGTTCCCACTGTATGTCCATCTGTTGAGCCCAAGGGTCATTCTCAAATGGCTCAGATTCACCATCAGTTTGAACCATATTAACTGAGAATACACACTCAGCTTCATCATAATAGTCTTCTCCAGTATATAAGGAATGGGATGTATCAGATTCAATGAAATGGACTTCTTCTGAATCTGAGGAAGAGAATTCTTCTTGTATATCGTCATTAAACATATGAGAAGGATCATATCCTAACCCATGACGAGTTTTCTGATAAAACGGATCACCACATAATGGTAATCTTCTACCTTTGCCTTGATTAAGACCTTGTATAGTCTTCAAATCATATCCCATTTTCTGGATAATCTTGAGAGATTGTTGACTATATTTGTCAGTTCAGATTTTTCCTTTATTTTTATCTCTAAGATCATCTATCTGAACAACATGGATGTTTCTAGCCAGGCCAAACACAATTTGGCACTTGTTTTTCTTATCAAACGAAATCACGAAATAAGATTCTTCATGACGTCTAAAAGTTACACAAGCTTGCGATGAAGCGGCTACAGGAAGAATATAGGGAGAAGATGTTAAGAACCTTTGAGCATAAGGTCCAACATCGATATGAGGAGGAAAAGAATTTTTCTTATGATCAATGTATAAAGTTTCCTCAGTATCTATGTCATCTTTATATTGATAACTTTGATCATCAAAAGATAAAGTCATTCTTTCAACAAAATTGACAACCATATACTCAAAAAGAAAATCTTCATTGATATCAGAAAGTACAGAATGATCAATATTTACATCATTTACAATCTGACTACTACACTTTGGACTGATCATTAACGGACCATCATCCGTCTTCTGCATAGACTTGTCAAGGTCGATGATCAATGTTGATTCTAGATCATTCGTATGAGAGGTACGTCCCTTAACTTTGATCATAAGAGGTAGAACCTGGCTCTTGACAGGAATACTCATTGATTCCTCAGATGAAGCTCGAGTTCTTCCTTTGATCTTGATCATCAAAGGTTGATATTTGACAGGTTGGGGTAGGATTCGACCTTTTACCTTGATCTTCAAAGGTTGGTCTTCTGGAGGATCTTCATTGATGGACTGATCTTCAACTGGTGATTGATCTTCGGCCATGTCTGATATCTCTTTCACATGCTCTTGTTTGTAGAGTATTGAATCAGAAAAATATGCTTCAACACCCTTGAAAGGATTGATATCAGCAAATTCAGTTTTTACAACCCCTTTGGAATCTACGTACTTGAAGCATTGGTGGAGAGTAGAAGGTACGATGTTATGCTCATGTATCCACGGTCTCCCGAGAAGGATGTTGTAGGATACGTCTGAGTTAATAACATAGAAAGTTGCCATAGCTCGAAGATCACCAATCTGAATCTTCAGACGAATCTTCCCCAGCGGTTTATTCTTGCCAGAGTTAAAACCAACTATTGTGGTACAAGCGTAAATCAAATCACTAGTAGGAATCCTCAAAGGTCTTAGCATACTCTGAAGAATTGTGCTAATTGAAGACCCAGGATTAATGTAAATCCTATCAATTTTAGTGGATCCGATATACCCAGTGTAGCACAGAGGCCTGTCACGCTTGTTATGCTTTAACAGCATGTCTTCTTGTGTGAAGGTAATATTAGGAATTGCCTCCATCATACTATGACATTTTGGATACGATACTGGTGTATTATCAGGACTCTTGAGTTGAACTAAGCATGAATCTGCTTGAAGCAAAGTTTCACTCAAAGTCTCCCTACTTTCTCTAGAAAGGCAAAGCAACTCGAACATAGAGAGTCTAGCCGGAGTATTAGCTAACTGAGCTAGAATATCAAATTTGTAGGGCTTCATCATCACCTCTTGACTGGAAGCAGACTTCAACGGGACGTCAAAGCGTACTGCTTTCTGTTTCCCCTTTTCAACTACAGATAGTTTAACAGGAACATGAGAAGGTTGAGCTGGTAGTGTTTCCACTATGTCTTTTGCTTCTTTGGAAGATCCCTTATAATCCTTGTGGTACTCTTTTCCAGATCTCGTACCAACAAAGCTTTCTTCCTCAGACTCAGGAGAAGAAAGTACCATATTGCAGGATTTAATCTTCTTTCCCTTGGCCTTCTTCTTTCGAGGAATCTCAGAACCCAATCCAACAATGGATTTTTGACTTTGAATCTGTAAAGGAAGTCGTATTCCTTTATCATAGTTCAAACCTTCCACCTTCTGAAAGTCATAGCCCATCTTTTTCATGAGAAGGACTGATTGCTGACTGTATAAATGAATGGGTAGTAGACTTTAATAGGTGGTTCAATAGAGGAAGGAGAAGAGATCTCTGTAACTATAGGAGAATGAAGAATAGAAGCCTTTGTAGCTACGGGAGGAGAAGGAATCAGGATACAAGGAAAAATCCCTGTTGGAACTTTTTCATAAGCAGCGAAAACTTGTTGTGTCCTGTATAAGGGAACACTGTTCATAGCTAGCCACTGCTGATGAGTCAACTTGAGCTTGGTAGGAGGAGACAGACTTGGAGGACATATGTTCTAATCTCTCAGTCTATCTTCCAAAGGAATGCCATCCTATAGATGTTCCGAATCATCAGGATCTGGAATAACATGAAAAATTATGTTGCAGGTTTTGACTTTCTTACCCTTCTTAGATTTTGAAGTTTTTCCTTCATCTTCTATTTCAGGTACTAAGTCAGGATGTACCCACATGATTTCACCCTTCTTTAATGTGAGAGGCAACAATCCTTCATTTTCCTCTCTGGTAGGCAGGATATTCACAATCTTCATCGTCGCCTTCGGAATTGGGACAATCCCATCTGGGACTTGTTGAGGAGGAAAACCTCCGAATTGAAGAGAAACCATATTGGTTGTGACCGTATGCTCATCGTTAGTTAAAGCAATAGCATTGGCATTAATCAGCTCTTGGATTTTCTTCTTTAGAACATAACAAGCCCTGGTGGGGTGATTTATGTATCTGTGATAGATACAATATTTGGGATTGTCAATCAGATTCACCTTATTAGGCCTTTTAGGCTCCGGAATCTGGAGTTTGCCACTCTTTACTAGACATTAAAATATCCCTGGGATATCACTCTCGTCAAAAGAGTATTCTTCTTTTGGCTTAGAAGACTCCTGATTATTGGCGTCGTTTTATTCTTGGAAAGATTAACCATTAGGGTATCCTTTTCCTTCCCATTACGATTGCCAAAATTATTACCAGAAGAGCCTTTCTTTCCTTTATCCTCTGAGGCAAAAATCATCCCATGTTCACGAGCCAACCTACCATTGGTCTCGGCAGAAACTGCTGCTATAATAAACGAGGACCAATCTGTGAATTGGGAACCCGTGAAAACAGCAACGGATGGTCGCAGATTCATCTTGTATGTATCAATCAACGCTGAATCCGGCATACCAGGAGGCATCTTTAGAGTCACCTGTCAAAAACGTTCGATGAACGCCCGAGTATCTTCCTTCTTCTTTTGTTTGATTTCTATTAGGGAGGACAAGTTCATGTTCATGTTCATGCCCCTTCATAGAAACGGGAGAGAAATATTGCTTTAAATTCATCAAAAGATGAAATACAATTGTCGGGTAAACTACGATACCAGTCGTAAGCTGAACCCGTCAAACACCCAATGAACACTCGAGTGAGAATGGCATCATCTTTTTGCAGATGCACAGTCATAATATCAAAGTAATTGATATACTGGCTAGGAGAAGCCTTTCCATCAAACAATACCATTGATTGTGGCTTGAATTTCGGTGGAAAGGGTACATCATTCCAATGAGGAGGATAAGGTTGCTTAATCCCTAACCTCTGGAGCTGATCCTTGTGCTTCAAAACTTCAAACTGTGCTTTGAGCTCATGCACTGCTTGAATAGCTTCACTAATTTGAGGAAGCACATTTGATTGAATGGTTGTTGGATGTACCATAACCCCCACTGGAGGTGGTACATCTTCTGGAATGATGGGATCTGGAGATGCAAAATTTTGGTTAACAGCAGGCTCTTGATTATTCAAGGGTATGTCAACCCCTTGACTATCTTGAGTTTGTGCTGCTACCTGCACTAGTGTTACCACGGCCGGCTGAGCATTTTGCTGAGTCAATATTATCTGGTACGTGCTTTGCATCATGGTAAGCATGTCCTTTAATGATTGCTCAACGGCAGTAAGACGTTCTGTATTAGCAGAAGGCGTCTCCGGTTCATCTCCAATAGCGTAGGACTCAACCTCTCTTGAAGATACAGAGGGATTGGTATAGAGGTATGAATCGACACTATCAGTTTCGGACTCAAAAGATTGAGTACCTCCAGCTTCTGAATCAGAAGTCTGCAACTGTCTTTGTCTTCTTGATCGAGTATTTTGATATACTCCTTCAAAGGAATGAAGAAGTCTGTTGAATTGTTGTTGACCTGGAGTTTGGGACGTGTTACGTCTTGGACGTCGTCCTCTATTGGTATGAGATGCCATGTTGACTGACGCATATGACAACTCATGTTCTTGGTCATCAACTTGTTCTTGAGGCGCATTGAAACTTAACCGATCAAAAACTGGCCGTTTAGAAGCAGAACAACAATATTTGATTACAATCTGGCGACACTCACAATGGTGATTTTCTTGGAGAAGTGTCACGGGAGATTGTCTATTTTTACGCTTTTGTATTAGCAACTCGCGTAAATCAGAAGGAGTAGAGGGAATAGTCTTCTTTATTACATTTGGAGTTGAAAAACGTTTAGTCCCTTGTGTATAAAGAAGATTACTGGCTGCATTCGCAGAACCAAACTTTATATTTTTATGCGCTTGGAGTTGCGTGCGTAAATCCTGAGATTTTTGAGCCCAAAGGACTCCATCAGCATTGCGCATAATATGAAGATTTGGTACTTTGCGTACAGCAGTATAAGAAGGTTGTTGGTTAAAAACAGAAGTTTTACCAACTATGTTTTTACACTGGTTGCGTGCAGGTAAATTCACTTTAGATACAGAAGTATCATTGTGTTTATCTCTACTGTCACAGACAGGAGATTTACCTTTACGCATAGAGCGCAAAATATGAGTATCTGCCACGTCATAGACGGGAGATTTTCCTTTACGCGTGGAGCATAAATTTTGTGTGTCTACCACGTCACAGACGGGAAACTTATTTTTATGCTCAGAACGTAAAGTATTGGGGTCTACCACGTCACAGACGGGAGACTTGTTTTTACGCTCAGGACGTACAGCTTTGGAGTCTACCACGTCACAGACGGAAGACTTGTTCTTACGCGCGGGGTATAAAACTTGATTTTTACGCCCAGAGCGTAAAACTTGAGGGTCTGCCACGTTACAAACGGGAGACTGATTTTTACGCCTATGACGTATCACTGAAATAGAGACTGCCTTATCACAGATGGGAGCCTCTACAACAGGAGTAGGAAGGATTCCTTTGCCTTCAGAGACAGCAGGGAGATCCGAGGATGCCTTAGATTTGGGAATCCAAACTTTTTGCGCCTTCCTCGATTTCTGAACATTGGAGCAGCGAGTACCACCCCCAGTTCGGAGCATTTCTTCGTAGGTAGTCTGGTCGAAGTGTACAACCAGAATCTTCTTTGTCGATCCGATCGAAACATCATCGTATTGAGCAATTGCCTCCTCGTCAGAGGAGAAGGTCATCCCCAGCAGAGTCGCCATTTTGTTTCACTTAACAAAATGCCTAAAATTGGCCTTTAAAAATAAAACGAGAAAAAGTACATAAAGTACAAATGTTCTGGGAAGTATTGCTATGGAAGTCTGATCTGAAGGCGATCACTTTGTTCCTTGGACCAAACGATGATGATGAAGATCACTGCTAGAAGGTGAACAACCGAAAGAACTAGGTCACCAGAAAGGTATCGACGCACTTGGGCACTGATGGCGAGGTCGAATGCTTTTTTGCTTTGCTTCACTCTGTTCTGGAAGAAAAGTTAAAGAAGAATGCTCTGGAAAATCAAAGTCTCTGGGCTCTGATCTCTGTATTCTCTCCTGTCTCTCCCTGTGTTTCCCCTCTCTTTGATGTGAAAAATAAGTCTATTTATAGATTTGACCCATTGTGCGTAAAAAGCAGCAAAATTGGGTTTTTACGCTGGTAACTGTCACCTACGATGGAAGTCACCCTCTACGTATGTTGACACGTGTCCCATTATTTCAACAAAAATAGGGAGCACGTACACACGTTCCTCAATAAATGTGGCATGAAAGCCACGTGGATAAACCATGTTCCAAAGTAGTCAGGAAGGATCGGGCGTAAAAATGACCCAAAATATGCTCCGAGCGTAAAGTGGCAAACTGGCGTAAAAGCAACCCAAATAAAACTTTCCAGCGTAAAGTGGCTAAAATAGCCTTGAGCGTAAAACTTAGCCCAAATAGACTTTACACTCACAATAGCCTTGAGCGTAAAAGCTCACATAACTATCGTGCGTAAAAAAAGTGTTTTTATTGAGCGTAAAATAGCCTTCTCTGCACACCATACGACAAGTATCGAGTTTGGTGAAAATCCGATCTTCTCAACTTCTGTGTTGCATGTTGTTATCAAATCATTATGTCAGAGTCATTATCACTTGCATTAAATGTATGATCTGACAGATTCCCAGCGTAAAGTTCAACGACTAGTCCTGGCGTAAAATAGCTAGGGTAAAATAGCCAGCGTAGAATTCGAAATTTCTTTGACTCAGTCCATAAAGCACTTTTTACGCTCCTACAGCCGTGTCATGTTGTGTCCAGTGCAGCCCCCGAGTAGCAGGGAAGCTGTACAGTGCAGAACACGTGGGTTTCGTGTCCTATTACGTGTCCGACACACAAAAAAAATGCTCAGTCAAGTGGAATCCCACAAACAAGACCTAGATCTAAATTCCTATTCAAAAACAATCCAAAAATCAAATCGAAATGCCCTTTGGGGCATTTCATCAAACACATACAAGTAGGGACCGATGCGTGTCCATTTAGGACACGAAATGGACACAAAACCTAGGTTTAGCTATACCTACAGTTAGGGTAGACCTAGGGCTTTCCAAATATGCAAAGAAACTGGAATTTTAATGGTGTTTAGATAGTTTTACCTATTGGTGTCCAAATACAAGAAAAGCTTCAATAGGGGGGTGTTCCTCTTGATGGCCAAACTCTCCCAAATTGTCCACAAACTGAGATTTCCCAACACAAACAGCAAGTATACCTAAATTAGAACCTATTGCAATTTGTTTGAGGGAAAAAAGAAATAAAATAGATTTTCTATGAATTAATGAAGTTGGGAAAATATCTTTTCTTTAAACTTCATCTTTCCTAAAAGAGGCTAGACCTAAATGGAAGAGACTACTTATAGGGGGGAATACCAATGCTTGGCCGGCCAACTAAGTTAGGGTTAGGGTTTGGCAATAGCTAATGGGCTTTGGGCTTAGTTAAAAATCAATGGTTCAAAACCATAAGTCATGACTTATGACTTATCTATTCTATGGTTAACTTGAGTCTAATGACTAACCATGGGTTAACTCTAGTCTAACTAGGGTTACATATCTAACCAAGTCCAAACACAACTAGGGTTAGCTTCTAGGTTAGTCTACCAAAGTCAATGCTAGTCAAAGTCAACCTAGTCAACCATCATTCAAATAATTCCAAAATAAATCCTAAAAATTCCCATAAATTCAACTAAATTATAATAAATTCAAATAACCTTAAAAATGACAAAAATACCCTCAAACTAGAAATGTGGTAGTAACAAATCTACCCTCCTTAAAAGAATTTTGTCCTCGAAATTGAAAGGCGAAATGCAACTGATGAGAAGGATAGAAGTATACCTCACGGTCCAAAAAGATATGGGTATCGCTCGCGCATCTCATCCTCCCGCTCCCAGGTAGACTCTCCTGGAGAATGATGCCTCCATGCGACGCGTACCAAGGGTATCACCTGGTTCCTCAGAATCTTCTTCCGTCGATCCAGTATCTCCACTGGCTGCTCTGGATAGCTGAGAGAAGGTCCAACCTCAATCTCCGAATGATCGAGCACATGGCTAGGATCAGCCATGTACCGTCTCAACTGTGATACATGGAATACGTTGTGGACCCCCACTAGTGCAGGTGGCAAGTCTAGCCTGTATGCCACGTCACCGACTCTCCCGCTGATAACGAAAGGGCCGATGAAGCGCGGGCTAAGCTTCCCGCCTCCACCAAAACGTATCGTACCACGAGTCGAAGATATCCTCAAGAAAACCAGGTCTCCAACCTAATCACAAGCAAGGTCTCAATTTAATTATGATAAACGAACATGATCAATAAAACACAACAAACAACCTAAAACTAATCCTACTCTAATCTGTACCTCAAACTCCAACGGCCTCCGGTGGCTATCGGCCCAGTGTCGATATCTGTCCTGCACCACACGAAGTCTGTCCCTGATGAGCTTCACCTTCTCGGCTGCACCAACAACCATCTCTGGTCCCAGTAAAGCTCGCTTACCAACATCATCCCAAGATAAGGGTGTACGACACCTACGCCCGTACAGAGCCTCAAAAGGTGACATCTCAATACTGGCCTGGAAACGGTTGTTGTAAGCAAACTCCACCAAATGTAGATGATCCTCCCAGGAACCTCCAAAGTCCATGACGCACGTCCGCAGCATATCCTCAAGTGTCTGAATAGTCCTCTCTGACTGTCCGTCCGTCTGGGGGTGGTATGCAGTACTAAACTTGAGCTGAGTACCCAAACTAGTCTGTAGACTCCTCCAGAAATGGAAAGTAAAGCGACTATCCCGATCTGAGACGATACTGACCGGAACCCCATGAATCCTGACTATCTGTCGCATGTACATCTCCGTAAGCCTCTCTGTAGACGTACCCACCTTGAATGGCAAAAAGTGGGCCGATTTGGTCAACCTATCAACGATGACCCAAATCGTGTCTTTCCCTCCTGGTGTACGCGACAATCCAGATACGAAATCTATAGTGATATGCTCCCACTTCCACTCGGGAATGGGCAATGGCTGCAACAATCCACAGGGCCTCTGCCTCTCTGCCTTGACCTGCTGACAGACCAAGTACCTAGCTACGAAGCGAGCTACCTCCCGCTTCCTCCCGTACCACCAAACATGCTCTCTGAGATCTCGGTACATCTTGTTGGCACCAGGGTGTACAGAGTACTGAGATCTGTGGGCCTCCTGCAAAACCTGCTCCTTGAGATCTCCGCTAGGCACACATAACCTGGAACCGTGCCTCAAGGCACCATCCTCTGCAAGAGAAAACTCGCCCTCCACCAATCCTGCTCGAACCTGCTCTCGGAGACACCGCAGAGCAACGTCCTCAAACTGTGTTGCCTTGATCCTCTCCATCAAGTTCGACTGTATCTGCATGCCCCACATCTGTATCTGTACTCCGGGCACGATCACCTCAATCCCAAGGCTCTCCAAGTCTGTAAGCAAGTGCCGATCCATAGTCAAACACATGGCCGTCGGATACCTACTCAAGGCATCGGCAACCATGTTGGCCTTCCCTGGGTGATACTGAAATGATATGTCGAAGTCTTTCATCAACTCTAGTCATCTGTGCTGCCTCATGTTCAGCTCCTTCTGAGTGAACATATACTTTAAGCTCTTATGATCTGTAAAAATCTCTACCCTCTCTCCAGACAGATAGTGCTTCCACAACTTCAGAGCAAATATCAGTGCTGCCAGCTCTAGGTCATGGTTAGGATAGTTCTTCTCATGGGGACGTAATTGCCTAGAAGCATAGGCAATCACCTTCCTATGCTGCTGTAAGACACAACCCAGCCCCTTCCCTGAAGCGTCACTATAAATAGTGAATCTTCCTGATCCTGAAGGCAATGTCAGAATCGGAGCTGTCGTAAGCCGTTTCTTCAACTCATCAAAAGCTACCTGACACTCCTCTGACCAAACATACTTAGCATCCTTCCAGGTCAACCGAGTCAATGGCTCTGCAACCCGGGAGAAATCCTGCACAAATCTCCGATAATATCCTGCCAGCCCTAGGAAACTCCTGATCTCTACCACTGAAGTCGGCGCTGCCCATGCCTCAACTGCTATGATCTTCTTGGGGTCAACTGAGATCCCATCTCCAGTCACCACATACCCCAAAAAGTCAACCCGGTCCAAGAAGAACTCACACTTAGAGAGCTTCCCATAAAGCTGCTTCTTCCTGAGAGTCTCCAGCACTATCCTCAAGTGCTCCTCGAGCTCCTCCTCAGTCTTGGAATATACCAAGATGTCGTCAATGAACACCACCACAAACTGATCCAGGTACTGGTGGAACACATTGTTCATTAGGTTCATAAACACTGCTGGTGCATTGGTTAGCCCAAACTGTTAGCCCAATAATTATATCATGTTTTTGAATATGGCTAATCAATTAAGTTTAACATAATGACATCACTAATATTCATGTAATCACTATCATGTTGCTACTTAAACTTAGCATTGTCCTAATGTTAGCATTGTCCTACATATTCTATATCATATTGCTATGCTTGTATCATATTGTTCTGTTTGTCTAACATGTACTTGTAGACATACAGTAAGCATGATCAAACATGATCAAACCAGGACATATGCAATGGAGAATTACTGATGAGCCAAAGAAGGCGTCTTCAAGTCTGCTCAAATATTTGAAGAAAGGCGTCATCAAAGGGCTCTTAGTTTTTCTATTTCATCAATATAATTTTTATATTTATTGAGTCTAGGAATACGATGTACATTGTATCGTACTGGCAAATAGGCTACCCAAGAAATGTTTTTAAAATACCCTTTCATTTTGAAAACAAGCCTACTTACAAAAGCCCAAACTACTTCCTAACTGTTTGACTTTTCAAAAAGCCCGAAAACTAATTTACAAAAACCCTAACAGAACCCTAGCAGAACTCGGCCCAAATTCGGCCAGAGTTCGGCCAGAGTTCGGTTAGTGAACGTTGCTTTTTGAACTTGGTCTTCCTGTAGTTACGGATCCCAACGAGATTTTCTCATAGAGTTCTGCCCGAATTCTTTTCGAATTCTGCCCGAATTCTGTCAGAATTCTGTCTTTGGAAAAACTATAAATAGAGAAGGATTTCGATCATTTCAATTCACTCAACACTCATACACTTTCATATCTCTTCTCTATAAGCCTACTACTTCTTCCAAAGTATTCTGAGCCATTCACTTTCAAATCCCAAGCCAGTTACAATCCTCTAGTGTATTTGCCAGTACGGTACGGTCTAGAAGTTTCAGAGTGATTGTAATCAGAGGCTTGATTAAAGAAAGGCTCTTCACAATTGAAGTTGGTCGAGTACTTCGGATCAAAGCTCGCGTTGTAGAAGTTGCAAGAACTTCGGATGAAAAATTGTGGTGATTTTTCATAGTGGATTCAACTGGAAGCTAGAGTTCTTCCGACTGGACTAGTCCTCACAAGAGGGAAACCAGTATACATCATTGTGTTTGCGTTTGATCTCTACTCTCTACTTTTTATTTACATATCTGTGATATATATATTATGTGATCTTGTTACTAATATTTTTAAATAGTTAATTTTCGCTGCCTACTCTATTCACCCCCCTCTAGAGTATTGCGCTTTACAACTCGTTCCTACAATCGGTCCTACAATTGGTATCAGAGCCAGTACTGCAACTAGAGGTAATATATTCTGATCCTAATTGTTTCTACAATTGGTATCAGAGCCAGTGCTCCTTCTAGAAATATTATTGCAGGTGCTCCTTATAGAGATATTATTGCTTATACCAATTGCTCCTTCAATTGGTATCCTAGCAAGGACTCTATTATTTGGCTTAACATCCTTGGAGCAGATCCTCATTATCAGAGTGGATTATACAGGTAAAGCGAGGTAACACTGCTATTATATTCTTATTTATAACTGCTGTTACATAGATCACTATATTACATATGACAAGTATGTACTTCACAACTGAAGAGCAATCCTCAAATAGACTCCCACTATTTGATGGAACAAACTATAGCTATTGGAAGACACGGATGAGCTTCTACCTGAAGTCTCTAGATTTTGACTTATGGTCAATTGTTGTCACCGGCTACAAGAAGCCTACTATCACTTCTATTCTCACATCCTCTATAATCAACAAGCCCTATTATAGTTACACGGAGGAAGAGAAGAAGTTAGCTAGCCTTGATGTAAAAGCTATGCATATCTTTTATTGTGCTGTAGACACAAATGTATTTAATCTTATTACTACTTGCACAACATCTCATAAAATTTGGAATGTTCTTGATGCTACTTAAGAGTGCAGGTATGAAAGCAAAGCTAGCAACTCCAGAGAGAAGGATAGTCTTCATAATGATGCAAATATATACATGACGAAATTAGAAATTAAGGTACAACACAATCCTCTATACGAAGAAGAGCTTGTATATGACAACTACAAGAAGATAGACCACATCCAAAAAGATTGTACTACTACTAGAAAGGAGAGTCACTACGAACAATCAAATGAAGGAAGATCATCATCTCACAAGTACGCTAACACGAGCATATGGTGTGAAAGCGAAGCAATAGATTCTAAAGAAGAAGAGAGACCTCATCAAGCTGCAAATTTATGCTCAATGGCATTATCTAACGAGGTACAAAATAATTCTTTTTCTAAAGAGAGTAAATTTTCTCATGATGAGTTATCTGATGCTTTCAATGATCTGTTAGATGAACACAAGAAAGTATTAGATAAGTATAAGCAAGCTAGAAAGGATATCCTATCCTATAAGCGGGAGAATAAAAAGCTTACTTGCTTATTGAATGATGCTAGAAATAGTTCTTCTTCTGATAATTCTACTGAGATTTACACACTGAAGTTTAGATTGCATGAGGCACTTGATTGCATTGAGAAAAGCACTCAAGAAAATGCTAAACCTAAAGAGGAATTAGAATAAAAAAAGAAGAAGTATTCTATTGCTTCATGTAGAATTGATGTTCTTTCTGCTATGTATGATGAGATCTGTGCTAACTCTAAAAACTTAGAGATTAGACTGAGAAAGCAGGTAGTACAACCTATGACTCAGTCTAACACAAGACACTTAGCACATCACAAAGTCACACACGTCAGATCTTTTAGAAAGAAAGCAGGCAAAGCTAAAGCTTCACATAACCATGCTTTCTATTACAAGTATCCACGCACATCATATCACACTACTGCACGTTCTCATACTACTGCACATAGTACTAATGTTAATTCTTTCTGTCATTATTGTGGTATGAATGGACATGTTTCTAATCATTGTCATATTAGAAAACTAGTTGATGTGAACTTGTACAAATGGGTTCCCAATGCTAACAAATGTGGATCCAAGTATTGGATACCAAAGTCTTCACCTAATATTGCAGGTGAAGCTTCTCATGTCAAATAGAACCATGGAACATGTTGGTGATTGCAAAGCAACAAAGGTCATCTTCCATGCAATTGCACCAACATAAGTGTGGTCACTAGAACCACTTCGGTAACATGCTTACTAAATAGTTTTTAATATCTAGCATGTTCTTATCGATTTCTTGCTATTAGATTTCATAGATATCTTTTAAATTGTTTATTGTTTAAATAAATGTGAGACATAATCATAGCTTGACTAGCTGTTTAGCTTAAATGTTTAGTTCACACTAAATTGTCTTTCACTCACTTTCGATTAGTGTGACACATTTGTCTATGTATGCTTTTACTTTTAATATTTATTCTTGAAGCATGCATAGGAGCTTGATTTTGTTTTGGTTTATGCTTTTGACTCTTCGCTTTTAATATTTTTAATGGTCACTTCTTACCGATTTGTCTTTAACATGTCATATTTACTTTGATCGATATTTTGTAAGTATGTATGTTTAGCACAAGTCTCCTATTTACTTGAAAAGTATATACATATACTTTTATGTTAACCTTGTGCTTGCATAATATATTCACTATTGATTCTCAAATTTTATTTTGATTATCTTCTTATGAATCAATTACATCTTTATCTGATAAAGCATATTTATGCATGTTTTTGATCTTGTGATGCTTATTAAGGATACATGAATAATTCATTTTTATTTATATATTGCTGATATGTTTCTTATATTTTTGTAAAAATATCTTTATAGGGATATTTGAGTTAAGTTCAAGTTCTATATTATATTATTTTAAAAAGTAGTTTCAAACTTTTACTTATCTCATACTTCAGCTATTGATTACTTTGAACAAATTTATGTTCTTATATTTATCAGCTTCTTCCTCAAAGCCTCTTTAATAATGTTTTTCTTGAATTTTTGGTAGACATTCTGGATACATAATATTTTTAATATCTTGATCTTGATAAACCATTCTTTGGGTGTTTACTTTTTTTTTATTTAGAGATTCTGGATTTCGATGTTGTTTGATGATACTGCATATATTCCTTTGAATCTAAGTTCTTAAGAGTAGAGATCATTTTGGGAACAAGCTGAAAGGGTCCTTCTGTCATACAGGTATAAATAACCTCAAGCAACATGGTGTACTAGTCTTCGGACTACCGCTAGCTGGGAACCGGCCCCTACAGCTAACCCGAAGTGATCAATACTTTATAGACTTAAGATTTATTAAGGTGTACTTGCAACTATCGTCTAGTTCTGGATCCAAGGTACTGAACCTAGTCCCCTAGGTTCCAGAATACATCAACGTATCTAGGTCTTACATTTTGGTTTATAAATGTTTAATATTTTATTGTTACCCAATAATTTTGTAGCATATATGGGTTAATATAATTGATACATCTTATACCGTATGCTACATTGTTCTAAGATTTTTTTTTAAGTCCATAGAATTTATTTCATATTGCACTAATTCTTCTTAAATCCTCGGTTATTAAAGAAGAGATTTGTTTTGGGTACAAGTCAACAAAGGGTCTGTCTGTCACCACGACTACGGTCGAAGCAAAGCGGTACTTCAGTGTTCCCCGGTGAACCTCCGTTAACTGGGACAGTACCTCTACAGCTAACCCAAGATTGATCAACGCTTTATAAACTAAAGATTTATTGAGATCTAGTTGCAATTGTTATCTGATAGATTTTGGATTTTAGATTTGATGGATAATATTATTTAATGATTTAATTTTACAAAAGGTAACATATATTGATCTTCATAGGTTAATATCAGTCATCTTTTGATATATTTATTTTTCTGTCACTCTATTCTATATTTAAACTTGATTTGATATTGTGACTACTCATTAAATATTATGGTCTTATGATTTTGTCTTTAACTTGTGTAATATTCAATGATTTTGAGTTTTATATTTTTATCTTCTTATTCAAGTTACTTACTGTCGACAACAGTAATTCTTTGCGGGAGAGTTGAATCTCTCTCTCAAAGCATTTCTTTTCTTTAACCTCACGGTTGTCAGGTGGACACCGTGCTAAGGCTTTAAAAATGGAAGAAATGAACTTTGATAAGAAGACCTAATATTTTTGGATTAATTTTCTACTTATGGAAATATCTATCAGAATTTGTTTTAAATTTGTCAATACTATTATTTTTGGATATAGCCATGTAGAGGTGGAGCAGTTACTTGTTTCAAATCAATTGTCCCCTTGACATGCCATATATCTAGAATAAACTTTTTTTTTGGACATTTATCTAGTTATGTTTATTTGTTCAAATGGATTTATTTATGATTTATGGATTCTTTTATTAAAATTATTTTTGTGATTCGAATCGCCAGCTTTCAGTCTGAGGACTAAATGGACGCATTCGAACATTTATTAAAACAGTTTTTTGTAATTAATTCCATATTTTTGAAAAGTCTCTTTGATTTTTTTTTATTTATTGAATCTATCTCGTACTCAAATGTTATTATTAAAGACAGTTTTTAAAATCTTTTAGTGTCTTAAAATATTTCTTAGAGATATATTTTGTTTGTTCATCTTTAAGCATTTATTCATTGGATATTTCTCTTATTTTCCCAAAAATGATATTTATTTTTGGAACTTTATATGCATTTGATCAAAGGAAAGAAAAGATGCATATCATGGATATCCCTTAGATCTTGTGATTATTTATTTATCTATTTTATGCATATAAATTATTTTTGAACTATATACGCATATTTTAAGGGGGAGCAAATTGATTGTTTCAATGCCCTTAATATGTGGTATACCTAGTTCACCATATATTGTCTTGGTTAAATATCTTGCTGAGTTATTCATGATAGTTAGATTTGTATTGGTTTTATGAGAGAATATATGATTATTATTATTTTTAATTATCTTATTTTATTTGAGTTTCTAAAAGTTATCTTGCCAAATATATATTTAATTATCCTTATTTGATTGAGTTTAAAATTAATTTTGGCATTTCCTATTGAGATTTTGATCTCAAAGTTCATGATTATCTATATTTAGACTGATCATACTTTGCGGGGGAGCATTCAAGTCGACTGAATTTCTCCTTCTCAAGTATTTTGTCTTCATTACCTTCATGTTTATCTGATGGATATATATCATGCTACGGTAATTGAATTCAAATGCATGAACTTTGGTATAGATTTTGTATAGATTCTTGTATACGTATTTTGATCTCTTTTCGATGATTATACTCTTTATGGAATTGATTTACTCATTTGTATGGGCAAATTATGAATCATATTTTTTTTGTGATCATTGTTAAAAGTCTTATTATATTTTTAATTTTTTTTATATATACTAGATCAGCGAATTTCTATTCCTTATGATTTCTTTATGACCAATGATTGATTCATACTGTATTGATATATTTTTTTTGTCTATTTCAAAACACAATTTGATGAATAAAATGTGTTTTGAATGTCATTTTTGGATTTCTAGTTGGTAAACTATGTATTATTTGATTTCAGTGTTCTTTGTTCAAGTTCAACCAACTATTTTTGACAAGTTTTAATTCTTTTATTATGCTATTTTCTGAACTTGTCCTTACACTATTCTCCTAATCCTTGATCATGATTATTTGTGCTTTCCTCCTTTACCAATTCTTGAGTTCATTTTAGCTCTAATTACGGGGGAGCTTATTTTTTATCATGTCAAAGGAGCAGAAATAAGTTTAAGTCAGCACACAATATTCTAGTATTATATGTTTATTAGTGATACATGCATCTATTGTATATATATTAAACTTAAAGGATTTGCCATAATCAAAAAGGGGGAGATTGTTAGCCCAATAATTATATCATGTTTTTGAATATGGCTAATCAATTAAGTTTAACATAATGACATCACTAATATTCATGTAATCACTATCATGTTGCTACTTAAACTTAGCATTGTCCTAATGTTAGCATTGTCCTACATATTCTATATCATATTGCTATGCTTGTATCATATTGTTCTGTTTGTCTAACATGTACTTGTAGACATGCAGTAAGCATGATCAAACATGATCAAACCAGGACATATGCAATGGAGAATTATTGATGGGCCAAAGAAGGCGTCTTCAAGTCTGCTCAAATATTTGGAGAAAGACGTCATCAAAGGGCTCTTGATTTTCCTATTTTATCAATGTATTTTTCATATTTATTGAGACTAGGAATATGATGTACACTGCATCGTACTGGCAAATAGGCTACCCAAGAAATATTTTCAAAATACCCTTTCATTTTGAAAACAAGCCCACTTACAAAAGCCCAAACTACTTCCTAACTGTTTGACTTTTCAAAAAGCCCAAAAACTAATTTACAAAAACCCTAACAGAACCCTAGCAGAACTCGGCCCGAATTCGGCCAGAGTTCGGCCAGAGTTCGGTTAGTGAACGTTGCTTTTTGAACTTGGTCTTCCTGCAGTTACGGATCCCAACGGGATTTTCTCATAGAGTTCTGTCCGAATTCTGTCAGAATTCTGCCTTTGGAAAAACTATAAATAGAGAAGGATTTCGATCATTTCAATTCACTCAACACTCATACACTTTCATATCTCTTCTCTATAAGCCTACTACTTCTTCCAAAGTATTCTGAGCCATTCATTTTCAAATCCCAAGCCAGTTACAATCCTCTAGTCTAGTTGCCAGTGCGGTACGGTCTAGAAGTTTCAGAGTGATTGTAATCAGAGGCTTGATTGAAGAAAGACTCTTCACAATTGAAGTTGGTCGAGTACTTCGGATCAAATTTCGCGTTGTAGAAGTTACAAGAACTTCGGATGAAAACTTGTGGTGATTTTCCATAGTGGATTCAACTGGAAGCTAGAGTTCTTCCGACTGAACTAGTCCTCACAAGAGGGAAACCAGTATACATCCTTGTGTTTGCGTTTGCTCTCTACTCTCTACTTTTCATTTACATATCTGTGATATATATATTATGTGATCTTGTTACTAACATTTTTAAATAGTTAATTTCTGCTGCCTACTCTATTCACCCTCCCTCTAGAGTATTGTGCTTTAGAACTCGTTCCTACAATTGGTCCTACAATTGGTCTCAGAACGGGTTCTCTTTATATAGGTATTGTTATCATACCAATTGTTCCTACACAAACGGCATAACCAAAAACTCAAACTGTCCGTACCGCGTCCTGAAAGCGGTCTTGGAAATATCCTTCCCCTTCACCTTCACCTGGTGATATCCTGACCTCAGATCAATCTTGGAAAATACCCGAGCTCCGCTCAACTGGTCAAAAAGATCATCGATCCGCGACAGTGGGTATCTGTTCTTGATCGTAAGATTGTTGAGTGCCCTATAGTCAATACACATCCGTACTGACCCATCCTTCTTCGGCACAAATAATACTGGTGCACCCTATGGCGACGAACTCGAACGGATGAAGCCCTTGTCCTGCAGCTCATCCACCTGCTTCTTCAGCTCCACCAACTCACTGTTGTTTACTCGATAGACATGCTGAGAGATGGGTTCCGCTCCTGGAACCAAGTCTATCGAGAACTCAATGTCTCTGTCTGGTGGCAATCTAGGCAACTCCTCTGGGAAAACATCCATATACTCTGCTATCAAGGGGTGTGGAATCTCCTGCTCCTCAACCGAGACTCTGCAGAAAAACTCGCTGCTCTGCTCCGTCTGACGTCTGGCGTACTCGAACTCTGGCCCCCCGGCACTCTGAAGGGAACTCTACCCCCTCTGCAATCAATGCTAGCGTGGTGCCTACTCAACCAATCCATACCGAGCACTATATCGTAGTTCGGCAATGGCATTATGAGCAGGCTCACCTCCAACTCACGGCCTCCCAGAACAACACTCCGACCCTTACAAACATCACTCACGAGGATAATGCCACCCCCGGTCATGATCTTGTAAGTCCTAGGCTATAATTCAGCTATGATACCGTATCTAATCGCAAATGATACTGATATGAAGCTATGCGAAGCACCGGAATCGAATAATGCAAAAGCTGGACTGGAGTCGAGAAGAACCGAACCTGTGATCAGCTCTCCTATCGCCTCTGCATCCACGGCTGCCATGGCAAAAGCTCGCCCCTGCTGGCCTTCCATGGCCTGCTGCTGATGCTGAACAAATCTCTGCTACTGTGTCGGCAGGACTGGTCCCCTCTGCTGGCCTGCTGGAGCCTTGGCTCCTCCTCCGTGAGCTACTCATCCCCCAGACCTAGCACAATCCCTCAGCTGGTGATCTGCCGCTCCGCAAAGAAGGCACTTCCCGAGCCTCTTCTTACACTCGTGCCATCCATGCCCTGGTTTTTTATAGAATGTGCAACTGACTGTCTGCTGCCTAGGTGCCTGATACTGAAACTGCTGCTGGTGAACTGGCCTCTGCTGGATCGACTGCGGCTGGAGCTGTCTCGGCTGCTGGGGCTGAAAGTGAGGCCTCTTGGCCTGGCCTCCGCTGCTGCTGCCCCCAACTGGGTCTCGCCCCCTCTTGAGCCTAAGCTCAAGATCATCCTCAGCCAATAAGGCTCCCATCAAAATCTCCTCGAAAGTGGCATCCTTGCTGCCTTTGGTCAAGGACTTGACTTCCTTGACCAGACCCTTCCGGAACCTCTGGGCCTTCGCCGTCTCGCTCAAGCCCTCTACGAATCTGCCGAGGCGGCCGAACTCCCCAGCATACTCCTCTACTGACAGGCTCTCCTGAACTAAGCTCTCGAACTGTGACTCCAAGGCTCGGAGCGCTGAATCTGGAAAGAACTTCTTCTTGAAGAAGCCCTTGAACTCCTCCCAGGTCTGTCCAGCTAACCCCACCCTGGGGTCTGACTGCTACCAGGTGCGAGCAAGATCTCGCATCCAGCTAGCTGCTGCCTCTATCTGGAGATCTGCCGGTATCCGGGCCAGGCGGAAGATATCCCCTATATGCTCGATCCACTCATCAGCATATAGAATCCCCTCCGTCCCCAGAAAGTCTCTGGGGCTCATCTTCTGGAACTGCTCTATCCCTGGTGTCCTCCGCTGCTGAACCACTGGTCGGGCTACGACTGTCGTAAGGGCCAACTCCATGCCCCTGTCCTGTCGGGCCTGCTGCCGGTCCATAAACTGCTGGAAGTAGACGAACATCTGTGCCGCATCCACGTATCCTGTAGGCGGCGGCTGCTGGAAAGGCACCTCTGGGATGACTGGGTCCTGCCTCCGAGCTGGTGGAGGCATACCCCCTGCTGCTGCTGCTGAAGCCCCAATACGAGCAGAGGTGGCAGGAGCTGCAGTCTCTTGTCCCTACTGAACTGGCTGAGAGGTAGTAGACCCCTCTACAGCATCCCCATGAATGGTACGCTGCGACCGCGTCTCCACCATCCTAAAGACAGACTAACAAGTGTATCAATTTCTGAGAAAGAATCAATATAACAAAGACGGACAGTTAAATTCAAAAGAATCAGTTAACAATAAGGATTTAGATGGCAATAAAAGAGTTTTTCCTAATGTGATTGAGTACCTTGAAAACTAATGTCCTATATCCTACTGCAAGCTGTAGTGATACTCTGGTTCGAATACCACTACACTTATAGTCTAGACCTGCATGGGCCACCACTAAAAATGTGTCACGACCCGCACCCTAGAGTAAGGGCACGAGAAGTGAATACGTCCAGCCTACGCCGCAGTGTCGGCGGTAGAACGCTGTCCTAGGTCACAACATCTAACAATATAATGCTAACAGTTTATACTCCTCGAATGGGGGTGACATAGCAGAAAGTAAACTCAATCACAACTAAGGAAGAAAAAGCACGATATGATATAGAACTCAAGAAAATACAGATGATCTGAAGAGTCTAAGTGTCTAAAATAACATCTCAGCAAATATCCAGAAATACAAGTCTCAGCTAATGAATATGAAAGAATATATACAATCCAGATCTCAATGACAGAATAAAGCCTAACTAAGCCAGTCTCAAGACAACATAAGTAAGATAAAACCTAACTAAACTAGTCTAGGCAGTAGGGATAAAGTCATCAGCTAGAGCTGGGTCCTCCTGAGGGTCCAGCTCATAAGTGTCGTCTAGGGCTACCCCGTAGAAGGTATCCACACAGGCCTCCTCCTCGTCCTCTGTAATATTTTCAACAGGTCCAGTCAGGACAGGAGCGAGCACAATACATCGCAACAGATCATAGCAGGTTAGAAAATATAAACATGCAGTAGAGTAATATACATGAACCTGAAAGGAAGTACATGATGTAAAAAAAGAGAACTGTATGTAAATAGCTACTGTATATAGAGAATTAATAGTGGCTAGTGATGTAGAGTACAGGATAGCACATGTGAACAGGACAGATTAGTACATGATCTACACTAAGGAGTTTCACATAATCTACACTACTATGAAATTTGTTCGCATGACCATTAACACTCCCCCGTTTTCCCCAATCAATACACAAGAATCTAAGCAGGTTATGTTATTATACATGATATCACATGAAGGCCCATGAAAGGGTGCACATGATAGTATAGATGAGGGCTCCGTAAACATGAGAGTACATGATTCACAAGAGTGTACATGTATGGTGAAAGCACAGGAGTACATGATGAAAGTGAAACATGAAGAACATATGGCAACTCTAGAGGGGGGGTGAATAGAGTTTATAGCAATAATAGCCAATTAAAAAATCAACTCTTTCACAATCTAAAATTAATCAGAGTAAATGCGGAAATAAATAAGGAGCAAGAGAGCATACGCAAACACAGCCGATTTTAACCTGGTTTCCCTCGTGGAGGACTAGTCCAGGCCTGAGAACTCTAGCTCAGGATTAAATCCACTATTTGTGAAATAGTAGTTACACCCCGTGCCTTTTCTTCAGAAGAGCACGTCAACTTCTTACAATGGATCGCAGTGGCGATGCTTGAAATTTTCCAAGCTACTTCTTGAACTCTTGCACAAGACTCCTAACTGAGAGATGCTGAGCACTCGAGACTTAGGAAACTTGTGGCTAGTAGATGAAGAAGGGTATGGCTTATATTGAGCTTAAGAGAGAAGAGAAGAGAAGATTGGATGATTGAAAATGAGAGAATTCTAGGCCTATTTATAGGGTTTTAACAGGCAGAATTCGGCCAGAATTCTGGTAGGAATTTTCAAAAATTTGGCCGTTGGACAACTAGCAACCAGCCAGCCCTAAAAATTAGGGTGCTAATTTTTAGGGGACAGAGTTCGGCCCAAACTCTGTGTTGAGGCAGAGTTCGGCCCGAACTCTGTCTCCAGAGCACAGAATGGGTCCAAGGGTCCAGTGGGCTGATTTTGGATGTGGAGCTTTATGGATTTGGATAGGTTATGGGTTGAGTCTCAAGAGCCCAGCATAACTCAGCTTACAATCATTCTAGACTCAATAAAATATAAAAGTACGTACTCGAAAAATGACACGCATCTGCAAAAATGAGCTGTCGTCTGGCTTGAACTGAATGTAGTCGTCGTGTGTCGTATTGAATTATCACAAGTATTATTTAGTCAATGTTATCAATATTTGGTTGACTGTGACTTTGTGTCAACAATCTCCCCCATATTAATAATTAACAAAATAATAATTGTATATTCAATATCCATACCTGGACACATATAACGACATAGCTCCCCCATAATTAGTGCCGAGCTTAAGAATAGCTCCCCCATAAACAATGCTGTGAATCTTGTTGGCCTGTTAATAATATTCTTCCAAAAGCACATATAAACCAAACAGAACAGAATATACACATATCTCCCCCTTTTTGGCATTTAGCAATATGAGATAAATAATAACTGGCAAACACACCAAAAGAGAAGAAACTGCATGTAAACTAAGATAATAACCAAGAGTCATAATAACATAGAAACTGATAATAGTACTGCCAAAGTCTCAAAAGCACAACTCATAATAAGTCTACTACAAATCAAGTACATAAAAGTAACTAAAGCAAAATGCATAAACCATAATCTAAGATCCTCAGTAGCATCATCAAAAGTAGTCCATATCCATCATCGAGCATGAGATGGTCCGGCGCCGTCCGATGGATCAGAAAAAGAGCGACGTGGGTCCACAAATGCCGCATCCGGATCCATGTAGCGACGAACCCAAGGGTCATCAATACGGAATCCCTCACGATCTGGGTCTCGCTCCATAGGAATGGGCATGGTAGGATGGCGAGACATGGAATACCGAATATCATGCAGCGAGTTGCTGATAGCACTCATCTGCAAAGTAGTCCGATAATCCAGCTGAGTCCATCGATCGTCCTCCAAAGTGAAACGATCTCGAAGCATGGCCTGAAGAGACTCAAGAGTGGCCGGAGGAGGAGAAGGATCCTGTCCGAGAGGAGGGGCATCTGGCTCATCATCAGAATGCTCAGACACTACTGGTGAGCCAATGGCTGCCCGAAGCCTCCTTGCCTTAGAGAGAAAGGCAAGGGCAGGTAAGAATGGACACTCATCAAGGGGTACATGGAACGCACGAAAGATCATAGGAAGGTATAATGCATAAACCAAGGATCTTGGTTTCTTCCTACAGTTGATCATCCAATCCATCATTGTGCGTGGAAGGTTAAAGGGAACATGAAAGTGGAGATGGTACAATGTTGAGATCTCAAAATAAGTGACTTCATCGGTAGAACCCGCTTTGGGTAGAATGGTGTTAAAAATGATCCGATAAAGCTCATAGAAATAAGGATTGAGGAATTTTGCCAAAAGCTTACGAGGACGCGTGTTAGGGCTACACAGGTCGTCCTTGAAGCTTTCTAGTGAAATCCCTTCGGGAAAGATAAAGGATCTAGCTTCTACAAGCTTTTTCCAAGAATTCGGTTCTTGAAGTTCAAGATATTCGGCCAGTTCAAAATCATCAAAGGATATATCAATCCCCGCAACTCGTGAATAAATATGAGTGTCATCATGGGTCAAGTTGCAGTAAAACATTTGAATGGCACTACGATAAATGACCGAATTAGAGGTAACGAGTTCATCAAGATAAAGGTCATGAAATAGTGCATCATATTATGAGAATATGGTAAAGTTGATGGGGTGTCCCGCAAATATTGGACGTGTCCAAAAATCACTAAACCAATCATTTGAGGCATCTAGTGATACAAAAATTCGGTCGTCGTAAGTGTTTGGATCATTGGGACGTAGAGGATTGAACAACGGATGGATTGGTAGTTGTTGTTCAATGGCCGGTGCAACGGGTGGTGCAACGGGCGGCTCAACGGGAGGAGGAGGATGCGTCCTCAGTCCGAAGTCTCTTCCCGCGGTTGAGCAATCGTGGAGCCATAACACAATAGATAATGAAAGAAATTGAGATATAGAAAAGTAAAGAATTATACCTCAAACTAGTGATGAACAATGGAAGAGAATTAAAAAATAAGCCTTCTCCTTGAGTTTGGGGAAGAATGTAGCACAAAAGAGGAGAAAGTAGGGTTAGGGTTTTGATAGAATTGTGTTGGAGAAGTGGAAAAGGTGGTAAGAAAGAAGGAGAGGGAAGAGAAACCGAATATAGGGGAAGGGTTTCTCTTGGTCGGGTCAATTAATGACCATTGGATCAACAATTTGATCAACGGGTGGGGCTGTTCCCGGTTCTGGAACAGTCAGGCCGAATTCGGCCCGAACTTTGGTAGGAGCAGAGTTCGGCCCGAATTTTGGGTCCTGGTCACAGAACAGGAATCAGGTAGAAACAGGAAAAATATTGGTTAAGTAATAGACAAACCAATATAAGATATGAGTAAAAAAATAGGAAAGACCCAAAAAGTAAACAAAAGAATAACACAAAGTGAGTTTGAAGCAGCAATATGAAATTGAAATCATAGTATTTCAGCATGTGATAAATGAAAATGAACCATACAATAAACAAGAAATTATATCATAATTTAATATTTCGAAGCTGCCATGGGTTAGCTGCAGGAGCCGGATCCCAGCTAGCGGTAGTCCTGAGGACTAGTACACCGTGTCACTTAGGCTTTTACGCCTTGTTGTCAGAAGGACCCTTTCGGCTTGTACCCATAGCAAGTTTATCATAATAGAATCAAGATATACTCGATATTTACGTAAGTTTATCTTAATTTACAACAGCTTCATCAAAGATTCCAAGTTCACGACAAAGAAAATTGAAGCGCTCTTCGGATAATGGTTTTGTGAAGAAGTCTGTTAACTGATGATCAGTGTCAAAAAATTCTAAGTTAATCGTGCCATTTTGCTGATGATCACGCAAAAAGTGATGACGAATTTCAATGTGCTTCGTGCGTGAGTGACAAATGGGGTTCTTAGTCAGATATATAGCACTAGTGTTGTCACAAAAGATTAGAATATGCATGAAAGATAAATTATAGTCTTCAAGGGTTTGCTTCATCCATAGAATTTGTGCACAACAACGCCCAGCTGCGATGTATTCAGCTTCTGTTGTGGATAGTGCGACAGAATTCTGCTTCTTGCTAAACCAAGAGACTAAAGCTTTTCCTAATAAATGACACGTACCGCTCGTACTTTTACGGTCGACCTTGCATCCGACGAAGTCAGCATCGGAGTAACCAATGAGGTCAAATAATTTTGACTTGGGATACCATAGGCCCACTATAACCGTACCCTTAAGGTATCGAAAGATACGCTTAACCGCGGTCATGTGTGATTCCTTAGGATTTGCTTGATATCTAGCACACAGGCAAACGCTAAACATAATATCAGGGCGACTTGCAGTAAGATAAAGTAGACTGCCTATCATACCTCGATACTTATGTTGATCTACGGGTTTGCCAATATCATCTGGTTCAAGTTTGGTTGAAGTAGCCATAGGAGTGCTGATTGGTTTGACGTTGTCGAGGTCAAATTTCTTCAGCATGTCTTTTGTATACTTCGACTGACAGATAAAGGTTCCATTTGACATTTGTTTGACTTGCAGCCCAAGAAAGTAGTTGAGTTCCCCCATCATGCTCATCTCAAACTCGGTCTGCATACACTTGGCAAAATCTTGACAAAGGGTTTCATCAGTGGAACCAAATATAATATCATCTACATATATTTGTACTAAAAGAATAGTGTCTTTGAAAGATTTTATGAAAAGTGTAGTGTCAATTTTCCCTTTTGAAAAACCTTTCTCAAGCAGAAAATTGCCTAGCCGTTCATACCAAGCTCTAGGGGCTTGTTTGAGGCCATACAGCGCTTTCTTTAGCTTGAACAAGTGGTCGGGAAATTTGTGATTTTCAAAGCCAGGGGGTTGTTTTACATAAACTTCCTCCTTAATAAAACCATTCAAGAAAGCACTTTTAACATCCATTTGAAATAATTTGAAATTTTGAAAATTTACAAATGCACAAAGCATCCGAATGGATTCTAATCTAGCAACAGGAGCATACGTCTCATCGTAGTCGATACCTTCCTCTTGGTTGTATCCTTGGGCTACTAGACGAGCTTTGTTGCGTGTGACTGAACCATCTTCATTCACTTTGTTTCTAAAAACCCATTTAGTACCAATAATCGAGTGATTAGCCGGTCTAGGAACAAGTTCTCATACTTGGCTCCTCTCGAATTGGTTGAGTTCCTCTTGCATAGCAGAAATCCAAAATTCATCATTGAAAGCTTCTAAAATGTTTTTTAGCTCAATTTGTGAGATAAAGGCAGTGCTAGCAATAGAGTCTCTTAATGATGATCTAGTAGTTACTCCACGTGAAACCTCGCCGATTACCAAATTTTCTGGATGTAATAGCTTGAAAGAGAATTTCTTTGGCAAGCTCTCCAAAGAATTTGTTTCGGTTGTGGTGTTCATTGGAGTAGACGTTGATGGCTCAACATCATCATCAAGAGTAGCTGCTGCACTGTTATCTTCATCAAAAGTCACATTTGTAGACTCTTCCACAATTAATGAGCATTTGTTAAAAACTCTATATCCCTTACTCTTGGCAGCATAGCCAAGAAAAATACCATCGTCAGCTTTGGCATCAAATTTGCCTAAGTTATCTTTGGTGTTAAGGATAAAACATCTACAGCCAAAAACTCTAAAATAAGAAACATTTGGGGTTCTTCCAAACCAAAGCTCATAGGGTATTTTCTTCGTAATAGGACGAATAAGTACCCTATTTAAAATGTGCCATGCTGTACTGACAGCTTCAGCCCAAAAATATCGGAAGTAAAAACTTGTTCAACATGACTCTAGCCATATCGCCAAGAGTCCTATTCTTCCGCTCCCCAACACCATTTTGTTGAGGAGTTCTTGGACAAGAAAACTCATGATCAAAACCATTTAAATCACAAAACTTTTCAAAATCAGAATTTTCGAACTCGCCTCCATGATCACTTCGGATACGAGTAATCATGTAGCCTTTTTCGTTTTGAACTTTCTTAACAAAAATCTTAAAAACCGAAATAGCATCACTTTTATTTGCAAGAAAAAAAACCCAAGTAAATCTTGAAAATTCATCAACAATAACAAAGGCATAGAGTTTTCCACCAAGACTGGCTACTCTACTAGGGCCAAATAAATCCATATAAAGTAGTTGCAAGGGTCTAGTAGTGCTTACAAAGTTTATGGAATGAAAAGATGACTTGGTTGCCTTATTCAACTCACATTCGGCACATACGGTATCATTTTTGAATGTGATGTCGGGCAAACCTCTAACTAGCTTCTTGGTCGATAGCCTGGATATAGTATCCATATTGGCATGACCAAGACGCTGGTGCCATAGTAACCGTTCATCTTTATGAGCATATAGGTATCTACCTGCATTGTTAGTATCTATAGAAAAATAGAAAATATAAATATTATCCTCTCTTACCCCTTCAAAAATAATGTCTCCAGTTGACCTATCATAAATAAGGCATTTGTTTTGTCTAAAGTTAATGTCATATCCATGGTCAGCAAGATGACTGATGCTGAGCAGGTTATGCTTTAACTCGGTCACTAGGCAGACATCCTTTATTACGGGAGAGGGAGGATGACCAATATTACCATTACCTATAATATAACCTTTTAGGTTATTGTCGAAGGATACATATCCTTCTCTCTTCATCGATAGTAATGTGAAAAGATTTGCGTCTCCCGTCATATGCCGCGAGCATCCACTATCGAGAATCCACTTACTCTTAGTTGAGGAGGGAAGGTCCACCTACATCAAGAGTAGATGTGACCTTTGGTACCCAAGTTCTTGAGGGACCTGAAAAGTTAGTTTTTGGAAACCATGTATATATCTTTCTATCTACTAATCTTCTAATTCTACATTGTGGTGATATGTGTCCATGCAAACCACAATAAGTACATGTAGTATTCCTATTTACATTAGGAGCATGCTGGTGATGTCTATAAGCAGAATAATGAGGAGAAGTATGATGATGTATAGGATTAGCATGGTGATGATGACTATATATAGAGTGATGTGGTGAGGCATGGTGATATTGTCTATATGGTATGGCATGGTGATGTTGTCTATATGCAGAATGATGTTGATTGTGTCTTTGTGCAACATGGTGATGATTATATCTAGGTGTAACATGATAATTTTGTGACATATGATAATTATTTCTACGTGCATGTGGTTTGTGTCCTTTGTGAAAGTGTGTGTATATGTAAGCATGGTTACGTGTTGTAGGTGGATGACGTGGGTGACTAGTATGAGAGGTATTATGCTTTGTGTGTGTCTCATAAAATTGGGTTGGAGGTTGAGCAACCTGTTTTCCCAATTTAGTCTCTAGTTTCTTAGAGACAGCTTGCAGTTCAGTAATCTTAACATTCAAACCAAATATCTTAGTAATGGAATTCTTGTGTCTACTCTTTTCTTCTGCAAGCTCCGTGTTGAGTGTTGTGATTTCTTGTGTTTGTTATTCAATGCGTATTTCGGCATCATGTAAGCTTATTTTAATCTTAGATACCTCCTTAGTGACATCCGTGGGTGAAGTGTCTCTAATGTTATCAAGTAATAGAGAAAGTCTTTGAATTTTGACTTCATGACTTTTGATTTTGTCCTTGGCATGTTTGTATTTACCAATGACCTTTTTGTGATCACTAAGTAAATCGGTGAAAGCATCGCCAAGTTCATCAAAAGTGAAGTCATCAAGGGTTTCGTTTGATACCTTGTCGGACGTCGCCATTAGGCACACATTAGCCGTATCTTGAGGAGAGTCCTTTTATTCCTCGGAGTCACTAGCTTCGCTTTCATGCCAAATGCTTGTGTTGGCATATTTCTTTGAGGAGGTCTTCTTGTATGGCTTCTCATAGCGGTTGCCCTTCTTCAAGAATGGACAGTCTTTTCGGACGTGTCCAGTCTTCTTGCAACCGTAGCAGGTTGGCTTTTCTTCACCATCTTCTTGTGGTTCCTTCTTTCTTCGATTGAAGCGAAGGAATTTCTTGAAGTTGCGGACCATAAGAGCTTAATCATCATCTTCTGAGTTATCGTCATCCGTCTCTTCGGGTTCAGCCCTCCGTCGGTGAGCTTTGAGTGCGATCTCCTTAGCCTTAGGAGCAGGCTCTTCGAAGTCCTTGAGGTCAAGCTCATGAGTCATTAGCTTTTCTATCAAGGTCTCCATAGACATGGTTGTGAGATCATTTCCTTCTATGATGGCTGTCACCTTAAGGTTCCAAATTTTTGGTAGCCCCCTAAGTAGCTTGCGAATCTTCTCGTGATTTGAATATTGCTTGCCGAGCGAAGACAGGGGTTGATGATGTCGAGGATTCTTGTGAACATTTGCATTATCGTCTCATTGGGCTTCATCTTGAAAGCCTCATATTCTTGAGTGAGACGGCTTATTTTTGATTCCTTGACTTGGGTGGTTCCTTCATGCGTCACTTCTAGAAGTCTCCATACTTCGTGAGATGTGCTGCATGTAGATACCCTGTTGAACTCATTCCTGTCTATAGCACAGAATAAAGCATTAATAGCTCTCGTATCTAGACTTGCCTGTTTCTTCTCCTCGTCAGAATATTTGTCGTGTGATTTCTCAACGAGATCACCATTGACAACTATCCTGGCGGGCTTTTTGTAACCGTCAGTGACGATAGTCCACAGGTCAAAGTCTAGCGACTTGAGATAAAAGCTCATCCTTGTTTTCCAATACGTATAGTTAGTTCCATCAAATAGGGGAGGCCTATGAGTGGACTGTCCTTCACCGTGATTGGAAATCAAGGATTGTGTGGTTGCCATGGATCAGCTCTAGGATGTAAGTCCTTGTAAAGGGAACAGGGCTCTGATACCAATTGAAGAACAGATGACAACTCTAGAGGGGGGTGAATAGAGTTTATAGCAATAATAGCCAATTAAAAAATCAACTCTTTCACAATCTAAAATTAATCAGAGTAAATACGGAAATAAATAAGGAGCAAGAGAGCATACGCAAACACAGCCGGTTTTAACCTGGTTTCCCTCGTAGAGGACTAGTCCAGGCCTGAGAACTCTAGCTCAGGATTAAATCCACTATTTGTGAAATAGTAGTTATATCCCGTGCCTTTTCTTCAGAAGAGCACGTCAACTTCTTACAATGGATCGCAGTGGGGATGCTTGGAATTTTCCAAGCTACTTCTTGAACTCTTGCACAAGACTCCTAACTGAGGGATGCTGAGCACTCGAGACTTAGGAAACTTGTGGCTAGTAGATGAAGAAGGGTATGGCTTATATTGAGCTTAAGAGAGAAGAGAAGATTGGATGATTGAAAATGAGAGAATTCTAGGCCTATTTATAGGGTTTTAACAGGCAGAATTCGGCCAGAATTCTGGTAGGAATTTTCAAAAATTTGGCCGTTGGACAAATAGCAACCAGCCAGCC
This sequence comes from Iris pallida, assembly GCA_029216955.1. Lineage (NCBI taxonomy): Eukaryota > Viridiplantae > Streptophyta > Magnoliopsida > Asparagales > Iridaceae > Iris > Iris pallida. The sequence continues at coordinate 9,752,459 of JANAVB010001399.1, forward strand.
CTAAAAATTAGGGTACTAATTTTTAGGGGACAGAGTTCGGCCCGAACTCTGTGATGAGGCTGAGTTCGGCCCGAACTCTGTCTCCAGAGCACAGAATGGGTCCAAGGGTCCAGTGGGCTGATTTTGGATGTGGAGCTCTATGGATTTGGATAGGTTATGGGTTGAGTCTCAAGAGCCCAGCATAACTCAGCTTACAATCATTCTAGACTCAATAAAATATAAAAGTACAGACTCAAAAAATGACTCGCATCTGCAAAAATGAGCTGTCGTCTGGCATAAACTGGATGTAGTCGTCGTGTGTCGTATTAAATTATCACAAGTATTATTTAGTCAATGTTATCAATATTTGGTTGACTGTGACTTTGTGTCAACAAAACGCACATGACACAATATACCCGATGCTCCCGAGGGAGATAACATCGCATAAAGAGATCCATATAGTACTAATACATGATAATGTCGTGTCAGCATCAAGTAAGGTAATCTAAAGCAGGAATATAATTCTAACAAGATATGAAATGATCAGAGAATGTACTCGCCTGATATCTGAGTGTCCGGATGAAATGTACTGTCCGAGGAGAGGTGTCTGGCTCCTAATCAGAACAGCACAAGTCATAACAAGTCTAAAATGATACCAAGATGCAATTCAATGCATTCTAAATGAATCTAGGTCAATCTAGGCCAAAGTCAACTCTTGGTCAACTCTGGTCAACCCTAGAAGTCAAACTAGGTCAACTATGGTCAAACTAGGTCTAACAAGTCCATACTAGGTCAATCTAGTCTATACAAATCTATCTAGGTCTACCAAGGCTATACAAGCCTAGACCAAGCCATCACACATTTACATATAGGCTATGCCATTACACTATCTACATTACAATACATCTATATAGCTACCTACAAACATATAGGCATTTCAATATTACATATAGACATATACATATACTCTATATATACACATTCATGTTTTATATTGTATTCATATACATTACCAATATTGCTATTCACACCACAACAATATATATATATATATATATATATATATATATATATATATATATATATATATATGCAATATACATACACACATAGAGATAGAGAGGGAGAATGAAATCAAGTAAAATGTGTGTGTACATATGTGTTAGGCATGTGTATGTGTGAGGGTGTGTGTTTAGGTAGGGAAGAAAACAGTGTATATGTTTAAGTGTCCTGTAAAATCTCAGGTTTAGCCCCACCTGTGATTGTCAATAGAATGTCCAGTTCAGGTTCACATGTGTAAGTATGTGTGTGATGAACCATTCAATGTGGTTCTCAGTTTTGTGACTGTTATGGTGTGTGTGAGTGACTGTGAGGAAACCTGGAGCTCAAATGTGTGTGCTGTACAGTAACAGGAAAGGGAAGGAAAGGAAACCAATTTATTTATTATTTACAAACAGTTCAGTTTTTAGTTCAAAACTTCAAGTCCCCAAATCAAAACCCAATACTCAATGAAAATCACCCAAAATTGACTCACAGTTAGGAAACATGTAGGTACATCATGTTAGACCCTTAAACAAGTAATTAAAATCAATTAAATAGGTTAAATTAACTGCCAAAGTTCAATTTAGAAAAACTGGAAATACAGGAAATATACATGTATCAGAATTTTAGGGTAAATGAAAAAATGTAAATCGAAAACAAACTAAAACACAAAATTAAAGGTTGGTAACACTAATATAGGGTATGCACGTGTCCCAGGAGGTGTCTCGCGTCCACCACAACGTGACACGACGTGTCCAAATCAAATAAACCCAAAATCAACACAACTGGACACTGAACCAGTGCAGTCTCGTGCACAAGTGCACGCGTGTCATACACCCGACACAGGCCAAACCAGGCCTCGTGTTCACAACCCTAGGTTCGCCTAGGATTGGTCTTCGTGTCCCATACCTTGTATCGTATCTAAACCGTATCCTCGTGTGACACGAAGGCAGTGTCAGCAGCCCCGTGGCCGTCTGTGCACGGTGTCCAATCCGTGCGGGCAAGATTTCACACAAACCACTAAATAAAATCCTATAAAAATTTGTACACTTAATGTCAGTCACCTAGTGATTGTTCACAAAAAATTTATGTCCAGCCGTGTCGTATTGTGTCCGGTACAGCCCCCGAGTAGCAGGGGAGCTGTACAGTATAGAACACGTAGGTTTCGTATCCTATTACGTGTCCGACACACACAAAAACATGCTCAGTCAAATGGAATCCCACAAACAAGACCTAGATCTAAATTCCTATTCAAAAACAATCCAAAAATCAAATCGAAATGCCCTTTGGGGCATTTCATCAAACACATACAAGTAGGGACCGATACGTGTCCATTTAGGATACGAAATGGACATGAAACCTAGGTTTAGCTATACCTACAGTTAGGGTAGACCTAGGGCTTTCCAAATATGCAAAGAAACTGGAATTTTAATGGTGTTTAGATAGTTTTACCTATTGGTGTCCAAATGCAAGAAAAGCTTTAATAGGGGGTGTTCCTCTTGATGGCCAAACTCTCCCAAATTGTCCACAAACTGAGATTTCCCAACACAAACAGCAAGTATACCTAAATTAGAACCTATTGAAATTTGTTTGAGGGAAAAAGGAAATAAAATGGATTTTCTATGAATTAATGAAGTTGGGAAAATACCTCTTCTTTAAACTTGATCTTTCCTAAAAGAGGCTAGCCCTAAATGGAAGAGACTACTTATAGGGGGGAATACCAATGCTTGGCCGGCCAACTAAGTTAGGGTTAGGGTTTGGCAATAGCTAATGGGCTTTGGGCTTAGTTAAAATCAATGGTTCAAAACCATAAGTCATGACTTATGACTTATCTATTCTATGGTTAACTTGAGTCTAATGACTAACCATGGGTTAACTCTAGTCTAACTAGGGTTACATGACCTAACCAAGTCCAAACACAACTAGGGTTAGCTTCTAGGTTAGTCTACCAAAGTCAATGCTAGTCAAAGTCAACCTAGTCAACCATCATTCAAATAATTCCAAAATAAATCCTAAAAATTCCCATAAATTCAAATAAATTATAATAAATTCAAATAACCTTAAAAATGACAAAAATACCCTCAAACTAGAAATGTGGTAGTGACACAATTCATCTCTAAAGGATACAAAATCGAGGGTCACTCACTATCAATTATGGAGCCAAGGGTACGATTCTACACGATATTCTAGGTTAATTTAGCTACTCGACTTTAGATACCGATCCAACATTCATGTCATGAGTAGTCAGTTTCATTCCATAGAATAATTGACTTCTCGATACATATAACTCAAATCTTACCCTATGATTGTAGTTCCCACTTAAGGCTGACTCGTTACTTTACTAGTCTCAAACATCTATGAGGCTCACGTTACAGCATATACTTTTAGCATATACTTCCTTAGGTCATACACATCACCATCTCTCGTTCAATACCAAAAGGTTATCCTACGGGTCGCCATTGGTCACCCTATTATTCAGTCAAGTCTCTAAGGCTAGCTATACCAACAGCTAAACCTATTCACTTGGTGACTTTCCTAGAGTAAATGGCTACTAGGGATCATACTAATTTCTTATTCTTAGGCCAACAAGCAACCAACAGTTTCAAACAACTCTACCCAAACCTATGGGAATCAATTTAATCTGACTAACTAATCGCCATTGCCGAGTATGCCCACAATTGGTTAAGCAGCCCACGGTGTTTAGGATCAAGTCTATCTATGGTCTTCCTCAAGGAACTAATTCCTACAGAGGCTCATTTTAGACTTACCCCAACGATCGACTAAGATCGATCTAGCAACATTGTGTTCAAATCCCGACCTAACATAAAATTCCCAATAATTATATTTCCACTCCAATCTATCGCACGGGTCTATATACCGAGGCTAATTATTCAAGGGTCGTCAATTCTGGTAGTCTCACCAGAACTATAGAATCATACTATTCCGTCTTTTATGACAAAGTCATACCACTAAGTCATAAGCCAGCAATCTATATCCCAACCGACAGCCGTCTATACCATCACACCATCTACTAAACATATTTCGTAGTTCTAAATACCATTCATTTTCCAGCCATCAAAATCTCGTACGGATATTCTTAATATCTCGTGCCGTCGCAAGGGTCGAGTAGTTCATTCCATTCAATCCGACAATTCATGTATCAATTAACCATTCTCTATGCAACACAAATATCCAATCCATCAAGCGCAAACTCAACTTTACTAATTTCATCCTTCAACAATCAAGATGGGTTAACATCTTATCGTACCTTAGGGTCAAGGCACAGATTTCCAACACTCATTCGAGTCACTGACAATATTTCCAAAACTTTGAATTTTTTCAACCAACTTGAAATAGCCACACATGATTCCTATCCAACTAGTCGCAATTGTCATTCAATGTTCTAAGCCACATAACATTCGCTAGCCAAAATTATTACCCACAGTATAACTATCATCTTGCTAGTCTGAGCCATTGTCAGACTGTGCAATTTCCAACCAAGGCACTCGATATACTTTTTGACAATCTCGTTACCTAGCATAACGTCACCGTCAAGGGACACTCAAGTTATCTAGTAATACGGCATGACTCCCAGCTAAGTCTCGGCACTACCTAAGGCTCACAGATAGACACATTGTTATCTGATGGAAAGGGTCACGATACATCTCATTCTGAAGTGGTAGAGGCAATATAACACTCGAAAACGAAGCCATCCCTGAACAATACCAACTCAAATCTATTTCGGACATTCATGATCTAAATGATCACAAAACTAAGCCAACATTTTTAGGGTCATAAATCACAAGCCAATATTTTTAGGGTCTCAAAAGCACTAGCCAAAACATATGAGTCAACTCATCAATTATGTTAAACTCATCCATCAATTGTCCCATTCATAATTCTTTTCCAACATAAGATGCAGTTCTCAAATATGTTCCAAAAGCACACATGGCAACTTTTCTCTATTCCCACATTTCGAACATCATTCACAATTAGCAAACTATGTCATCGAGTCATTGTTGGGTCATTAGTGACCAAACCAACAACATTCAAGCATTCATGGGCATCACATTATATTTAGACTTATTGTATAGAACATCCAGTGAGCAGCCAAGAGGGTCAAAGAACTTTCAGACATGAACAACTTGAAATGATTGCAGGAACAATAACAGCATAATCGCGGAAGAAAATCTTTGATTTAATCACGGAAGCAACATTGAGTGATCGCGGAAGCAACTTTGGTTAATCGCGAATATAACTTTGATTTGAAATGAATCAATTAAGAATCCAAGGACGTAAAACCGTGCTCTCATACCAATTTTTCATGCCCCGATTCGGAGAATCGTTCGTCCTCACTTTGATTCACGTCGAATCATTCATCCTTGCTTGGGTGTGATGTCGTACAAGTCTGGTATTACACTTGTACAAGGCAAAGACATACATAATTGATAATCTTCAAATAGGAAAACATTATAGCGGCAGAAGCAGACAGATTAAAGTTAATGAGGACATTCTTTCTCAATCGAATAGAAACATATCACTGATTTATAGCAGCAGAGATAAGGAGATAACTTGAATTCACATAGAGATATATAAAAATGTTTTCTCTTTATTTATAATTGAAGAAGAGTATAAGACTTGTAATGGAATACAAAGTTTACAACACATCTCACTTTACATTGATATCCAACTGAACAAATGTCATAAAGCTTACATTTGATACTTTGATACATTAAATTACAACTTGATACCGACTTGGCTTACAACTTACTATTACAACTGATATCCGATGTTCCATACATTATGCCCTTTATAAACAGAAGACATCATCTTTTGCAAGGAGAGCTTCTGCATACCCAATAAATCTATAATACTACGGGACCGATCAAGCCAATCTTCATGTACAGAACTTTCTAAGCACGAGCACCTAAAAAGAGTGCCCACAACGCGGGTCAGTACATTATCTATGTACTGGCAAGCAGAACTAGCCCACTCACCTAAACCAATACTAAGTGGTCAATTTTAGTAAGCATTCATTTGAGTGGTCTTTCTAGTTGGGGCCTAGCATCAGTTTACAGTTCAAGCAGTATTCATTGAAAAGACATGTAAACTTGTAGTAGTAGTATTCTTGTGGAAACAACAGTAATTGAGGGACAGCATGTGTTCTCACATTTCTATTTTCTAGCGACAGTAGCATGTATGTCATGACTAAGCGATGTTCATAACAAGGCATCTCTCTAGCATAATTGGTGTTATCATGTTAAGCAGTTTATAGCATTTTTTATGAAGGCAACTCTTAGCAAGGCAACACTTTAGCATACTATATTTAACATGTTAAGCATGTTATAGAGTTTCTCATTGGAAAGGCCACATCACAGCATCATTTTATTTAGCATGTTATGCAAGCAAGTTGAACCAACATATGTATTGAATATACAATATTTAAGTAATTTCTTACCAATAGCCGACCCTCGTACCTACATCAAATACAGGTTAGCAGATATACTTACTCTGCCTGCACAAAACATTCATTAGCGTGCATCCTAACTACATGATTCTAGAGGTATGGGAATTTAAGATTTTCGCAGCCAAGCTAGCGGCATCGCAAAAATGTTAAATACCATGATTCTAGAGGTATGTGCATAAGTCAAGGACTCTGTGATTATCGTAGCCTTGCTTACTAGTATGACGAGGATTTAGAGTACCATGATTTTGGATAGACGCATATAATTATCAGATTGTACCTTAAATATTTTCGAACATGTTTTTGCTACTTTTGTTTCAGCCATTCAAAAAAAAGAGAATTATTGTTGTTTTGTTTTGTTTCTCATTGTTTACTTAGGAGTAGCTTGTGTAACTTCTTACCATAAAATTCTTCTCAATACAATGAATCGATGATTTTGCTAGACTTTATCTTGGATTTGATATTATAGCTATGGTTTCAAAATGGTTCTTTCTTTAAACAGATAAGCAGAACAAATTTCATTATTATTTTCTTCTTGCTATTATTCTTGTATTAAATAATAATAAAACTGTCTTGATTACGTCAATCACCTGCTTGCAATCTTGGTAGGGATCTAAATGTTAGTCTTAACGTAGAATTAATTTTTATGTTGGGACATGAGAATATATGAGTATATTTATATAGTGGACACTTTTCTGACACGTATGCATGCTACACTTTGATCACCTATCTAAATACAAATTTATATGTTGCTGATGTTAAATTGTCAGAACCCCAATATTTCTGGTTTTCTGCTTTTTCCAGTTTAAAGTCGTAGTTCAAATATAAATTTCATATTATTAGTTTTGTCTACATCACTGCACATGTATGTTATACGTAGGGTTCCAATTCAAAAAAATTGGTTAAGTTATGTTAAATTCGTCAAATCTAAGACTGTGTACATATTAACCCTTAATACTGAATTCCAAATGTTTAGTTCAAATTGCTATTTATTTTCTTAAATATAATATTTAGAGCTGTGTACATTGTTGTATGTAGGGATATAAATTTAGGTTTCATATTCTCACATGTTAGTTCGTGATAAACATTGGGTTGGTTTGATGTTCAAATTTTTCCAAAATTCTGAAAACTGAATACATGTTAACATTTTTTTCATTGATTTCAAATGTCTAGTTCATTAATATGTAATATTGAACTGTATGCGTAGATAGATGTATGGATAGTATGTTAGGGTTTCTTCTCTATCATGTTAGGATATTGGAAGCATTGAATTAGTTGTGATTTTTTTTTCAAAACCCTAAAACCCGAGACTGTATTGTGTTAATATTACACTGGTTAAATGTTAGCTTATTTTCAGATTTTGTATGTAAATGCTGAACTAAAACTGGGTTTAACCTTTTAATACTCACTACACCAAAAGAGAGATTTAGAAACATGTTTTATATGTTCCTAATATTTTTAGGAACATATTATAACCGTTCCTAAAAGTGGCGTTGCAATATTTGGAACGGTTATAAAACGTTCCTAAATTTAGTTTGGAACGTTTATTGGATGTTCCTAAAATTAGATTTTGGAACACATATAATGTGTTCCTAAGTTATTTTTGGAACGTCTTTGAAACGTTTCTAAATGTCATTTGGAAACACTTTACACCCGTTCCTAAATACAAGTTGCAACACTTTAGCATTATTCACGTGACTAGTTTTGAAACACTTTTTAAACGTTTCTGTGTATCTTTTTTCAATTTCAGGATCCAATTTTTTAGTTTGAACCCTATATATGATGATTCCCAAATTAGTCATTGAAACACATAATAATTGGTGCAATTTTTTTTCACGCATTCTCTGAATCAACATCCAAGAGATCCATTATATTACCACAACTTAATATAAAACAACTAATAAACATATCCCAAAAGTTGATCATTATAAAATGAAAATCAAAAGTATATAAAATAGAAAATACAATTTATATACAACATCTAGATTGTAATTTAAAAGGTAATGTGTTTACAAAATTTAGTCTCCGAAGGTGATCCTACGTAGAATGGAGAGCTGCATCTACAAGTTTAGTCTCCGAAGGTGATCCTACGTAGAATGGAGAGCTGCATCTACAAGTTGAAACAAGCAGTATCCTCTTGTCTTTATATAAACCAGAGCCGAGGTTGGATCAGTTATCACACAGGGGGTCCTTCAATTCACTTTCTTGTGGACCTTCTTTGATCTCTTCTTGCCTTTCATCTTTATGAAGATTTCTAAACATAATATGTTGCAGTGATGGCCAAATCGTCAAGGCGGTACCTTCAAGCAGAAGTACCTTGGTCATTGGAGTTGTTGACAAATCTCTCTCCGGATGCTTTCAACTTGATCTCCACACTCTTCTCCAGAGCAATACAGAAATCACATGTGATGAGTATGTCTTCATCATAACTGGACCAAGAAAAAATAACAACAAAGGAAATCAAAATATTACGACAACATTAAAGGCATGAATCCACTTATTCTGGTAAAAAATATCTCAAAAGAAACTTGAGAGTATAGTACTAGAAAACATACCTGAAAACTGGAGTTAACAATTAAGATTCTGGCAATCATGATATATACAACAAAATAGCCTTTATAAAAAAAATTGGGATTGGCTGTTTAAATCATTTTCCTCCATTCAACTATTTTAAGAACCATCATTTGTAACATTATCAAATAGCATATCCTTCAACATACATGATATGCGTGGATATAGAAACAAAAAATTATAGCTTACCACAATAAATGAATGTTTCTCTCTTCTCATTAAACTTCACAACAATGCATTTACCTAGTTGATCTTTTTTAAAATAATGTATATCAATCTTATTACAAACTAACGTTCGTACTTCTACCTTCCACATACAAGATTAAAAGGTGAATGCATTTATATTTTTAACATATGTAACTTGCTACATTTTCTTTACAATTAATCGAAATCTCATGGATATAGAACCAAGAATCATAAAGTTGCAAGTCCAATTCTGTGTTCAAAAGACATTCTGCGATACAGTGAATCCCAACTCCAATTCCTTTCTAGTGTTTATTTGGCTTGAATGTGGATGCAATCGACTATACCTGATATGTCACGCCCCGCTCCCGTAGGAGCGATCGTCCTCGCTAAGGCGTGATGCCGCACGAGCCTAGATTGCGCTCGTACAAGGCGGGTTCCATAACGGCCGATTACAGCGGCTGCGACGGGGTCGTCGCACAGAAGTCCCAAGCAGAAACATTGAAAACATTGCAGCGGAATTTAAAGAAGAACACATGGACACAAGTAACTCAAAAGAATCTCTTTATTGATATTGAATACAAGATTACATTTGTAGGCGCAAGGCCAAATTACAAGTCTCTCGTGCTCACTTTTCTCTCATTTACAATTCACTCTGCTCTCTCTCATCTCTCGATACAATACTTGAATCCAGCGGAAGCTTCGGAAGGCGATGTCCATACATTATGTCCTGTATAAGTCTTCAGGTCACGCGGCCGCACGCTTCGACTCGCCAAGGAACTCCATGCCTCGACGCATCCAAGCGAGCTCCGCGCCACGAGCTTCTACCTGTGCCTGCACATGAAACACTATGTGGGTGTCAGTACCACTGTACTGGTGGAGTGAGCTTCTCGCCCACCCATACATAACCGACACGTTTCATTTACTTTGTGCAGCTTAAACCCTTTCCATTGTCTTTCTAGTCTTTGCCTTAGGATTCATTTTAGGACAAGGACGTCTCGGTCGATAACTAGCGATGCAACGACAAGGTCGTGCAACGACGGGGTCATGCTATCTTGCCAACGTGTGTTTCGATCGAGGCAGTGCCTCATTGCTTAGGTACTTGACCAGACTTCAAGGCGGGACGGCAGGGTCGTACCACATTCTATTCCAAACTTAGACTTGTTCAAGACTGTGCTTTGTCGAAGGGCAATTCACGTGAACTCGGCAGTGCCAGGACCTTTGATTAAACTCAAGCGCCACTAGACCAATTCTTGTGCTAACGATTCAAGTGCCAAGGGACGGCAACGGGACGACTCGTGCAGGTCGTGCCTTAGACTTTACTTAGACTTTGCTCGTGCTTCAAGATTGAGGCCGCGCCTCGCAAGTTATCAAGACTTATCGTGCTACCGCCTTGCGGCCTTCCTGTTCGACTCATGAACCAACTTTAGACAAGACTTGCCAAACCTAGCATTAATCTCATGGACATCCCGACGCCAATCTATCGTGACAAGCACGGTGCCTACGCTGCAGCCCAGTCTTAGGCCCAGACCTTGTGTTACCAACAGGACCTGCATTCAAGCACTAGACCCAAATCCAAAGGCATACACGCGGTGTGCCGCTATTGCCGACACATCTACATGAGTGGTCACTAGCAATTTCAAGCTATCTTGGACATGGCTCGGCGGGGGTATCGGTCCGCCCTTCTAAGGGTAGCTAGCCCCGGAAGCGCCGATACTCCCATGCGGTCATCCAGCATCCTACTTTGAGCCACACTCACTTCTTCCGGGCGGATGATCCCGGTGCCCCGGAGAAGATCACCCGAGAAGACTACACCTTGTCGACAAGTTGTCCATGACCATGCAAGACTCGATCTATCCAATCTATCCAGTCTTTCCTTAACATGACCATGCATTCCTTCTTTCTATCGAGACCGATCTCGTGTACGGGACTTATCAAGACGTTGCGAGACTCCCAAGTGCGGGACTTATCGAGAATTCAGGCAGGACATGTCCGGGCAGGACCGGCATGATTATTCAAGTATTCAGGCAGGACATGAACGGGCAGGACCGGCATGCTTATAAGTATTCGGCCGTGGCTCGTGCCTTAGACAGGCATGGTTCTCCAGGCGACGCTAACGCTCAAGTCATATACTTATACGACGAGCCTTGTTCTCAAGGGACTACTTGACTTGACAACCGCAGCTAGAGCGGAATAGCGCTAGGAATGGCTTCGTTAGCCTAGAGCAACTCTTGTTGACTTGTACGGGCAATGACTCGACGAGCGAAGGCTATGCCGAACTACGCATCGAGGGAACGTGCTAGGCACGGGGTCGACTTAACAACCAAGTTCTCGGGTGCCTAGACTTAAGCCAACAAGCCGTACAAAGACGACTTAACTTGCGGGACGTACGAAGGCTAGGCCAAGCCTTGCGGGACCAGACCGTGCATGCTTTGTTAAGCATTCGTGTGGGCGACGCCTAGGACTTAGGCAAATTTGAGTGTCGGGACGAATCGACGGGACCAACTGGATATGCGAAGGCTACGCCAAGTGCACAACGGGGCCGTGCCTGCTTTAGCAAGCAATTACGTAGGCGACGCCTAAGACTTAGGCTATTTCAAGTGTCGGAGCAATTTAGCAACTTAGGCCACTTTCTTCTCCCAAGCCACGGGATTGAAGGATCGAGTGTCATTTGAAAGCACGCTGAGCTGACTTCTATGTTGATCGTTGGACCATCTCCATATTCTAGGACACTTCCGACCCGACGGAATTACTCCCTTAGCTATGTTGGTACGTAGCTTTTATATTAGCCTACTTGTGCGAGTTGAAAACATGATTTATTATGTGCAAGCTAAGATGGAGTAAGTTCACCGAAACTCCTCCACCTGAACGATGTCTCCGGGCGAGCCGTTGCAAGGCTTAGTTCCAACGCCGTCGGCGTTTCGATTCCTCCGATTGACTTTGCGGGTCGGGGCACTACAACATACACCACTCAGAACAAGTCTCGTCCTCGAGACTTTCCTGAGGGCAGGCCATCCTACCATTTCTATGGCCAAGACTTATTCGTATGCATCTCGCCTACGCGTTCCTTCGATTCCGAGCTACGCTCGCACGACTTATCAATCTTTCCGTTAGCACGATTTCAAGATCTTGACACTCTCGTTCCCCAGTCGTGTTTGAACTCAACGTATCACTTGGCTGGATCGTGCACGCATTCCAAGCGTCCCCAGATTACATGCATTCAACCAAGCCGCATGATAGAGAGTTGTCATTCTCACTCGAGTCGCATCGTGCACATACCCAGGCGTCCCTGAAATATATGCATGTCAGCCGAGTCTCGTAAGCAGGATTTCCTACATTCGTAATTTACACTATCCATTTAAACTAATCCTCAAGATCAATCCTTCGATTGATAACACTTGCAACAGGGACGTTTCGCCTAACCGCTAGGCCAATCTTTTCGAGGCTAAGTCAATGTCAGGATTGGAATCATAGTTCCCCAACAATAATGCCAACACTGACCCCAATCCTAGGGTCAAACCATAGTCGGTAATACGGGGTTTTCTACCCAAGCTCGCGTCACTCAGATTTCTAAACATCGAGCACGATCACCTATTCGCATCAACGTCGTTGCACGGAATTCAAATCCGTTCAATCTCCAACTCTAATCAATTCGTGTACTCGATCACAAGGTCATCTAGCTCGACAATACGTTGTGCCCCAATCTCACGCGAGTCCGATTATCCATGACGGTTTATGAATCACCATACAACGCGCCCGCAGAATAATCGTTCTCATCGGGGCGTAACTCTTGTTTGAGTCTAGACTCATTCATTCTCGATACGCGGATTGGACCTACTCAATCCTCAAGCACACTGATTCATTCACGAGTCACCTTCGCGTCAAACCGCAAGTCGAAGCATACAAATTGCCACGCCAAGCAAGTTTGATCACTCCCGCTGTATGAATCACCATACCAGCGCTCACGCGGAGTGATCGCCCTAATCGGCGCGACGCATGTGCGAGGCTGGAATTGCGCTCGCATAAGACAAGAATGTCGACGTTGGGATTATCGTCGAAGTAAATCCAAGCATTTTCATTTTCATCCGAGACAGATTTCGATTCGACAGTCTACCCGTCATTTGTTCAACCAGAAAATCCTCGAGCCAAGTTTATCTTTTCCTCAATACATTTCAATATCCCGATTACAACATCCATCGGAACAATGACATTTGCATGTTCGTCATTTGTCGAGTCAGAGTACCCCCGAGTTATCGCATATCGGTCTCTGATACGCCTCAATACCATCGACGATATGTGTAACCTGACGATCTTCCTTGCAACCAATTTCGAGTCGTGCGACTGATGCTATTGTCCGAGTTGGATATCCCATAATTTCCTCGATATTCAAGATCAAGCTCGATCACTATTCCTCAAGCTCATTTCAAGATCGTCGTTCAAAACCCAAGTCACATTTCATTTGTATCAATCCGAAATCGTACGTGCGATTCCTCTAAGTTTCCTCGATCAAGACCATTCATTTTCATTCATCGGTTCGAATCATTTCGATATCGATTTCTACTCGCGTTGCCTACTCGCAAGTCGTCCGAACGAGATGCTCGTTCGAGACACACGAAGTCACGTCCAACTAAACGTGACGCGCTCTAAGGCTTTGCGCGATCGCATCGCCTCGCCGATATACTCGAAATCCTCAATTTCCGCTCGAATGATTTCCAAGAAAAATCCATACACCACTCGGATTCGAGCCATCCGTTCTAGTCCTCAATCAAGTTCGCATCATGCGCTAAGACATCTCTTAGATTCGTTCGACGAATCACTAGCGTAGTCGTTCGCGTCGTACCGACGCACAAAGTCGTTTGTACTATATCTCGAAATCCAAGTCAATCCTTCGTGTACGCCTAAGCGTTAACTCGATAGCATTCCTATCGACAGACACTCTAAGTGCATCTCCACCCCCGACCGAGCGATACTTGATATCGTTCGCGATTCGTTGCACCAAGGGTCGAGGTGCGCGACGCGAAACACAACTTAGCCAAAAGGCCGTGTGCATAGCTATCCCGTGCGGACTAAATGTTGAGTTTGCAAGCTCATTTGTTAGGGTCGACGTTTGGACTAATTAGGCATGCATGCGACTTGCTAAGGTCGACGTAGTACTATTCGGGCACACGCGCGACTTGCTAACATTAGCACGTGTTTTCAATCGAGTCAAGTTTGCAACGTTCGGCACAAAGGCCTTGCCTATCGATGCGTTTGAGTGAACGCTTGTACGAGCTTTCGAAAATATTTAGACTTATTGTATGGACATGCCGAGGGACACTCGAGAGAGAGCGCATACTACTTTTTCCAACGACGAGCTTTCAAAACTGAGAAATTCGACATGAAGTCCAAAGATGTAAAGCCGTGCTCTGATACCATTATGTCACGCCCCGCTCCCGTAGGAGCGATCGTCCTCGCTAAAGCGTGATACCGCACGAGCCTAGATTGCGCTCGTGCAAGGCGGGTTCCATAACGGCCGATTACAGCGGCTGCGACGGGGTCGTCGCACAGAAGTCCCAAGCAGAAACATTGAAAATATTGCAGCGGAATTTAAAGAAGAACACATGGACACAAGTAACTCAAAAGAATCTCTTTATTGATATTGAATACGAGATTACATTTGTGGGCGCAAGGCCAAATTACAAGTCTCTCGTGCTCACTTTTCTCTCATTTACAATTCACTCTGCTCTCTCTCATCTCTCGATACAATACTTGAATCCAGCGGAAGCTTCGGAAGGCGATGTCCATACATTATGTCCTGTATAAGTCTTCAGGTCACGCGGCCGCACGCTTCGACTCGCCAAGGAACTCCATGCCTCGACGCATCCAAGCGAGCTCCGCGCCACGAGCTTCTACCTGTGCCTGCACATGAAACACTATGTGGGTGTCAGTACCACTGTACTGGTGGAGTGAGCTTCTCGCCCACCCATACATAACCAACACGTTTCATTTACTTTGTGCAGCTTAAACCCTTTCCATTGTCTTTCTAGTCTTTGCCTTAGGATTCATTTTAGGACAAGGATGTCTCGGTCGATAACTAGCGATGCAACGACAAGGTCGTGCAACGACGGGGTCATGCTATCTTGCCAACGTGTGTTTCGATCGAGGCAGTGCCTCATCGCTTAGGTACTTGACCAGACTTCAAGGCGGGACGGCAGGGTCGTGCCACAATCTATTCCAAACTTAGACTTGTTCAAGACTGTGCTTTGTCGAAGGGCAATTCACGTGAACTCGGCCGTGCCAGGACCTTTGATTAAACTCAAGCGCCACTAGACCAATTCTTGTGCTAACGATTCAAGTGCCAAGGGACGGCAACGGGACGACTCGTGCAGGTCGTGCCGTAGACTTTACTTAGACTTTGCTCGTGCTTCAAGATTGAGGCCGCGTCTCGCAAGTTATCAAGACTTATCGTGCTACCGCCTTGCGGCCTTCCTGTTCGACTCATGAACCAACTTTAGACAAGACTTGCCAAACCTAGCATTAATCTCATGGACATCCCGACGCCAATCTATCGTGACAAGCACGGTGCCTACGCTGCAGCCCAGTCTTAGGCCCAGACCTTGTGTTACCAACAGGACCTGCATTCAAGCACTAGACCCAAATCCAAAGGCATACACGCGGTGTGCCGCTATTGCCGACACATCTACATGAGTGGTCACTAGCAATTTCAAGCTATCTTGGACATGGCTCGGCGGGGGTATCGGTCCGCCCTTCTAAGGGTAGCTAGCCCCGGAAGCGCCGATACTCCCATGCGGTCATCCAGCATCCTACTTTGAGCCACACTCGCTTCTCCCGGGCGGATGATCCCGGTGCCCCGGAGGAGATCACCCGAGAAGACTACACCTTGTCGACAAGTTGTCCATGACCATGCAAGACTCGATCTATCCAATCTATCCAGTCTTTCCTTAACATGACCATGCATTCCTTCTTTCTATCGAGACCGATCTCGTATACGGGACTTATCAAGACGTTGCGAGACTCCCAAGTGCGGGACTTATCGAGAATTCAGGCAGGACATGTCCGGGCAGGACCGGCATGATTATTCAAGTATTCAAGCAGGACATGACCGGGCAGGACCGGCATGCTTATAAGTATTCGGCCGTGGCTCGTGCCTTAGACATGCATGGTTCTCCAGGCGACGCTAACACTCAAGTCATATACTTATACGACGAGCCTTGTTCTCAAGGGACTACTTGACTTGACAACCGCAGCTAGAGCGGAATAGCGCTAGGAATGGCTTCGTTAGCCTAGAGCAACTCTTGTTGACTTGTACGGGCAATAACTCGACGAGCGAAGGCTACGCCGAACTACGCATCGAGTGTAACACCCACTTTTCCAAAATAAGGGTAAATTTGAACTTTTGTATTTTTAAATCATTAAAATATTTGATTTTAGTCATGATATGATTTTTGGTGATTTTTAGTTATTTTAAAACTATTTAATTGAGTGAAATGTGAATTGGTGTTTTGCTAGTGTAACATTAGTCATACATGACCTAGAAGACTAATCATGACCAATGAGACCTAATCATGTATTTAGGATTTCAAATTTCTACTTTTAAGCCTAGGGGTATTTTAGTCATTTTGACACTTTTGTGAAATTGTGAATTATATTAATTAAATATGTGTTAGTTAAATTGTTGAGTCTTGACCTAGAAGTTAGCCTAATCTAGATTGTTAATCATGACCCTAGAGACTAAGTTAGAGGGTTTCATTAAAGTAATGACATTAGTGAAATATCTAGATATTTTGTAGAAAGATATTTTGGACTAAAAGTTAAAGGATGCTACTTTAATTGTGAACCATTGATTTAGCTAGAAATTGTTGGAGGAACCATAGCCCCTCATCCTAAACCCTAACCCTAACCTAATGACAGCCATCCTATCCTTTCCTCCACTATAAAACCCCTCTCAAACTTAGGGCTAGCCTCCCTCCTTAGAAAATTTGAATCCAAGAAGAAAGAGGTGAGTTCTTGCTCTAGTAAATTCACCATAATTCCATTTTAATTCCTAAAATCCTCAAACCAGTTGCAAACACTTCTAATACCTCTATTCTTGCTGTCATTGAAGTTTCATCTCAATTTGTTGAGGATTTGTTGGATTGGGACATCAAGGAGAAAAGCTCTAGAGAAGGGGTTTTTCTTGAGATTTCAAGAATAGGTAACTTCCTCATTCCTTAATGAAATTTCGATTTGTCTCCATGAATAGGAAGCCCTAAGGGTCCCCCTAGGGTTTGGATTAGTTTCGAGCTTGGTGTCGGAGGTTTCGTGTCCTTTCTGGACACGTATCAGTGCCAATGGCACTGTGTTCGATGAAATGCCTCAAAGGGCATTTCGATCGATTTATTTGATTCTTTTTGAATAGGAAAATTAGTTTTGTTGTGGTCTTTTGATTCCTGTGTTGGTGTCTTGATTTCGTGTCATGGTTGTGTCGTTTTCGTGCTTGGACACGCGCGTGCACACGGCCGCGCGCTGCCACAGTCTTCCCCTGCTGCTCGGGGTTGACTCTGGACACGACACGGCACGTTGTGCCATGAAACTTCGTGGACAGTTGGGGGCACCCACTGACACCATGTCCATGAAGTTTCATGCGACCTCGATGTGTGTGCACGTAGAAATCTAGCCTGCACTGTTTTTGCACTGTACTGTGCGCACGAATTTATCCCTACTGATACGCTACTTGTATCCTTTCTGGACACGTCGTGGGCACTGGACAGTGGGCCCATGTGGTAGCCCTATAGGTGGGCTACCCATGTGTGGCACCTCGAGTTGCGCTCGTGTCCTGTGTCGTGTGCACGACACTCGTGCACACGTGCACGAGACCTTGTGCACTGCACTTTCACTGTGTGTGTTACCTTGAGTTCTTGAGTATGGACACGCCGTGTCAGGCCTTGGGGTGACACGAGATGATATGTGGGGTTGGGCACAAGGGATGTTTACACTTTTCCAATCATTAGATTAAAGGTTAATTGATTTTTGCTATTCATTTCACATTTAACCAAATGTTCTGATACATAAGTAATTCCTGTTAGTTCAGTTTTAAGGTGATATTGTTCAGTAGGTTTTATCCTAATATTGATGTTAAATTTGCTAAGATTGAACTCTAATTTTGTTCCCTATATGCATTGGCTCACCATGGTTAAGTTTGGGATTGATTTGATTAATTGGTGGACTGTAAATGGGTTAAGGTTTCATATCCTGATTTTGAGTTATTTATGCAATGTCCATCAATAAATTGACCTAGCAGTTACTGATTTATTGATACTTCAACTTGATTAGTATAACTGAGCATTCAAATAAATCTGAAACTTGGGATTGCCATTTAAATCTTCACTGTTCATGTACTGTCAACTTACATTTTGATTTCAGTTCCTTTTTAGATCATGAATTGATTTCCTTTTCTTTTTTCCCTTCTTCTTAAACTGAACTATATGTGGAGTCTTACATGTAAGACTGAACTGTTCTCTGGAATCAGGGAGGTTGCATAAAACCTGAGTTTGATATTTCCTGCACACTGCAATTTCCTGAACACATAGACACTTGTACTGTCACTTTGACACTGATTACATGTTGTTGCACTGTACACTGTTGGCTAGTGGATTTTTTCACACATACATGAATCCCCTGTGAACCCTCATCCTCTTCTTGATTTTCCTGAAACACTGTCCACACACATACATCTAAAACCTGAGAATGTCACTTGATTTCCTGAATTTTGAATAACTGAGTTTAGGAGGTTATAAAACTGAGTTACAATGTTAATTAGAAGGTTTACTTCAAACTGTAAAACTGAAATTTAGATTAATTCCTATTCATGCTCTATGAAAATCTGAGTTAGGTTCTTCACTGTTTGTTCACACAAATGCCATGTCACACACACTCTTGATTTTATTGACACACTGTTAACTGTGTTTTTCCTGCACTCTCACCACACACTGGATACACAGCCCTCTTTTCACACACATTCAGATTCCTGAGAATTCCTGTCATGGGTTAAAGTGTTGGTTTTCAATGTTATGAAACTGAGATTGTTCATGCTTATGTAATCTGAGAACTTGGGTTGTAGTTGAGAACATAAAACTGAGTTTTTTCCCTTATTCAAATACCTGAGATCACATGCACATTGCTATCATAACACACTTTATACACACACAACTTTCCCTTCACTATTGGTCCACTGTTATCCACACATCCACACACAAGCTATTTCCTGCACACACACACAGTCCACTTTATACACACACTCATTACCCTCACACACATTGACACTATATACATTTTTCCCCCTTGTTCCATGTTTCCTATCTATATATATATGTATGCTATAGTTATAATATAGGATGAGTAGTATGTAAATACACATGTATGTATATCATGATATATGCACATGAGATGTAAGAAGGTAATATACATGATGTTTAGGATAATGAGTGTTTGGTATTTGTAGTTGAGAGCTTGTCTTGGCTCATTTGCTTCTTGGTTCATTGTAACCCTACACATGCTCTTCTCTATCTCTCTCTCAATATATATATGTATATATGTTATATATGGCTAATGTGTTAATATGGTAAATAGAGATTTCCCTATAGTTATATACATATATGTGTGTATAGACATATATATATATATGTGGGTATAGGATATATGGCCTAGTGTTGATTTCTCTTTTCATGTACACATCCATGTTCACACACACACATAGCTTACATGTTAGTTCCTTCCTCTTTTTATATATATATATAATGTTGAACATGCATGAATAGGATGTGCCTTGATATGTGCTTGTGTTTGGCTTGTATAGCCTTGTGATTGGTGTGTGATTGCTAGATTAGGCTTGGTTAGGCCTAGTGAGACTTGTTAGACTTGTTTGGGCTAGGACTTGACCTAGGTTGACTAGTGTGGTTGACTAGAGTTGACCAAGTGTCGACTTTAGCCTAGTTTGACCTAGACAGCATGCAGATACATTGTACATTTCATATATCACCCTCTGTATACATCTTGACTTGTGTTGCTCTAACTAGGAGTCAGGTACCTCATCTCGGACAGTACGTTTACTTCAGACATTCAGATACGAGGCGAGTACATTCTCTGATCTTTTCATACTTGTCTGGATTTACATTCTTGCTCTAGATTACTGTACTTGATGCTGACACGATTGTTATCACGGATTAGTACTATACGGATCTCCTTTTGGGATGTTATCCCCTTGTATTCACTAGATACATATTGTGATGTGCGTTTCACTTCCATATTGTATTTATTGAATACCTATATCCTTGTATACTCCTTGTGCATATTGTACTCTCAGTATCACATGAGTTCCAGGGATAGACATTGTACACTATTGTATAACATTGTACAACCATTGTATAACATTGTACATCTATTGTATATTATTGTACATCCATTGTATAACATTGTACACTATTGTGCAAGATAACGTAACGGGAGTGGATCCTTGTGTATTGATTGGGGAGGGGGAGTAGAATTGGTTATGTACTCAAATCCTATTGTACAACATTGTATAACTATTGTATATGTCTATTGTACACCCACGTACAATGGAGTTACCATTGCATTTTCCTAGCCCGTTTACATAACCAGATTGTACTCTAAAATCACATGTTCCTTACAGTTCTTACTTATCATATTTAGATATGTCCTGTTATAAAATCTCTACTGTTTTTCATATATCTTCTTCTTCAGCGTTTCATGTACTTTACTCTATTGCATGCTTTATATTTCCTAACTCGATATGAACTGCGTGAGATGTTTTGTGCTCGCTCCCGTCCTGACTGGACCTGTTGAAAATTTTACAGAGGATGATGAGGAACCCTGCACCCCCCTTACTTGGAGCTTGCCTAGATGACACTCGCGACCTGGACCCCTGGCGAGGTTCAGGCAGCTGCTCAGGATGATACCTTGTATAGAGTAGATAGCTTAGACTATTTCCTTTCATGTTTAGCTTATGTCCTTGTTTCAGAGTTGTATATTGTAGAGATGTTGAGACTTGTATATCATTTCCGTTGTATCTCAGTTGAGGTTTTCCTTATCTATTTCATCGTGCCATTTTCTATCTATAGATTGTGATTGAGTTATACCTCTGTGTTGGCCTCCTTATGGAGAGTATTCATATTATGTTAGTTATAGTTCATGACCTAGAACAGCGTTCTACCGCCGACACTGCGGCGCAGGCTGGACGTACCCACTTCTCGTGCCCTTACTCTAGGGTGCGGGTCGTGACATCGAGGGAACGTGCTAGGCACGGGGTCGACTTAACAACCAAGTTCTCGGGTGCCTAGACTTAAGCCAACAAGCCGTACAAAGACGACTTAACTTGCGGGACGTGCGAAGGCTAGGCCAAGCCTTGCGGGACCAGACCGTGCATGCTTTGTTAAGCATTCGTGCGGGCGACGCCTAGGACTTAGGCAAATTCGAGTGTCGGGACGAATCGACGGGACCAACTGGATATGCGAAGGCTACGCCAAGCCTTGCACAACGGGACCGTGCCTGCTTTAGCAAGCAATTACGTAGGCGACGCCTAAGACTTAGGCTATTTCAAGTGTCGGGGCAATTTAGCAACTTAGGCCACTTCCTTCTCCCAAGCCACGGGATTGAAGGATCGAGTGTCATTTGAAAGCACGCTGAGCTGACTTCTATGTTGATCGTTGGACCATCTCCATATTCTATGACACTTCCGACCCGACGGGATTACTCCCTTAGCTATGTTGGTGCGTAGCTTTTATATTAGCCTACTTGTGCGAGTTGAAAACACGATTTATTATGTGCAAGCTAAGATGGAGTAAGTTCACCGAAACTCCCCCACCTGAACGATGTCTCCGGGCGAGCCGTTGCAAGGCTTAGTTCCAACGCCGTCGGCGTTTCGATTCCTCCGATTGACTTTGCGGGTCGGGGCACTACATGATATGAACTAGTAAAGAAAATTTAATCTGATAGAAAGACATTCTATGGGTTTCATAGACATTCAACAATCCAATGAATCCCAATTCCAATTCCTTTCCTGCATTTATTTAGCTTGAACTATGGATACATCAACTATACAAAATTCTAGTTCCTTTCAAGTGTTTATTTAGCTTGAATTATGGATACACTCAATTATACCCAATATCAATTAGTAACAAAACTTCAACTAGATACAGTCGCCATTTTCTTTTACTGATGAATTTCTCTTGGTCATTAGACAATCATGGTAGTGTCTTCCAATTCAAATATACTATAACCAAATAGATCCTCCTAGTAAGATATAGGGTACCCTAAGATATAATTTCCTATGTCAGTTCTTCTACATGTAAATTTGGTAGCTCATTCTACATGTTTGGCAAACCAAAACTAATTTCTGCATTGTTCCTACTCTGGCCAGAACCAGCTTGAGATGGACAAAAACTACAATTTTCATACCACATATAGGAATATGAAGAGACGTGACGGGCTCGCAATGTAAATGTAGAATATTGGAGATAATGTATGTCGCAATTGAGAGAGAAAATTTCAGATTTGGGTTTATTAGAGAAACCTAAAGAAATCTTCATGATGAGTCTTGATCAGGCATTGGATGTCCCAAGTGCTCGAATTGATTACCATGTTGTCCAGGAGTGTCCATTGTCATATAGAAAACACCCTCAAGTTCACTGCTATTTCCCCCAAAGTTTCACCCAAAGTTCACTGCCCATTTCACAGAAGCCCGAATTGGGGCCTTGTGACACATGATGCTTGTCACCGACCTTCTCCCAGCCTTCAAAATAATGAAAGATAAGAGGATCTGGAAAAAAAGAGCTTAACCAATCTTAGCACAAAGCCACAAACTTGGTGGTATTGATTAGCTATCATCTACAATGAATTCAGGGTGGTAAATGTGCTGTTTGATGGCAACTATTAGACATTGAATCTTAAAAATTGGGATAAGATGCTAATTTGAAAAAAGTTATTAAATATGTTACAAAAACTATGTTTACAATACCACCAAAAGGTATTAAATATGTTAGATAAGGTGTCAGATTTTTTTGATAAGGTGTCTGATTCCAAGAAAGGAGTATATATATATATATATATATATATATATATATATATATATATATATATATATTTCTGGTTCTCAATCAAACCTCACATGACCTATTAAATTCTCCAACAAACAAATTACTATTTAACAAACCTCTCTGAACTGCAGTTGAAGCATCCTCTTCTTGAAGTTTGCACTGATAATCTTGTTCAATCTATCCAAGGTGACGCATTCCCATTCTCGTGCCTCTTATCTCAGGTGGAATGCCACTAGATTGGTGATACTAAAGCCTATGAAGACTACTATACCGAATTAGACCTCATCTGATACCTGATCTGATATACAATTATGACTGGGAGCTGATGCTTGGGACTGGAAGCTGATATTGAGGTAATAAAACTACTGTTGCTATTACTGAAGGATAGAAGCTACTGTACATGGTTACATTGGAATAACAATGTAACAATAGCTGTATCAGACTATGTGTCAGAATACTGAAGAACCTGGGGATGTAGATGTAAATTCAGAAAAGTATCTGATTGTAATTCTTAGTGCAATGTAAGAGTCTATAAGTAGCTATACAACAAAGTATAGCTACTTGCAATGTAATGGCACCAAATTATGATCAAGCTAAAAGATGAGCACATTAGGTATTTTCCAAACAACTTTGCATTTCGACCAAAAATTAGTAATACAAACGGAATGAGAAAAGCCACTCAAAGAATCTTTATGCTTGGAAAGTGCTAATTACTTGGAATCACATATCATTGAAAAGATCATGTTGGGAGTTCCTATAACATATAGGTGTATTCATATTATTATTGTTATATTTGTGAAGTAAACAAGAAATCCCTTATCAGAGAAAAAGGTATTTGCCAACAAAGCCACAGTAAACATACCAACGAAGCATCATAACTAGTGTCTTTCCATATATCTATCGGGCCAGAGAAAATAAGAGTAACCTTGATGCCTTTATGGTATAATTGCAACAATATGCAATATGGAGATATCAATAAAGAAATCACTGTATTTCATATAGCAATGTATATAAAAACAAAACCGAGAATAATTGCAAACATAGCAGACACCATGGAATAATTCAAGATTAATGTCATAACGCTATGTAGAAGAACAAATGTCAAAATACTTGTACTCACTCTCCCTTCAACCAAATCATGTGTTCCAATATCGACCATTGTGCACCCAATAGCCTTTGCAGAGTTTATACAAAGAGTAATTCTTTTTTTTTGCCAAGGGTTGAGCACTTGCTTTGTGTTAATAGCTTCTCGTCTATTGTTCCTGGCACCATATAGTAAAACTAATCATTGATTTTGTTGTATAACAAACAGAGATATGTTTGGTACTTAACGTGCAAGCTCATCCATAATACATACAGGTCCAGTCCAAACTGTGTTACTTTGGATTGACGACGACCTGATATTTTATGAGATGCAGCTCCTGGTACAGCAGAATTATTCTCTTGCAAGCAAATAGTGATCATATAAGCAGAAGAAATATGAGTGCTTGTAGCAGGCAACTTTTACCGAGTAACCTAGGTATGAACTCGATGTGATACTTATTCTACCTCTAGAGTTCCGCCAGGTAATAAGTTTTTCCCAAAGTCAATTGTGCATGAATGATTCTACAGACTCATCAACAGATAGAGGCAACATGTTCATATATATTTAAAACAAAACCAGAGTTTGCTGTACTGGACGACGGTTACAAGTGAAGGAAGTACAGGAAGAACCGAAGAAGATGGTGAAGAACAGCCCATATCCAAAAAGTAAACTCTATATGACAGCCATACAAACACAAAAAGTCATTGTCCCCCTAAGCACATTTCATCTAACCTTTAAAGGTGTCGATCTGGATATACTGGCCTCGAAGCTAGCAGTAGACATGCCCCATACTAACAGTTTGAATTTTGTAGAGTTAAATCAACACAAAAAACAATCCACCGAAAACATCACCTATTTGGTAGGGACAAGTCCTCTGATAAAATTAAATATGTCGAGTCAAGTAATTGGCTGAAAAGATGCAGTACAAATTATGTTCGATATACCATTTATGTTGTGCCAAGAACCATTTCAACACCCATCATCGAGCTCCAAATGAATATGACATGCTGACCTCCCAAATAAGATCCATCCTTCTATGTGTCCTCTACAAAAATCCATCTTCAGCAGGTTAGTATACTACATCAAAGAGCTTTTTCCATTATCATAAATTCACATACTATATAAATGTTTTCTGCACACTAAGCATATGAGAACAAGGATTTCGAAAAATCATAGTCACTCGGGCTATATGAGTAATCAATCGCTACTCCAATACATGATTTCATGTCCCTTTACGTTGGGACAGGGAAGAATAAGAACTATCTCAATAACTAAATAATACTGGAAACTTGGAAAAGCCAATTACCGAATCAAACATGCAATTAACAGCTCCAAAAAAATTCTTGGCATTACTAGCGAGTAAATTGAGCTCCAGACACGACTCCTTAAATGGAAATTTAAGGTAGTTATAACAGAATCTTAAGACAAAAAGAAAGGACAAATTTCATTATTAGAAACTTACAAACAAAAGCTTCGTTAATTATGAACATGGTAATATTACCTCTTTATTATGATATTTGTAAAAATCTTCTCAACAGTAGCTATTGTAAACATCTTAAAGCCACACAACAATAGACATGGTAATATGAAGTCGGGGACGGAAAGTATAAAGTCATTAAGTTTTAGATTTGTGTTCACGACTTCATATTTAAAGGCTTCACATTTAGACGGATAAATTGTAACTCATCTCCCCATGACCACGAGCTATGGAGATCTGAGTACTTGGCGCCTTTGATATATCAAACCATACATATACAACCCTGGAGTATTTATGGAGTACAATAACATCTTTGAATTTTTGTCAAAGGAAATAATTACTATTAAGATTGATACCTATTTAATACACAAAGTATATTCACCACTAGATTTCATGTGTAACCCCTGAGATATTTAAATGATGCTATATGGATGGTTAACCAAATAAGCATCAAAATCAAATTAAACTGGTCAATATCCAATAGACAAGATACATGTGTATCACAAATTCCTGGACCAACAACTAATAATACTACAAGATGGAAACCTTTCATGAGAAATTTTTGTTACCACTTCCTCTGGAACATCACAAAAAAAAGACTATTTGAATAAAGGAGAGGCAAGTTTCTTTTCTCATGCTAGTTATATCAAATAAAACTTACATGGTTTTGTTAGACAATATCTAACTCTTACAAATGCTTCAAGTTGGTGGTGAGAATAGTAGATAGCTCGAACAATCAACAAAGCAAGGACACCAAAATTCTGCATCCAGTGCTATGTTGTAAGAAGCCCATGCCATGCCAGTACTTCATCTGCCAAAGTGCATCAGATGCCACAAACAGGAGCCTCAGTGGCACGGCAAAGAAGCCAAAACCAGCAAAGAAGCCAAGGAAGAGTGCTGAAAAGAGGAAAAATGACAAGTTGAAAGTCATCCAAGAATGCACACCAGCAAAGAAGCCAAAACCAGGAAAAATTAATGTTGATCGGCATACCACGAAGAGTTGCCATATGTTATCGCAGTCGATCTCAATTGTTCACAAGATCGAATGTTGGAAGATCATTTCAGATTGGCAAAGAGTCCAATGACATCTTCTAAGCCTTTTTCAAGAGATACTGTTAAGCAAAGAATTAAAGAATTTTGATGACGCTTGAATGGTATCACCAGAGTGCAGACTGATCAAGGCCAAGTCAATCCATAAACACAAATTTTCTTCCCAATTACCAAAAATATTTCCGTACCTAAGAGGATGGCACAGTGGGTCTCCTCCAGGAAGAGAGGGCGACACCTTTAACTTTACAGGAAAGGGGGTCTTCGGGCAGAGGATCCACCAGAGGTGTAGCAGAAAGGAGAGGAGAGAGGATTTTGGAGAGGATTAGGGATTTTGGAGATAAGTGTGGATGAAAAATAGGCGATCCACTTGGTTAGGGTTTTTCTGAGGGGAGAAACAAGAAGAAAAAAGGAAAGGGAGGTTTTAGAATCGTGGCTACTAGAGAGTTTTGGAACATATTTAGGTTTCGGCCTGTATGTATGCTAAAATTGGAACACATTTGAAACGGTATAAAAGTATACCCAAATAAATAAGTATTCTGAAAAATAAAATAAAAGATATTAGAAACGATTTTATGATCCGGAACACATTTTTTCAGTTCCAGAACCTAGGTACAAAAAATAAGTGTTTCGAATTAAAAAATATCTAGTGTTCCTAATTTACCATTTTGGTGTAGTGACTAAGCTATAATCCTGTACAAGGACACACACACACACACCCTAACTTAGTATACACTGTCATGAAACCTAACCCTTCCTCTCTATGTTATGATTATATATCTAGATTGATATATATAGAGCTTAGGCATACATGTTATAATATATATAGATACATAACTAAGTCTCTATATATATATATATATATATATATATATATATAGATATATATATATATATATATATATATCTATATATATATATATATATATATATATATATAGAGCTTAGGCATACATGTTATAATATATATATATATATATATATATATATATATATATATATATATATATATATATATATATATATATATATATATATATATATATGGTTAGCCATGCATGTTATGATCAAATGAGTTGTGTATTGTAGATTGTTTAACCAATATGCCATGATTAGTATAACTTGATAGTTATTGTTTGAAACCCAATCCTCTTATACACTTTTATGTATATTCACATACACACACGAACCACATAACATTACACAATGCTAGCTTTTTCCTCTCTAACGCTCTCTATATATATTGTGATTGGATTTCAATGCAAGTGATTTTCAATTCCTTAATTTTGAATTTGATTTTTCTGTACCCTTTTAGATGATTGGTAGTTACCTTTCTTTTTTTTTTTTGATAAGCACCAGTTTTCACATAGGATGGTAGACTGCCTTACAGTTTTGATGGTTTGTTGTTTCTGTAACTTCTCTAGTTTAGCACCCTAGATTGCTTGTGTGTTTTGATACCCTATGACCGTTTTGGTTAGTATGACTAGTATACCTAGATGAGACTTCACTACAACCGTATGCCATGACCCTGTATATCGTCCTTTTGATCACATGATTTGTTTTAATCTGGGACTTTGATTGTGGGGGTTTGACCTAGAGGGAGTATGGACATTTTAATTTCGAGGACGAAATTTTTATAAGGTGGGTAGGATGTGAGCTCCCTAAATTTTGGGTTGATTTTTTTTCATTTTATTTTATTTTATTTTCTGATTGATTGGTTTTGATAAATAATTTCATCCTGTTATTTTTTCTTAAGTGTACTTTCCCGTACCTTTGATATTTGGAGTGTCAGGGATGTTCAACTCTGGAAATCTTCTTCACGAGTTTTGGAGTGGACAGGATTACCTTCATGATGGTATATAGTGTCCCACTCAAAATTGTTCCCTTGTGCTTTTTTTGCTTCGCTGAACTTCTGGTCGAATTAGACCATTTGATCATTAATTATTTTTTCCACTCTTTTTCTTGATCATTATTAGCACGTTACCGTGACTTTTAATTTGGGAGCGCAAGACCAGTCAGTTTCTTGAAACCAACTCCTCATTGATGATCTACTCAAGACGCTCGTCACCCATGACCTTCGTGTCCCACTCAGACATGCCATCTTGTGCTCCAATTGCTTTGCACAACTTTTCTGATACGTGACCCGATTTTATTTCACCCCACGGTGTCACATTTATCTTCCAACTCGATTTGTGGGTCCCCTGTCGACCAAAACCTGTCAGCCCCAACTATGGACATGGCCCACATTGAGCCTACTATCCGTTCGCCACTTGTGTCCCATTTATTAGAACCCCCATGTGCTACTTATTTACCCATGATCATCAACACCTAATTTTAATTCGATTTTTGCTCAATGTCCGGTTTTGATCCAATCCGACTCCACCGAGTCCAGTCCAGCTTTGTGTTGCCCTCCATCATGGCGCCCTCAAAATTCTTGCCCAAAAATATCTAGTACTCATTTTACCTATTTTTAAATATTTAATGGGAAATTTTCCATTGATTTATTTCCCTTGGAATAACCTATTTCTCCATTTATTCCTAGCCATAGATCTCCCTACATTAATCCCACCCATTAATTCTCCATGAAACTTTTTCCAATCCACTCACAGCCAACTAGCCGGCCCTAACTCCAATGGACAACATTTCTCTCTCTCTCTCATTAATTGTTCTTCTCTCTCTCCTTCCTTTCTTTCCACGCAAACAAACTCACCAATAACAACTTCAATAACACAGCAGCTAACCCGACACCGCCTCCCATGGCTCGACCACCACCCGACCCCTCACTCCGGCCAGTTCGCCATCTCCTCCTCCTTTCCTCCTCCTTCTTCTCCACTTAGCCACACCACCATGGCCATCAAACCGCCATCACCACCAACCATTCCACCTTTCCGGCCACCATGCCCCTTGTGCGCGCACGGGCGGTACAGCGCCGTCGCTGGCCGCACACCGGCGTGTCGACCTCCTACATGGCTGGGAGCACCCCTGGGTTAGGTCCCCTGACGTCCACCATCCTCCGGGACGCGCCGTCGAGGCAATTCGTGCGTTTTGCATGACGTCCCGTCGTGACGCGCGCGGGATCGAGTTCATTTTGGCGTTCCGTCGCAGCGACTTCGCACACATTTTCCTGGAAATTCGACCGTTGGATCGGCAATTTATTTGCTCCGTCGCAATCTCGGTATATCCACTTCATCCCTGTCAATTTTCGTCTGTTAATTTTATCGTTTGATACATCAAAACCGGCCACCAAGTTGACCGTTTAAATTGTATTAAATTTGGACAGTTTCGCGGGGCCAACTTCGTCAGCTTGTATCTCCTCCACCGCAGCTCCGTTTGGCGTGCTACCAGTGCCGGAGCGAAGCTGGTATAACCCTCTTGCTACCCCTCCAGTTTCGTTTCATTGTGAGCTTGTTTGATTTGTTGAATTCGACGCCAAAGTTGGCCGTCCGAATTCGTAATTTTCAACTTGTAAAATTCTATTTTTGAACATGGGACTCCAGATTTTATTTCTGACACCACCAGTAGACTTGTGGCGTCGTTCTGGCATATTTTTATATAATATTTGTTATATTTGGAGAACGTGGGCCCTGGCACATTTTTCGGTGCAAAGTGGGTCCCACATTCTGGGTCAACGGGACTTTTTGATGCCGGCTCATCGGAATCCAATTCCGGATATACCGTTGAGTTTGTATCGTCATTCTGGACTCGTTGACATATAATTTGCTAGGTTTTGGTGGACATTGGATCCGGCACGTATTTCGGTGCAAGTCGAATACTAATATCCGGGTCAACGGGTCATTTTGAGATCGGCTCATCGGAATCCAATTCTGGAGATACCGTTGAGTTCGTATCATCATTCTGGACTCGTTGACAGGTAGTTTGCTAAGTTTTGAGAACATTGACTCCGGCACGCATTTCCGTGCAAACCGAAATTCTAAGTTCTGGTCAACGGACCAAATTGAGATCGGGTCAACGGAATCCAATTCTGGAGATACCGTTGGGTTCGTATCGTCATTCTGGTTTCGTGGACATATAAGTTATTATATTTTATAGACTAGTTTTCTTGCACATTTTTCGGTGAAAAACGGCTCCGACACGGACACCATTTTGACCCGAAATTACCTTTTTGCCCTTGTGTCCAAATTGGACCGTTGGATAGGCTATCCTAGCTAATTTGACCATTCTGGACACGTTGGCGATGTTTATTTCATCGTCCGACAATGTTTGTTGATAGTTTCTCTGAGTTTAGCCTCTTTATAATTAATTAATAATTAATTCATATAATGTTCGTATTTCGGGATTAGTACAACGAAACTGAGATCAGCCAATTCCAGTGATCTCACATCGCTGAAATTGATAAGTTGGACACATGGATCACTATAATAAGATTATCAATCTTACCGATAATCTTCTTATCTCGATTTGTGTGTCGTAAGTTTCGACGTACAAATAACGAAGTACACTTTATATTAGACTAGAATTGACCCTGTTTGACCCAAAGTCAACTGTAAGTCAACACTTGACCTAGTTTGACTAGATTATTGACCGAAGTCGACCTAGGGTTGTTTTGACTTAAAAGAACCTAGGATAATGTAGATTGGTTATAGAGATTCATTTATTACAACTTGAACACCTTGTAACATGTGTTGCTTTAAATAGGACTCTGTGGCTTCAGTCGGACCCCCTATACTTATCAGCTGTTCAGGTTATCAGGCGAGTACATTCTCTGATCATTTCATATCCTGCTTAGAATTATTTTCTGCATTAAATTACTTTGCTTGTACTGTCACGTTGGTCACACGGATTGGTACTATACGGATCCCCACTTGAGATGTTATCCTTAGGGAGCATCGGGTACTACATGTTCTGCGCATTTTACTTACATGTCGTATCACTATGCTTCACAGATTCTTCGATCACTTGTGACATATACTCTTATGATCACAGAGTCTCCTAGAATCCCCATTTTTGGGACTACTATGAACCACCCTTCGGGGGCTTATCACCTTTCGGAGGCTTATCACCTTTCGGAGGCTTATCACCTTTCGGGGGCTTATCACCTTTCGGAGGCTTATCACCCTTCGGGGGCTGTACATAGTATCATAACATAACCTGTTTGGATCCTTGTGTACTGATTGGGGGTACGGAAGAGTAGAAGTAGACATGTGAATAATACCCAAGTAGTATCTTATCAGAATCTCTTCCATAGTGTCTTATCAGAATCTTCTATGTCATTTACATGTCTATATTGTACTCTGACTCACTAGCCACATGTTAGTTCTCTATTTATAGTAGATATTCTATTACAGCTCTCTCTCTATTTACATACAGCATTTCTTTCAGTACTTGTATCTTACTTTACTGCATGATTATATTTTTTAACCTGCTATGAACTGTTGAGATGTATTGTACTCGCTCCTATCCTGACTGGACCTGTTGATAAATTTTACAAATGGCCTGGGATTGCCTGCTAGCCTAGAGGAGACACAGTAGAGGTTGTTTAGGTAGTTATTTTATTTTGTCTGGAGTTGTATTTACTTTGTGGATTACTGTATTTGAGTTTTGAGATGTATTTCTGGGTTTATGTATCTTAGACACTTAGACTTCTATCTCCTGTATTTATTTTGGATTTCATGTTTTATCTATCCTTATCATACTTTACCTTAGATGTGATTGAGTTTATATCTGCTATGTCATCCCCATTCGGGGAGTATAAACTGTTTATCCTTATACTGCTAGATGCATGAGACCTAGGACAGCGTTCTACCGCCGACACTACGGTGTAGGCTGGGCGTTGTTACGTTCTCGTGCCCTTACTCTAGGGTGCGGGTCGTGACACGTTTTTAGTGGTGGCCCATACAGGTCGAGTTTATGTAGTGGTATTCGAACTAGAGTACCACTACAGCCTGCAGTAGGAATAGGATATATTTTTGAAGATACTCAATCACAATTAGGATCCCTTGAGAGATTCCTGGGACGACCCTTGAGAATCTTGTTTAACTCCGATTTGAAAACTCTTTTTTCCTTGATTTGATTTATCTTTACTTTCTGTTGTTGAATTTGATTTTGATGTATTATTATTGAATTTGAGTTTGTATTTATTGATTTTGATGAAGATTGTGGAATTTTGAATCTTGATGTTAGCTGTAGCATCTGAGTTTGTAGTTATATGATTTGAAGGATTTTGTTCATTTCTGAATTTTGATGTTCGTTGATAAATTTGAATTTTTTTTTGGTATTCATTGTTGATTTAATTTAATTTTTGGCAAGATGAAATTATATGGGCTAGGTCATCTAAGTTATGGAAATCTTGTCTTCTATAGTCACATTAGCCAGCATGGTGAGGACATATAGTCTGACTTTGGATATATTTCTCGGGTGTGGGAATTTAAGGTTTTTGCAGCCAAGCTAGCGGCATCGCGAAAATGTTAAATACCATGATTCTAGAGGTATGTGCATAAGTCAAGGACTCTGTGATTATCGTAGCCTTGCTTACTAGTATGACGAGGATTTAGAGTACCATGATTTTGTATAGACGCATATAATTATCAGATTGTACCTTAAATGTTTTCGAACATGTTTTTGCTACTTTTGTTTCAGCCATTCAAAAAAAAGAGAATTATTGTTGTTTTATTTTGTTTTGTTTCTCATTGTTTACTTAGGAGTAGCTTGTGTAACTTCTTACCATAAAATTCTTCTCAATACAATGAATCGATGATTTTGCTAGACTTTATCTTAGATTTGATATTATAGCTATGGTTTCAAAATGGTTCTTTCTTTAAACAGATAAGCAGAACAAATTTTATTGTTATTTTCTTCTTGCTATTATTCTTGTATTAAATAATAATAAAACTGTCTTGATTACGTCAATCACCTGCTTGCAATCTTGGTAGGGATCTAAATGTTAGTCTTAACGTAGAATTAATTTTTATGTTGGGACATGAGAATATATGAGTATATTTATATAGTGGACACTTTTCTGACACGTATGCATGCTACACTTTTATTTTCACCTATCTAAATACAAATTTATATGTTGCTGATGTTAAATTGTCAGAACCCCAATATTTCTGGTTTTCTGCTTTTTCCAGTTTAAAGTCGTAGTTCAAATATAAATTTCATATTATTAGTTTTGTCTACATCACTGCACATGTATGTTATACGTAGGGTTCCAATTCAAAAAAATTAGTTAAGTTATGTTAAATTCGTCAAATCTAAGACTATGTACATATTAACCCTTAATACTGAATTCCAAATGTTTAGTTCAAATTGCAGTTTATTTTCTTAAATATAATATTTAGAGCTGTGTA
Source organism: Iris pallida (assembly GCA_029216955.1). NCBI lineage: Eukaryota > Viridiplantae > Streptophyta > Magnoliopsida > Asparagales > Iridaceae > Iris > Iris pallida. The sequence goes on from JANAVB010001399.1 coordinate 9,786,702, forward strand.
CATTATTGTATGTAGGGATATAAATTTAGGTTTCATATTCTCACATGTTAGTTCGTGATAAACATTGGGTTGGTTTGATGTTCAAATTTTTCTAAAATTCTGAAAACTGAATACATGTTAACATTTTTTTCATTGATTTCAAATGTCTAGTTCAATTTCAGAATTAATATGTAATATTGAACTGTATGCGTAGATAGATGTATGAATAGTATGTTAGGGTTTCTTCTCTATCATGTTAGGATATTGGAAGCATTGAATTAGTTGTGATTTTTTTTTTCAAAACCCTAAAACCCGAGACTGCATTGTGTTAATATTACACTGGTTAAATGTTAGCTTATTTTCAGATTTTGTATGTAAATGCTGAACTAAAACTGGGTTTAACCTTTTAATACTAAGCTATAACCCTGTACAAGGACACACACACACACCCTAACTTAGTATACACTGTCATGAAACCTAACCCTTCCTCTCTATGTTATGATTATATATCTAGATAGATATATATAGAGCTTAGGCATACATGTTATAATATATATAGATACATAACTAAGTCTCTATTATATATATATATATATATATATATATATATATATATATATATATATATATATATATATATATATATAAAATAGAGACTTAGTTATGTATCTATATATATTATAACATGTATGCCTAAGCTCTATATGTTATGATTATATATATATATATATATATATATATATATATATATATATATATATATATATATATATATATATATATATATATATATATATATATATATATATATATATATATATATATATATATATATATTTTATCTATATATATTTTATCTATATATATTTATCTATATATATCTATATATATATATATATATATATATATATATATATATATATCTAATATATATATATATATATATATATATATATATATATATATATATATATATATATATATTATAACCCTTCCTCTCTATGTTATGATTATATATCTAGATAGATATATATAGAGCTTAGGCATACATGTTATAATATATATAGATACATAACTAAGTCTCTATTTTATATATATATATATATATATATATATATATATAAAATATATATATATATATATATATATATATATATATATATATATATATAAAATATATATATATATATATATTTTATATATAATATATATATATATATATATATATATATATATATATATATATATATATATATATATGGTTAGCCATGCATGTTATGATCAAATGAGTTGTGTATTGTAGATTGTTTAACCAATATGCCATGATTAGTGTAACTTGATAGTTATTGTTTGAAACCCAATCCTCTTATACACTTTCATGTATATTCACATACACACACGAACCACATAACATTACACAATGCTAGGTTTTTCCTCTCTAACGCTCTCTATATATTGTGATTGGATTTCAATGCAAGTGATTTTCAATTCCTTAATTTTGAATTTGATTTTTCTGTACCCTTTTAGATGATTGGTAGTTACCTTTCTTTATTTTTTTTTTTGATAAGCACCAGTTTTCACATAGGATGGTAGACTGCCTTACAGTTTTGATGGTTTGTTGTTTCTGTAACTTCTCTAGTTTAGCACCCTAGATTGCTTGTGTGTTTTGATACCCTATGACCGTTTTGGTTAGTATGACTAGTATACCTAGATGAGACTTTACTACAACCGTATGCTATGACCCTGTACGTCGTCCTTTTGATCACATGATTTGTTTTAATCTGGGACTTTGATTGTGGGGGTTTGACCTAGAGGGAGTATGGACATTTTAATTTCGAGGACGAAATTTTTATAAGGTGGGTAAGATGTGAGCACCCTGAATTTCGGGTTGATTTTTTTTATTTTTTTTATTTTATTTTCTGATTGATTGGTTTTGATAAATAATTTCATCCTTTTATTTTTCCTTAAGTGTACTTTCCCGTGCCTTTGATATTTGGAGTGTCAGGGATGTTCAACTCTGGAAATCTTCTTCACGAGTTTTGGAGTGGACAGGATTACCTTCATGATGGTATATAGTGTCCCACTCAAACTTGTTCCCTTGTGCTCTTTTTGCTTCGCTGAACTTCTGGTCGAATTAGACCATTTGATCATTAATTATTTTTCCCACTCTTTTCCTTGATCATTATTAGCACGTTACCGTGACTTTTAATTTGGAGCGCAAGACCTGTCAGTTTCTTGAAACCAACTCCTCATTGATGATCTACTCGAGACGCTCGTCACCTATAACCTTCGTGTCCCACTCAGACACGCCATCTTGTGCCCCAATTGCTTTGCACAACTTTTCTGACACGTGATCCGATTTTATTTCACTCCACGGTGTCACATTTATCTTCCAACTCGATTTGTGGGTCCCCTGTCGACCAAAACCAGTCAGCCCCAACTATGGACATGGCCCACATTGAGCCTACTACCCGTCCGCCACTTGTGTCCCATTTATTGGAACCCCCATGTGCTACTTATTTACCTATGATCAACAACACCTAATTTTAATTCGATTTTTGCTCAATGTCCGATTTGATCCAATCCGACTCCACCGAGTCCAGTCCCGCTTTGTGTTGCCCTCCATCATGGCGCCCTCAAAATTCTTGCCCAAAAATATTTAGTACTCATTTTACCTATTTTTAAATATTTAATGGGAAATTTTCCATTGATTTATTTCCCTTGGAATAACCTATTTCTCCATTTATTCTTAGCCATAGATCTCCCTATATTAATCCCATCCATTAATTCTCCGTGAAACTTTTTCCAATCCCCTCACAGCCAACTAGCCGGCCCTAACTCCAATGGACAACATTTCTCTCTCTCTCTCTCTCTCCTTAATTGTTCTTCTCTCTCTCCTTCCTTTTCTTTTCATGCAAACAAACTCACCAACAACAACTTCAATAACACAGCAGCTAACCCGACACCACCTCCCATGGCTCGACCACCACCCGACCCCTCACTCCGGCCACCTTGACCGAGCCCCCTGGCCGGCCAGCTCGCCATCTCCTCCTCCTTCCCTCCTCCTTCTTCTCCACTTAGCCACACCACTGTGGCCATCAAACCGCCATCACCACCAACCATTCCACCTTTCCAACCACCACCTTCACATCATGGCGCCACCTTAGCCCGCCACCCACGTTTGCCGTGCCTCCTCCGGTCCAGGATGGCCGCGCAGCCGTGCACGTTGCACAGTGCAGCGCACTGTTTCTCGCGCGCATCAGCCGCGCGCCCCTTGCGCGCGTACGGGCGGTGCAGCGCCGCCGCTGGCCGCACACCGGCGTGTCAACCTCCCACGTGGCTGGGCGCACCCCTGGGTTAGGTCCCCTGACGGCCACCGTCCTCCGGGACGCACCGTCGAGGCGATTCGTGCGTTTTGCACGACGTCCCGTCGTGACGCGCGCGGGATCGAGTTCATTTTGGTGTTCCGTCGCAGCGACTTCGTACGCATTTTCCCGAAAATCCGACCGTTGGATCGATGATTTCTTCGCTCCGTCGCAATCTCGGTATATCCACCTTCATCTTTGTCAATTTTTGTCCGTTAATTTTATCGTTTGATATATCAAAACCGGCCACCAAGTTGACCGTTTAAATTGTATTAAATTTGGACAGTTTCGCGGGGCCAACTTCGTCAGCTTGTATCTCCTCTACCGCAGCTCCGTTTGGCATGCTACTAGTTCCAGTGCGAAGCTGGTATCACCCTCTTGCTACCCCTCCAGTTTCGTTTCATTGTGAGCTTGTTTGATTGGTTGAATTCGACGCCAAAGTTGGCCGTCCGAATTCATAATTTCCAACTTGTAAAATTCTATTTTTGAACACGAGACTCCAGATTTCATTTCTGACACCACCAGTAGACTTGTAGCGTCGTTCTGGCATGTTTTCAAATAAAATTTGTTAGATTTGGAGAACGTGGGCCCTGGCACATTTTTCGGTGCAAAGTGGGTCCCACATTCTGGGTCAACGGGACTTTTTGACGCCGGCTCATCGGAATCCAATTTCGGATATACCGTTGAGTTCGTATCGTCATTCTGGACTCGTTGACATATAATTTGCTAGGTTTTGGTGGACATTAGATCCGACACGCATTTCGGTGCAAGTCGGATACCAATATCCGGGTCAACGGGTCATTTTGAGATCGGCTCATCGGAATCCAATTTCGGAGATACCGTTGAGTTCGTATCATCATTCTGGACTCGTTGACAGGTAGTTTGCTAAGTTTTGAGAACATTGACTCCGGCACGCATTTTCGTGCAAACCGGAATTCCAAGTTCTGGTCAACGGATCAAATTGAGATCGGGTCAACGGAATCCAATTCTGGAGATACCGTTGGGTTCGTATCGTCATTCTGGTTTTGTGGACATATAATTTATTGTATTTTATAGACTTATTTTTTTGCACATTTTTCGGTGCAAAACGGCTCCGACACGGACACCGTTTTGACCCGAAATTACCTTTTTGCCCTTATGTCCAAATTGGACCGTTGGGTAGGCTATCCTAGCTAATTTGACCATTCTGGACACGTTGGCGATGTTTATTTTATCGTCCGACAATGTTTGTTGATAGTTTCTCTGAGTTTAGCCTCTTTATAATTAATTAATAATTAATTCATATAATGTTCGTATTTCGGGATTAGTACAACGAAACTGAGATCAGCCAATTCCAGTGATCTCACATCGCTGAAATTGACAAGTTGGACACGTGGATCACTATAATAAGATTATCAACCTTACCGATAATCTTCTTATCTCGATTTACGTGTTGTAAGTTTCGACGTACAAATAACGAAGTACCCTTTATATTAGACTAGAATTGACCCTGTTTGACCCAAAGTCAACTGTAAGTCAACACTTGACCTAGTTGACTAGATTATTGACCGGAGTCGACCTAGGGTTGTTTTGACTTAAAAGAACCTAGGATAATATAGATTGGTTATAGAGATTCATTTATTACAACTTGAACACCTTGTAACATGTGTTGCTTTAAATAGGACTCTGTGGCTTCAGTTGGACCCCTATACTTATCAGCTGTTCAGGTTATCAGGCGAGTACATTCTCTGATCATTTCATATCCTGCTTAGAATTATTTCCTGCATTAAATTACTTTACTTGTACTATCACGTTGGTCACACGGATTGGTACTATACGGATCCCCACTTGAGATGTTATCCTTAGGGAGCATCGGATACTACATGTTCTGTGCGTTTCACTTACATGTCGTATCACTATTCTTCACAGATTCTTCGATCACTTGTGACATATACTCTTATGATCACAGAGTCTCCTAGAATCCCTATTTTTGGGACTACTATGTACCACCCTTCGGGGGCTTATCACCTTTCGGAGGCTTATCACCTTTCAGAGGCTTATCACCTTTCGGGGCTTATCACCTTTCGGAGGCTTATCACCCTTCGAGGGCTGTACATAGTATCATAACAACCTGTTTGGATCCTTGTGTACTGATTTGGGGTACGTGGGAGTAGAACTAGACATGTGAATAATACCCAAGTAGTATCTTATCAGAATCTCTTCCATAGTGTCTTATCAGAATCTCCTATGCAATTTACATGTCTATATTGTACTCTGACTCACTAGCCACATGTTAGTTCTCTATTTATAGTAGATATTCTATTACAGCTCTCTCTCTCTGTTTACATACAATATTTCTTTCAGTACTTGTATCTTACTTTACTGCATGATTATATTTTCTAACCTGCTATGAACTGTTGAGATGTATTGTACTTGCTCCTGTCCTGACTGGACCTGTTGATAAATTTTACAGATGGCCTGGGATTGCCTGCTAGCCTAGAGGAGACACAGTAGAGGTTGTTTAGGTAGTTATTTCATTTTGTCTGGAGTTGTATTTACTTTGTGGATTACTGTATTTGAGTTTTGAGATGTATTTCTGGGTTTATGTATCTTAGACACTTAGACTTCTATCTCCTGTATTTATTTTGGATTTCATGTTTTATCTATCCTTATCATGCTCTACCTTAGATGTGATTGAGTTTATATCTGCTATGTCACCCCCATTCGGGAGTATAAACTGTTTATCCTTATACTGCTAGATGCATGAGACCTAGGACAGTGTTCTACCACCGACACTGCGGCGTAGGCTGGGCGTTGTTATGTTCTCGTGCCCTTACTCTAGGGTGCGGGTCGTGACAATATAAACCAACATCTCTCTCTCTCTCCTCCATAACTTTTCATTTATTTCTTTCTTCTTCTCCATAACTCCTCCTACCTACCAGACCCTAGGCAAGTGCAACTTGCTTCATGGATCTCAAGTTTTATTGTTTCATTCTCTTCTTTACTTGATTCTAAGCCTCTTTAGAACTTAAATTTTTGGTTTTGATGGATGAATTCTTGTAGATCTAAGTTTGTAACTTTTCAGTTTTTTATGGTTTTCCTCTTTTTAACCTTGTTATTTTCGAGATCTAATTGCTTTATATTGTAGGAAATTCAATTCTACACAATTTGGACCCTTGGAAGTCTCAATTTGACTTGTTTTGAGGAAGTTGTGGCCTTTGGAGTTCATGGATTCAACCAAGCATTTTATGCTGGTTGGGAAAGATGAACAGTGTGCGCGTGCGCATATTAGTGCTGTGCCATCTCAGTTGTGCGCTTATTTGCACCGCACCATCTCGATTGCGCAGGATCATTAGCGTCGAGCTATCTCAGTTGTGTGTGCCCCTTGGCGCCGTACAATACGAGTGCACGCGCACCACCTGGTGTTGTGCTATACCTAATATTTCTTCTTCTTTTTCCTTTCTCAGGTTCATCATAATATTTCTAAATCTTATATAATGCTGAATTGTAAAGAATAAATTAAATTAGGACCAAAGGAGATTGATACTGCCTTCTATCATTTTCTGAAATGCATACTTTGTTTGTCTATATAACCCTAGTCTACTGATTCATAAGATTAAGATTATCTTTTACTAGTTTTAAGAACATCTAATAATATTTCGGACAACAACTAATTATTATACCCTGATGATATTGAAAATATTATTATACAATGATAGGCTAGCTAATAACCAAAATGACTTTCATATCCATAGAGTACAAGTCGAGTTATGGTTTTGTATTTCTATTTCTAAGTAGGTGGGGCCAACTAAGTAAACATATATACATCATGATGTTCAAAGGGCTGATTATAACTTAGTCTCTTAATGTTCCAGCTTAATCATACACTTGGGTATATTTATCCGCAATATTGAATGGGAAATATATATCTATATTATATATAATATATATATATATATATATATATATATATATATATATATATATATATATATATTTTGCGGATATATATATATATATATATATATATATATATATATAATATATATATTATATATTTATCCGCCACCTACTTAGAGATAAATATATATATATATATATATATATATATATATATATATATATATATATATAATATATATATATATAACCTTTTCCCATCCAAAGGGGGAAACGTCGCCATTAAGCTAGACATGGAAAAAGCTTACGACCGTCTAGACTGGCAGTTCATGATTTGGGTGTTCCGAAGATTTGGGTTCTCGGAGAAGTGGATAGACATCAACTTCAAATCCAATAGCAACTCTTGGTTCTCCACGATCATCAACAGGCAAGATACTGGGCTCTTCAAATCCAGCAATGGGGTTCATCAGGGGGACCCTCTTTCCTCTATCATCTTCATCATCGCAGCCGAAGCGCTCAGCAGAAACCTTAATAGCATGGCTAACACCCCCCAGATTCCACCACTTCCACACTACCACCGGCTGTCCTCTAATTACTCATCTGGCATACACCGATGACATCCTCATCTTCTCATCCGGCGATGTCGGATCGGTAGAGGTAGTCTGTAGTATGCTCAAGAGTTACACCAGATGCTCTGGCCAACAAATCAATACAAAGAATAGCGTCATCTACACCCATCACAAAGTTGACAGGAGCCACTCGACTTCCCTCGCCAACCTAACCTCATTCTCAATTGCATTTCCGCCGTTCTCCTACCTGGGGTGCCCGCTAGTGTACGGTAAATCTAACTCAGGTATCTTCGACGACTTGGTGAACAAAATCAAAACAAAAATTGCGGGATGGCACAATGCGACCCTATCTTCGAGCGTCAAGATGATCCTTCTCAAACACATCCTATCCTCCATCCCCATCTACACCTTGGCCGTGTGTGCCCCCCCTCAAGAAGGTTATATCCTCGTTAGAGTCCCTCTTTGCCAGCTTCTTTTGGAGGCACAGGGACGGTAAAGACAAGTACCATTGGGCCAGTTGGGATACCATGGCCAAACCAACCGAAATGGACGGCCTAGGCTTCAGCAGACTTGCCTATATCATCGACGCCTGCTCAATGAAGCTGTGGTGGAAAGTCTGATCGGAAAACTCCATTTGGACTATATTCATGAAGGCTAGATACTTCCGTCACTCTCACCCTGCGATAGCCGTCGACAACAATCGCTCTTCTGCATCCTGGCGACGGATCCTCCACGGCCGACACCTCGCAGAACCCATCATCCACCTACAGATCGACAACGACAGATCGTCGCTCCGCCATGAATGCTGGCTCGGTAATGTTCTCCTCCAACCTTCTGTTGTCGCCCCCTCCCCAATTGCACCATCCGAGATTTATGGACTGCGGCTCCGGTGTAGAGATAGGACTTGGTCAGAGAGTGGCTATGTCCGGCGACGTCGGCTGTCCTCGCCACCGCAGACGTATAGATCAATGACATCCCCGACGCTCTGACATGGGTCGCCATGCCCGGGGCACCTTCGCGTTGGCCTCCGCCAGGCGTATGATGAGAGGACCTGACGCGACTTCTCCGCTGATCGCCCCTTTTTGGCATTCTTACATCCCCAACAAATGGTCATTCCTATCTGGAGAGCTCACCACAGGAAGCTCCCCACCGACGATCCCTCACCTCCATCGGCTACAGACTTGCCTCTAAGTGTCATTGCTGCAATTTGTACCACTCAGAAACCGCCGAACACATCCTGATCTTCAGTGACCTCGCCACTCAGACGTGGTCCAACCTCTCACCTCGTTGCGAACTTGATCACCGTGTTAGGGGTCTCAACGATCTCCTCGACAGCTGGGGCAAATCACATGGCCTTCAGATCGTCACGACCGCCGAAATTTAGGTTCTTTGGAAGAACCGCAACAAACATATACAAGGGGCACCAATACAACCCATCTCAGCTGATCTGGGAGGTCCTTCACCAGAGTCTTAAGAGCAGCAGACGCTGCACACACTGCCCGGACAGTTTTTGGACAGTGCTGTCCTAACTTGAGGTCCGGGCCAACTAGTCTTGCTGGCTGCACACGACCTCCTTTTGGCATTTCTTGTGTTTTTGGCGTTGATCGCTTTTACTTGTATAGGTTTCGACATTTTGCGCCTGATACATCAATAAAGTTTCACCTTAAAAAATATATTATATATATATATAACCATTGTAGTGAATTTATGAACTCATGTCGATAAATTGTACCGTTGCCCTATTTCTTGTGTCCGTACCATTGTGTCCGTGTTCTACCATTTCATACGTGTGTGTATATATATAATATATAATAATCAGTATTTTTGTTAATTAAATCCTGAATAATAACCAAACAGACAAGCCTAACACATGACATCAATTATTTCCATGTGTAGACGTATCCATGTTGTGTCCCGCAATTACCCGTGTCAACTTGTCCAAATTTCTTTGGACACACGTGTCCGTATCGCATCATTATTAAGGTTAAATTCCTAATCAATTTTATATACCAAAATTGGTAATATAAAGAACAAAATTTGAAAGTATGAATAATTTGATATAGAAAAGAAGAGGGCTTGCCTGGAAAAGCTTTGGATTTGGGAACTAGGGCTTGACCTTGGTGGATTTGGGGATTTAGGTTTTGCTCCTCATTTTCTTCCTCTTCCTCCAATTTCTTCTTCTTCTTCATTATCTTCTTCTTCTTCTTCCTTATCTCTCTCTTTTTTTGAAAGAGGGGGTTTGGGTTTTGTGATAGGGATGAAGATGATGATGGTGATGTTGGAGGTGATGTTGATGGAGATGGAGATGATGGAGGGGGCCACAAGGGGAGGCCGCCGGCGGGTAGAGGGGGCAGGCCGGCCGCCGCCGCGGGCGTGGGTGCACAGCATGAGTAGAGAGATGGAGAGGGGAAAGAGGGTTGAGAGAGGGAGTGAGAGAGATAGAGAGAGTGAGACAGAGAGAGTGAGAGAGAGAGAGTGAGAGAGGGATCGGTTGAGAGGTTGGGAGCCCTCTCTAAATATCCATAAATAATTATTACATTCTAATAATGAAAAGTCTAATATACCCCTTCCTCTTCATGCAAGAGGACACCTATCCTTCCTATATAATTAAATGACACATGTATGCATATGTGTCCAAATGAGATTTGAAATAGCACAAATTGTCTAAGGGTTTATTTGTAAATTATTTTAGAAAGTTTTAAATAAATACCTATAAAGACTTTATTTATAAAATTAAAACATAAAATACTTATATTTTTTTAAGACTTTAATAATGAATAATGTTAGAAATAATGTAGTTTACAGAAAGAGAAAAGAAAAAGAAAACTAATTCAAAGAATGTATTACCTGAATACCATGTTACGAAATGTGACTATGACACTTTACCCACCTTTCAAAAATTTCGTCCTCGAAATTTAAATTTAAAGTAAGCTTTTCAAAATCAATTATAGAGAAAAACAAAATATTCAACCAACCTTACAGAGATGAAGTGTAATATTTCTAAACGAAATATTTTCAAACTCACTTTCATTAAAAGTTTTATGAAAATTGGGAAAGTATGAAGATATTTGAAATCATCAATGGAACTTCCAAAAATCAATAAAATTGTCAAATATCATAATAGTGTGTCTTCTTTAGAAAAAAATCATATTCCTCATTTCTCGTGTTCTGACATGATAATAGTAATCTTGTGCCTCGCCACCGCGCACATGGCAGCAATCAAGATACTATTTCCCTATCATGATTTGCTGATAGCCATAGAATGAGTAGGAATTATGATTTTGAAGTAGCTTTACACGTTAGGGTATGCTTGAAAATTCAAAAAAATACTTAAGAACTAGTACTTAGAAGTCTTTTTTTTCTTTTATATAAGTATCAAAGTACTATACAATCATAATATAAAATCTTTTGACAAAATTAGTAGAGAAATCTCATGTATCTATATTATCAAAAACACTTAATATCATTTTAAATTATTTAGGACACTAGAGTTTTCAAATCCAAACGGTAGTAAAGCAAAATCAAAATATTAATATTAATTTTCAAAATATATCACGGAAGAATTGTGTCTTGATCCCCAAATTTTATTAATTCTTGAATCATGTTTCGAGAATATATGCCTCGTCCGTCCAGATGGCTGCAACAATTTCTTATCATTCAATTGATTGACTGCAGATGTCACTGCATCATCGAATCAGTTGAAAGATTTTCGGGTTCTTAACACAATTAAATAAACAAATATTCATTCACAAAAAAAATCAATCACAGAAAGTCCAAAAATATTGTTTTACAAGAATTCCAATGAACACTTAATAAGAAATGCATATCTAGATATTTGGATGGAAAACGATTCCCAAAACTCAGGGGTACTACTAGAACGGAATTGGATTTAAAAGAGAAGATAAAATTCTAGATTTCAAATCGACAAACCTTGGATGAAACAAGAAAATTAAGAAATTTCAAAAAGCTAGGGAATTGTGAAAATAGATATATGAAATTTGATAAGGAAGGAACGAGTCAGATTTAGGAAGGGATAATATCAAAATACTGAGGAGTCAAACTATACTTTAGAAGCTATATACAATATTATATGTAACATATTTTACGCCTGCATCTTAAGCAAAATACTATTATTACTAACTTACCCAATAGTTGTTCCAAGTTACCTTTATATATATGCTCATCCCCCAAACATACTACATACAATCTAAATAAAACCTTAGATCATCTGCATGTTGGCTATGTGATCCTTATTCCTTTACTATTCTAATATATATAATAGCAAGATAAATCTGAATCCCAAGTTCGCTAAGGGTACAAAATTCAAGGTCCTTAAAGAACTTTTTGAAATCCTTCTATGAGCTACTCTAGTAAAAATACTTGTCTAATTATCTATGAGTTACTTGATCTAAATTTTTCGAGCCATGTCTATCTTTATACTACCCATGGTTTCCTGAATATTATCTACATCCTTAATGGTAGTCATAGGTTAGTATTTTAAACTGTGTAATCACTATAGAAAATCCATTAGGTAAGGATCTCTAGAATGAAATACAGTCTAGGGATGAAACTTGTGGAATATTCCAAAATCAATGGTTCTTTGTAGGCTTTTCCTAAGAACATGTCTTAGGTTCTATAGCTTAACCTATATAGGTTTACTCAAAAGCTTGATTTCAATCCTATCCTAGGTTTTCTATTTTTCGAGACCTGCATGGGCCACCACTAAAAGACGTGTCACGCCCCGCTCCCAAAATACGGCGAGCCGAGTACGTAACACCATCCCCAGGCTATACGCCATACGAATACTCCAGTTTCCATATTTGCGATTGTCGCCCGTACAGCTCCAGGATGGATTACCACAGGTCACAGGGTACATAATACAAATAATTTAACAATTTATTCTAGGACATTCTAAACTAAATAGAAAATTTTATTATACTACCGATTACAACCATTAACCCAATACAAAATACATTACCAGCTACAAAATTTTACTAGCCGATACCAGGTCGACCTCCTCTTTGTCTTATTCATTTAGCTTCTCTTCAGTGTGCATTTGCATTCTCTCTTGATCTTATCAAAACCTAGTGAACAAAACTAGGTCGTCAATACGACGAGCAAGCCCTCAGTCAAAGGAGTAAAGTAGGTAAGGTAAGATGATAAAATTATCGAAATTGAACCGGAGGAAAGGATAATTTTAATATATTTACTGATAAAAATTTCTTAGGATATTTGCATCTTTTTCTATAAGAATTCAAATGTCAGGTATAAATGTGTAAACCTCAGACAAATCGTATGCAAATGCAATATTTAGATAAACACTTCTGAATCACACAACTTCTATTATCTCAACAATAATCCCATTTATCCGGGATCAGGCTTATACTTAATAGGCGGTGCTTCGATTTATTCGTCCCATTAGTATCAGGAATCACATAATAATGTGATATAATCAGGATAACACATGAGTTATTTTTTGAGTTATCAGAATCAAGTGTTATAACAATTGTCGTATGACTTGAAATTTTTTTAGAATATCGGAACCAGGCTACATTGGATATTACAGGGCCAAATTCGGAGATTCGAAATCCAATGAAAAGGAAATAGGAAAGTGAGTTAAGCCTCACCTCGGACATCGTATGGCCGTACGAATAGACATAAAATAACTAATCAGTTTTTAAAATATAGTTGTTGTAAAGAATTCAAAGGGGTGATCCAAAGGTTTCTCTCCCATCCCAATGCAATTCTAACCAAAATATAACTTAATTAAAATTTGTATCTCATTTTTCGTGTGATAGGAAACACACTTAAACGAGAATAAAGTTAAGCAGGAGATTCCGTCTTAGCGGAATAAAATGTCAACTAGAATTTGTGTGCCTAAGGCAACACTTTCAAGGATTTCAGGATCAAGGTTGTATTAGGGATTTGAATCTATTTTAGAAAATAGATTCTGATTATTTCGATTGCAAAAATAGCTAACTCTGGAATGTCTTTAAAAAAATTTGACAGTCTCCTTTATTTTGGAGTCCAAAACTTTTACAAAAGTAATAAAACACACCCGGAGCAACCCTCCGTAGAAATTCTGGGTACGCCGACCCCTTCGGTGGAGTAACTCTCAACACCGAAAAATCTTACGCAAGTTTATATATATAATTAAAATAGAAATTTTTTACCTTAGCAAGCAAGTTATTTTCTTTATTTACTATTGCAGTTTGCCATCTTTCATATTATTCAAGTTCAAGCATCACAATTGGCTAGAGATAATAATCAATCCAAATTAGAAAATCTACGCATAAAAAATGAATTAGCAAACTAGAAAGTATTCGTAAGGTATTGGTTATTAGAACAAATAGGGTAATGTGTCCAACCTCCGTTTTATAGGAATAAATAATATTTCCAATTTTGATCTCAAAGTTAGTTTCTAAATCAAGAATGATGGTATGTTAGTATATATATAATATAGGAACCCAACCTATCTCTCTCTAGTCTCTAATATATAAAACGAGCATAAGGATTTTGCAACTGCTGAATTTTATACTCACTCAATTTAAAATAAAACTTAACTAATTTAATACAATATGGTCTCAATAATTTAAGATATGATTTATGGGTATGTTATACCTAATATTTTCTTCTTCTTTTTTCCATTCTCAGGTTCATCATAATATTTCTAAAACTTACATAATGTGAATTATAAGGAATAAATTAAATTAGGACCAAAGGAGATTGATACGGCCTTGTATCATTTTCTGAAATGCATACTTGGTTTGTCTATATAACCCTAGTCTACTAATTCATAATATTAAGGTTATCTTTTACTAGTTTTAAGAACATCTAATAATATTCCGGACAACAACTATTATTATACCCTGATGATATTTTAAATATTATTATACAATGATAGGCTAGCTAATATAACCAAAATGACTTTCAGATCCATAAAGTGCATGTCGAGTTATGGTTTTGTATTTTATTTCTAAGTAGGTGGGGGCCAACTAAGTAAACATATAAACATCATGATGTTCAAAGGGGTGATTATAACTTAGTCTCTTAAGGTTCCAGCTTAATCATACACTTGGGTATATTTATCCCTAATATTGAATGGGATATATATACATAACCTTTGTACTAAACTTATGAACTCATGTCGGTAAATCGTACCATTGCTCTATTCCTTGTGTCCGTACCATTGTGTCCGTGTCCCACCATTTTATACGTGTGTGTATGTATATAATATATAATAATCAGTATTTTTGCTAATTAAATCTTGAATATTAACCAAACAAACAAGCCTAAACATGACATCAATTATTTCCTTGTGTCGACGTATCCATGTTGTGTCCCGCAATTACCCATGTCAACTTGTCTAAATTTCTTTGGACACACATGTCCGTATCGAATCATTATTAAGCTTAAATTCCTAATTAATTTTATATACCAAAATTGGTAATATAAAGAACAAAATTTGAAAGTATGAATAATTTGAGATAGAAAAGAAGAGGGCTTTCCTTGAAAAAACTTTGGATTTGGGAACTAAGACTTGATCTTGGTGGATTTGGGGTTTTTGGTTTGCTTCTCTTCTTCTTATTCCTCCAATTTCTTCTCTTCGTCATTATTCTTCTTCATCTTCCTTCTCTCTCTCTTTTTTTAAAGAGGGGGTTTGGGTTTTGGTGATAGAGATAAAGATGATGATGGTGATGTTGGAGGTATTGATGGTGATAGAGATGGAGATGAAGATGATGGTGGTGGGGAGGTGACCAACGGAGGAGGGGGCCACGGGAAGGCCATCGCGGTGGAGGGGACGGCCGGCCGCCGTCGTGGGCGGGTACGGGTGCGAGGCATGAGTAGAGAATAGGAAGGGGAAAGGAGGGTTGAGAGAGGGAATGAGAGATGGATAGACTAAAGAGAGAGAGAGAGAGAGAGAGAGAGAGAGAGAGAGAGAGGGCTCGGTTGAGAGGTTAGGAGCCCTCTCTAAATATCCAAAAATAATTATTGCATTCTAATAATGAAAAGTCTATTATACCCCTTCCTCTTCATGCAAGAGGACACCTATCCTTCCTATATGTAATTAAATGACACATGTATGCATATGTATCCAAGTAAGATTTGAAATGGCACAAATTGTCTAAGGGTTTATTTGTAAATTATTTTAGAATGTTTTAAATAAATACCTATAAAGACTTTATTTATAAAATTAAAATATAGAATACTTGTCATATTTTTAAGAGTTTAATAATGAATAATGTTAGAAATTAATGTAGTTTAGGAAAGAGAAAAGAAAAAGAAAACTAATTCAAAGAATGTATTACCTGAAAACCATGTTGTGAAATGTGACTATGACATTGGCCTAACTTGCGGCAACCAACATGAAACTTGTTAATATTGAGCACGATAGAGTTTGAGCATGTTTATGACTTGCCAGTATTGAACTTGACTTAACTTGAACATGATAATATGAACCCATCTTGATAATCCTTGATAGTGGACCGTCGAGGCGCACTCCTGACAACTACTCCTGACAAGTGATAAGTATACCTGACATGACATGTATAATCTTGATTGTTGTTACGGCTATTCATGTCTTGCTAGTGTAACTCTTGCCTTGACCCTGTGGTTGATTGTGCCTGTACAAGCTACATGTCTCGTCTTGCATCATATCTAGGACATGGATTTCTGGTTACCACGGTCAGAGATTCATAATGAATCTGACTAGGTTAATGACTAGATTGATCAAGTAGTTCATTTAGAGATATTTCCCAGTTACCGGCGATTCTGTTATCTAGGCCACACCAGTGGACTTGTAACATACCGACGAGTAGGGCACATTTCCAGTACACTGCCATGTGTTGCACTCTAAGTTACTTAATAAATTTTTGATAACTCTTGTAACCCTCGCCTGGATAACCTGGATAATCTGCCGGGCTTGTGACTGCGAAAATATCGCATTGCATCTTATTATAACTAAGCTTGTGATAACCCTAGTTAGCTAACAATAGCAAGCGTAGGACTTGATTGGTTGTGCTTGAATAAATTGTCTCATAATTAACATAAAAAATATATTCCACCTCTTGTTTCTCCTACTACAAACTATATTTTATGTTAACTCAGTCTCTCATGTTATTTAGCTATTCTCTTTTATCGGTTCTTCTTTTATTATATGCTGGTTTTAGTTCCTAAGTAGAGCCTCCCTTGTGGCACTTGCTCTTTCTGGGGTCTGACCAAGCTATTTTGTATGGATAAATTTTGGAGAAGCACCCGAGGATCTACGTGCTTGCTCGCCAAATGGTGAACACCAGACGTAATCTTGGCAACGATTGGGTTTCTTATTTTGCTCTCTACTCTATTGTAAATTCTTCTTTTGAGGCATTTAGCCACCGAGCAAGTGTTAACTCATGTTGAAACTTTATTTTTGTCTGCTAAGGGCTGTAACATGATTGACAATTTCTAGGGTTGATCATGTATGACTTAACTCTTGCTAGTCTCGCATTTTGTATGACTAGCTTATGATCATCTGAATATGTAATGTTTGGGACGTCTTACTTTGTATGTATGATGATCTAACATCTTGTAATAATTATTTGCTTGTTGAGACTGAGACACTAGGCTTTTTCTTGACCATAAGAGATGTTGGCTTGTAGACAAACCCTCATGCATCTAGACAGTCGTGACCGTATTGCGAGGTGGGTTGCACTTCAATATACATAGCTGGTTGTGCCTGTCCCCCGCTCTCTAGTATTCTGGTTCTGGGGCGTGACAGTCCCGATACTACATACCCTTAATGTACGTTTACACTTCCCCCATGGTCGTATCGGTCCCCTAACGTCCCGGGTACCGTCCGAGGAAGCATTACCCCCTTGTATACGAGTTGTCCATGACCATGCGAATGCATGTGTAGAGCCTAAAAATCAAGTTGCGCCATGAATCTACTACTCAGTAATCAAATTGCGCCCCAAAAATTAAGCTGTGCCACTTTGAGCTTATAGATCAAACTGCGCCACTGATCAGGTTGCGCCTGATATCAGACTGCGTCCAATTATTGTTCCAAAGCCTATGTGGCGTCTGACACGTAATCGCCCATTACCTGACAACACTGAGAAGAAAAAAGAAAAAGTGGAAAATCTCTTCGAATCCTCGAATTGTGCCGCTCGAGGGGTTGGACTGACAGCTGTCCTCACATCTTGTGAGTTGTGCCTAGGCGCAATCCAGACAAGTTTCTTAGTTGCGCCTAGCGCAATCCGAATGACTTCTTCTCAAAAGCTGCCACATGTCCAGGCGCAGTCTAATCAGGCACAGTTTAACTTGTTGACTGAAGATCGCGCAACCTGATAAAGTTGACAATTTTTATTTCCAAAGCAGGATGACATGGCACACATGCCACTAATCTCTAAGATGTCGACTATTCGGAACACGACCATGCGCATCTCAATCACATGATGCCACGCGTCTAAATACAGTTAGTACACGACTGATAATTGAATAAAGTTGGCACAACAGGAGGTGGTGCAACCCAATGTGGCACAACCCACCTCGTGCATCAGAATAACTACTAAAACAGTTATTTCTGAACTCTATAAATAGAGTTTCAATCATTGTTAAAGGATCACACGCACAGAGATCAAGAACTCTTGCAAAATTGCTGCTGCATTCTCCAGAGCTCTAGTCTTCAAGTTCACATAGTCCAAGGGATAAAGTGATCGTCTTATGATCAGATTCCTACAGTTGTATTTCTCCAGAATTCATTATACTTTGTATGATTCTTTTCAAGTTTGGAATAAACTTTTTGTTTTTGCAAACAAAATGAGGACTCTACTGGGGACGACTTCCTCCTCCGACGAGAAGGTGACACCTCAATGTGATACTGCATCGATTGGCTAGATGAAGAAGACTCTGGTTGTTCAGATCAACCAGACAGCCTACGAGAATATGATTAGCAACAAGAGTAACAAGCGCACTGTGGCCATCGCCAAGACAGGACTGTGTGGACTCCTAAGTCTTCTGTAGTTGCTATCGCCCAAGCGCAACTTGAGTGCTCATGGCCAAGGCGCAATCCACCTCAATGGCTCAGATACATCCTGCTTATATTGCCATGGTAAATACTCTTCTACTGCCCCACGCAGTCCACTACTCTCTGTACTGCAAGGCACAGTATGTTCAGGCCGTTGCTGAGGCGCAGCCTACCCATGTTGCTGCCAAGGCGCCACCAGTAGCCTATATTACTAGGGTGTAACCAGTAGCCCGTAGTTCTATGGTGCAACCCAAGCAATCAGTAACTCAGGCGCAGTCCGCTGCTCTGGCGCAACCCAAGGGAACTAGTCTTTTGGCTAGTCCCTCTTCTAATTCTCCAGTTCTGAACTTGGAGAAGCAATGTTCAAGTGCTAGCACTAGACAGCACAAAAGGAAAGGTCCTCTGACACTTCCTCAACTGGCGCAACCTGTATCTAAGATGGCTCAACAGTAAAATAGAGGGAAACGCTTCTTAGCTAACCCTCTACAAAATAAAGGAAAGCACCCTTTGGTCTTTTCTAAAGCTTTCCTGGTCTATCACTCAGAGGAAAATATATCAGATTCTATTCCTTTAAACAGAGGTCTTCGGATCTCTGATATCAGAAAGAATACTGATCAAAGAGGCATCTTGCCTACCCCTATGGGGTCGGGTCAAGATCTTCCCACCTTGCAAATTTTAAGATCTAAGCAAAAAAAATGAGGATATCACAAACAGAGACACCTGGAGCAGAATTTTCTGATTTACGCGCTTATCTCAATAGGCATCAACCAGTATCAACTTTGGTGAAACGTAAGAACCCTATGTCAAAGGCCAATCTGTACCAAAAGCCAAGGTTTGAAAAGAAGGACCCAATCACTTATGATAATGAGTTGATTACATCTTTGTACACTCAGGGAACTAAACATCTGAAGAATAGGAGACATGTTCCTAACATCATTAAGGAATATGTTCCTCTGACTTCTTCTCATCCTGTAGTTGTAACTGATCTTCGACAATGTCTCACACAAAGACGGGAGATTACAGGAATGTCTCCCTCACCTCCAAATCACTTTTTAGATCGCCACTGCCTTCATGAATTCGTCATCAACTGTTGTTGCCAATTTGCTCGACAATCTGTCTTCGATCGTCTGAACTATGCTTTAACTCCCGAACATATAATAGAAGATGAAGATGAGCTATTATATGCTTCTGTCAATATGACTTCTCAAGGCACTGGGGGTAGAAAACGTCCAAGACGTAATGCATCCCGAAATCCCAGTCAGCAATACTTGGATCGGATCCATGCATCCAGTGAAGGTGTCTTTCAATACACCAGATCAGGAAATCAAAATTTGAACCAAGGTGTCTTTAATCAAGAAGATCTCCCCATCGCTCATCTAGGAGAAGATTTATTTTCTGAATTTGATGCAGATAGTGAAAGCTCTGAACAAACTATCTCATCAATAGCAGCAAGAGAAGTAACGGCATATACCATCACGGAAGATCAAGATGCCTCTACTTCAACCAGTCAGAAGCAACGAATTGTTGCACTAGAAGACAAATTGAAGACCATGACAGAAATGGTTGTAAGTATGCATACAATAATTCTGGCTCAACATACAGTGCCACCGATTATAAACCCTGCTACAAACCTTGAGCTTATATCATCTTCTGTACCTGTTAGTCTGGGGGTACCACCTCCTCAGGTTGCATCTGTGCCAATTCAAGATGATCCTAGTCAGTCTGGTGCAGGGGGTAATAATTACCACACTGTTTCTCCTCCTAACACCTCTACACAGCCCACCAATTCCCAAACATCAGGGGATGCTAATGAGGATGTGAAACTCTTACGCACTCAGTTTGAGGCCTTCAAACAGAAAGATGGCCTAAAAAGATTGGGCATAAAGCAACCATATCCTACAGAGTTGAAGGAGGTTCCATTCCATCCTAAATACAAGGTTTCGACTATTATGCTGTTTGATGGCAGTACCTCTCCAAGTTAGTACATTAATCACTTTGAAGTGATGACTGACCAATTACAGCCAAATGATGCTCTCTTTACTAGAGTGTTCGTCGGTTGTTTAGCTGGCGCAGCATATGATTGGTATCGTAGCTTACCTAATGGCTGCATCACTTATTTTGCTGGTTTCAAGCAAATGTTCTTGGAACGATTTTATGAGCGAGTCAACGACATGACAATGTCTGCCTTCATTAAGATTAAACAAAGGCACAATGAATCCAGGAGAGTTTCATTGAAAGATTTCGTCGAGAGGCACTCAAAATACGTTTAGGAACTCCATCTGCTGTAACAATAGACACTTGCAGATCAAACTTCTTGCCTATTATCAGTATGTGGATAGGACCTACATAATTCCAGGATTGGCCTTCTTTCATTGTGAATGCCAAGGCGGCAGAAGTCCATGCCAAAAATTTCAAACAGTTAGGAGTTCAGATGACTCATCCTAACCAAGACGAACATTCTACACCCGGGGGTAATAATCGCCAGAATAACCGCAAGGGTAAAGAAACACTGGCCATCAATCTCAAAGGCAAAGAGTCTTTGGCTGTCAATGTTATTCAGACGGCATCTACTCCATCAGCACCATCGCCAAAAACAACTCGTCCAAAAGAAGAGTATTCTTTCGATGAAGATGATACTTTAAGCATCTTCGATTGCCTGATCAAAGCAATAAACTTCAACTTCCAGAGGCAAAATGACCAGAAGAAGTGGGTAAAACTGATCACCCTAAATATTGTGTTTATCACAGAATTATAGGGCATCCAACTAGAGCATGTTATGTGCTCAAGGGCAAAATCCAGGAGTTGGTCAACTCTGGAGCAATTACTCTTCAGCAGGACGAGAAGACGGTGACTGCTAATATGGTTTCTCTATAATTTGGTGACTTTCCACCACAACTTGTACAAGATGGTGTTATCCCCATTCTAAGGACTACTCTTGAGATCGTGAATCTTCTACCTCCTCAAAATGAAGGTCTTGTTCCACTGTCGACTGACAGATGAGAGATTATGTGGATTCATCCAGATCTGGTGGCAGATTTTGAAATGCCTTCCTCTTCTAAGCAAAAGAAGTACTCCAAATCCAAATCTAAAAGCTGTAACATGGTATCCTTTGAACCAGTAACAGAAGAAGAAATTCTAATGGGCACTAGATCTGGGAAATCCTATCTTCGAGAATATCCTAAAAATCAAGAGAATCCTGCTCCATCTCCTGATACTCTTCCTACATCATCTTCTTCTGCTGAGAATATACCATCTACATTCCTGCCGGTGGTTGAACCATCTCCTCCTAAACCGACATCAACAAACAAGGGAAAATAACCTGTTCGCGTTGACAAAGCACTGAAAAAGTCCTCATCTCTTGGACTTGAAAAGCCATATAACTTTGACATATTGGCTCAATTGGCTAATACTCTAGCAAGATTGTCAATTTTTGAACTCTTACGTATCTCAAAAGAAACTCGAGAGACGTTAAGTGAAGCTTTGATGCAGGTTGATGTTTATCTTACTCTTCTCAAGAAGCCTGAAAAGGAGCCAGTCAGCTGTGCACATTGTCATAGTGTATTTGAATCAATGTCAAACATTACTTTTACACAAGATGACATGTCGTTAGAAGACAATCGTCATGATCGTCCTCCCTATTTCACGGGGTATATGGACACCATGAAAGTCGATCGCATTCTGATTGACCCAGGGTCCGCACTTAGCATCATGCTAAAGTCTTTACTGGATGCTTTGAAGATCCCAGTGCATAACCTTTCTACAACTATCACTACCATCCTGGGGTTCAATCAAGGAAGAAGTGAACCTTTGGGAAAGATACTCCTAAAACTTCAAATTGGCAATCTTCATACAAAGGTAACTTTCTATGTTATTAATAATCATGGCTCATACAATGCTTTGTTAGGAAGGCCATTCCCCTATGAACACAATATTGTACCTTCTACTCTCCACCAATGTTTCAAATACGTGGATGGTAATGGAGAAGTCCAAAAAGAGGTTGCAGATCTGAATCCTTTCAAGGGAGTTGAAGCATACTGCAACGATTCTCGTATGTACAAGGAGGAATTCATGAAGGTGGTACTAGCAATGGACACAGATGAAGAACAAAAAAATATGCCGAATGATACTCTAGTGATCCCGGTCAAAGGGCGTACCTCATGTCCTCAGTCTTCCAAACAACAGACTATTTATCATCCTTTCCATGAGAAGCAGCCTAAGGGTGATAGTCAAGAACAAAGGGAGCTCACCTCTTCTGAGCCGCTTATAATCTACCTTCGTCGTAAGAAGCACCCTCATCCTTCTCGTTCTTCTTCTCCCCCTCTTGTCAACAATCTGACTAAGCCTGATAAGGCTAAAGTTCTTGTTATAAATAATGGTATAAAAATTAATAAAACATCTCCTTTACAGTATACTGATGTCTCTTACTATACTCATTGTTATTTGGATATACTAGATAGCTTTAAACCACTTACAATAGAAGTCGTATCATCTCTGCGAAATGTGGTATCACTGGATTCAATACAAGAGTCGTACTTCTTAGTACCGTCTTGAAAGAAAGATGAAAAGCCTATATTCTTCAATAAAAGAGAAGAACCAAAAATCATACTCTATAACGATAATAGAGATGATACAGGAAGGCTACAATTATGCCGCTATAGTCCACAATCCAAAGCAATTATCCGCAAAATGGGCTATGATTTCAGAACTGGCCTCAACAATGGTAAAGGAAGGCGAACTCCTCTTCGTGTTGCTGTTCCAAAAGGAAAATCACAACAATACCAAAGTAAAACAAAATGGGGACTAGGTTACGCTTCACCACTTCCAACTCCGGAACCTTCTGAATCTGATGAAGAAGAATGATCTAACTCTTCTGATTCTATCTCATAGGATTCTGATACCAGCATTGGTCATGTTCATAGGGTGATAGTATCTTCTAACATGGTATCTATCGAATTTTCGGAAGATGACGAAGATGACATTGAAAAAGCTCCTGAAATGGACCCTTGGGCACAAAGGATGGACAATCGGTGAAAACTTCGTTTTGAACAACGAGAGCCACCTACTGAGTATCAATTAGTCCAAATCGATATTGGAGAGAAGGGCGTATCACGACCAATCTTCATTAGCAAAAATCTCTCAGAGGATGATAAACAAGAATTAATTCACCTTGTTCGTGAATATATTGATGTCTTCGCCTGGAGTTATGAAGATATGTCGTAATTAGATCCTCAAATTACAACTCACAAGCTTAATATCTTGCCGAATGCCAAGCCAGTCAAACAACAACAGCGGTGATTCAAGCCTGAAATGATGGATACAATTGATGATGAAGTCAAAAAGCTTATAGCTTGCGATTTTATCAGAGAAGAACAGCATCCTGACTGGGTAGCCAACGTTGTACCAGTTCTGAAGAAGACCGGAAAGGTTCGAATTTGCATAGACTTTCGGGATCTCAATGATGCTTGCCCTAAAGACGAATTCCTTCTCCCAATTACTGATGTCATGATCGACAATACATGTGGATTCGAACGAATTTCTTTCATGGATGGGTTTTCTGGATATAATCAAATCCGAAAGAATCCTGAAGATGAAAAACATACTTCTTTTCGTACTTCTCGTGGAGTGTACTGTTACACGGTCATACCGTTTGGTCTTAAGAACGCAGGTGCAACTTA
Source organism: Iris pallida (assembly GCA_029216955.1). Lineage (NCBI taxonomy): Eukaryota > Viridiplantae > Streptophyta > Magnoliopsida > Asparagales > Iridaceae > Iris > Iris pallida. The sequence goes on from JANAVB010001399.1 coordinate 9,811,174, forward strand.
CCAGCGGGCTATGAGTACTATCTTTCGAGATCATCTGTGAAAGACTGTCGAATGCTATGTTGACGATATTACTGTCAAAAGTCGTCTCAAGGAAGATCACATTCAAGATTTAAGAACTATCTTCAATCTAATGCGCCAGCATCAACTCAAAATGAATCCCACCAAATCTTTCTTGGGTGTCTCTAGTGGCAAATTTCTTAATTTTGTCATTACCTCTAAAGGTATACACGTTGATCCCGAGAAAATTAAAGCCATTCAAGAGATGCGTCCCCCACGCAACCTAAAAGAGCTACGAGGATTCCAAGGTCGACTTGCGTACATCAGGCGGTTCATTTCGAATTTATCTGGACGTTGTAGACCATTTACTCAGTTAATGAAGAAAGGTGTATCTTTCATTTGGACGGAAGAATGTCAACGAGCATTTGATGACATAAAATGGTAATTAATGAGTCTACCGATTCTTGTACCACCGATCTCAGAAATACCCTTCTTAATGTATGTCCGGGCAATGGACCATTCATTGGGAGCTTTGCTGGCTCAGAAGAACAATGAAGGTCAAGAACAAGCCATCTACTACCTTAGTCGAACGATGATTGGAGCTGAACATCGTTATAGTCCGGTGGAGAAAGAATGTTTAGCCTTAATGTTTGCCGTTCAGAAGATAAGACATTACATCATAGGCCAAACTATTCATGTCATATCCCGAGTTAATCCTCTTCGAGTCTTAACGAAGAAGCCAAGTACACTCAATTCCAGGCTTGCTACGTGGGCCATATTATTAGCACAATATGATATGGTTTATGTTCCTCAAAAGTCTGTGAAAGGTCAAGCACTTGCTGACTTATTAGCAGCTCATCCTGTCCCTGAAACATCTAAACTCTATGATGAGATTCCGGATGAAACATTGGAATCAAATATGATCTCAAAAAAATTTTCTACCTGGAGCTTGTTCTTTGATGGAGCTTATAGAATTGGACCTGGAGGTACCTTTGTTGCTGGAGTGGGAATTGTTCTTGTTTCACCCGATGGATTAACTACTCAAAGGGCTTATTCTTTAGACGAGTCGTGCTCTAACAATGTCGCAGAATACAATGCCTTGCTCATTGGACTCCAATTATCCAAACAATTGGATATTGAATATCTCAAAGTATATGGTGACTTTAAGTTGATTGTTAATCAGGTTAGAGGCATATATGAAGTCCTACATCAAGATCTGGTACCATACCATGAAGCAACAACCAAGATAGCTTCTTCATTCAAAGGGTTCTTCATCGAATATGTACATCGTGCATACAACACAGAAGCCGATGCCTTAGCTAACCTAGCTGCGGTATTAGCAATTCCAGTCAAAAGACAACAAATTGTTGTTATCTCTAATAGAGAATTATTTTGTGTCGAAAACAACCATAACATTGAATTCAGTAATCTAACTGAAGTCAGTATCATTAGCGAGGACTGGAAAACACCTTCCATTAATTTTATAGTACATAATATTTTGCCAGAAGATCCTAAGGAAGCTACAAGCATCCGTCGTCGATCACTTCGATTCTATTATAATCATACTACTAAAACTCTCTATCGAAGAACTTTTGATGGATTACTCTTGAGCTGTCTTGCTGGTGATAAAGCAAAGCAGATATTACGCGAAGCTCATAATGGTATTTGTGGAGCACATCAGCCTGGTCCTAAACTACCGGATCGTATTCGACGTATGGGCTACTACTGGCCCTCTATGGTATCAGATGCTATTGATTATGCAAGGAAATGTCGTGCATGTCAAATTCATGCAGATTTCATTCACCAACCATCGGAATTTCTTCATCCGACTGCTGCCTCATGGCCTTTTGAAGCTTGGAGCATGGATATAATTGGCCATATCAATCTTTCTTCATCTAAAGGACATCGGTTCATCTTGGCTATAACCAATTATTTCTCCAAGTGGGCAGAAGCTATACCTTTGGCTGAAGTAAAAACTAGTAGGTCATCAACTTCATCAAACATCATGTGATATACAGATTTGGTATCCCTCGTCGAATCATCCATGATAATGGGCCACAATTTATCAGCCAGAAGTTTAATAGGTCCTATGATGACAATAGAATCAGTAATATCGCCTCTACGGCCTGTAATCCAGCGGCTAACGGGTTGGCTGAAGCATTCAACAAGACCATTATCAAACTCCTTAAAAAGTTTGTCTCTATTAACAAACGTAATTTGAGTAATAAACTTGGAGAATGTCTATGGGCATATCGCACTACTGTCCGTAACCCCACAGGTTGCACACCTTTTTCTCTAGTATATGGATGTGAAGCTGTCCTACCTCTAGAAATTCAAATTCCTTCATTGAGAATTGCCATTGCTAACGAGCTTACTACAGAAAATAATGATCATCTTCGGCTTCAGGAATTGGAGGCGCTCGACGAGAAAAGGTTATTAGCTCAACAGCACATCGAACTTTATCAAGCCCAGATTTCAAAAGATTTCAATCGCAAAGTCAGAGCACGAACATTTCAGGAAGGCGAGTTAGTTCTTACAGTCAGACATCCTACGACTATGACACATATGAGCAAGGGCAAGTTCGAGGCAAAATAGGAAGGGCCGTATGTGGTAAGTAAAGTTTTCTTAAATGGAGCCTATCAATTAACAGATATGGACGGCAGAGTTGCTATGATGCCTATCAATGGCAAATTTCTCACGAAATATTATGTCTAAAAGCAAAATGTACTTTATTTCAGAAACATGATGTAAATAAAAGTTTATTTTATTCATGGAGTTACATAAATATTAAGGATGGAGAGGAGGCCCTAATCCTTCATGATTAAATACATAGTTTGCCAACAGTTCAAACACTCATTGTCTGAACTCACAAGAAACTTGCAGGCAGCCATCCTCAATGTCTCTTCTTTGACAGTCTTCCCAGGATCCACTAGCTTGGAAATCAAGTCCTCTCCTGGTGCAGGAGCAGTTGAACCTTCACCCCTTTCTTTCTGAGGAGGCATTGGAGGCTCAACAGGGGGCGTTTCGGTCTCTCCTTCAATCTTCGAAGGGAGCAAATCTTTGGAAGACATTTTGTACAGAAAGGAAAGAAAGTGACGATATCTACGAAAGTTTTGTTCTATTTATAGATAGAACAATTAGACAGTCAACATCGAGAACCGATGCAACTTTTTAAAAAGAAGCCCAATTGTTCGTTCACTTATAACTGTTCGTTCATTTATAACCATTCGTTCATTTGTAACTGTTCATTCATTTTCCTTTCTTTAAAAACCGATATGATGGTTTATTCATTTATTCTCTTCCTCGAAAGTTGCAATAATTGTTCATTCATTCAATGTCCTTTCTCGAAAATCGAAGTGACTGTTCGTTTTTCATAACGAGAGTTCACATTCTCCCTGCTTCTGAATTCTGTTTATTTACACCAGTAACTTCTCATCTCCACACTTCTCCTTAATTCTATTTTTATTATCACCACATCAAAATCAGATCATAAAAGAAGAAAAAATTATTTTTTATTCCTTCTTTAAAAACATATATACATCTTAATGGAAATCGATTACATCTCGGATTTTTATTGTAAATATAATATGAAGGTCTATTACATCTTTGGATCTTCTTATTTGTTGGTGCCAGTTCCTTGTCGTCTCGACCTGAAGTAACGAGCCAGACAATGGAATCAACTCTGGTCTTCTCTCTCAGAAAGACGAGGGGAGAACCACAGAGTACAGCAGCTCAAAGATAAGCTGCTGTCAATACAACTGGTGGAGAGAAGACAGCCCGCCAGGGGAACTAGGAACGAGATCACCCTTGTGATACGATTCCTAATTCTGTCTCTCCACCATCCAACTCTCAAGTATAAAGGCTCTTCCTACCATCTGAGGAAGATCCTTCTGGAATACAGAGAGTCCTGAGCTGTCTGATCTGAGTATCAGAATCACATGAGCTGTCTGATGTGGGTGTCAGAAGAATGCTTTCCATAGCATCCAGGTCACCGATGCCAGTTTTGAAGAAGCTTGCCAACCAAACATCTGCAAATATGAACAAAGAAAGAAAAGTCAGTAAAATCTATCAAAATTGTGCGCGCATCAATAGTGTGCACCGATCAACAGGCGCATATCAGCAATGTACGCCTTAGGGGTGCAACTCGGGCGGGCTAAACCCGAACTCGATCGGGTAAACCCGTTAATGGGTTGGGTTAGGGTTGAAGATATTCGGGTTTGGGCTCGGGCTCGGGTTAAAATATTTGAACCCGATAAAAAATCGGGTTGGGCTTGGGTTCATGTGTTGGGTAACCCGAAGAACCCGAAACCCGACATACTTATAATATATATATATATATATATATATATATATATATATATATATATATATATATATATTATTTTATGCTACTTAAATAAAAAGTTAAACTATAAATTTTTTTCACCCGAACTCTTCAATTCTTTGTCCTAAATCTCATTCCAGTTTTATTTTGTAATGATCGAAGCTTGATTGCTATTTGATTATGCATTTAATATTACTCTTGTTTAAAATTATTTCAAATATCATATTAGAGTCCGATAAACCCGATGGACCCGACCCAACCCGAGCCCAACCCGATCCTCCGGGCTTGGTCTTGGACTTTATATGTTGAACCCGAAGTCGGGTCGGGCTTGGGCTTGGGCTAGGCTTATGATCTATCGGGTTTGGCTCGAGTTGACCTCAAACCCGACCCAACCCGCCCGAGTTGCACCCCTAGTACGCCTACTCTCAGAAGCACAGGCGCATATCGACAGTGTGCTGATCAACAGGCGCCTATCTGCAAAGTGCATCTATTCTCAGAAGCACAGGCACATCTCAACAGTATATGCTGATCAAATGGCGCATATTAAAATAGCATGCTGATCAACACGCGTATCCCAACAGCGTGCGTTGATAAACAGGTGCATGTCAAAACAGTACACTGATCAACAGGCGCATATCAGCAGTGCGCACCTATGATCGAAGCTAAGCGCTGGACCATAGTGCGCGCCTATTCTCATAAATAGTTAGCGCATATCAATGAAGTCTACAACATATAGATCAGTACCTATCTTCAAAAGTGACGCAAAAGAAAAAAAATGCTCATACCATTGGTCCTTTGTTGAGACTTACCAATTTTTGAAGGCACAACATGCAAACGAATAACATTGAGACGAAGTGGCGCAAGTGAACTTATGAATAGTAAGAGCTTGTGAGAAGCCATTTGTTTTGAGAAAGTATGAATGACTCTTTCGTTCCTGGTTGTCCTTTTAAAAGTATTGAAGATGAAACAAGCGCATCATTCTAGGAGCCTATTTTTGGAAAAGAACTAAACAATAGGCAATTGAAGCCATGTGATGACTGCCATGTGTCCCTCAATGAAGTAGTAAGCATTGAATTAGCCAAAGGAACGCATCTACATGCGCCATTTGAAATCACAGCCGCATAATATATCAAAAATTTTAGATTTTATTGCATAAAAGCTGGGTGGACCCCTACAGACAAGGACACAAGAAAAGAGAATAAAAAGTTGTCATGCATAAACATTATTCATTTTTCTTGTCTTCATTAGTCTTACGAAGAGCGACGTCCAATTCTTGCATATTGCGGATTCCCGTGCGACACATTAGGTTAAGGAATCCCTCCGAATCGTCGCGCTCTTCAGAGAATTGCCCACACTCGAGCGATTGAAGACAGTTGGGTTTAACCCGAAGCAATCTAGAAAGTTTGCCGCCCTCAGTGTCGGGTCAACCTCTAATAAATAAGTCGAAGGCAGGACATCGGATTTCGCTTCAGGAGACTGGGTTTTGGTGACAACATTGGCCTCCATCTCCTTCTTGGATGCCATCAAAATTATAGAAATGAAGAATAAAGTATGAAGATCAACCTCTACATATATATCACCAAACTGACTCTTCATATTCCTCATGGAAAACTGAAAATCATCAATGGAACTCGGAAAGACGAAGAGGAGATTGAGTGTTTTCGAGAAAGAAATTTAATTGAGATGACCGGGTGTTGACTGGCGCAACTTGACTCAGTCAAAACTTTTACAAATTCAAAGTATTTCAAAACTTTGAAATGTTTTAAGTTTTGAAAACTTTGAAGGGGGTCTTGTAGAGCCTAAAACTCAAGTTGTGCCATGAATCTACTACTCAATTATCAAGTTGTGCCCCAAAAATCAAGCTGCGCCACTGTTTTGAAGCTCAGAGATCAAAATGCACCACTGATCAGGTTGCGCCTGATATCAGACTGCGCCCAATTACATTACGCCAAAGCCTACGTGGCGTCTGACACTTAATGGCCATCATTACCTGACAGCACTGAGAAGGAAAAAGAAATTTTGGAAAATCTCTTCGAATCCCTCGAATTGTGCTGCTCGAGGAGGTTGGACTGACAGCTGTCCTGCACATCTTGTGAGTTGTGCCTAGGCACAATCTAAACAAGTTTCTTAGTTACGCCTAGGCGCAATCCGAATGACTTCTTCTCAAAAGCTGCCACATGTTCAGGCGCAGTCTAATCAGGCGCAGTTTTACTTGTTGACTGAAGCTCGCGTAACCTGATAAAGCTGAGATAATTTTCATTTCCAAAGCAGGATGACATGGAGCACATGCCACTAATCTCTCATGACGTGTCTACTATCCTGTACACGACAACGCGCATCTGAATCACATGATGCCATGCATCTAAATACAGTTAGTACATGACTGATAACTGAATAAAAGTTGGTGCAACCTAATGTGGCACAACCCAGCCTCGCATATATCAGAATAACTACTGAAACAATTATTTCCTGAACTCTATAAATAGAGTTTCCAACTATTGTTAAAGGATCACACGCATAGGGATCAAGAACTTTTGCAAAATTGCTGCTGCATTCTCCAGAGGCTCTAGTCTTCAAGTTTACATAGTCCAAGGGACAAAGTGATCGTCTTTTGATCAGATTCCTATAGTTGTACTTCCCTAGAATTTATTGTACTTTGTACGATTCTTTTCAAGTTTAAAATAAACTTTTTGTTTTTGCAAACAACATGTCCGACTCGATCGTGAACGTAAACGCATGGTAAAATATCGAAAGTGAGTAAGGTAAAAAAGTGCATCGTTTATCTCATCTTATCCATATCGTCTTCAATGACTTATCATTTCCATCGTTATCAACATTTCCACTTAGTGGTCTCGGCGATCCCAAGCCCCATCATTTCTCATTCATTGATTCACTACAACATTTCTCATAGCATTCCTTTCAACGAGGAACAAACCACATTCATTCATTTTATAGGGACATTTATTCATTCTTTCATTGTATATAGGAAACATGCAACATTTCATATCTTTGCAACAGTTATACAGAGTGTACATGATTCAAGTGTTTCATTCGGTTCATTGGGTCGATATCATAGTCAGTTCATTTCTCATTCTATCATTCACAAAGTACCTCATTGATCAAGTGATCTATTTTTTTCAGTAGCATTAAGCATAAGGGACATTATTAATTTATTTCATGGCATCAATTCATATTAGCAGGTCAAGTGTTATTCATTTAGCAGCTCATTGTTCATATCTTAAGCATCTCGATATGAGGCAACATAAGCATCTCTATTATTCAGCATTCAAAGTATGGGACATTAGGGACATATTCTAGTAATTCAATACAGTATTTTATTAGGCATGAAGGAGTAGAGAGGAAGGACAGTTCTACTCACTTGTATAAAGGTTCTTCATGTTTCGATTGCATATATTCCCACTAAGCATAGCTACCAGCAAGCCATGTTCCAATACCCATTCTGTCTAGCCAGCTAAGAGAGATTGCATCAGTCTCACCTTTTTTGATTCCCAACACGAGTTATGGTCCAACATTCTGATCGCATCCAATAAGCAAACTCAAATGCCTTGCGCAAAGCGGGGCATTACAACTACCGCGTTTTATTTTTATCTCTTAGTTATACATGCTTCTTTAAAGTATTTTATGACATTTTAGTTATATGCTTCTATAAAGCATTGTATGACATTTTAGTTCTATGCTTCTTTCAAGCATTCTATGTGTGACATTTTACTTATATGCTTCTTTCAAACCTTTCTAGTTTATGGCATTAGCTATATGATCGTTGCTGAGTAATTATAATTTTTTTGCATCATTTTGATATTGTGACAATGGGGGATAATACTTGAATACTTCAACAAATTGAATAATTTCTGCATGAATTATTTTTTCTTCAAATGATTGAATAATTTCTGCATGAATAATTTGTTCTTCAAATGCTACTTGAAATATTATTGCTCTGAAGACTTGGTTTGAGAAATTTTGCTACATTTTAATTGCTCTGAGGACTTGGTCAATTATTGCGGAGGAGCAAGTTAACATACCAAGCTACTTCTGTACCAGATGAGTATTTGTCAAGTATCAATCGTAGTTTTGTCAAACTATCAAAATATGGAAGATCGTTGGCCCATGTGGTCATGATCAACCTGATTTTGATAATTGACTTATAACTCTGATACTGCTACGTAAAGTACAAAGACTACAGAAGACCACAGCTATTCTCGTCAGCAAGATGTTTGCCAAATTATTCCGTATTTTTCTTTTATTTGAGTCTAGGTTCTTGTAAGTCAGATATCACTGGCATTTAGTTGAACATCCTCACTCAAACAAAACCTACTGATACCAACAAAACCTACTCATACCCAAAAGACATTCTGAATACCAAGTACCCGAACTCGGTGCGAGTTTGCCCCAAACTCGGACCGATCGGTCCTCCTAAATTCCCTCCTGGTCAGAATGACTACCTATTCTTTTGGATCGCAAACATTCAAAATTTTGAACGTTACCTAATCGAGTTCTGCCTGAACTCTGGTTCAAAAATTCCTATAAATAGAGAAGAGATTTTTTACTTTACTCACTCAACTCACTCTTCATCTTCTCTATCCATTCTAAGCCTTCTATTCACCAAAGAGCTTTCAATCTTTATATTTCCAAGACAACTCCCATTCTTCTAAGTGTCGATGTGTTCCCATTAGAAGTTCAAGTTGTACAAGCTTAGCGTATCAAAGCTATTCAGTTAGTGTTAAAGTTTGTTCGTGGACTTGGGATAAAAACACGATATTCTACAAAGTCGTAAGCCCTTCGAATAAAAGCTTGTGTTTCCAAAATAGTGGATTTAACATCAAGCAAGAGAACTCGAGCCTGGACTAGTCCTCTCAGAGGGATATCGGGATAAAATCTTAGTGTTTGTGTATTGCATCTATCTCACTATTCAATTACTGCTTTTATATTATTGCATTAATTATCTGCCTTTACCTGTATTATTTTTAATTAGGGATATTACTTCTACTATACTCTATTCATCCCCTCTAGAGGTGCCATCGATCCTACATGATGCACCACCAGCTTGCCTGTAGCTGTAAGATGTTTGAAACGAATGATCCAAAGCGATAGCCAGATCCTCATCCTTGAGAGCCGAAAATCAGAAGAAGAATATGCAAAGAGATGATTTTCTATATAAAGGGATGTAATGTATGGAACAGGATCATTATAATTCTGTATGTTTCAAGAGAGATGTAAGCCAAGTATGGCATGTATCAGAGACTCAATAAATGTTTGTAATCATTTAAAAATATCAATAAAGAGAATATGTTTCTGTTATCGTTGTGCTAAATTCTATTTTTTGTAATATTGTCTGTTGTTGCTTCCATTTCTGCATTAATGTTCCATTGTATTGTTGTGGATATTTGTCTATCTTGTTATTGTACAGGTCTTAGCCTTGTGCAAGTGCAACTTAGGCTTGCATGGCATCACGTCCAGCGAGAACGATCGATTTCGTAGAGATCAAAGTGAGGACAAAAGGACTCTACGAGATCGGAGTGTAACACAAACAATTGGCATGTTTATGTTTCAAGTCCTACGTATTTTAGGACTGGGGCGAGAACTCACCATGCATGATGAGCCTTCCTTATAAAGATGACGACTTCTAAGTGTGGCATCAAAAATGCATTCGTTGCGATTAGGAAATCCATGCCAAGTATCATCTTGAAATCTTTTAATGATGTAGCGGTAAAATTGGCAACACCCAAATAATGTCCCACCTCCATGCGAACACCCTTGTCTACCCCCTGCATGGAGTTAGTCTCCAAATTGATAGCCTTTATCTTGCTTGAATCTTTTTCCAATGGTAGACCCAAACGACGAACCTTCGCACCCGAGATGAAGTTATGAGTGACGCTCGTATCAGCCAATGCTCGTGTGCTTATGTCATGATAATCCTCATATCAACGTACATGAGCTCCCTGCTCAAAGTCTTTGATACATCAGACATTGCCTTAACGGCGTTGAGTAAGCACAACGCATTCATGTACGCTTCTATAACATACTCGTTCTCTACCTCCTCGCTACGGACGATATTGACATGTTGTTCCCATTCTGGCAATATCAAGCATAGGGATTTTTTTTTTCCACATATCAAGCACAAAGTTACTCGCTCGGGTTGGGCCTTTTCACGCTTCTTGCCCTCAATGGACCCTCCTTAGGAGATCTCTCCTTCTCTCCCACGCCATTCTTCTTGGTGGTCTTTGGCCTGGCCTTGGCATCGTTGTCATTCCACACGTACTCAACGAGCCTTTCGGCTGCTGCCACGACACTCATTTCCAAATATTAAAAAAATTCCTAAATACTATTTTTAATTTTTATTTTATTACCTTTTTAGAATTTAATATCTAATAATTAAATAAATTGACAATAATGATAATTTATGAAAAGAGAATGGTATCATTAGTGATTAACTAGAATGATTAAGAGTGGGAATGTTCTAGAATACCCTAACCAATTGTAATTAAAAATGTGTGTAAATATAAAGGTCTAGAATTTTTTTAATTTATAAATAGGGTTAGCCCATTAGCCAATCCATGATACACTCCTCCTTATTTCACTCAGCACACTATTGATTTTCTTCAACATTTTTCTCTTGGAAAAGGAGCCCCAATCCATCCATACTTAATTCCCAGCCTATTCTCCTCACTAGAGTCAGCTCAAGAATCAGTTAGAGTTCCAAAAACCATTCCTCAAACTTTTCAAAAAGGAAACCCTCTGCTCGAGCCGTGGCGCCAGAGTGACGACTCTGTGGCCGTTGTAGACGAGCACAGACATGGGGTCTGTCTTGTCACGTCCTCGCTAAGGTGTAATGTCGTGTGAGCCTAGTTTGCGCTCGAGCAAGGCGGATTCCATAACGGCCGACTACAGTAGCTTGCGACAGGGTCGTCGCACAGAAGTACCAAGCAGAGAAGTTGAATAACACAAGGCAACACAAGTATTCGAACAAAATCAAGTCTTTTTGTTGATAACGAAGTAAGATTACAAAGGCACGAAGCCAAGATTTATAATTCACTCAGGCTCACAATCTCTTTGAATACAATCGCTCATCTCTCTCTCTCTTTTCTCAATTTCAGTCGCTCATGTCCGAAAGCTTACAATTTTACGGATGCCTCAGAAGTCGATGTCCATACATTATGTCATGTATAGGTGAAGACTCCAATTCGGCCGTACAACTCGAAATGCTAAGAAACTCCATGTCTCATCACGTCCAAATGAGCTCCGTCCCGATAAGCAAGTACCTGTAACCTACACATAAAAATTGTTGGGTGGTCAATACACAACCGTACTAGTGGTGTGAACTCCTCGTCCACTCATACAAAACCAACATGTTCATTTTAGTTTCTGCAAACAATTCTTTTGATTGTCTTTTTATTCTTACCTTAGGATCAATTTTAGGACATAGACTACTAGTCTATTCGTGTTGCAACCAGCGTGACCATACTATCAAGTACTTTAAGATCGTGCTACAAAACCCATTTGTATGACAAACATCGAGGACGTGCCTCATAACATAGTGCAACTCATTCATACTTGCCTTATGGACTTTCCTATTTCAACATGAAACCGACTCAAACCATACTCATAGACTTGTGTCATACTCAATAGACGACGCCACACCTCGTACCGAAGCACGTGTCTTTGCTATAGCCAAATCTTAGGCTTTATTTTTGTGTTGCAAATCGTGCATACATTGCTTTGACTCATTCGTACCGTAGCTCCCCTTCCCGAAAATTTTGAAAATTTTTATTATTATTTATTTTATTTGAATGATGATTTTTAGATTTTTATAATTAATTAGTTAATTAATACAGTAGATAATTTTAGTCAGGGTTAGAAATCGGAGTACAAGGTGACTAGAAATCGTGGCACGGATAGCACAGTGGTGTGCCTTGACTAGTGTATTAGCCATGCCAGGGAAGACCGAGCCATAGTGATGTCCTAACTAGGAAAACCAGGCCAAGTTGTGACATGACCATTATAATAGTTTAATTATTCATTATTGATATTATTTGACGTTTAAGTAACCCGGTTGTACCAAACTGGTCCGGACTGGACCTGTACCCAGCCCAAGCCCATGTAGTAATACAGTATGATAAAAGACGTCTGTGTGGATATTTTAAGGAGTATTTGTTTTAATGACATAGTAGCAATTTTATAAAAAGTTTGGTTATACATATTATATAGATATCCTTAATATTTTAAATAATATTTGATTTTGAAGGATGTCAGATGATTTCTTTAAAAACATCTTAGTCGACTTTTGGGGTTTTTTGGGCTATATATATATATTTGAGAATAAATATATTCGTAATGGACAGACACGGTGTTTTGTGTGTATACCCAGAGTTTGTTACAAATGTTAGTATTTATGATTTATTAAAAGATAAGTTAATTATTGTCTATTTTATTCTCTAAATATGGCTTATATATTTATATGTGTAGGTATATAAATGTATATAGATATATATATGGGTGTATACGTGTAAATATATATAAATATATATAGGTGTATATGTGAATATATAAGTATATATATATATATATATATATATATATATATATATATATATATATATATATATATATATATATATATATATATATATATATATATATATATATATATGTGTGTGTGTGTGTGTGTGTGCGTATGTATACATAAAAATATATTTATATATGTGTGTAGGTGTATGTATATATAAATATATAAATACATAGGTGTGTGTATGTATATAAATATATATATATATACATATTGCATTTATGTAACAAAAAGTAAAAGAGAAAAAAATCAAAGAATTGAGCCCACACAAACCCCCCCCCCACACAAGTCCAGGCCGAGCAGACCCCAAGCCCAGCTCGAACCGAGCCTTCCCCACGCTCGATCGAGTGCTTATAATAGATAATCAGGAGGAAGAGATTCTCCAAAACCCTAACCCCCGCACACACCCTAGCGTGGGCGGCCACTCCGACAGCTGCACGCACCGCTGCGGGCAACCGCCGGCCGGCCACAGGCGGCCAAGCCGCACGCACAGGCGCGGGTGCGAACCGCACACAGCAGCAGCTGTTTGCAGAAAGAAAATTCTTTATTTCACAAAATTTAAAGAATAGTACAAGAGTACAATGAATTCTGGGAAAGTACAACTTTAGGAATCTGATCAGAAGACGATCACTTTATCCCTTGGACTATGTGAACTTTGAAGACAATAGCCTCTGAAGAATGCAGCAACACTTGGACAAGAGCTCCTGATCTCTGATGGTCTCGAAAATGACCTCCCCCCTTTTAATGAAGAACTTGAAACTCTATTTATAGAGTTCTAAAAATAACAATTTTGTAGTTATTCTGGATTGCGCACAATGAACTGCGCCAGTGACAGACTGCGCAGGCTATAAACTGGCCTTTAGGTAGTTGCTCGATCGTGGGCTAACTGTATTTAGACGCGTGGCATTATTGGATTAAAATGCGCTTGGTCGTGTACAGACGGTTGCCACGTGGCGAGCAATTGATGGCATGTAAGCCACGTAATAAGTGTCAGTTATCTTCAAAAAGCTTGATGGATCGCGCTGCAACTGTGTTAGGATTGAATAGCGATAGCTTCAGACTGTGCTCCGTTCTGGTCAATGGATCGCGCTGGGATTTAGACAGCTGGATCGTGCTGGGATTTGGACAGCTATCCTAGAGTGCGGCACGGCACGGGAAACGAGCAGACTTCTCGCTTCTCGGGCAGTCAGGTTGTCAGTGGACTTGATTTTCTTGTCAGGTAATGATGGCTTTGCCATGTCAGTATTGACGCGCTCAGGCAGTGGCGCGGTTCAGTCTAGCGCGGTTGATTTTTGGCGCTATTCATGTTAGCGCTGTTCATTTGATGGGTGCGCAGTTTGGACTTTTGTGCACTGTTTGATGGGTGCAACTTGATTTTTAGGACTTACAAGGCCCCCTTCAAAGTTTTTGAAATTTTGAAAATATTTTAAAGTTTCGAAATACTTTGATTTTCAAATTCGAAATCAAGTTGCGCTTAGACCTGCGCGTTTTAAGGAATTAGTTCCGATTTTCTCCGCGCAATCGGAGGTGACTGTTGGGTTCCTGTGAGAAACTATAAATAGTTTCCTCCTTCGTTCTTTTAAGCTTTACTTGCTTTTGAATCTCCGAGAGAAAAACTCCTTCGAGCATTTGAGCATTTGTGATTCTCCTATTCCAACTTCTTCTTCCTCCTCTCGTCGTCGACACCCATGGCGCCTAAACGATCGGCCGCTGAGAAGGGTAAAGATCATGTAACACCCAGTTTCCTAAATGAGGGTAATTTTGAAATTTTGTGTTTTTAATTATTTAATTATGATATTTAAATAATAATATGATTTTTTGTGATTTTTAATCATTTTAAAACTATTTGAATATCATGACTTGTGATTTTGATGTGTAGCTAGTGAAACCGTAGAGACTGTCTGCCCTAGAGCCTAACCATGTGGGTAGAGATTTTTGTTTAATACATTTAGCTTGAGGGTATTTTGGTCATTTTGAATTTATTTGAATTTAATATATATTTATTGGATTTTAATATGATTATTAGGAATGGTGTGATTTAATATCATTAAATGGATTGCCATGTTATTGTGATTAGCCCTAACCTAGTTTGGATCTAACCTAGATTAGTCATAGCAAGTCTAGTTAGCCATGGTGAGTATTAGTTAGTATTGGTTAGTTGGGTTAAGTCATGATTAGTTAGAATGAATAGGTTGCAACTTGACTAGAAGGGAAACCTAGATTCTAGGCCAATGAATATGCTAGATGGAATGAGAGCCTTTAGATTCATCCTAAAACCCTAAACCTAGCTAGTGGTCGGCCAAAGGAACCCCCCTTGCCTATAAAGTATCTTTCTAGAAAGTTGTGCCTCTTTTCATCCATTCCACCATTTTCGTAAGAACAAGGTTTGCCTTCATTTTAATTTCTTCATATTTTATTCAATAATGATCCATTTTCATTGAGATTTCTTCCATAGTATTCTAAATGTTGTTCTCCTACTGTTGGTGGAGTCAAATCTCAGGTTTGACATAATTTGGGGGCTTTGCCTAGCTAGTGGAGAGATCTCTTTTGAAGGTTCTTGCTTGTGAAGAGCACACCTAGGTAAAACTCTACTCCTCCAATGAAAATAGGGTTTCTTTGCATAAACACCAAGCCCTAGGTGTCCTTGTACTGTAGGAATAGGATTTTCACCCTCTCGTGTCATGTACGTGTCCGTATCTGACACGTATCAGTGGGTTAACGCAGGAGTTTGACGAAATGCCACAGTGGGCATTTCGATCGAGATTTTGAATTGTGTTTGAATAGGAAATAGTATTTTAGTGTCGCCTATCAGTATCTAGGTGTCTGAGCGTGTCTCATGTTGGTTTTGTGTCGTGTCGCATCGTGCACACGCGCGCGCAGCGTGAACAGTGTTCCCCTGCTACCAGCGTGTTCGTTCTCAGTGCACAGGACACGTTGTCACGCCCCAGAACCAGAATACTGAAGAGCGGGGGCAGACATAGCCAGCTACGTATATGAAATGGGATCCATCTCGCTATACGGTCACGGCTGTCTAGATATATGGGGGTTTATCTACAAGCCAGCAGTCTCTTAAGGTCATGAACAAGCCTAGTGTCTCAATCACAAGCAAGTAAGTAAAAGGTTATAAGAAGTATGATCATTAAATATACAATAGTAAGGCGTCCCAAACATTACATATTCAGCTGATCATAAAGCTAGTCGTTACAAAATGTTAGGACTAGCAAGAGTTTAGTCATACATGATTAACCCTAGGATCTGTTAATCATGTTACAGCCCGTAGGCAGACAGTAAGTAAATGCAATCGAGCTAAACAGGTGCTCGTCGGCTAAACGCCTCAAAAAAATATTTTTTTACAATAGAGTGGGAGAGCCAAAAATAACCCATCCGTTGCCAGGGTTTCGTCTAGTAGCCACCATCTGGCTGGAAGGTCGGTAGATCCTCCGGAGCTGCTCCGAAATCTGGCCACACAAAACCAGCTGGGTCAGATCCCAGAAAGAGCAAGTGCCACAAAGGAAGCTTCACTTAGGAACTAAAACCAGCAATCAGCACAAGATATAAATAAAGTAAGAACTGGAAATAAAGAAAATACATCAGGATGATATACGACGAGATAACTATGGAACTATTCAGATAACCAGGTTACAACCCGTAAACCAAATAAGGACCGGGGTTGTAACCCTTCGTCTGAACAGAACTTGGAATTCTCACCATTTATCGGTAAAATAAATACAAGCATTCTGGTCATGCAGTAACCTGGAACAGGATCAGGACAAGACTAGACTGGTTAGACTCCATCCAATTATTTCACGGCCAAGCAAGAATTACGGCTTGATACTTTAACTAACTAGGGTTGTCACAAGCCTAGTTACTAACAAGATGCAGTGAGATTATTCCACAGCCACAAGCCCTGCAGACGATCCAGGTTACCCGGGTTAAAAGATTAGAGTTGAATTCAGGTGGGTACATCGTCCAGGAAACGAATGTACCCTTAGGTAGCTTGAAGGGTGCAACACATGACAGTGTGCTGGAAATGTGCCCTACTCGACGGCAGGCTACAGATCCCAAGGCGTGCCCAGGTAACGGGATTGTCTATAGCTGGGAAATCTCTTATGACTAGTGTATTAATCTAGTTATTAGCCTTAGTCCATTTCAATAGGTACTCCTGACCGTGGTACTCAGGAGTCCCCTCCTAGACATGATGTAAGACAGGACTGGATTGTTTGTACAAGCACAATCGCCCACGGTGTCCATGTTATTTATACAGGTCATGTCATGTCTGGTAACCGTCGCAACAGCTGCTCGAGATAATCATGTCAGGTTTATCATATCAAGTGTACTAGTCAGGAGTGCGCCACGACGGGCCACTATCAGGTCATGTCAGGTTTACTTGTCAATAGTGCACCACTACGGGTCACTGTCGTGTCATGCTCAGGTATCATTAAACATATTAAATAAATCCATGATTTTCAAGTTCATGACAAAAGACGTAAGGATATAAAATGGACGTAAAATATCTAATAAAATATCAATATTCAGGTCTATAGAAGAGCCATGCGGCTAAAGCATATGCGGTCAGGAAAGGGTAAGACTCATGCGGCCCAATTAGTAGAGCGCATGCGACCAGGGTCACTGGATCCCATGCGGCCAAGACAAGGGGGCGCATGCGGCTGAAGGGACAGGAGCCTATGCGGCTGGGAGTGGGACTAGCTCCCATGCGGCTGAGATCAATCGAATTCATACAGCGCAGGGTTCAAAACCCATGCGGCTGGAATCAATTGGATCCATGCGGCCCGATAAATTGAGTCCATGCGGCTCAGGTCAATCGAGTCCATGCGGCTCAGGTCAATCGAGTCCATGCGGCTCAATCAATTGAGTCCATACGGCTCAGGTCAATCGAGTCCATGCGGCTCAGGTAAATCGAGTCCATGCGGCTCAATCAATTGAGTCCATGCGGCTCAGGTAACAGGGGCTCATACGGCTGAGTCTGAGCAAGGCTATGCGGCTGGATCTGGGTCAAGTCTCATACGGCCAGCGGAAAGAGAAATCTTATGCGGCTCAAAGGCTATGCGGCTCAATTACTCGCCACTTGAAGAATCATGCGGTCAAGTACTCAAGCAAGTCTTATGCGGCTAAGACAATTTATGCGGCTCAGAAGAGCACAAGGGCACATATGCGGCCAAGAATGAGACTCAGCCTATGCGGCTGAGAGTCGCATGCGGCTGGATGACTTGCCGCATGAATTGTCATGTGGTCAAGTCAGGTCTAAGCACAGTTCATCTTCTCGAAATTTTTGAAAAGATGAACACCATGAGAGCCGAGTTCTCAAGCTCCATAACTCCATCATCCGGAGCCCAAATTCGAACTTCCATAGGTCAAAATGGGGTAGAACGAAATTCTCTACAACATGGAACCATCAAAACTTGAAAATAACCAGATTAAGTAGATCAAAACCAAAGAAATCCGAAAATGAAATAAACTTAGATCTAGAAGAATCTAGCCATGGAAAGTGAAAATGCCAAGTTCTAAAGTGTCTTAGAATGTAGTAAAGAAGAGAATGGAGCAATAAAATCAGAGTTCCTCCATGAAGCAAGTTGTACTTGCCTAGACCTCTCTCTCCTCTCTCTGGTAGGTAAGGAAGTAAATAAGGAAGAAGAAGATGATTATGAAGCGAGAGAAAGAAGAATGGTAATAAATACAAAATGGTGGTGGTAGGTAGGGGGTTCACCCTTGGTCCATGATAAACCAAAAAAAACCGAACCAAGCCAAGATGCAAGCTAAACAAGGAATCATGCAATACAGAATAAAATACGTACACGTATTCCAAAAATACGTAATACGGACAACATGCATTACAACTCTACCCACCTTAAAAGAATTCCGTCCTCGGAATTTAATTAAGAGGCTAGAGGGGCAATGACAAGCTATATTTATCACATGCAAGCTATAACTAGGCAGACAATCACTCATTCAAGCAAGGAATCGAAGGCATGAGGCATAAGAAAGACATTATACCTCACGAGTCAAACAAGTCGGGATATCGCGATCGGATATCATCCTCACGCTCCCACGTTGACTCCCCCAAAGAGTGATGACCCCAAGCAACTCGGACTAACTTGATAGTCTTGTTCTTGAGGATCTTCTCTCTCTGGTCCAATATAGACACGGGCCTCTCCTCATACGAAAGGTTGGTACCAACAACCAATTCCGAATGATCTAGGATGTGGCTCGGGTCCGGGATATACCGTCGTAATTGGGATACATGGAACACGTCACGCACCTCGCTTAGCGACGACGGAAGAGCGAGACGATAGGATACATCTCCTACTCGCTCCAGAATGTCAAACGGTCCTATATGCCTAGGACTAAGCTTTCCCCGTACGCCGAAACGAATGACGCCACGGTTAGGCAAAATCCTCAGGAATACATGGTCACCGACAGAAAACTCGAGAGGGCGTCGATGAGAATCGGCCCAATGACGCTGGCGATCTTGGGCAACTCGAAGGTGATCTCTGACTCGCCTGACCACTTCAACTGTCTGGGCAATCATTTCTGGACCGAGCCTCTGTCTCTCTCCAAGATCATCCCAGGCTAACGGAGATCTGCACTTCCTGCCATACAGTGCCTCGAACGGTGCCATCTGGATACTGGCCTGGAAACTGTTGTTGTACGAGAATTCCACCAGGTGCAGATGATCTTTCCATGAACTACCGAAGTCAAGTGTGCAAGACCGCAACATGTCTTCAAGAGTCAGGATCGTACGCTCCGACTGACCATCTGTCTACGGATGATATGCTGAACTGAACTGGAGATGGGTTCCCAAACTCTATTGCAAGCTACGCCAAAAGTGCGACATAAATCTTGAATCTCGGTCCGAGGTGATACTGACTGGTACACCGTACAATCTGACAATCTGTCTGAGGTACATCTCTACTAGCTGAGCCATCGACTGACCAACTCTAAATGGAAGAAAGTGAGCCACCTTCGTGAGCCGGTCAACTATAACCCAGATAGCATCTCTACCAGCTGGGGATCTAGGTAGTCCAGTCACAAAATCTATGGTCACATGCTCCCACTTCCATTCTGGAATCGGTAAGGGCTGAAGAAGTCCTGCCGGTCTCTGATGTTCGGCTTTAACTTGTTGGCAAACCAAACACCGAGAGACAAACCGAGCTATCTCCCGCTTCATGCCATTCCACCAGAAATGCTGCCGGATATCACGGTACATCTTCGTGCCACCGGGATGAATGGAATACTGTGAACTGTGGGCCTCTGCCATGATCTCCTGTCTGATATCTCCACTGGGTACACAAAGACGATTACCATGTCGAAGTGTACCATCCTCATGAATGTATAACTCTGGTCTTCGTCCTGTCTCACACTCTGCTCTGAGCCGCTGAAGCTTGGAATCTGCCGACTGCGCCATCCGGATCCTCTCGACTATAGTGGACTGAACTTGCATACTGGCCATCAAGGCCACACTGAAAGGGAGAACAACTTCAATACCCATCTTCTGAAGATCTGCTAACAGCTCTGGTTGCGCTGTTAGAAAATAAACTCCCGCTCTCCTGCTCAATGCATCCGCAACAACATTGGCCTTCACAGGATGATACTGCCGGTTGACATCATAATCCACAAGAAGCTCCAGCCACCTTCTCTGACGCATGTTAAGATCCTTCTGAGTGAAAACATACTTCAGGCTCTTGTGGTCGGTAAAAATCCCTACCCTATCTCCGTATAAATAGTGCCTCCACAACTTAAGTGCAAATACTACTGCTGCCAGCTCCAAGTCATGGGTTGGGTAATTCCTCTCATGATCACGAAGTTGTCGTGACGCATAAGCTATTACCTTCCCATGCTGCATTAGAACATATCCTAAACCTCTGCCCGAAGCATCACAATACACTGAGAATCCTCCAGTTCCATCTGGAAGCACGAGAATGGGAGCCGTTATCAGGCCTCGCTTCAACTGCTCAAAAGAACTCTGACACTCTGCTGTCCAAGCAAACTGCGCATCCATGCGGGTCAACTGCGTCAATGGCACTGAAATTTGAGCAAAATCCGAAACAAACTGCCGGTAGTAGCCGGCCAATCCAAGAAAACTACGAACCTCTGCAACTGTGCTGGGCACTGGCCATGACTCAATAGCCACAATCTTCTGGGGATCCACTCCTACTCCTCCTCGAGTGATGATATGACCCAAGTACGAAATACGATCGAGCCAGAACTCGTATTTACTGAACTTGGCATATAACTGGTGCTCTCTGAGGATCTGAAGAACTATACGGAGATGCTGCTCATGCTCCGCCTCACTCCTGCTGTAGACCAGAATGTCATCCAGGAACACAATCACAAACTGATCCAAGTAAGGCATGAAGATGCGATTCATGAGGTCTATGAATACTGCCGACGCATTGGTTGCTCCAAAAGGCATAACAAGGAACTCCCAATGCCCATATCTCGATCTAAAAGCTGTCTTCGGGATGTCCTTCTCTCTGACTCTGATCTGATGATAACCTGAGCGCAAATCAATCTTCGAGAATACTGAAGCCCCCTTGAGTTGATCAAACAAGTCATCTATCCTCGGAAGAGGGTATCTGTTCTTGATTGTCACTGAGTTCAAGGTACGATAATCAATACATAACCTGGACGTACCATCCTTCATTTTCACAAGAAGCATCGGGGCTCCCCAAGGCGATCCACTAGCACGAATGAATCCCTTGGTTCGAAGTTCTTCAATCATCTTGTACAATATCTCCAACTCTGACGGCACCATCCTGTAGACTCTCTCTGACACTGGGGCTGTCCCGGGAATCAAGTCTATAGTGAACTCGATCTCCCGCTCCGAAGGCATACCTGGAAGCTCTTCTGGGAAAACATCTGGGAACTTATCGACTATCCTGGGCAACTGAACTGCCGCTACTGCCATCCGCAATACTGGAGAAGAAGTCTCAACCATGCCTCGAGAAAAGGAAAACTCTGGCTCACCTGGAATGCTAAAAATAACCCTGCCAATGTGGCAGTCTATCCTAGCATACTGGTTCCTCAACCAATCCATCCCTAAGACCACATCATAATCGGCCATCGAGAATTCTATCAATCTAGCGGGAAATTCTCTACTGCTAACTACGATCCGATACGAGGAAAACACCCTATCGACTCCCACAAGTCCGTTACCAGTAAGTATATTGAGCCTTACTGATAATGACTCGGGCTCCAATCCTATCCGTGTCGCAAATCGTGTAGACATAAAAGAATGCGATGCACCAGAATCAAATAAAGATGTAGCTGGAAATGAGTTGACGAGAATAGTACCTGCCACTATCTCTCCTGGTGCCAATCCCTCCTCTGCGGTCATCACCATAGCCTGACCGTGCCCTCGGGGTGCTGGTCCCCTCTGCTGAAATCCTCGCTGCCTGCTCTGACTCTGGGCTTGGACTTGAATATGCTGCTGGGGGTTTTACTGCTGGAACATTTGGGTCTGAGGCGGCAAAGGCCTCGGCAATAGGTACTGCTGCTGCTGCTGCTAGACCGGTGTTGGTCCTCTCACCGAAGAGCTAGAAAGGTTGGACGATGATGAACCACCCCTATTCTGGCAGGATTCAACCCTGTGGTCTGGTGCTCCACAAGCCAGACACAATCCCTGTGCCCTGCGACACTCTGCCACTACATGACCTGGCTTCCCCCAATAAGAACATCCTATTGCGGAAGTCTGCTTCTGCTTCTGCTGCTGCTGAGGGTACGTTGGGATGGAATGCTGAACCGACGTTACTGAGGCCGCTCGCCTCGGAGCTCCAATAGTCAAAGCCCTGGCTGCCGGGACTGGGGCTGAAGACTGATTCATCTGGCCGTGAGATCTCTTCCGACCTCCGGTCCTATCCACAATCCTCTGGGAGGTATACTCATGCCTCCGGACTGCTCTCAAGACTGCATCAGAAGTCTGATGCTCAAACTGCTTGACTGCCAATAAAATCTCCAGGTAAAGCCCTTGCTAAAATTGCTGGGCTCTATCATACTCGGTTGCTACCAATGTGGAAGCAAACTGACTGAGTCTGGAAAACTCGGCCGCATATCCATCGACCGTCCTGCCTCCTTGCTTCAGATTGGTAAACCTCGTCTGCAGATCATACCGAGCTACAGCATCAAAATACTTGGTCTGGAATCTCTTTCTGAACACCGTCCAAGCAATGGGTGCTACTAATCCAACGGCCTGAGCCGTCCACCAGCTGCGGGCAAGATCTAACAACTGTAGGCACACAACGGCCACCTTCTCGTTCTCTGGGGTCCTGGCTGCTTCTAGAATCATCTCTGTGTCCTGAAGCCATGCATCTGCTGCGATAGCATCTTCACTACCGTCGAAGAATGGAGGGTTCAAGCGGTTGAAGCTGTTGGCTGCGCTGTTACCCTGATGATCGCCTCTGGTCAACGCATCCGTCACTGCCTGGTGCAAGGTATCTCTACGCCAGTCTTGGGAAACTATCAAGGTCCTGACGAGTCCTACCAAAGTGCCGTCATCATTCTCGGCAGGCTGAACTGGCTGGACTGGTGGCTTCCCGTCAGAAGGCACGACTCTGGAGGCTACTCCAGAATGTTGGGCTTGATCCCCAGGTTGCTGCTGGTCCGCGGGAGGTGCTCCGCCTTGCTGATCGGTAGGACCACGAACAATACTGCTGAAGAAGACGACATAGGGAACAATAAGGAAGGACCAGGACAGATCAACGATACAAGCATATGATCAGGACAAGAACCCAGAGATTCAGAAGATACGAGCAGAGATCAAGGACGAATACTGATTGAGACATCTATTCGGTAAACCCTCACATATCTTGATTTACAAAACCTGCATGGGCCACCACTTAAACCATGTCACGCCCCAGAACCAGAATACTGTAGAGCGGGGGCAGACATAGCCAGCTACGTATATAAAATGGGATCCATCTCGCTATACGGTCACGGCTGTCTAGATATATGAGGGTTTATCTACAAGCCAACAGTCTCTTAAGGTCATGAACAAGCCTAGTGTCTCAATCACAAGCAAGTAAGTAAAAGGTTACAAGAAGTATGATCATTAAATATACAATAGTAAGGCGTCCCAAACATTACATATTCAGCTGATCATGAAGCTAGTCGTTATAAAATGTTAGGACTAGCAAGAGTTTAGTCATACATGATCAACCCTAGGATCTGTCAATCATGTTACAGCCCGTAGACAGACAATAAGTAAATACAATCGAGCTAAACAGGTGCTCGTCGGCTAAATGTCTCAAAAGAATATTTTTTTACAATAGAGTGGGAGAGCCAAAAATAATCCACTCGTTGCCAGGGTTCCGTCTAGTGGCCACCATCTGGCTGGAAGGTCGGTAGATCCTCCGGAGCTGCTCCGAACTCTGGCCACACAAAGCCAGCTGGATCAGATCCCAGAAAGAGCAAGTGCCACAAAGGAAGCTTCACTTAGGAACTAAAACTAGCAATCAGCACAAGATATAAATAAAGTAAGAACTGGAAATAAAGAAAATACATCAGGATGATATACGACGAGATAACCATGGAACTATTCAGATAACCAGGTTACAACCCGTAAACCAAATAAGGACCGGGGTTGTAACCCTTCGTCTGAACAGAACTTGGAATTCTCACCATTTATCGGTAAAATAAATACAAGCATTCTGGTCATGCAGTAACCTGGAACAGGATCAGGACAAGACTAGACTGGTTAGACTCCATCCAATCATTTCACGGCCAAGCAAAAATTACGGCTTGATACTTTAACTAACTAGGGTTGTCACAAGCCTAGTTACTAACAAGATGCAGTGAGATTATTCCATAGCCACAAGCCCTGCAGTCCATCCAGGTTACCCGGGTTAAAAGATTAGAGTTGAATTCAGGTGGGTACATCGTCCAGGAAACGAATGTACCCTTAGGTAGCTTGAAGGGTGCAACACATGACAGTGTGCTGGAAATATGCCCTACTCGACGGCAGGCTACAGATCCCAAGGCGTGCCTAGGTAAAGGGATTGCCTGTAGCTAGAAAATCTCTTATGACTAGTATATTAATCTAGTTATTAGCCTTAGTCCATTTCAATAGATACTCCTGACCGTGGTACTCAGGAGTCCCCTCCTAGACATGATGCAAGACAGGACTGGATTATTTGTACAAGCACAATCGCCCACGGTGTCCAGGTTATTTATACAGGTTATATCATGTCAGGTAGCCGTCGCAACAGCTGCTCGAGATAATCATGTCAGGTTTATCATATCAAGTGTACTAGTCAGGAGTGCGCCACGACGGGCCACTATCAGGTCATGTCAGGTTTACTTGTCAAGAGTACACCACTACGGGTCACTGTCGTGTCATGCTCAGGTATCATTAAACATATTAAATATCAATATTCAGGGCTATAGAAGAGCCATGCGGCTAAAGCTATGCGGTCAGGAAAGGGTAAGACTCATACGGCCCAATTAGAAGAGCGCATGCGGCCAGGGTCACTGGATCCCATGCGGCCAAGACAAGGGGGCGCATGCGGCTGAAGGGGCAGGAGCCTATGCGGCTGGGAGTGGGACTAGCTCCCATGCGACTGAGATTAATCGAATTCATACAGCACAGGATTCAAAACCCATGCGGCTGGAATCAATTGGATCCATGCGGCCCGATCAATTGAGTCTATGCGGCTCAGGTCAATCGAGTCCATGCGGCTCAGGTCAATCGAGTCCATACGGCTCAATCAATTGAGTCCATGCGGCTCAGGTCAATCGAGTCCATACGGCTCAGGTCAATCGAGTCCATGCGGCTCAATCAATTGAGTCCATGCGGCTCAGGTAACAGGGGCTCATGCGGCTGAGTCTGAGCAAGGCTATGCGGCTGGATCTGGGTCAAGTCTCATGCGGCCAGCGGAAAGAGGAATCTTATGCGGCTCAAAGGCTATGCGGCTCAATTAGTCGCCGTATGAAGATTCATGCGGTCAAGTACTCAAGCAAGTCTTATGCGACTAAGACAATTCATGCGGCTCAGAAGAGCACAAGGGCGCATATACGGCCAAGAATGAGACTCAGCCTCTGCGGCTGAGAGTCTCATGCGGCTGGATGACTTGCCGCATGAATTGTCATGCGGTCAAGTCAGGTCTAAGCACAGTTCATCTTCTCCAAATTTCTGAGAAGATGAACACCATGAGAGCCGAGTTCTCAAGCTCCATAACTCCATCATCCGGAGCCCAAATCCGAACTTCCATAGGTCAAAATAGGGTAGAACGAAATTCTCTACAACATGGAACCATCAAAACTTGAAAATAACCAGATTAAGTAGATCAAAACCAAAGAAATCCGAAAATGAAATAAACTTAGATCTAGAAGAATCTAGCCATGGAAAGTGAAAATGCCAAGTTCTAAAGTGTCTTAGAATGTAGTAAAGAAGAGAATGGAGCAATAAAATCAGAGTTCCTCCATGAAGTAAGTTGTACTTGCCTAGACCTCTCTCTCCTCTCTCTGGTAGGTAAGGAAGTAAATGAGAAAGAAGAAGATGATTATGAAGAGAGAGAAAGAAGAATGGTAATAAATACAAAATGGTGGTGGTAGGTAGGGAGTTCACCCTTGGTCTATGATAGACCAAAGAAAACCGAACCAAGCCAAGAAATAACCAAGCCAAGATGCAAGCTAAACAAGGAATCATGCAATACAGAATAAAATACGTACACATATTCCAAAAATACGTAATACGGACAACAGGCATTACACATGTGGACACGCGTGCTTGGACATGAAGTAAGGGACAATGTCTGTCATGACATCCCCGAAGTTTCGTGTCCAACGGATGCGTGTTGAGTGCATTTGGACACGTGCACTGGTCACACGATTTTGTGCCAGTCTCGTGCGTGAGTGTTGAGTAGATTTTGGACACGTTGTGTCCTGATTTTTGGACACCATTTTGTTTAAGTGATACCTACTAATATCCACTAATAACTACCTACCTAGATTTCATCATTGATTTGTGAATTAATATGGAATGGGAATAATTCCTATTCGACTGATACTTCCTGTATCTGTGTAATCACTGTTCTCCTTTTTCCTGTTATTTAATAATTTACATTATGTGTTTTAGTTATGTTTTAAATTGCTAATTTATATCCTAACATGTTTACTAATCTCTGTTAGTGTAAATTTACTTATTAGAATGGGTTGATTAATGAGAAATGGAATAATTGATGTTGGGTTGGGTTTCAATGTATCCACTAATACTTCATGTATCAGTGTAGCACAGTTTTTCATTCCCTGTTTTCTTAATGATTTATAATATTGTTAGCAAGAGTTTAATGGCTAATTAGCTAGTGATCATGTAGGAGTTTATGTGTGGGATGTTTGGTTCTTGTGGAGTATTAAATTGGATTTTGAATGAGAACCATTGCTATGGCATGTTCTTCGAAATTCCTAGGCACTGTCACATTGTTTGGGTTCCTTAATTGGCATTCCAGATTTCAATTCCCTTAACTGATTGTGGTGATTAAATGCTAAGATTAGGCATTCACATATATGTGTTAACTGGAACACAGGCCATCTTTATTAATTCCTGTGACAGTTCATGTACACACACAGCCTTGGGATGTTCCCTATTGTACACTGTCAATTTCCTGAGATTGAATGAGGTTGAACCTATAAACTAAGAGTTCAATGTGTATGTTTGGATTTACATTTGTTTGAACTGTCAAGATGGTTTAGGTTCTTATAAATCCTGGACACTGAGATTTGATTTAGAATGAACTGAGAGTTCCTTATGTATTGTTGGACTTTGAAACTGAAATGGTTTAACATATCACACTATTAACAAGTTCCTGAGACACTCTTGAATATGTCCTTACACACACTATTAACTGGACCTTACTGTCTTTAGGATTCCTGTGGCACACACATACACACACATCCTTCACACACCCTCCATTTTACTTTCCTGTTAACACAGATTATGATATAGACACACACTTGTACCACTTCTCTCATGCATACACACACAGTTCCTCACATTGCCATGTATCACTACACAAACACATATGTTCCTGTACAGACACACACATTGCCTTCACCCACACACATGTCATTTACCTGTCACACATATGATTCCTGTAACAGCCATTTATAGCCACATGCACACTCTAGCACACATGTTCCTGTCACTTATTCAGTCCACTCACACACCCACAATCTCATGTAAAACTAACACAAATTCCTATAGCTATATATATATAAGTCTAACCAAATGTGATTGTGTGAATGGTAGTATAGGGTGTAAAGGAATTTCAATGTGTTGATAACTTATAATAATTGTGGTTGATGTGAGAGCTTAGAATGGTTTGTTAGAGCTTAGAATGGTTTGTTAGAGCTTAGAATGGTTGTTAGACCTAGTCTAGTTGGACTTAGACTAGTTTGACCTAGTTGACCTAACTTTGACTTCTAGGGTTGACCAGAGTTGACCAAGAGTTGACTTTGGTCTAGATTGACCTAGATTCATATAGAATGCATTGAATTGCATCTTATTATCATTTTAGACATGTTGTGACTTATGATGTTCTGATTAGGAGCCAGACACCACTCCTCAGGCAGTATTTTTTCTGGACATCCAGGGTATCAGGCGAGTACATTCTATGACCGTTTCATTCTTGCTAGGAGTACTTTTTCGCTCTAGATTATCTTACTTGATGCTGACACGATGGAAACACGGATTAGTACTATATGGATCTTTTCATACGATGTTATCCCCTCGGGAGCATCAGATACATCATGTCATGTGCGTTTTACTTTCATCATGTACTCTTGTGCTTTCACCTTACATGTGCACTCTCGTGATTCATGTACTCTCATGAACACGGAGCCCCCATGTTTATATTCACGTGCACCCTTATATGGGCCCCCATGTGAATATCATATAATAACATAACTTGTCTAGATCTTTGTGTATTGATTGGGGTACAGGGGAGTATAAATAGTCATGTGGACAATTTCCAAAGTAGTGCAGCCATGTACGACCTCTCATGTTTATTATCAAGCCGTTCACGTGTCTAGCTTGTACTCTAAATCACTAGTTCACTATAGCTCTTTACTTATAGTAGATATTTTATTACAGTCTTCTTTTTACTCATGTATACTCTTCAACGTTTCATATATTTTACTCTATTGCCTGTTATTTTATTCCTATAATTATATGAACTGTGTGAGATGTACTGTGCTCGCTCCAGTCATGACTGGACCAATTGAAATTTTACAGATGACCTTGAGGAGCAGTGTCCCACTTATTACGGAGCAGGCTTAGATGACACACTTGAGCTGGACTCTCAGGAGGACCCAGCACTTGCTGAGGACACTACCCCTGCAGACTAGGCTAGTTAGCTAGGCTAGTTCTATTTACTTTCATGATTATGATACATTGTATATATATTAGAGTTGTACCCGGGATTGGAGATGTTTATCTTAGTTTTAGCTATCTCTCTGTCTTAGATTATACTCTGTGGATTTCCTTTTGTTCATATCTATCTATCTATCTATCTTTATCGTGTTCTACCTTAGATGTGATTGAGATTATATTGCTATGTCACCTCCATACGAAGTATATATACTGTACGGGTACCTTTATATAGCTAGATGATTGACCTAGGACAGCGGTCTACCGCCAACACTATGGCGTAGGCTGGGCGTTGTCACGTTCTCGTACCCTCACAGTGGGTGCGGGTCGTGACCCATTTTTAGTGGTGGCCCATGCAGGTCGTGTTTGTGTAGTGGTATTCAAACTAGAGTATCACTACAGCCTGTAGTAGGAATTAGAATATTTTTGAAGGTACTCAATCACACTAGGAAAAACTCTTAATCAGATTCCTTTTATCTAAATTGTTGTTTATTGACTTCCCTTGAATATAAACTGTCCTTCTTTGAATTTTTGCTTCATTCTCAGAAATTAATTTTTGTTTTGATATGTCTTCATGATGGTTATGGAGACACGATCTCATCGCTCCGGTTCGGGGAATACTATCGAGAGGCTGGCCACCTCTCGTCTTGTTCATCAGGGCCTCGAGACCGCAGCTCCTGTTGTGCCGACTCAGGTTGGCGTTTCTGCTACATTGGAGGTGCACCTCTGTCTGTACAGAGACTTTTTCCCGTCATTTCTGATTTCTCTCAGTAGCAGCGGTTCATGCAGCATCAGCAGCATACCAGGGGAAACCAGCAGGGTGAGCTATCTTCAAGACAGTCGTGGATGCAAAGGCCATTGGAGATCTTGCTGTAAGTTCCGTTCTTCTCGATTCCATTCTTGCAATTGTCTTTTATAACTACCTTGAAATCCGATTCCATCTGTTCCTTGCTGATTGATTAATTTTGTCATGTTGCTCTTTTGTTATGTTTGCTTTTCTTCTAAGAAAATCATATGGGCTAGGTCACCTCAGATATGGGATCTAGAATCTTCGATAGTTATGTTAGCTGGCATAGTGAGGACATATAGTCAGATTTTTTGACGTATTTTTCGGGTGTGGAAATTTAAGGTTTTCGCCGTCGCATACGGCAATGTAGAAATTTTAAATACCATGAACCTAGAGGTATGTACCTTAGTCAAGGACTCTGTGATTATCGTAGCCTTGCTTACTAGTATGACGAGGATTTGGAGCACCATGATTTTGGATAGACGCATATGATTATCAGATTGTACCTTAAATGTTCTTGAACAAGTTTTCTCTACTTTTATTCAGTCTTTCAAAAAAAAATTGTTTGTTTTGTTTCTCATTATTTAACTTAGAAGTAGGAGTAGCTTTAGTTGTATTATAAACCTTTGTGTAACTTCTTACTATGAATCTCTTTTTAAAATAATGAATCGATGATTTTGCTAGACCTTATCTTGGATTTGATATTTTAGCTCTGGGTTTCAAAATGGTTCCTTCTTTAAACAGATAAGTAGAACATATTTTATCGTTATTTCCTTCTTGCTATTATTCTTGTATTAAATAATAATAATAAAACTGTCTTGATTACATCAATCACCTACTTTGCAATCTTGGTAGGAATCTAAATATTGGTCTTGGTATAGAATTTGATTTGTATATTGGGACATGAGAATATATATAGTGGACACAGACACTTGTCGATACGTATGCATGCTACATTTTGATTACCAACCTATCTAAATACATATTAATATGTTTTTGATGTTAAATTCTCAAAACCCCAATATTTCTGATACAGTACAGTATTAGAGACTGGTTCTCTACTTTTTCCAGTTTAAATTTATAATTTAAATATAAATTTTATGTTATTAGTTTTTTTTTACATCACTGCACATGTATCTTATACACAAGGTTTCGATTCTTAAAAAAATTGGTTGAGTTTTGTGTTTGAACTTGTCAATATGAGACTGTGTGCATATTAACCCTTAATACTGGATTCTAAGTGATTAGTTCAATTTTCTGTTTTTAAATGTAATATTTTGAGCTATATACATTGTTGTATGTAGGGATATAATGTTAGGTTTTATATTCCTACATGTTAGGTTGTGATAAACATTGGTTTGGTTTGATGTTCGAATTTCTCCAAAATCCTAAAACTGAATACATGTTAACATTTTCACATTGATTTCAAATGTTTAGTTCAATTTCAGATTTAATATGTAATATTGAACTGTAGGTATAGCTAAATGTATGGATAGTATGTTAGGTTTCATCTCTATCATGTTAGGATATGTTGGGAGCATTGAGTTGGTTGTGATGTTTCAAACCCCTAAAATCTGAAACTGCATTATGTTAATATTACACTGGTTTAAATATTAGCTTATTTTCAGATTTTGTATGTAAATGCTGAACTAAAACTGGGTTTAACCTTTCAATACTAAAGCTATAACCCTGTACAAGGACACACACACCCTAACTTAGTATACACTGCCATGTAAACCTAACCCTTCCTCTCTATGTTATGTTCATATATATATAGATATATATAGAGTTTATGCATACATGTTATAATGTATATAGATACATAACAAAATCTCTACCTATATATATATATATATATATATATATATATATATATATATATATATATATATATATATATATATATATATATATGGTTAGCCATGCATGCTATGAGTAAATAGGTTGTGCATTGTAGATTGTTAACCAATATGCCATGAGTAGTGTAACTGGATAGCTATTGTCTTGAAACCCAAATTCTCATATACACTTTCATGTATATTTCACATACACACATGCCTACTATCTAACCATATGAACATGTCCACATACACCCATACACACACAAACTACATAACCTTTACATAATGCTAGTTTTTCCCTCTCTAACGCTATATATATATATATATATATATATATATATATATATATATATATATATATATATTGTGATTGGATTTCAATGCAATTGACTTTCATTCTTTAAATTTTGATTTTGATTTTTCTTTGAATAGTACCCCTTTATAGATAATTGGTAGTTATCTTATTTTTTTTTTATAAGTACCAATTTTCATATATGATGGTAGACTGCCTTACAGTTTAGAAGATTTGTTATTTCTGTATCTTTTCCAACTTAACACCCCTGATTACTTGTATGTTTTGATACCCTATGACCGTTTTGGTTTAACATGACTAGTATACCTAGATGAGACTTTCACTACCACCGTATGCCATGACCCTGTATGTCGTCCTTTTAAATCGTATGATTTGTTTAAGTTCTGAGACTTTGATTATGGGGGTTTGACCTAGAAGGAGTATGAACATTTTAATTTCGAGGACGAAATTTTTCTAAGGTGGATAGGATTGTAACACCCAGTTTCCTAAATGAGAGTAATTTTGAAATTTTGTGTTTTTAATTATTTAATTATGATATTTAAATAATAATATAATTTTTGGTGATTTTTAATCATTTTAAAATTATTTAAATATCATGACTTGTGATTTTGATGTGCAGCTAGTGAAACCGTAGAGACTGTCTGCCCTAGAGCCTAACCATGTGGGTAGAGATTTTTGTTTAGTACATTTAGCTTGAGAATATTTTGGTCATTTTGAATTTATTTGAATTTAATATATATTTATTGGATTTTAGTATGATTATTAGGAATGGTGTGATTTAATATCATTAAATGGATTGCCATGTGATTGTGATTAGCCTTAACCTAGTTTGGATCTAACCTAGATTAGTCATAGCTAGTCTAGTTAGCCATGGTGAGTATTAGTTAGTATTGGTTAGTTGGGTTAAGTCATGATTAGTTAGAATGAATATGTTGCAACTTGACTAGAAGGGAAACCTAGATTCTAGGCCATTGAATAGGCTAGATGGAATGAGAGCCATTAGATTCATCCTAAAACCCTAACCCTAGCTAGTGGCCGGCCAAAGGAACCCCCTTGCCTATAAAGTATCTCTCTTGAAAGTTGTGCCTCTTTTCATCCATTCCACATTTTTCTAAGAACAAGGTTTGCCTTCATTTTAATTTCTTCATAGTTTATTCAATAATAATCCATTTTCATTGAGATTTCTTCCATGATATTCTAAATGTTGTTCTCCTACTGTTGGTGGAGTCAAATCTCAGGTTTGACACAATTTGGGGGCTTTGGCTAGCTAGTGGAGAGATCTCTTTTGAAGGTTCTTGCTTGTGAAGAGCACACCTAGGTAAAACTCTATTCCTCCAATGAAATTAGGGTTTCTTTACATAAACACCAAGCCCTAGGTGTCCTTGTACTGTAGGAATAGGATTTGCACCCTCTCGTATCTTGTACGTGTCCGTATCGAACACGTATTAGTGGGTTAACACAGGTGTTTGACGAAATGCCACAGTGGGCATTTCGTTCGAGATTTTGAATTGTGTTTGAATAGGAAATAGTATTTTAGTGTCGCCTATCAGTATCTCTATGTCTGAGCGTGTCTCGTGTTAGTTTTGTGTCGTGTCGCACTCGTGCACACGCGCGCGCGCAGTATGAACAGTGTTCCCGTACTACCAGCGTGTTCGTGCTCAGTGCACAGGACACGTGGACACGCGTGCTTGGACATGAAGTAAGGGGCAATGTCTGTCATGCCATCCCCAAAGTTTTGTGTCCAACGGATGCGTGTCGAGTGCGTTTGGACACTTGCACTGGTCACACGATTTCGTGCCAGTCTCGTGCGTGAGTGTTGAGTGGATTTTGGACACGTTGTGTCCTGATTTTTGGACACCATTTTGTTTGAGTGACACCTAATAATATCCACTAATAACTACCTACCTAGATTTCATCATTGATTTGTGAATTAATGTGGAATAGGAATAATTCATATTCGACTGATACTTCATGTATCAGTATAATCACTGTTCTCCTTTTTCCTGTTATTTAATGATTTATATTATATGTTTTAGTTATGTTTTAAATTGCTAATTTATATCCTAACATGTTTACTAATCTCTGTTAGTGTAAATTTACTTATTAGAATGGGTTGATTAATGAGAAATGGAATAATTGATGTTGGGTTGGGTTTCAATGTATCGACTGATACTTCATGTATCAGTGTAGCACAGTTTTTCATTCCCTGTTTTCTTAATGATTTATAATATTCTTAGCTAGAGTTTAATGGCTAATTAGCTAGTGATCATGTAGGAGTTTATGTGTGGGATGTTCGGTTCTTGTGGAGTATTAAATTAGATTTTGAATGAGAACCATTGCTATGGCGCGTTCTTCGAAATGCCTAGGCACTGTCACATTGTTTGGGTTTCTTAATTGGCATTCCAGATTTCAATTCCCTTAAC
Source organism: Iris pallida (assembly GCA_029216955.1). Taxonomy (NCBI): domain Eukaryota; kingdom Viridiplantae; phylum Streptophyta; class Magnoliopsida; order Asparagales; family Iridaceae; genus Iris; species Iris pallida. The sequence goes on from JANAVB010001399.1 coordinate 9,845,818, forward strand.
TGATTGTGGTGATTAAATGCTAAGATTAGGCATTCACATATATGTGTTAACTGGAACACAGGCCACCTTTATTGATTTCTGTGATAGTTCATGTACACACACAGCCTTGGGATGTTCCCTATTGCACACTGACAATTTCCTGAGATTGAATAAGGTTGAACCTATAAACTAAGAGTTCAATGTGTATGTTTGGATTTACATTTGTTTGAACTGTCAAGATGGTTTGGGTTCTTATAAATCCTGGACACTGAGATTTGATTTGGGATAAACTGAGAGTTCCTTATGTATTGTTGGGCTTTGAAACTGAAAGGGTTTGACGTATCACACTGTTAACAAGTTCCTGAGACGCTCTTGAATATGTCCTTACACACACTGTTAACTGGACCTTACTGTCTTTAGGATTCCTGTGGCACACACATACACACATATCCTTCACACACCCTCCATTTTACTTTTCTGTTAACACAGATTATGATGCAGACACACACTTGTACCACTCCTCTCATGCATACACACACAGTTCCTCACATTGCCATGTATCACTACACAAACACATATGTTCCTGTACAGACACACACATTGCCTTCACCCACACACATGTCATTTACCTGTCACACATATGCTTCCTGTAACAGCCATTTATAGCCACACACACACTCTAGCACACATGTTCCTGTCACTTATTCAGTGCACTCACACACCCACAATCTCATGCAAAACTAACACAAATTCCTATAGCTATATATATATATATATATATATATATATATATATATATATATATATATATATATATATAAGTCTAACCTAATGTGATTGTGTGAATGGTAGTGTAGGGTGTATTGGAATTTCAATGTGTTGATAACTTATAATGATTGTGGTTGATGTGAGAGCTTAGAATGGTTTGTTAGAGCTTAGAATGGTTTGTTAGAGCTTAGAATGGTTGTTAGACCTAGTCTAGTTGGACTTAGACTAGTTTGACCTGGTTGACCGAACTTTGACTTCTAGGGTTGACCAGAGTTGACCAAGAGTTGACTTTGGTCTAGATTTACCTAGATTCATATAGAATGCATTGAATTGCATCTTACTATCATTTTAGACATGTTGTGACTTGTGCTGTTCTGATTAGAAGCCAGACACCACTCCTCAGGCAGTATTTTCTTCTGGACATCCAGGGTATCAGGCGAGTACATTCTCTGACCGTTTCATTCTTGCTAGGAGTACTTTCTCGCTCTAGATTATCTTACTTGATGCTGACACGATGGAAACATGGATTAGTACTATATGGATCTTTTCATACGATGTTATCCCCTCGGGAGCATCAGATACATCATGTCATGTGCGTTTTACTTTCATCATGTACTCTTGTGCTTTCACCTTACATGTGCACTCTCATGATTCATGTACTCTCATGAACACGGAGCCCCCATGTTTATATTCACGTGCACCCTTATATGGGCCCCCATGTGAATATCATGCAATAACATAACTTGTCTAGATCCTTGTGTATTGATTGGGGTACGGGAGAGTATAAATAGTCATGTGGACAATTTCTAAAGTAGTGTAGCCATGTACGACCTCTCATGTTTATTATCAAGCCGTTTACGTGTCTAGCTTGTACTCTAAATCACTAGTTCACTATAGCTCTTTACTTATAGTAGATATTTTATTACAGTCTTCTTTTTACTCATGTATACTCTTCAACGTTTCGTGTATTTTACTCTATTGCCTGTTAATTTATTCCTGTCATTATATGAACTGCGTGAGATGTACTGTGCTCGCTCCAATCCTGACTGGACCTGTTGAAATTTTACAGATGACCTTGAGGAGCAGTGTCCCACTTATTACGGAGCAGGCTTAGATGACACACTTGAGCTGGACTCTCAGGAGGACCCAGCACTTGCTGAGGACACTACCCCTGTAGACTAGGCTAGTTAGCTAGGCTAGTTCTATTTACTTTCATGATTATGATACATTGTATATATATTAGAGTTGTACTCTGCATTGGAGATGTTTATCTTAGTTTCAGCTATCTCTCTGTCTTGGATTATACTCTGTGGATTTCCTTCTGTTCATATCTATCTATATCTTTATCATGTTCTACCTTAGATGTGATTGAGATTATATTGCTATGTCACCTCCATTCGGAGTGTATATACTGTACAGGTACCTTTATATTGCTAGATGATTGACCTAGGACAGCGTTCTACCGTCGACACTGTGGCGTAGGCTGGGCGTTGTCACGTTCTCGTACCCTCACAGTGGTTGGGGGTCGTGACAGATCCTGCCAAACCTTCAACTCGTGCTGCACCGCGAGTGCCTCGCCATGAGACAGGCCACCCCGCTTTTCAAGGTGAAGATGGACAATGATTGAAACCCCTTTTTAGGGTTTTTGATGATTTTGAACCTTCATGCCTCTCTCTTTTTAGAGATTGATGGTATTTTTAACCACTTGTGCCACCCTGTTTACGGTTTTGGCTGCATATACAACAGTTTTCATTTTTATGAAAACTGTGTCTTGGCTCTAATTGCGCAATCGGTTGGAGAGCGTTGAGAGTGTTTAGCACAATCTGTCGATTTGTGCACCAAGACGTCGCTGGAGCAATCTGATATTTTGCGCAATTAGGCTGTGCTGGCACAATCGGATAGATTGTGCACGCAGCGTAAATTGGATGAATTGTGTATGTAGTTCATTCGAAAACTTTAATTTCTTTTGCACATACTGATGTTTATCTCTTCATCAATACAGTTAACCTCAGAAAAGACCCAAACTATGAAGTTATTGCCGGAACTCTGTCCGAGTCAGAGTTCAAGTAAGATCTTTCGCATGTCTCCTTTCCCCAGTACGCTTTGCCATCATCTCGGCAGGCTGTCTTGATTGCACAAGATAATGAGACTCTATTATGTCTGATGAACAAGCATCCTCTACAGACTGTCGATACTGTCACACACAAGAAACCCCTATTTTTGTTCGGTAAAGCTTTTGATAAGAATTCACAGTCGAGGCCTCGTATGGAAGAAAGAATCTTCCGAATGGGCGGGAAAACAATATATCTGACAGAGATCTCAAGATGTCTTCCTCTGTCCAGATACGCTTTTGCGAGCTATCCCAGAAAGATGGAGTGGGACATAACTCCACTGCAACAAGCCCGAGTGGGCAACATCTATGTCAAGAAAGGGCCAAAAAATAAAGATGTATTCTACAGCTCTTCTGAACGACATTGTTCTTTGCTCCGAGGACTAAAACCCGGTTGTATCCCACCGGAGGATTCTTCTCTGTTGTTGCCAGTGAGGACTCCAATATTCATAAATGAGTTTGCAAAAGTGGAAGGGAGATATCCAGACAATGACCTGCGGTTGATAAGTCTTGTTAACCCAGAGAATAAAAGATGGAGTTGCGTGGCCAATTGGATATTGGTCCAGTTTGAGAGTCAGCTCAGAGACATTGATTTGTATCATGCATTGTACGCCACTGCCTATGGGTTTCCCCCTAATCCACATTTATTCCTTGTATTGGCGGAAAGATATAATTACAGAACTGGGACCTTCATGACGCCGTGCGGGGAAATTGGCTTAGCCTTGCATGAGATGAAACACATCTCTAATCTGCCGATGGGGAATATCCCAGACGAAGAGTTCGTCCCGACGAATGATGAATTGGACAATCTACGCAAGAAAAATGTCAACATGGTAGATGTCTTCGAAGAGCTACTATGCCATTATAAGATTTGTTCTCTGTGTTACAAAAGTAGACTGGCACTTGCTATTCAACCAAGTGGTTGTCGTATCTTTTTCTTAAACACATTATTGAGAAGAAAGCTAGGGAGCATGAGAACTGCAACCCCAACTTCTTTAAACTGCTTAGCAATAGCGAGGTGATAGAGTTGATAGAAATGCACGATGAGATGGACATCAAGATCGAAGACGATCTTCAGTACCCTCCTTTCAAGCATGGAGACATCATCGAGAGCTATATGAGGATGGGTTACAGGCCCATGTCGAAAGAAGCCCAGCTGGCAGGTTTTTTTACCCTCTGGCTTCGACGATATATTGTTCCCGGGGCCAGTGCAGTTGACCGCTTCCATCGCGGTGTATTGTTTGCTGCCGTGCGTCTAGTTTTTGGCTATCGGATGGATTTGTTATCAGCAAAGACGTACAAGATGAACGTCGGACTCCGTCTCTTTGTTGACTCAATGATCCGAGGAAAAGACGAGAAAGGACATTTCCTCGACTGGAACTGTCGTACACGTATTTATTTGGATGGCTGCTTCTACACCATCCTTCTCTGATGAACCCTGCTATGGGGGCGGTAAGGGGAAGTTTCTTAAGAAGATATTCCGGATGCAAGTGGGTTTATACCACTTTGAAGGACTGCCGGTGAGTTTTAAATCTTGGCAAAGGATGGATCTTTTACTGTGTTCCCCCTCCAGCTGGTTATGAATATGTACCGACGAACCTCATCGACTCGGTGAGAGTGCCGCCCTTGGGCCGTACAACCTTTGACCGGCTGAGAATGATTCGGCCATCTCATGTGGTGTATCGGTTCGAAGATGAGTGATATCTTGAACCCTATCTTCCAAGTCGTTTTGCACGTCAATTCGGCTACAATCAATTCCATGTGGGCAATGCCATAACATGCTTACAGGAAAAAGGTTACCTGATTGATGGAGCCCAGGCTTGGGCCTATTACAACGCCCGGGATACCAAGACAACATTCTCTATGCCCACAAAGAACGACCGAGGACCGCGCATGCTGTACACTTACTCAATCTTCTATACATCAGCAAATACTTTTGCTGAGAATTTCAATTTGACGGACAGCTTTGCGACGGTGACACGTTTTAGGAAAGGGGCACCCGTTCTGCTACCCCCCGAAAATGATAAAGAACACGAACCTGCTGATGTGCCTTTGAAAGCTTCGAGGGAGGCCAATTTCCCTGAAGAAGTCTATGAACCGCTACGGGTTTCTTTAAAGATTGTAAAATCTCCGATCAAGGAGAAGAAAAGAAAGGCAGGAGAACCATCTTCTTCTGTCTCCAAGAAGAAAACTGCCATAGACTCTTCAGAAAGGGTCACTACCCGACAACAGTCTCGACAAAAGGCTGAGTCAGCTCATAGGAAGGAAGCGACGACCCCCACCTCAATCCAAAGACAGGCACAAGCTGTAGACGTAGAGAGTCCTGAAGAACCTCTACGTAGGAAGAAAATAGCCTTCAGAAAGAAAGCTAACACTCCCCCAAGACCTATCCATACATCGGCCCTGGTTAATGCTGCCGTTGGGGTTATGATGTCTTCTCCTACACCTCCTCCTGAGCCTGGGCAGGTGATAGATACACGAGAAGGAACTGTAAGCGCAGAAATAAGGGATAAGGCCACAGAAACAAGAGGAGAGACTGCGGAGACAAGAGATGAGGCTACGAAAGCAAGAGAAGGGACTGCAACTCTGATTACGATCATTGAGTCACAATCATCTCTTGAAGTAATGTCGCCTCCTATACTTACAATGGGAGCAGCTGATCCTCTAGTTACATCGAGTTCGCGTCGTGCTGAAGAAGATCGACTAATGACAGAAGCTCTGGATGGATGTGACTTTGACTTCCATAACGCAGATCCAATCGATGCAACTGATGATAAAGAAGCGCCAGAAGAGGCAGCAGGCGATGAGGAAACACCGGCAGAGGATGTTAACAACAACATAGTTTCAGAAGAGGATGCTGCTGACCAAGCATCACAGGAGAAGAATACTGCTGATGAAGTAGCACCGGGAGAGGCTACTGCCACCAGCCCAAAAAATCAAAGAGGTATTGACTGATTTTGATAATCTTCACTTATAGATTTAATGACTGATGTTTTAACCTTCATCCATGCAGAAATCCAAACTCCTGTAGTTCTTCCGACAGTCACTAACATGGTCCAGACAGAGGCGATAGCCATTAGCAGCCGTCATCTATCTGGTGGCTCCGAAGCGGGGAGTAGTCAGCCAGTGATGTCTGAAACTACTTCCACGAGGCTTCAGCCTGTTTCAATAAATGACAATCTTGTCACCAAACCAAGCGTTGGTAAGTTGCCTTCGTTTTGATCTTTTTGATATTCCTTAGTGACGGTAAACTGATGATGTTCATTTGATTTTGCAGAAGAACATCCGGGAGGGGCAACCAGCTCCACCATGGTACCCATGTCAAAAGAGGCTACAGCCAATATTCGAGATGCTGAACTTCCACCTTCGCAGGCATCCGCTGCTGAAGCTTCTATAGGAGTTGTTGCCACACCTAGTGCAGTGGCTACCAACAAATTTGTAGTTGGTTCCTTCACCACTTTCTTCTTCACTTCATTAGGACCTTTAGTAAAAAGGATAATGGAAAAAGAAAATGTTGGTTTTAATACTGTCAGAGGTCCAACTTCCTACCTGATTGGAGGCATCCGAGATCAGGGAGATGAGGCTCAGGCCGCTTATCTTGAACATGTGTTGGATGAGCTGGAAGAATCGATCAAGGTTTACAATGACCTTAATCGAGGGAAAGTAGAGCCGCTCGTGACTGTTGAATTCAAGAGAATGGCTCAAGAAGCTGAGGTTTCAAAGGCGGATTTTAAGAATTTCTTGGACACTTTTGCTACGAAATCCTCAGAGTTTGATTCTCAGCTCAATATAGTAGCGTCTACTGCTGGGGAAAAGGAGAAAAAGATTGCTAATTTTAAGACAGAGTTCGCTCGGCTTCAAGAGGAGTTGAGAGTCATTCAACTTGCTATTGATGAAGAGACCACACAGCACCAGGCCGCAGTTCAGCAACTGGATGTTCTGACCCATAAGAAAAATGAATTCGTCAAGTTTCATCAAGATAAAATTGCTCGCCGATTAGTCACCTTGCCAACATTCGATGCTGAATCTGGAATGGCAGAGGCTAGGAAACGAGTGCTAGATTCTCGTGATGAACAGCTCTAAACTTTGAAGCGGCAGATTGTTGATCTTATGATCCCTTCGGCTGAATGAAAGAAAACTTTCTGTATTTTCTTCTTTGCAGTATGTCTTTTGGTAATATCTTTCACCTTTATCAATGAATCAATGAAAAGTCATTATTTTATGGCTCTATTATTTGTTGCATATCCTGTTACGGATATAAATAATAGCGATAGAAAATATATTCAGAGGTTCAGGACATGATATATTTCTTGATTTAGAAAATAATTATATTTCTTATATCTGCTCAGAGGTAATGTGGACATAGCATAATATAATTTTTTTTAATATTATTATTTCGGTAGACAACTTAATCAGAGGTAATCAATACATAACAAGTTGCTGATATGGATGAACGGATGAGTCGTCAGAATGAATGAACGAAATGAATCATCGGGATGAACGGATGAACTGTCAATTGGATGGAGTGAACGGGTGAACCAAAATAGGATGAACGGGTGAACCGTCGGATGAATGGAATGAACGGATGAACCGTCATAATAAATGAGTGAAATGTTGTGAAGAATACGTCGCTTCGGTTCTCGTAATAGGCTATCTCAAGAATCTCTGTCTATAAATAGAACAGAAATTCAGATGGAATGATCAGTTTCGATTTTTTTTAACACAAAATGTCATCTGAAGATGCATCCAAGAAGGCTGAGATCGTCCCAATGGTCGAAGAAGCCGCTGAGGAACGTCTAGCCCAGCCAACCCAGCCAAAGCAGACGGAGGCGGGCAATGGTTCGTCTGCACCCAAGCCGCCACAGGATATCTTGGCCTTCCTAGTTGAGCCAGGGAAGACTGAAGAAGAAGAGGCTATGAGGATGGCCTCTTGCGCATTTCTAGTGAAATCGGGCAAGGATGTCCTCAGCTCCTTTGCTGACTATATTTTTGAAAAGGACGGCAGTGGTCCTCGTCCTTGATATCATGTAATATCGTTTATGATAAAAATAAAAAAGAAAATTTATGAATTGTCTTGTCACATTTACAAGAAATCTCTTTTGCATTTATACATAGTACTTTTTAAGGAATTTGCCATTGATAGGCATCATCGCAACTCGACCGTCCAGCTCTGTGAGTTGATAGGCACCATTAGAGAAAACTTTGCTCACGATATAAGGCCCTTCCCATTTCGCGTCAAACTTGCCTTTGCTCATGTGAGTCATAGTCATAGGACGTCTGACTGTTATAACAAGTTCTCCTTTCTGAAAGGCTCTGACTTTAACTTTGCGGTTAAAAGCCTTCGAGATGCGGGCTTGATATAATTCAATATGTTGTTGAGCCAATAGCTGCTTCTCGTCGAGCGCCTCCAATTCTTGAAGTCGAAGAAGATCATTATTCTCTGTAGCAAGTTCATTAGCAATGGCAATTCTCAAAGATGGAATTTGAAGTTCCAGGGGTAGAACTGCTTCACAACCGTACACCAGAGAGAAGGGTGTACAGCCTGTGGGGTTACGGACCGTAGTACGGTAGGCATATAGACATTCTCCGAGCTTTTCACTCCAGGTCCGTTTGTTAGTAGACACAAACTTCTTAAGGAGTTTGATGATAGTCTTGTTGAAGGCTTCAGCAAAGCCATTAGGAGCAGGGTTGTAAGCTGTAGAAGCGACATTGTCAATCCGATGATCGTCACAGAACCTGGTGAACTTTTGACTGATGAACTGAGGTCCATTGTCGTGAATGATTCGTCGAGGTACACCAAATCTGTAAATAACATGGTATTTGACGAAGTTAATGACGCTGCTGGTTTTGACTTCAGCCAAAGGTATAGCTTCGGCCCACTTGGAGAAATAATCCATTATTGCTAGTATAAACCGATGTCCCTTAGAAGAAGAAGGATTGATGGGACCTATAATATCCATGCCCCAAGCTTCAAAAGGCCAGAAAGCAACAGTCGGATGAAGAAATTCCGACGGTTGATGGATAAAATCTGCATGGATTTGACAGGCTCGACATTTTTTTGCATATTCGATGGCATCAAATACCATAGAGGGCCAGTAGTAACCCATTCTTCGGATACAATCATGTAGCTTAGGGCCGGGTTGATGTGCTCCGCAGATGTAGAAGCATGGAAAAGAATAAAGAAAGATCCATGCGGCCAGGGAGCCCCATGAGGCTCAGAGAGCTCATACGGCTCAGGGATCCATGCGGCTCAAGCATCTATGCGGCTCGAATAAGTTCCATACGGCTTAGAGAGGAGCCACGTGGCCTGCAAACAGCTCTTCCCTTTGTCCTTTACTGCATTAAATGCCTTGACGGCTGACAGCTCTGACAAATGACAGCTCTGACACAAAGATACAATTATGACTCAGTCATAATGGCAGACTCCTAGGGAAACGAAGGAAATATCTGACATAATCTCCCGAAATCTAGAAACCTTCATGCGGCCCTGACACGTGGACAGTCGCATGCGGCTCAGGCAGGGACCACCCCATGCGGCTCAGGCCGAAGCTGTCCCATGCAGCTCAGACCGAAGCTGTCCCATGCGGCTCAGGCCAAAGCTATCCCATGCGGTTCAGGCAGAGGCTATCCCATGCGGCTCACTAGGACTATCTTCATGCGGCTCACTGAGAAGCCACCCATCATGCGGTCACCTACGCTCATGCGGCTCAGATCATCACCATGCGGTTCAAATGTTCAGGGGCCACTCCCAAGCAGCCTTGACACGTGGCCAGCCTTATGCGGCTCAATGGGAAGCAATCCTCATGCGGCTCCGATTTCCTCAGTAGCTCGCGGTTAAGACACGTGGCACGATAGTGGGGCACGTGGCATCAAATCGATCGAAATCCATCAACAAATCCTAATAAAATATTGGGATCAAATCAGATCATTTGCAATCAAGCAAATTAATGACACGTGTCGGGAAATCCGAGATTGGCATGACAAATCAGAAAGATTTATGTCAATCATCATTAATTACCCACAAAAGATTTGATGCAATCACATTAATTGCTCAAATCTATTATATTCAAGATGAACAGCTCAGATTCATTGATCCTTAGCCGCCGACTTTTGAGAATGGGCAATCATTGCAAACCCTAGTGATGCCCCCTACTCTTATAAATAGCAAGGTGCCATTCCCTTACAAAAAAAAAGAGGAGACTCTCTGATAAAAAAAAGAAGACACAGAGAGCCAGAGAGAGAATACACAGAGATCGAAAGGAGAGCATTTCTTTCTCAACGCCAAGCAGTTTTTCGACAGAGCCAAGGCTGTACCCGATCGTCCAAGGAGTAAGGCAGAGCGGCCGTCGCTTTTCCGAGCCTTTATCGTCACCCCCCAGAATCTAAAATAAACAATTATACTTAGATTGCTGCACCTAGGCTTTCGTCCCTAGGCTTTCTTTGTACAAACGAGTTTGTATTGTGAAGTAAAAGTCCAGTCCTCCGATAATTGTTCTGTTCTTTTATATTTCATGGCAAACACGATGGAGACTCTGCTGGGGACAAACTTCTCCACGGCTGAGGAGTTGGTGACGCAATCGGATACAGCCAAACTTGGCTCCACGCAACAGAAGATGGTCGTCCGCTTCGACCAACAGGTGTTTGAATAAATGCTCTCCGACTAGAGTGCCGGCCCGGTCCAGAAGCAAACCCACACAAAGAAGGCTCGCAGGGAATGGAGGCCAAAATCATTTGCTCCTTCCCAGGCCCTGGACGGAGAACTCTCTGCTACCCAAGACGGCGAAGACGACTCTGGCGCAGCCCCACTTCAAGCCATAGAGGACTCTGCTGTCCCCAAGTCCGGCAGAGGAAAGCACTACGATGCTGGACTTGCAGGGGCAAAGAGCGATTCTATGTGCTCCAGAAAGAAACCGAACAAGGGCACTAGCCGCAAAGCGAAGACTCATGCGGCTAAGATTGCCAGCCGCACGAATGATGACCATGCGGCTGAAACTGCTAGCCAAATGTATAATACTCATACGGCCAGGATTCCCAGTCGCATGGAGAACACTCATGCGGCCAGGGTTTCCAGCCGCATGGAGAAGACCTATGCGGCTACAACTGCCATCCGCATGAAGATTATTGATTCCAGCCGTATGACGCCTACTCCACGCGGCTCTGTCTTCGACCGTCTCTCATATGGTCCTGATCTCTTGTGCTCCCAAGAAGACATGTCTGATTCTCTCCAGCACCACTTAGACTCTTCCTACTATGTGCCCTCACGCACTAGAGTGAAGAAGTCTAGGGCAGCACGAGCTTGGCAAGCTCGGTTCGCTGATCCGACCTCTGACCATCCGAGCATCCCACATACCGTTATACGGGTCTCTGATGGGAAGTTGTACAGAACCACTCGAGTCCAGCCTCCGGCGGCAAATGGACAGAGAGGTTCCCAAAAGTCTTCCAAAATCCAGGGAGCAAACATGGTCGATCCGGACCCATCTGACTTACGTGAGGCCATCCTCCACAAACTCAAGGAAAGAAAAGGTGCCCCGAGGTGCAAAGAGTCCTCCCACGGACGTCACTGCACCCAAGTCATCGTCAACTGCTGTTGCAATAATGCGACGGTACGAGAAGACCGGCAGTCCGTCTTCCAAAGACTGCAACAACTATGTTCAGAGGATGAGGCACCTCCCGTCGTCTCCTGCAACTCTGTTCAGAAAATCTCCGCCGATGGGAGAGGGAAGAAGGCCAATGCTCCCAGCCCGAAGGTTTCAACCACTATGACTAAGAGACTATCGTCTAAGCGGATGCCCACCACCGGAGTTTTCCATGGTACCCGTTCAAAAATGAAATCTGCTACAGTGGGTGATTCATCGTCCACACCACTGGGGTTGCTGGGACTGGGGGTAGCCCTCTTCCGAACATCCATAACAATCCGATGTTCTAAGAAAATGAGCTGGGGGAAACAACTCTCCCATCAGATGCAGCAAATCCCGACGTCCCTGAGGACGTCCACGACTCTCAAGATGAAGCAAACTCTGAAGCCGGGGGTACTATCCCTTCTGAATCCGAACCAGAGGAAAATATTCCCACATACCCCGATGACTTCTCGCTACAGGGGTATGATTCGGAGGGCACATCCTCTACCGTTCCTTCTATCTCTCCTCATATAAGGACGGTGTTCATGACGGACAGCAACCAAGGTGGTTCCAGTGATCGCCAACGCATCGACACTCTGGAGGCCATACTGCACGCCCTGGTCAAGTCTGTAGATGAGATCAAAGCGGCCCTTCCAACTCTCCAAGGAGGGACGCCTGGCCAAACAAGCGCGGGTCCCACGGTCAATGCGGACTCGAACTCAGCGACACCAAACCCGGGCAACAATTCTCCTGAAATGACGGCTCCCACCGCTGTGGATGAGGACAGGAAAGTAAGAAGAGAGGTCCAGGAACTCCGAGCCATGTTTCACGCTCGAGAAAACTCCTAAGACCTCAGGATACGGCAACCATACCCTGCTGCATGGAGGGATATCCCCTTCCTGCTAAGATATAAGCCGTTCAACATTAATCCCTATGATGGCAAGACCTCCGTAAGTCGATACATCACTTACTTCGAGGTCACCACCGACCATCTGCCCCATGACGATGCCATCCACACACGATTATTCATTAGAGCATTGGAAGGAGTCGCCTTCGACTGGTATCGCAACCTGCCAGACAACTGCATCCACTCCTTCGCCAGCTTCAAGCGCATGCTCTTAGAGAGATTTTATGAAGTAGGACAGAACGTCACAATGTCCACCCTCACGGACGTCGTCCAAGGGGAGAAAGAGCTGACAAGGATCTACATTGAGCGGTTTCGCCAAACCGTAATGAAGTTGCCATCTGGTAACCCGGATTCCTCCTTAATTGAAATTTGCCAAAAGAGATTGCTCCCAACAATCAATCTCTGGATGGGCGAAAGTCAATTTAAGGACTAGAAGACGTTCATCATCAGTGCCACTAGCGCCGTAGAATGGTTGAAGAAGGCTCGCCAACTGGGATTGCACATCTCGGAGGGAGAGAACAAGGGCAAGCGTCCTAATACCAACAACGACAATGGGGGTAGCCCCTCCAACAATCGGGACAACAAGGGTAAGCAGGCTATGGTGGCCGATACAGCCCAGAAACCTGAGTCAAAATCGACAGACAAACAATGGCCGCAAATCACTTACTCCTTCGAAGATGGTCACGTCAAGCCCATCTTGGACATGCTCATATAAGGAGACAGAATTCAGCTCCCTCCACCAAGACGGGAACCTCGGCCGGCAGATATGGAGAGCCCAAAGTATTGCCATTACCACCGCTACGTCCACCATGCTACACACGACTGCTACCAATTGAAGCGATACATCCAACATCTCATCGATTCGAACGCTCTGGCCATCGATTTCGAGGAGGTAACCGTAGCGGCCAACATGGTGTCCGTACAATTCGGCAGCTTCCCTCCAACAGAGGCTCAAGACGGTGTGATACCCATCCCTCTGGCGACCATGGAGATTGCTAATCTTCCACCTCCCCGAGATCAGGCTGCTGGTCTAGTGCCCCTCACCACATCACGAGAGAAGGTCATGTGGGTCCATCCAGACTTGGTACCTGAAGTGACTCAGTCTACACCATCCTCTATTTGTAAGAAAAAGAGTGAAAAAGTCAGATCCTGCCACACAATCTCGATAGAGGTCGAGGAAGCCACAACTGTCGTCACTCGGTCTGGGACATAATCCCAACCTGTGGCTGATAACTCGGTTGAAGATCATCAGCCAGCCACCACTGACACTCCAGGACCTTCCCAGCCTCCGACGACCGACAAGCCTAGGCCGAAGGAGACTCGCTTTGACAAATCCCTCCGAAAAGAGGCACCTCAGGGGCTGGAGAGGCCCTACAACTTCGACATCTTGGCACAATTGGCCAACACACCGGCCAAATTATCCTTATACGAGCTTCTGAGACTCTCAAAGGACGTTCGTACGGCTTTGAGCGATGCACTCCAAAATACCGACGCCTATCTGGCTCAGGTCAACCTCATAGGAGAGAGCCCATCTGCAAATCTCCAAGACAGCGCTTGTACAGGAGCTATGCCCAATATTGTCTTCATTCCGCAGGATATGCTCATCAAAACCAATCTGTACAGTCGTCCGTTATACTACACCGGATACATCGGGGACGTAAAGGTGGACCGGATGTACATTGATCCTGGTTCTTCCATAAGCATTATCCCGAAGGGTCTGTTACATTATCTTCGCATTCCTATGTATCGCCTGATGCCAACAAGCACCGCCATCAGCAGTTTCAATTCGGGCAGGAGCTACCCGATCGGAAAGATTCGCTTGAAGTGCCAAATTGGCGATTTCCAGTCAGAAGTCACCTGTTACGTCATAGATACGGATACGTCATACAATATCCTCCTGGGGCGCCCTTGGATACACGACTACATGATCGTGCCTTCCATGCTGCACCAATGCTTCAAGTATGTCGACAAGCACGGCTTCGTAAGGACAGAATTTGCCGACATCGATCCCTTCAAAGGGGTCGAATCCTACTACTCAGACTCCTGCCTATACGAGAAGTCGAAGAGGCACCTGGATGGAGATGTACAAGCTCAAATTGAGATGGTCTCAGGATCAGAAGAACCTCTGACGATCCACCTTCAAGCTCGCAAACCTGGCAAGTCCGCACCCCTTACGGCCACTCTGCGTAAGGACGCGATCAGCCTCTCAGCACAAGAAGAGCAAATGATAATCCGGCTGCCAAGGTCTGGCCAAGTGCCAAGACCTACAACGGAGCAACTGACAATCAGGCTACCGAGAGTCAGCCAGTCACAAGCAGAGAAGTCCAATCTCTCTGACAAACCAATGACGATACGTCTTCCCAAGAAGAATCGTCACCCCAATGCAGGGTCTGGGGCTTCTAGCGAGCCAACAACTCTCCGCCCAGCATTAGGTGCCAAACTGGGGGTCGCTAGTTTGCCAACGACTCCACGTTCTGCTCCACCAGTAGAACCCCTGACGATCAAGCTGTCCAGGTCATCTTCTCAGTCTTTATTTATACAGGGGGTAGCCGAAGAAGTACCGGAGCTAGCCAAGTATGTGGCTGCCCACACTGATATTCCCTCCACAGATGATGTAATCCCGCTAGAAAAGATACCCTACTTCATCAATAAATGACTATCTTTGAACTACCTTGAGCTTAATAAGCTTTGTACAATGTATGCTATGGAACACGGTATAGGCCACCTACACACACAGGTGACGAATGTTTACACCGTATACCAGCTTACTCCAGTGGAAGATGCTTACCGCATAATCGAGGGAGGGACCATCCAATCATCTTCGGCCGGAAGGACGACCCACAGCCCTTCACTATAGAGAAGGTCGATCTCGAATCAGATGCCGGGAGACTGCCTCTTTATCTGTATAGCCCCCAATCCAAATATCTTATGCAAAAACAGGGGTATAATCTGGAGATCACGCCAGGCTTGAACTACGGCACTAGTCGACGACTACCTTTAAAGTCGCCAGTCCCGGCTGGAAAACCACGATATTACTACAACAAAACCAGATGTGGGCTAGGTTATGTCACACCCGCGACAACCCCTGAAAGCTCAGACGAGGAATGCGATTGGCACTCACACTCAACCGGATCACCCACTTCCGATTCAGATGTCAGCATCGAGGACATGCTCAGGCAAGTCCTGTCAATCAATATGGCATTCGCCGACGCTTACGAAGAAGATGAAGACATTCCTAAAATCCTCGAGCTAGAGCCGTGGGCCCAACAGCTGGATGCACAATAGGAAAAGCGGTTCGAACAGAGAGAGCCTCCTACTGAAGACGAGGTCATACAAGTGGACCTCGGCAGCGAATCTTCTCCAAAACTAATCTTCGTTAGTAAAAGCTTGACAGACGAAGAGCGAGAATCATTTCTGGTACTTGTCAAAGAATATATAGACGTGTTCGCCTGGAGCTATGAAGACATGCCAGGACTAAACCTCGAGGTTGCCCTTCACAAGCTCAACATTCGGCCAGATGCAAATCCAGTCAAACAACAACAGTGACGCTTTTGCCCGGGCATCATGGATGCGATCGAAGCTGAAGTCAACAAACTGATCGCCAGCGGCTTCATTCGTAATGAGCAACATCCTGACTGGGTTGCCAACATAGTTCCGGTCCTCAAGAAGAATGGGAAGATTCGAATCTGCATCGACTTCCGCAATCTGAACGAGGCGTGTCCCAAAGATGAATTCCCCCTCCCTATCACAGACATCATGATCGACAACATATGCGGCTTCGAACGCATGTCATTCATGGATGGCTTCTCGGGATACAACCAAATTAAGATGTCTCCTGACGACGAGAAGCATACATCATTTCGAACACCGATTGGCACATATTGCTACACAGTCATGCCTTTCGGTTTAAAGAATGCTGGTGCCACATACCAAAAAGCCATGAGTATCATCTTCAGAGACCACTTGCATAAGACTGTGGAGTGTTATGTTGATGATATCGCCGTCAAGAGTCGCTATAAGGGAGACCATCTGCAGGATCTGGGGACGGTATTCGACCTGATCCGAGCACACAACCTGAAGATGAATCCCACAAAATCCTTCTTAGGCGTATCCAGCAGAAAATTCCTGGGTTTTATTATTACTGCCCAGGGAATTCACATGGATCCAGAAAAGATGAAGGCAATTATGGAGATGGGTCCCCCGAAAAATCTCCGCGAACTCAGAGGCCTTCAAGGGAGGCTAGCGTACATCAGGAGGTTTATTTCGAACCTCTTCGGACGATGTCGGCCATTCACCCATCTCATGAAGAAGGGCATCTCATTCGTATGGGACGAAGAATGTCAGCGTACCTTCGACAGCATCAAAGAATATTTGTCGAACCCGCCAGTCCTGGTGGCCCCGGTTGCTGGAAAACCATTCCTGCTCTATGTACGAGCAATGGAGCATTCCTTCGGCGCCCTGCTGGCATAAAACAACGATGCGAGCCATGAATAAGCTATATATTACCTCAGCCGAATGATGATTGGGCCAGAGCACCGATACACCGCCGTGGAGAAGGAATACCTCGCCCTGGTGTTCGCCATTCAAAAGACGCGACACTATGTCACAGGACAAACCATACATGTGATCTCACGAGTCAATCCTCTCAGGGTCCTCATGACGAAACCAGGAGCACTCAGCTCCCGCCTCGCCATATGGGCAATATTGCTATCTCCTTATCATATGATCTTCGTCCCACAAAAGGCTGTTAAAGGTCAAGCTCTGGCAGACTTTTTAGCAGCCCACGCAGGCTTGGAGTCGTCCAGAATATATAAAAAAAATCCCAGATGAGGTCGCCGACTCACATGCAACCTCTCACGATGATATATGGCGAATGTTCTTCGACGGCGCCTCAAGGATCGGACCTAAGCGCAACATCGTCGTCGGCGTCGGGGTGGTACTGGTTTCTCCCTCCGGGTTAGTGATCAACCGTGCTTACTCTCTCACAGAGCCCTGCTCTAACAATGTGGCCGAGTACAACACGTTGGTCATTGGCCTCCAACTTGCAAGAGAGCTGGGGGTAGAATATCTTGAAGCATACGGTGATTCGCAGTTAATCGTCAATCAGATCTAGGGTTCGTACGAAGTCTTCCATGAGGACATGATCCCCTATCACCAAATAGCGATCAACATCATTTCGTCATTTGAGGGATTCTTCATCGAACACGTTCCCAGACTCCAAAACATCGAAGCCGATGCCCTAGCAGGCCTTGCCGCTTCCCTAGCAGTGCCAAATCATACTCATCATTCGGTTGACGTGATAGGCCACGAACTGGTCTGTCCCAAGAACAACGTTCAATTCGTTGCGAGTTATTCTGCTCAGACGATCGACGAAGCGCCAGACTGGAGACAACCATTTATAGACTTCGTAGTCTACGACATCCTGCCCGAGAACCCAAAGGAAGTCGCTTCCATCAGAAGGCGTTCTCTCAGATTCTTCTACGATACAGAGACGAAAATGCTGTATCGACGATCTTACGATGGATTATTGCTTCGGTGTCTGTCAAACGCAAAAGCCAAAGAAGCCGTACGCGAAGCTCATGACGGTATCTGCGGGGCCCATCAGCCTGGTCCTAAATTGTAAGACCGTCTTCGCCGAATGGGTTACTACTGGCCCACGATAGTAGCAGATGCGATAGACTATGCAAGAAAATGTAAAGCTTGCCAAGTCCACGCGGACTTCATCTACCAACCATCCGAGTTTCTATATACGACGGTGGCGTTCTGGCCATTTGAAGCATGGAGAATGGACATCATCGGTCTGAGTACTCCACCTTCCTCCCGAGGACATCGCTTCATACTCGCTATCATGGATTACTTCTCCAAATGGGCGAAAGCTATTCCGCTCGCAGAAGTAAAGACTTCAAACGTGATCAGTTTCCTCATGCATTATTTCATCTATCGCTTTGGACTACCCCGAAGGATCATCCACGATAATGGTCCGCAGTTTGCAAGCCACGCCTTCTATCGGTTCTGCGACAAGCATCGCATCCAGAATATTGCTTCGATACCATACAATCTGGCAGCAAATGGGTTGGCAGAGGCATTCAACAAAACAATCATCAAACTTCTCAAGTAGTTTGTCTCCTCCAACAAACGCGACTGGAACGAGAAGCTTAGTGAATGCTTATGGGCGTACCGTACTATAGTCCGAACAGCCACTGGGAACATGCCATTTTCCCTGGTATACGGGAGTGAGGCAGTCCTCCCATTGGAGACCCAAATACCCTCACTCCGCGTCACCCTTACTTACCAATTGACGACGGATGATAACTACCGTCGTCGGCTACAAGAGTTGGAGGCCTTAGATGAAAAGCGCCTCTTGGCTCAGCAACGAATTGAGCTATACCAAGCACGCATCTCTGGAGCCTTCAACAAGAAGGTTAAAATCAGAACATTCCAAGTGGGTGATCTCGTTCTGGCAGTCCGGAGGCTGATGGTCATGACTCACAAAACCGTCGGCAAATTCCAACCAAAATGGAAAGGTCCGTTTATCATTGAGGCCGTATTCTCCAACGGAGCTTACCGCCTAGCAAAACAAAACGGAGCTTGCTCATGTTGCCCGTCAACGGCAAGTTCCTGAAGAAATATTATGTCTAACCGATATTTTCTAGATCATCGAGTCATGTACCCGCTGGTACCGCTGAACTCACATTCACAATACCCAAGATTACCGAGTCATGTATCCGCTGGTACCGCTGAACTCACATTCATAATACCCCAGATTACCGAGTCATATACCCGCTGGTACCGCTGAACTCACATTCACAAAATTCCAGATCATTGAGTCATGTACCCGCTGGTACCGCTGAACTCACATTTACAGAAATCCTAGCTTGTTGAGTCATGTACCCTCTCGTACCGCTGAACTCACGTCCTCCTTCTACAGAAATCCCAGATTATCGAGTCACGTACCCGCTGGTACCTCTGAACTCACATTTTGATTCCAAAATTCTCGAATTGTCGAGTTATGTACCCGCTGGTACCCCTGAACTTACATTCCGGTCACTCTTTCGGAGGAAAGTTATGTATGACCATACCTCTGAACTTTTTTCCTGAAGGAGCCCCTTCCTCATGATCCACTACCCACACTTCCAGTGCACAAAAAGGGTAACAGATCCACAAATTTCCAAAACGACCATGTCGATGTTACCTCTGAGTCGTCTTAATTCCGCCAAAAACAAATTACCCCTCTACATAGAACTTCCATGTCCTCATTACCTCTGAGTCGTCCTATGTACCCCCCTTCATTGAGCCCACTCCTGCCATGTCCTCATTACCTCTGAGTGGGAAGGCTCCGTCGAAGAAAACCCTCATGCTTGCCATGTCCTCATTACCTCTGAGTAAGTATGTTGATTCTCTTTCGACTTATTATCTGTACCCACAACCGGAGTACGCCAAGGATAGTAAGTCCACAAATATCCTCCGTTGAGTCCACTCCTGCCATGTCCTCATCACCTCTGAGTAGGAAGATTCTGCGGTAAGAAAACCCTCATGCTTGCCATGTCCTCATTACCTCTGAGTAAGCATGTTGGTTCTATTTCATCCTATTATCCATATCCTAACCCAGGGTACGCCAAGGATAATAGGCCCATAAAATGTCCTGTGCTAAGCTTTTCAGCACAGGCCCACCTTTTTTTATCATGCCCCGGGAGCCCAGCTGCTCCATGGCATTCTTTTTTCCGATACTCGGAACATCCACGATAACCTTATTGTGGAACCGTTCTAGATATCCCCAATCAAACTTGTTACCCGTACCTAAAACCAAGGTATGCCAGGGGTAACAGGTCCACAGACAAGTCCCCCATGCGGGGCAAACACTACCACAATACTACAGGCACAACAAGCAATACAAATGAAGGATAGAATAGAAAGTACTCTTTATTTGGAAGTCGAGAAAGCATTACATGTTTTGGGACCACGTCCCTCTCAAAAAGAAAAAAAAAAGAACAGAAACAAAAGAAGAAAAGGTCGACTATAGTTCGGCATTACACAATTCTAAGAGGCGGTTTCTCACCAAGGCAGTACCCCGCTCAAGCCTTTGTCTAGCTCGGCGCTCAGCCTCTTGGGACAACTGCTCTGCATCATTCAAGTAGATATATGCCTGCCAGTCATTCTCCATCTTCTTTAGGGCAAGTTCCAGATTGGCAGAAGCTCTACTAAATATGTCAGCCTCCTGAATAGAAACCCCTTTCTCAGTACAGGCAGCTTCGAGCTCGGACTCCAGGAAGGCCAGCTTTCTCTGGAGCTCGAGGATCTGCTCCCGGATGTCAGTTACCCCGCGGAAGGCAGTCGCTTCCCGAGCTGCGCAATCTTCAGTCTGACGGCTCCATTGATCGTACAACTGAGTCAGATCCCGGCGGTCCTTCAATATAGTCAGCTTGATCGATTCCCGAGCAAGCCTCACCTTCTCTATCGCGATCGTGAGGAAAGTACGCTCTTGATCTATTGCCACTGATAGATCAGCTTGCCGTAGTACGCAAAACTGGGCCACAAGACGATCAGCCTCTAGCAACTTAGGCTCCAGAAGCGCAGCTAGTCCCGCCCCACCAGGGAGTGTTCTAAGGATATTAATCTGGCCACCGGCACATTGACGGGCCATAGCAAAGGGAGTCCCCCTCTCCACAGCTGCCTCGATCCCTCTCTTCAGGTGACAGTAAAAGCTGTCAACCATATCCTGGGACACTTTATCCAAAACTTCTGTAGAGGACGGCGTCAAAGGGAGTGTGGCGGGCAGTACCGAAGGAGTAGTATCAGAATTTGCCATCCCCGCCACCAGGGAAACGAATTCTGTACGAAAAGATGCATGAATGGCGGCTAGCTCCTCTTCCGCCGCCCGAAGAGCTTGGATACTTGGTAGGGCGGAAAGGTTAATCCCCGAGACCATATTCGCAGAGGAGGGCGCAGGAAGCATCGCCACTTGGGCTCCCGAACTCGACCCAGCTGGAGGCCCCTCAATATAGGTTGGAAAAGAAGGAGGCACACGTGCTTCCATCAGATCCCCTCCGGTAGAGTCTGCCCCGACAATGTCCGTCACCGACAATAAAGGGGTGGGACCTGCACGTCCAAAGCAACCATCAATCGACGTAACCCAAAGGACAGGATGATAGAGCAAATAGGCTTCCTCACAAGTTAAGATTTGGCTTATCTTACCAGGGAAAGAGCATGGAGGCTGCGGCTCGTTCGCAGCTGGCATAGTCTTCCCACCCGCGGCTTCCAAGTCAAATTCAACTGGTTTCTCTGTCCCAGCCGCCCCTGAAAGGGAGCCAGCCAGGTCAGTGTCATCCTGTTGAAATTCAGATGTCTCAGGGACAGGCGCAGTAGAGCCCCCATCCCCATGGGTTGAGGTCTCAGCAAGGTGAGACTCCTCGGCCGCCTCCGGAAGAACCCCAGCAGAAATGATAGCAGTACACACATCATGGACCAAATTGGACAAGACCGGATCAACCTCGGCAATCGGGTCCTGAGAAGCAGACTCCTCTGACGCCTACAAAGAGCAAAAGAAGAATAATTAGGCTATAGTTTAGAAAAAGAATGAGAAGATAGTTGAAATTCAAATCACCTCAGAAACAGCGTCAACGTCATCAATAAACAGCCTGCGACGTCTTACCGCAGTCCACTTCGTGGAGTAAGTCCTGCCATCGTCAGTAGACATACGCCTACCTCGTTTGTGCGAAGCACCAGGCACAGCAGGTGGTTGATCCTCCACCTCTTCGTTCGGCACATTAGGTGGCTAGTCCTCCACCTCCTCGTCCGAAGAATGCGACGAGTCATCGGCGTCCTGCTCATCATCCTCTTCGCCCGCCGTAGTGGACTCCGAGTCCAGCACAGGAACCCTATTCGCCCTTCTCTTTCTCTTCTTAGATCCCTCGGACTTCTCTGCCAAGCCAGTACCAACAATAAAGCTGGTACCCATGTCAAAGTTAACAGGAGGCTTGCTCGCCGCAATATGATAGAGGGCCGCCATGTATAAAATCTCTCCTGACGTCTTAGCATCAGGGACCGAAAAGCTAGCTCGGGTATGGACCGTATTGTAATAATGCCAAGCCCTGATACCATCGAGGACACTGCCCTCAAAGCCCAGGCAAGCACTGGGGCAGTCAAGGAACAGCTGACTATACCCGAATTGACGAGAAAACCTGCTGGGCAAATAAGGCTCCAGGTATACGTTATTTCGGTAACGATATACTAGGTGCGCGGGGCAAATATTATGCAGCCAAAGAAGCATCTTCTCAGACAAGAGGTGGGGAGGTTCAATGTCATCAACGTGTACACCCCTCACTTCTCTAGCAGTAAATTGAGGAAGAGACATACAAAAGTCGGGCCCGTCCACTCTCGCCAATGCCCTCCGACAGGCCGGCATGGTGGCGTATTCCCAATGCTGATGACGGTATCGGAAAAGAAAGGCGTCATCAGCGGTAACATCATCTTCTGTTTCGGGCCTTATCAACGACCGGTAATGCATCAACAACCACCCCATGAGATAATGGTATGGTAGATCTATCCGCTCAAAGTCCAGTATCGTCTCGCGAGCAATGACTTTAGATGAAAAGGCGCGGAGGCCGTGGTGTATGCTACACACCATGGCCGGAAGAAGGGCCAGCCTGACTTTGAAGACCAGCTTCACAGCCGGGAGGATGAAGTGGCGGCTGATCCTTTCAGTAGAACCTGCCCCTCCTGAGACTACGCAATTTCGTAGCTACACCATCAAGAACCCGGCCAAGAGTGCTTTCTCAGACATCTGCCGGGTACCGTGGTGGAAATAACTGAAGGAGTCAGTGCGACTCCCAAATCTGTCACGGGTGGACCTCGACCTTTTGGCATTCAACATCAGGTCCTTTACCTCCTCCTGGGTTTGAGGACCTCGAGAAGAAACCCGGCCAGAGGGACTTAATTTGAAGAGATACGCGACCCAGGCCGTGGTATGGGGGGCGTTCCCTTCTGAGCTATTATTCTTCTTGATAGCAGTCTGGTGGCAGATACTATGGTGGCACAGCAGTTCCCGGTACACAGCGACAAAACCCGGGAATCGTCGATCCAGATCATCGAATTCCTCTTTCGTCGGGGTGTATACTTCAAAGGCCTCACCCCCCCTCCCCAAGGCAGCTTAGAAACAGTATGCATTTCAGGGAGAGCAAGTCCCAACTCCCCTTCGGGCGCGAAGAAAGTTCCCGTACGCCGGTTATACATGTCCAAAAGAGCCATGAACAACGGCTTGTTAATGGTTAACCCATAACAGGTGCCCCGGATGGCGTAGTAAAGGTCAATCTCCCGAAAGAATACCTCGTATTTCCTCAGGATCCATGAGGTAAGATTGGCCCACGTAGGAATGGGGTTTATCCAATTCAGCAGCGACAACCTGCCCACAGGATAAGATCCCTTGCGAGCGAGCTGATTCAGGAAGGTATCAGCTCGAGTAAAAGTGAAGTTGGGACCAGACACGTTTATAGAAGTACCCGAAATTAGCCCCATCACACTCCGACCGACCGACTCCCTGATCGCACATCCTGACCTAATACTCATATTATAGTGGATGTTGCCCACGAACATCCCCGATTGGATTGGAGTTAGGGAGCCCACCATTTTCCTGCTCAACGGTACCATATTAAACTACGAGAGGGAAAAATGTCGTTCCATCTCGGGAATATGGATCTCCACCCCGTCCACAGTAAAGTCCCAGCTCTCAGAAGCATCCAGCACTCGGGAGTTCTTTATGGATAGAGCATCCCCAAAGAGAAAAGCTAGTTTCAGATATTCTTCGTCCAGTCTCCCCGAATTCATCATAGTACAAAGAAAGTGGAAAGGCTGGTTATTGATGGCAGCCAACCTCTCCAAAGGCTCATTGGTGGGAAGCTGATCCGTCACATGTCGAATTAAGTTGTCGAGCCGCACACCTACGACAAATTGTGCTGAACCTACCAAAAGCTCTCATGCAGGATTGGTTGGGAGGTTCACTGAAAAAGGACAAAAGAAACAGGATTAAAAGATGGTTAAAACGAAACCACTCAAAGTTTCTCAAAAAGAAGTTCCTATGAGCATATGTGGCTCGGATCAACAAAGCCTTATGCGGACCAATTCAGCTGGGTTTCATGCGGCATGGCTTCAATAGAGCCTATGCGGCTCGGGTCAACATAGCCTTATGTGGCCCAATTCAGTTGGGAGTTCCATGTGACACTGATTCGATAGCTTATGCGGATCGGATGAACTTATGCGATTCTATCTAGCAAAAGAGCTTATGCGGCACGACTTAACAAAGTTTTATGCGGTCCAGTTCGTCAGGAATATATGCGGCCCCGTTCAAAGGAGGCTTCATGCGGTTCATATCCAGAAGTGCTCCTGCGGCTCAAATCCTTCTCATACGGCTCAAACACAGGACACGCCCTATGCGACTCGGATATGAGAGGGTCATGCGACCCATACAACATATACGACTCCATCATGATCGAACTTGGGCGGTTCAAAGGATGAAGGCTTGTGCATAAATTATGCAACAGAGCCATGGGTTCTTAGGGTTCAATGTATTCGATATTTCTTTCAATCTTTACCCTTAAAAGCAGGGTGGACGTCAGGGTGCACTTCGGGCATGGCGGCCGACGAGGAAGCCGCTTTCTTGCCCTTCGCAGTAGCAGAGGCGACCTTGGAAGACTTGGGGGCCATTTTCGTTCGACGGTCGGAGAAGGGAGATAAGGAAAGAAAGTTGAGACAGCAAGAGTTGGGGACGAAAGAGAAAGTAAAGAAATCCCTCCGACTGAACTCGTCCCTATTTATAAACAAAAGCAGGGCGCTTCGATTCTCGTGCAGCACAAAAACTGACTCTTCGGTTATCGAGACGAGCAGCCTAAAATGAAGGCCAAACTCCTAGGATCCTGTACCGAAAAATGGCCTTAAAACTGATAGCAAATCAACAGCATTTAATGCAAAAGATTTCCATACGTGGCAAGATGACGTGGCAAAAAATCCTTGCGATCAGACATCCTATGCGGCCAAAGGGTCCATGCAGGTGATTAACCAATGCGGCTGAGGAGGCCATGCGGCCAGGATATCATATGCGGCCAGAAAAATTTATACATAGCCATGCTTCTTATTCAAAGTATTTCAATTTTGCAAATTGAAAACTTTGAAGGGGGTCTTGTAGAAGCATGGAAAAGAATAAAGAAAGATCCATACGGCCAGGGAGCCCCATGCGGCTCAGAGAGCTCATGAGGCTCAGGGATCCATGCGGCTCAAGCGTCTATACGGCTCGGATGAGTTCCATGCGGCTCAGAGAGGAGCCACGTGGCCTGCAAACAGCTCTTCCCTTTGTCCTTTACTGCATTAAATGCCTTGAAGGCTGACAGCTCTGACAAATGACGGCTCTGACACAAAAATACAATTACGACTCAGTCATAATGGCAGACTCCTAGGGAAACGAAGGAAATCTCTGACACAATCTTCCGAAATCCAGAAACCTTCATGCGGCCTTGACACGTGGACAGTCGCATACGGCTCAGGCAGAGACCACCCCATGCGGCTCAGGCCGAAGCTGTCCCATGCGGCTCAGACCGAAGCTGTCCCATGCGGCTCAGGTCGAAGCTATCCCATACGGCTCAGGCAGAGGCTACCCCATGTGGCTCACTAGAACTATCTTCATACGACTCACTGAAAAGCCACCCATCATGCAGTCACCTACGCTCATGCGGCTCAGATCATCACCATGCGGTTCAAATATTCAGGGGCCACTCCCAAGCAGCCTTGACATGTGCCCACCTTATGCGGCTCAATGGAGAGCAATCCTCATGCGACTTCGATTTCCTCAGTGGCTCGCGGTTAAGACATGTGGCATGATAGTGGGGCACGTGGCATCAAATCGATCGAAATCCATCAACAAATCCTAATAAAATATTGGAATCAAATCAGATCATTTGCAATCAAGCAAATCAATGACACGTGTAGGGAAATCCGAGATTGGCATGACAAATCAGAAGGATTTATGTCAATCATCATTAATTATCCACAAAAGATTTGATGCAATCACATTAATTGCTCAAATCTATTATATTTAAGATGAACGGCTCAGATTCATTGATCCTTAGCCGCCGACTTTTGAGAATGGGCAATCATTGCAAATCCTAGTGATGCCCCCCACTCTTATAAATAGCAAGGTACCATTTCCTTGCAAAAAAAAGAGGAGACTCTCTGATTAAAAAAAGAAGACATAGAGATCCAGAGAGCCAGAGAGAGAATACACAGAGATCGAAAGGAGAGCATTTCTTCCTCAATGCCAAGCAGTTTTTCTACAGAGCCAAGGCTGCACCCGATCATCCAAGGAGTAAGGCAGAGCGACCGTCGCTTTCCCGAGCCTCTATCGTCACCTTCCAGAATCTAAAATAAACAATTGTACTTAGATTGCTGCACCTAGGCTTTCGTCCCTAGGCTTTCTTTGTACAAGCGAGTTTTTATTGTGAAGTAAAAGTCCAGTCCTCCGATAATTGTTCTGTTCTTTTATATTTCATGGCAAACAGCAGACACCGTCATGAGTTTCACGTAATACCTACTTCGCTTCATCACCAGCAAGGCAGCGCAAGAGTAGGCCGTCATAAGTCCGTCAATAGAGAGTCTTGGTGGTCTGATTGTAGTAGAATTGAAGAGATCGTCGATGAATACTCGTAGCCTCCTTAGGATCTCCAGGAAGTATGTCATGAACTACGAAATTGATGAAAGGAGCTCTCCAATTTTCATTGATAACATTGACTTCGGTAAAATTACTGAACTCAATGTTGCGATTGTTTTCAATGCAGAACAACTCTTTGTTGGAAACAACAACCATTTGTTGTCTTTTGACGAGAATTGCTAAAACTGCCACGAGATTAGCTAAAGCATCTGCCTCAGTGTTGCAAGCTCGTCGGACATATTCAATAAAGAAAGCCTTGAATGATATAGCCATGTAAATCGCTGCTTCATGATAGGGCACTAGATCTTGATGGCAAACTTCGTATGTTCCTCTAACCTGATTGACAACCAGTTTAGAATCACCATAGACTTCAAGATATTCGACTTCCAACTGTTTAGCTAACTGGAGTCCAATAAGCAAGGCATTGTATTCAGCTACATTGTTAGAGCACGGCTGGTCTAAGGAATAAGCTCTTTGGATAGCTAATCCTTCTGGAGAGACTAGAACAATTCCAACTCCTGTGACAATGATCCCATTTGGTCCGATCCGGGATGCTCCGTCGAAGAACAGACGCCAGGTAGGAAATTCTTCAGAGATCATGTTTGATTCCAATGTTTCGTCTGGAATTTTGTCATAAACTTAGATATCTTCGGAACAGGATAAGCTGCTAAAAAGTCAACCAGTGCTTGACCCTTAACAGACTTTTGCAGAACTTAACCCATGTCGTATTGGGCTAGCAGAATGGCCCATGTAGCCAGTCGAGAATTGAGTGTGCTGGGCTTCTTCATCAGTACCCGAAGAGGATTAACTCAAAAAATAACGTGAATGGTTTGGCCAATAATATAATGCCGAGTCTTTTGAACAGCGAACATAAGGGCTAGGCATACTTTCTCAACTGGGCTATAACGGTGTTCAGCACCAACCATAGTACGACTAAGATAGTAGATGGCTTGTTCATGGCCTTCTTTGTTCTTCTGGGCAAGTAAAGCACCCAACAAATGATCCATAGCACGGACATACATTAAGAATGGTATACCTGAGATTGGTGGCACCAAGACTGGTGGATTCATCAGATACCGCTTTATATCATCAAATGCTCGTTGATATTCTTTGGTCTAAATGAAAAATACACCCTTCTTCATTAACTGAGTAAACGGTCTGCAGCATCCAGACAGATTTGAAATGAACCTCCTGATGTATGCAAGTCGACCTTAGAATCCTCGTAGCTCTTTTAAGTTGCGTGGAGGACGCATCTCTTGAATAGCTTTGATCTTCTCAGGATCCACGTGTATACCTTTAGAGGTAATGACGAAGCCGAGAAATTTACCACTAGAGACACCCAAGAATGACTTGGTGGGATTCATTTTTAATTGATGTTGGCGCATTAGATTGAAGATAGTTCTTAAATTTTGGATGTGATCTTCCTTTAGATGACTCTTGACAGCAATATCGTTGACATAGCATTCGACAGTCTTGCGTAGATGATCTCGAAAGATGCTACTCATAGCTCGTTGGTAAGTTGCACCAGCGTTCTTGAGACCAAATGGCATCATAGTATAGCAGTAGACTCCGCGAGGAGTGCGAAAAGAGGTATGTTTTTCATCTTCAGGGTTCATCCGAATCTGATTGTATCCAGAGAATCCATCCATGAAGGATTTCCTTTTGAACCCATAAGTGTTGTCGATCATGACATCTGTAATAGGGAGAGGAAACTCATCCTTTGGACAAGCTTCATTAAGATCTCGAAAGTAGATACAAACTCGAACTTTGCCAGTTTTCTTCAAGACTGGAACAACGTTGGCTACCCAATCAGAATGTTATTCTTCTCGAATAAAGCCACAAGCTATGAGCTTTTTGACTTCATCATCAATTGCATCCATCATTTCTAGCTTGAATCGCCTTTGCTGCTGTTTGACTGGCTTTGCATTAGGTAAAATATTCAGTTTATGAGTAGCAACTTTGGGATCTAAACCTGGCATGTCTTCATAACTCCAAGCAAAGACATCAATGTATTCTCGAATAAGAAGAATTAATTCTCGCCTTTCCGCCTCTGGGAGGTTTTTACGGATGAATATTGTACGAGGTGACCCGTTTTCTCCTACATCAATTTGAAACAATTGATCTTCGGTAGGAGGTTCCCGTTGTTCGAATCAGAGTTCCCATTGGGTATCCATTCGTTGAACCCAAGGATCTGTTTCGGGATTTTCTTCAATATCCTCGTCATAGCCTTCTGGGAGTTCAGCAGAGACCATGTTAGAATATACGATCAATCGATGAACTTGACCAATGCTGGTGTCAGAATCCCATGATCTGGAATCAGAAGAGTTAGAGTGCTCCTCATTATCGGATTCGGAGACTTCTGGGGATAAGACTGGAGGTGAAGTATATCTGAGACCTCTTTTTGTCCTGCTGTAGTACATTTCTGATTTTTCTTTCGGAACAATTGTACGGATAGGAGTTCGTCTACCCTTACCATAATTGAGGCCATTCTTGAAGTTATAACCCATCTTTCGGATGATGTCTTTTGATTGTTGACTATAACGACGAAGTTGGAGACGTCCCATATCGTTACTTTTGCTATCATCCGTATAGCTAAATTTTTGTTCTGGTCCTTTACTAAAAAGTATTGGACTCTCGTCTCTCTTTCGAGAAGGGACAACAAAATATGAGTCATTTGGATGTTCAAATAAGACCACTGTCTGAAGGGATTGTACGACCCCAATTGTAAATGACTGAAAGCTGTCTAGCATATACAAATAGCATTTAGTATGATAAATGACATCAGTATACTAGAAAGTAGATATTTTTTTATTGATTTGTACATCCGTATTTACAACAAGACCTTTAGCCTTAGCAGGCTTGGTCAGATCAATTACAAGGAGGAAAAGAAGAGCAATGAGGATTAGACTTGTCGCGACGAAGGTCGATAACAAGCGGCTCAGAGGAGGTGAGCTCCCTTTTATCCTTGTTACGACGAAGATCGATAACAAGTGGCTCAGAAGAGGTGAGCTCCCTTTTATCCTTGTTACGATGTAAGTCGATAACCAGTGGCTCAGAAGAGGTGAGCTCCCTTTGATTTTGATTACCACCAATTGATTGCTTCCGGGCCGGCAGATGAATAGCCAGTGGTTTGGAGGATTGAGGATGAGAGACACGCCCTTTGACAGGTATGATGAGAGTGTCATTGGGCACTGCTTCTTGTTCTTCCTCAACATCCATGGCCAGTACTACCTTCATAAACTCTTCTTTGTACATGCGAGCATCGTTGCAATATGCTTCAACGCCTTTAAAAGGGTAGAGATCCGCAACTTTTTTTTGGACCTCTCCTTTATCATCAACGTAATTGAAGCATTGATGGAGAGTAGAAGGAACAATGTTGTGTTCATGAAGGAATGGTCTCCCCAGAAGAGCATTGTAAGAGCAACCGTGGTTGTCTATAATGTAGAAGGTCACCTTCGTACGAAGATTGCCAATTTGGAGTTTTAGGCATATCTTGTCTAAAGGTTCACTTCTTCCCTGGTTGAATCTCAGGATGGTGGTGATAGTGCCAGAGAGGCTATGTAATGGAATCTTTAGAGCATCCAACATCGTCTTCGACATGATGCTGAGTGCTAATCCTGGATCTGTCAGAATACGGTCGACCTTCATGGTGTCGACATATCTTGTAAAGTAGAGAGGACGGTCATGTCGATTATCTTCCATCAGCATGTCATCTTGTGTGAAGGTAATATTTAGAATTAATTCCAGCACACTGTGACAGTGGAGACAAGAGACAGGTTCTGATTCAGGTTTCTTGAGAAGAGTTAGGCAAGTTTATGCCTGCATCAAAGCCTCACTCAGTGTTTCTCGAGTCTCTTTAGAGAGGCGTAAGAGATCGAAGATGGATAGCCTGGCCGGTGTGTTGGCCAATTGAGCCAATATGTCAAAGTTGTACGGCTTCTCAAGTCCAGAGGGGGAAGACTTCTTCAAAACTTTGTCGAAGCGGACTTGTTGTTTGCCTTTGTCGGCTGCTGTCGGTTTAGGAGGAGTTGGTTCCACAACCGATAATGATGTAGAAGGGATGTCCTCCGTAGAGATAGGCTGCATTAGAATAGCCTCAGAAGATGAAGCAGGATTCTCCTGAGTTTCGGGATGCTCCCGTAGATAGGTTTTCCCTGACCTGGTGCCCAATAGGATCTCTTCTTCAACTATAGGGTCAAAAGACACCATATTACAGCTCTTTGTCTTTCCCTTAGAGCGTTCTTTTTGCTTTGAGGAAGAAGGAACTTCAAAATCTGAAACAAGATCAGGATGGATCCACATGATCTCGCCATTATCAAGGGATAAGGGGACAAGACCTTCACTTCGTGGAGAAGGAAGATTCTCAATCTCCAGAGTGGCCCTGGGAATGGAGATGATGCCACTCTGTACCACTTGTGGCGGGTAGTCACCGAACGGTACAGAAATCATATTGGCTGTAACAATCTTTTCATCCTGCTGGAGAGTGACGACACCGACGTTGACCAACTCTTGAATCTGGCCTTTGAGCACATAGCATGCCCGAGTAGGATGCCCTATGAACCTGTGATAAACACAATACTTAGGGTGGTCAGTTTTACCGACTTCGTCAGGCTTCTTCGGGTCAGGGAGTTGCAATTTATTGCTTTTAAGCAAACAGTCGAAGATGTTCGCTATATCATTTTCATCAAAAGAATATTCTACTTTTGGGCGAGGTTCCTTTGGTGGAGGCGCAGAAGGAGCAGAGGTAGACGTGGGTTGAGCCACATTAACGGCCAAAGATTCCGTGCTTTTGAGGTTGATGTTTAAGGTTTCTTTGCCCTTACGGTTATTCTGGCGACTACCGCTACTGGATGCAGAAGGCTCATCTCGATCAGGGTTAGACATGTGTACCCCCAACTGTTTGAACTTCTCGGCGCTAACTTCAGCTGCTTTAGCATTGACGATGAATGACGGCCAATCCTAGAACTGTGTTGACCCCATCCACATGCTAATGATAGGCAGCAAGTTTGATTTACAAGTGTCTATCGTTACAACAGATGGGGTTCCAGGAGTCATTTTGAGTGCTTCTCTGCAGAATCGTTCAATAAAACTCTCAATAGTTTCATTATGTCTTTGCTTGATCATGTTGAAGGCAGATATAGTCATATCGTTGATACCCTCGTAGAATCGTTCCAGGAACATCTGCTTGAGCCCGACAAATAAAGTGATAGAGCCGTCAGGCAGGCTGCGGTACCAATCGTATACTGTGCCGGCTAAGCAGCCGACGAAGACTCTAGTAAGAAGAGCATCGCTTGGCTGGAGCTGGACAGTCACTACCTCGAAATGGTTAATGAACTGACTCAGAAAAGTGCTGCCGTCAAACAGTGTGATCGTAGGAATCATGTACTCTGGAGGGAATGAGACTTCCTTCCATTCAATCGGATAAGGTTGTTTGATCTCCAGCCTCTGTAGACCATCTTTCTCTTTGAAGGCCTCGAACTGAGTACGCAGATGTTTTATAGTCTCATTGGCATCTCCTGAGGATGGAGAAGTAATGGGCTGGCTTACCGTGTTAGGAGGAAGAACAGCATGGTAAGCACTATCCCTAGCCCCTGAATGACTGGGTGTAACTTGAATAGGTATTGAGGCTACTTGATGAGACGGTACCCCCAGACCCGCATTGACAGGCACCGATGATGCTATAATCTCGAGATTTACAGCAGGTGCAGTCGGCGATACTGTATGTTGAGCTACAATAACGGCATGCATATTTGTGATCATTTCAGCCATGGTCTTCAATTTGTCTTCCAGTACGGCTATTCGTTGCTCTTGACTTGCCGAACTAGAAGCGTCTAGATCTTCAGTAACGACATAGACTGACACTTCTCTGGGTACAGTAGAAGACACTGTCTGCTCAGAGCTTTCTCTATATGCATCATAATCAGAGAAAGAATCATCCCATGAATGAGAAATGGAGAAATGACCAGAGGGATCTTGAAGAAGATTCCTAAGACCGACTGTGTCTCAACTTCGGGATTGGGTGTGTCAGAATACTCCTTCAGAAGATTCATGGAGTAAATCTAGATATCGTTGACTGGGCT
Source organism: Iris pallida (assembly GCA_029216955.1). NCBI lineage: Eukaryota > Viridiplantae > Streptophyta > Magnoliopsida > Asparagales > Iridaceae > Iris > Iris pallida. The sequence goes on from JANAVB010001399.1 coordinate 9,878,969, forward strand.
TGCAGGGCTTGCCGTGCTTTGAACACTTCTTACCCCCAGTGTCTCGAGAAGCCATATTTACAGAGGCATAGACACCTTATCTTCGTCTTCTGACACTGGTTCAGAAGTTAAGCGATCGAAAATAGATCATTTTGTTGTCTGGCAACAACACTTGATGACCACCTTGTGACTACAATAGCGTTCCAGTGGTTGGATTGGAGGTGTTGAAGTATTGTCCCGCTTCTGCTTGAGGTGTTCCCGGAGATCAGGTATATATTCTTTGACAACATTCAGAACATGATTCTGATTCTTCAGATGCTTTGTCCCATGAGTATACAGAGAAGTACTCAACTCTTTGGCATAAGTGTCAGGATTTTTTCTCCTGGAAGTTTGCTTCTGATGCAAGTTCGTCTTTGGCATTAGTTGCTTGCGTTTCATAGAAGCTGGTCTATAGAGATAAGCTCGTAAATCGACAAATTCACCCCCAGGGGCCTCCATCTGAGACACTAGCAATTTCTCCTGCTTTGATCGGGATATCAGAAGAGTTGGGAGATCTTGGAAGTCTGCTACTGGAGTAGGCAAGATGCCTCTCTGATCAATATTCTTTCCTTCAGCAGGGAGAGAAGAACTCTTGTTTGAGAGAGTTTTTGTACTGTTTGGTGCCGAGACACGTTCAGATGGATCTTCTGAGGTAAAAACTGAAGAAGGCTGGGAAAAGACCAAGGGGCCTTTTCCTTTATTTTGCGAAGAAGGGTTGGCCAAAGCGCGTTTTCCTCTGTTGTTTTCCAGGTTTTGGACTACGGAAGATTGAGAAAAGACTAAAGGGTCTTTCCGTTTGTTCTGAGACGGAGGAGAAATAGTCAAAAGACTACCTCATGTGGGTTGCAACAGTGCAACAGGAGGCTTTGAAAGGGGGCCAGAGCCTTTCCTTTTGTTATTAGAAGAGGGGAGAATAGTCAAAGGACTATCCCCTTTGGGTTTCGTCGGAACAGAAGAGGCAACAACTTGTCCTCTGGAGGAGATGACAGATGGCTCCTTGGCCAAACCAGCAGGGGGTGCAACCTGTGCTCTGGAAGAAGCAACAAGTGAAGCTTTGGCTACAGAGGGCTTAAGTTGCACTCTGGTTGAAGAGGTAGTGGATTGCGCCGGAGGGAAAGAAGCCGCCAACTGCGCCAGAGGGAGAGGAGTCCTGGACTTTGCCATAGCAGCATAAGTCGTAGATTGTGCTATGGCAAGAGAAGTAGCGTGCTACGCCTGGACCACAGGAACTTTGGATTGTATTTTAGCAGAGAGGGTGGTGGATTGCGCAAGGGCAGTAGTGGCCATTGGTCCCCTGTAAGAAGAGACAGCAGGCTGCGCAGAGGACTTCGGGGTCCACACAGAATGGACCTTGTTCTTGGCAGAGGTCACAGTATGACGAGTAGCCCCAGAGTTGATCATCGCTTCGTAGGCAGTCTGGTTGACCTTCACAACCAGCGTCTTTTGCGTCTTTTCGATAGACGCAATGTCACATTGAGTTGTCACTTCCTCGTCGGAGGAGAAAGTCGTCCCCACCAGAGTCGCCATTTTGTTTGCAAAAACAAAATTCTTTATTTCACAAACTTTAAAGAATAGTACAAGAGTACAATGAATTCTAGGAAAGTACAACTTTAGGAATCTGATCAGAAGACGATCACTTTATCCCTTGGACTATGTGAACTTTGAAGACAATAGCCTCTGAAGAATACAGCAGCACTTGGATAAGAGCTCCTGATCTCTAATGGTCTCGAAAATGACCTCTCTCCTTTTAATGAAGAACTTAAAACTCTATTTATAGAGTTCTAGAAATAACTGTTTTGTAGTTATTCTGGATTACACACAATGAACTGTACCAGTGACGGACTGCGCAGGCTATAAACTGTGCTGGCCTTTGGATAGTTGCTCGATCGTGGGCTAACTGTATTTAGACGCATGGCATTGTTGGATTAAAATGTGCTTGGTCGTGTACAGACGGTTGCCACGTGGCGAGCAATTAATGGCATGTAAGCCACGTAATAAGTGTCAGTTATCTTCAAAAAGATTGATGGATCGCGCTGAAACTGTGTTGGGATTGAATAGCGCTAGCTTCAGACTGCGCTCCGCTCTGGTCAATGGATCGCGCTGGGATTTAGACAGCTGGATCGCACTGGGATTTGGACAGCTGTCCTAGAGTGTGGCACGACACGGGAAACGAGCAGACTTCTCGCTTCTCGGGCTGTCAGGCTGTCAGTGGATTTGATTTTCTTGTCAAGTAATGATGGCTTTGCTACATCAGCATTGACGTGCTCAGGCAGTGGCGCAGTTCAGTCTAGCACGATTGATTTTTGGTGCTGTTCATGTTAGCGCTGTTCATTTGATGGGTGCACAGTTTGGACTTATGTGCACTATTTGATGGGTGCAACTTGATTTTTAGGACTGACAGCAGCGTTGGCAGCCGAACACCTAACTTCATGGCGCTATTCCCGTCGCTTCGTTGCATCGTTACGAGTGTCGTCTTCGCAGGTACATCATCAACATAACCGAGTATGAATTCTATAAATTAGATTGTTAAATTGTTATCAAACCCTGTCATGAATCGATGCCAAAATCGACGGAAAACCTGTTCATAAACAGGGGATCGAGCAGTCCCAACACCCCAGTTGAAAGGCGAATTCTTGCCAAACCATTAACTTATTCAGAAATCTAGTTGAACAAATTTTGAGACAACATATAAGGCTTTAGAACCTATTTCGTTGATTTAAATTTTATTAATCGTAGACAGAGATATTCGTTCCTAAAAATCGAGAAAAACCTGCAATCAAACAGTTTAGAAAATTAAAATTCTTCCGATCCAACGTGTGTCCCACCAATTCGGACGACGTGGTCGCAAACCGTAAGCATCGAAAGGTGCGTAATGGCTTCGTGGACGTGTGGACTTTGACGAAATTCAAATTGGTCGCGTGTGCACGACGAATTTGATGTGTATCCGTCGAAATTTCCCGTATCGGCCTCTATGCAAATTCCCCAATTACTTTGTACACGCTCGTTTGGTCGAGACGAAACTTGCGCCAACAGGATCGTATTATTTTTCTGGTTCTGTATGCCAAGTTTGGTCCAATTATGAGACAGTTGAATCGGACCGCCGTTTTGCGGGCCCCACGGTCCGACTCAACGGACAATTTTGTGCACGGTCCGCCGGAATCCAACTCTGGACATACGGTTGGGTTCATATTGGAAAATCGAACCAGTTGACATATAGTTTGACAACTTTAGAAACCGTTAACTCTGGCATACTTTTCGGTGCAAAGCGGGTCCAACGTCGGACACCGTTTGACCCAAAATTACCGTTTTGCCCCTGTGTCCAGAATTGGACTTAAGGACAGGCAATTCTAGCTAATTTGACTATTCTGAAAGTGTTGGTACTATTTATTTCAGCATCTGTAGACTACTGCATGTGTTGACAGATTGTGGCTCATTAAGTGGTATAGTATTATTGGTTTCACCAGCTACGGACCTCAGGCAAGTACACTTTCTGATTGCTTTTCGATTCATAATAGTTTATATATTTCATGTTTATATATATATATCTTGCTGTTTGTTGACACGCTCATCACACGGAGTAGTCGGAAGGGGAAATATCTTAGTAGATATGTGGACTACCCAGAACTAACCCCCGTGTCTTTCATGGAGAATAGCAGCTGCACACGACACGTGCAGGGTGCCAGATTTACCCCCAGTCGTTCACATGTCGAAACAGATATTTTAAGTCACATAGGTAGCTACATTTTATTTTTTTTCCTTGTCTTGTCCTCCCCTTACCATGTCATCAGTACTTTCTAGTTTTCATCTCTCATATGTTATTTTCATGTCTTGTAAATTCTATTGTATTTTCGCATTGCCGTCGGTTTGTGTGCTTGTTCCATTCCTGACTGGAAACCAATATTTTTCAGGTTAACTGTGGCTTCACTTAGCTTTGGAAGATACGGGTGTACTTGCAGACAGGAACCTAGAAATCGATAGAAGTTGTACCATTTTCATTAATTATAAAATCTTGTATTTTCTTTAATTATAAATGTTGTAAATGTTGTAATAAATTTAGAAATGTTAAAGAGCAGCAAATGTTATATTTTGTAATTTTGAGCATCTTGGCCGTGACAGCGTTCTACCATCGACTCTGCGGCGTAGACTGGCTTGGACACGTCTCGTATCCGAAAAAGCGGGTGCGGATCGTGACAAGTTTTTGTGGTGGCCCATGCAGGTCAGATTTTACAAAACATGCGAACTCGTAATGGTACTTAAGTTAGTCGTACCATTACGAGCCTGCGCCTAGGAAATGCTCATTCACAATTAGGATTAAAATGATCTAGGAGAATAACTAGGATAAGGGTCCCTTATTAATTTGACTAATTGGGTAGTTAAGATTGTCTGATAGGTCATGCAATTTATATACAGAATTGTTAAATTTAGATAACTTGTAAGATCTCTATAGATACACTATTGCTTTTGATGTGACGATATGATCCAATGGAGATATACTATTCACTTGGTAAGTTAGTCTTTCCTAGAATTAAGGCTTTAATCTTGATAAACTGTTTAATTTTTTTTGCTCTATTTAGATATAAATCTTATATCATAAGTTAGAATTGCCTATGTTAAATTTTATTTTGCTATAAGGGAATGGTTTATAATTCCTGCTTCTGTTATTCGTATACAAATTTTGAGGTAGATTGATTCAAAGTTTTCTCTCAACCATTTGAAATACGTATGAAATAAAGACTAGGATGTTCTTACTTCCTTTGTCTTCAGTTATCACCACCCCGATCAATCTTTTATATTAAGGATCAAGACCTATAGGCAGATGTTACGCTTTTTATCATGATCAACTAGTTTGAATCTCTAGCAGCTCCTTGGAGTTCTTAGAAATATAGTTGGAGTAATTTTAACAACTGCGATGGCTAGACAGCAGCGCACTAGCGAGGCATGACCCATAGAATTGAAATCATTTCGAAGAATTGTAGTTTATGGAACATTGCTAAAACTATGTCCTCGTTGACCTGTTTAGATCCTTGATATCCTTGTGTCAATATAAGGTGGAGTATCTGATAGCTTATCACATCTGAATCACGAAAACCAAGGGTTTGCCACAACCAGAGTATACGGGCGAGACATAATTCTCGGTGAAATGACTTCAGACGTGATTACCAGTTTAGGATATTATGGAGAATAGAAAGATGCCCTGTGTGTCCTATACGACCCAAAGCCAAAACTAGTAGAAGTTCTGTAAGTTGGGTAGCGTGTTCCCCCAACCTAGCATTATGTGGTCCTTGTGATCTATTGACGAGGTAATTGACTGAAGCTAAAAGGTTTACCTAGAATATAGAATTCAGGGGGTCCATAATCTATTAGTCGACCAAGGCCTTATGGATAAGAAGATAGTAGGAAGATGGTATAAGCAAGAACACCATGTAAGGTTTTGATTCTCATAAAACTCGAACCACTTGTGCCTCCTTTCAAAAATCTCGTATATTTATATTTATGACTCTCTTGACCAAAGTTGCTATTACAGTCTAGTTTTTGCCAGCTTACTCTTTTATCAAGCTTGATTCAAGACATATGTTTATTGGAGATGCCCACTAACATATTGTCTAATCAGAATTGATGAGCTATGGTCTGATCAACCTTAGTGCACTCGGCTCGCTCTCCCTCAGATTAACCTACGTGGATTGAGATATAGATGTCTCTAGGATCTCATCCGCGACTGCTTTGACAATTCCTCTTGAATTATACATTCGCCTTTGAATCACGTAATTGTATTCAGTGACGTCTCTTGAACTCTTTATTGTTTTTGTCTTTCACTGATTGGAAAGACGAAAGCTCATAATTGATAGATAGATACAAAGTATCCCCCATGACTATGATAGTTGTATACGCAAGTGTAGCTACCATCGGCCAGCCCTGTGACAGGAACCTTGCCTTGAGTTACTCGTCATCCCTTCGACCTACTATCATGATCTTCTAGTCATTGGAGTCCGAGAATGATTACGATCCTTCCCTTGATCAAATGCCAACCTAGGAGACTATTTATGTTCAAGAAATCGATTGTTGCGAGTCTCCAATTATTTGCTTGAAGCTTGCTTTAGCTAGCAACCCTTAAGCCTTAATCTAACCTTTCCTCGACCAAAGTCCATAATTTAGACATGAGATGAATAGACAAAGGTAAGGACAATAATTTACCATGACTATGGTGGACACCCATCTCGAGATTGGTTTCCAACCAATATTACTCTAGTTAAGTAAATTTCATTATTAAGACCTAACTAGTATTGGAACACCACAATCACTAGCTTAGCCAATACCATAGCTTAAACACCCTGTCATATTATGATCTACAGGTTATCAACAGCAATACATGATCACTACAGCCCATACCACTAGAACCCTTGTGACCATAGTCTAACAGGCTTGACACAAATAGAAATTTACGATTCAGTTGTTAGAAATCTCCTCATATGATGTGCCTTAGAGTTGGTTACCCTGTCGATAAATCTAGTATACTATAGACGAGTAGATCATCCTATTTTATCGACCATGTGTCATTGTACACACTCATTTTTCATTCATTGAGGAACGACCCTTGACTTGACTTATATCTACTGTAACCCGTTACGCCGTTCCTTATTCCTCATTAACAAAAGTCAAGGTACAATATCCGGACTTTGGAATTCTTCTAACCTCATTATTCCTAAAACCATGTCCCAGCTTCAAAGGTGGGTAGACCGTAAGCCTCCTAAAATTTTAGGATATATGAGGATTACCGATTGATCGGAATAATTTACGTTAGGATGATAGTTAGTGCCCATGGACTCCCACTTTCCATCTATATCAATTTGTGTGCCCGACCGTGTCATTAATATTCGGAGCACGAGACCAGCTGTTACCCTCCAACAAAATTTCATATACAAGATCTAGACGAGTCCACCTACATCTAAGTGTATCATGTCCCACTCAAACACGTTCTCTTGTACTCTATTTTTATGGTACGACTTTTAGGTAAAAAGGACTAGCTGTTGCCCTTACCATAATATCGGTATACTTTCCGACTTCCATTAGAGCCTTAACCTCGACTCAATTCATCCGACCCAATATATGGTTGTGATCTACTCGAAACCCACTACGCACATGCCACTAGTGTACCACCCAATGGAGGCCTCATGTTCTACTTAAACACAAAAGTCTCTGAAGGCGCATTTTTGGGCCTTAGGAACCTAGTTAACCAACCTGACTGGCAACTAGCTCAACCACTTGGGTGGAAACCTATTCCAGGTCACCCTAATCTAGTAGAAATAGTTTTGTCATTTGGATCTTGTTCCGTCAATATAGATTGAAATCCAAGGTTCATCCAACTAATGAGTGATGTCCAGATAGGGAACCCATTAAGACCCAGTAAAAACCCATCTAGGCATACCACCATATTTAGACTACAAAACCAAACTGTTTAAATATAGGTCCCTATATCTATTATGTAGTCTTCACCTCTTAGAATGTGAAGTCATTCATAACCCTTACTCCATCTGCCTGAAAGTCGCGATACGATCTCGTATTACATTTATACCCCTTGCTCGTGTGTTTAAATAACCACGGAAAGGATCACGATCTTGATTTCTCAAATTCTGTTCTATTATGGAACGTTGTTTAGATTAATTTTGAGAACGGGACTTTTGTATTGCACGGATTGCAAGCCCCTCTAAGAAGTGAAGGGTTCTTCGATGTGGCAAGTGACTGGACTAGAGTAGCCCAATCTAGCAAATAAGTCAATGGTTCCTAAACTTTCTCTCTATCTGCATCATTGGAAACTCTCTACCGCTCTGAAACTTCATAATTGCTCTCGATTAGTCTTCATTATCTTTCCATCCTTTCTATTTCAGAGCGACGAATGGTCACGCTTATTAGAATTTATCAATATTTCGTAGGTACTTGCGTAAATTTGTTGCTTGTTAAATTTTGGGTTGCTTGATAGATAGGAGAGGATTATAGATGTCATATGCAATAGATATCTATTGGTAGAAATTTTAGCAATTAGTTGGAGGATTATAAAGTTTAGCGACAGGAGATTTGATAGAGTAGTGTGACCAAAGGTGGGTAGAAGTCCTCCAGTATTCGGAGTTATAAAATGGCTAGAGAAGGTTATAAAATAATTAGAGAAATTAAATTGAGGAGATTAAGGTAATGGTAGACTTTGAAATTTTTAGAATAGTTACGAATTAGAATTTCGAGGACGAAATTATTTTAAGGTGGATAGATTTGTAGCTCCCCTTCTCGAAAATTTTGAAATATTTTATTATTATTTATTTTATTTGAATGGTGATTTTTAGATTTTTATAATTAATTAGTTAATACAGTAGATGATTTTAGTTAGGGTTAGAAATCAGAGTACAAGGTGACTAAAAATCATGGCACGGATAGCGCAGTGGTGTGCCTTGACTACTATAATAGCCATGCTAGGGATGGCCGAGCCATAGTGATGTCCTAACTAGGAAAACCGGGCCAAGTTGTGACATGACCATTATAATAGTTTAATTATTCATTATTGATATTATTTAACATTTAAGTAACCCGGTTGTACCAAACTGGTCCGGATTGGACCCATACCCAGCCCAAGCCCATGTAGTAATACAGTATGATAAAAGACGTCTATGTGGATATTTTAAGGAGTATTTGTTTTAATGACATAGTAGCAATTTTATAAAAAGTTTGGTTATACATATCATATAGATATCCTTAATATTTTAAATAATATTTGATTTTGAAGGATGTCAGATGATTTCCTTAAAAATATATTAGTCAACTTTTGGAGATTTTTGGGCTATATATATATTTGAGAATAAATATATTCGTAATAGACAGACACGGTGTTTTGTGTGTACACCCAGAGTTTGTTAAAAATGTTAGTATTTATGATTTATTAAAAGATATTTTAATTATTGTCTATTTTATTCTCTAAATATGGCTTATATATTTATATGTGTATGTATATAAATATATATATATATATATATATATATATATATATATATATATATATATATATATATATATATGGTGTATACATGTAAATATATATAGGTGTATATGTGAATATATAAATATATATATGCGTATGTGTATGTATACATAAAAATATAATTATATATATGTGTGTAGGTGTATGTACATATAAATATATAAATACATAGGTGTGTGTATGTATTATATATATATATATATATATATATATATATATATATATATATATATATATATATATATATATATATATATTTTATATATATATATATATATATATATATATATATATATATATATATATAAAAATATATATATATATATACATATATATATATATATATATATATATATATATATATATATATATATATATTGCGTTTATGTAACAAAAAGTAAAAGAAAAAAAAGCAAAGAACTGAGCCCACACAAACCCCCCCCCCCCCCAAGTCCAGGCCGAGCAGACCCCAGGCCCAGCTCGAATCGAGCCTTCCCCAGACTCGATCGGGTGCTTATTATAGATAGTCGAGAGGAGGAGGTTCTCCGAAACCCTAACCCCCGTACAAATCCTAGCGTGGGCGGCCACTCCGACGGCCGCGTGCGCCGCTGCGGGCCACCGCCGGCCGGCCACAGGCGGCCAAACCGTGCGCACAGGCGCGAGTGCGAACCGCACACAGCAGCAGCGTGGCAGCCGAACCCCTAATTTTGTAGCGCTATTCCCGTCGCCTCGTTGCGCCATTTCGTGTGTCATCTTTGCAGGTACATCGTCAACATAACCGAGTATGAATTCCATAAATTAGTTTGTTAAATCGTTATCAAACCCTGTCATGAATCGATGCCAAAACCGACCGAAAACCTATTCATAAACAGGGGATCGAGCAGTCCCAACACCCCCGTCGGAAGGCGAATTCCTGCCAAACCATTGACTTATTCAGAAATCTAGTTGAACAACTTTTGAGACAACGTATAAGGCTTTAGAACCTATTTCGTTGATTTAAATTTCATTAATCATAGACAGAGATATGCGTTCCTAAAAATTAAGAAAAACCTGTAACCAAACAGTTTAGAAAATTAGAATTCTTCCGATCCAACGTGCGTCCCGCCAATTCGGGTAACGTGGTCATGAACCGAAAGCATCGAAAGGTGCGTAATGGCTTTGTGGACGTGTGGGCTTTGACGAAATTTAAATTGGTCGCGTGTGCGCGACGAATTTGATGCGTATCCGTCAAAATTTCCTGTATCGGCCTCTGTGCAAATTCTCCAATTACTTTATGCACGCTCTTCAGATCAAGACGAAACTTGTGCCAACAGGACCGTATCATTTTTCTGGTCCTGTATGCCAAGTTTGGTCCAATTCTGAGACAGTTGAATCGGACCGCCGTTTTGCGGGCCCCACGATCCGACTCAACGGGCGATTTTGTGCACGGTAGGCCGGAATCCAACTCTGGACATACGGTTGGGTTCGTATTGGAAAATTGGACCTGTTGACATATAGTTTGACGATTTTAGAGACCGTTGAATCTGGTACACTTTTTGGTGCAATGCGGGTCCAACGGCGGACACCGTTTGACCCAAAATTACCGTTTTGCCCCTGTGTCCAGAATTCGACTTAAGGACAGGCAATTCTAGCTAATTTGACTATTCTAAAAGTATTGGTACTATTTATTTCAGCATCTGAAGACTTCTGCATGTGTTGACTGATTGTGGCTCATTGAGTGGTATAGTATTATTGGTTTCACCTGCTAAGGACCTCAGGCAAGTACACTTTCTGATTGCTTTTCGATTCATAGTAGTTTATACATTTTATGTTTATACATATATCTTGCTGCTTGTTGACATGCTCGTCACACGGATTAGTCGGAAGGAAAAATATCTTAGTAGACATGTGGACTACCCAGAACTATTCCCCGTGTCTTTCATGGAGAATAGCAGCTGCAGACGACACGTGCAGGGTGCCAGATTTACCCCCTAGCCGTTCACATGTCGAAACAAATATTTCAAATCACATAGGTAGTTGTATTTTATTTGTTTTCCTTGTCTTCTCCTCCCCTTACCATGTCATCAGTACTTTCTAGTTTTCATCTCTCATATGCTATTTTCATGTCTTGTAAATTCTATTGTATTTTCGCATTGCCGTCGATTTGTGTGCTTGTTCCATTCCTGACTAGAAACCAACATTTTTTAGGTTAACTGTGGCTTCACTTAGCTTTGGTAGATACGGGTGTACTTGCAGACAGGAACCTAGAAATCGATAGCAGTTGAAATATTTTCATTAATTGTAAAATCTTGTATTTTCTTTAATTATAAATGTTGTAAATGTTGTAATAAATTTAGAAATGTGAATGAGCAGCAAATGTTATATTTTGTGATTTTGAGCATCATGGACGTGACAGCGTTCTACCGCCGACTCTGCGGCGTAGGATGGCTTGGACACGTCTCGTATCCGAAAAAGCGGTTGCGGGTCGTGACACATGCTGTGCTTACACTATTTTCGACTTAACTGACACCGTGCATACATTTCTTTACTCAATCTAAGGCATGTACACAGATCGCCACTATTATGCCGACTCATCTATATGATAGGTCACTAGTAATGTTAAGCTAACTTGGACTTGGCATAGGATAGACGGTGATCATCCAACGCGAATAGGTAGCTTATGGAAGCCCTGTCATGCCCCAGAACCAGAATACTGGAGAGCGGGGGACAGACACAGCCAGGTACGTATATTGAGGTAGAATCTACCTCGATATACGGTCACGACTGTCTAGATACATGAGGGTTTACTATAAGCCATCAGTCTTTTATGGTCATGAACAAGCCTATTGTCTCAATCTCAAGCAAGTAAGTAAATGTTACAAGATGTTAGAGCACCCAATATACAATAGTAAGGCGTCCCATACATTACATATTTGGATGATCATAAAGCTAGTCATACAAAATGTGAAGACTAGCAAGAGTTTCAGTCATACATGATCAACCCTAGGATTTGTCAATCATGTTACAGCTCGTAGGCAGACAGTAAGTAATGATGCAAACGAGCTAACACTTGTTCGACGGCTAAACGCCTCAAAAGAATAATTTTACAATAGAGTGGGAGAGCTAAAATAAAATCCACTCTTTGCCAGGTTACGCCTGGTGGTCACCATCTGGCTGGAAAGTAGGAAGATCCTCTGGAGCTGCTCCGGTATCTAGCCATACAAAACCAGCTGGGTCAGATCCCAGAAAGAGCAAGTGCCACAAAGGAGGCTTCACTTAAGAACTAAAACCAGCAATTAGCACAAAACATAATTATATAATAAAGACTGGAAATATGGAAAATCATGATGATATACGATAAGATAACCATGGGACTATTCAGATAACCAAGTTACAACCCTTAAACCAAACAAGGACCGGGGTTGTAACCCTTCGTCTGAACGGAACTTGGTTTTCCACCATTTATCGATAAAGTAAAGCACAAGCATTCAGGTCATGTAAGAATCTTGTACAGAATTAGGACAAGACTAGACTGGGTTAGACTCCATCCAATCAATCATGGCCAAGCAATGAGTACGGCTTGATACTTTAACTAACTAGGGTTATCACAGGCCTAGTTACTAGCAAGTTGCAATGAGATTGTTCCACAGCCACAAGCCCTGCAGACCATCCAGGCTATCCGGACGCAAATTAGGGGTTGAATTCATGTGGGTACATCGTCCAGGAATTGTATGTACCCTTAAGTCGCTTGAAGGGTACAACACATGACAGTGTGCTAGAAATGTGCCCTACTCGACGGCAGGCTACAGATCCCATGATGGGGCGCCCAGATAACGGGATTGCCTGTAGCTGGAAAATCTCTTCATGACTACTAAATTATTCTAGTTATTAGCCTTAGTCAATTTAAGTAGGCACCCCTGACCGTGGTACTCAGGGATCCCTGCTCTAGACATGATGCGAGACAGTACTGGTTCATTGGTACAAACACAATCGTCCACGGTATCCAGGCCATTCATTCTTGTTATGTCATGCTAGCTGTCGCAACAGCATTTAATAGTTTCCATCATGCTTATTAGTCATGTCTTGTCATGTCATATCATGTCATGTCAGTTACTTGTCATACCATGCCATGCATAATTATCAGTCCAATCGTGTCAATCAAGTCAAGGTTATCAAGTTCGTGACAAGAGGGTACAAGCACAGAAGGGCACACGGGTATGCATAGGGGCTCAAAGCCTCTATGCGAGAGAAACTACGCTAGACTAGGGGCCACTAGCGTAAAAATGGCTTTACGCGAGAAAGACCAAGGAAGGACCCCTCTACACGTTCGAGCACCCTATGCGAGCAGGTGCTCTATGCGAAGGGAACTCTACACGCGCGAGCACTTGGGAAAAACTCTAAGCACGCGAGACTCTACGCACGCGAGACTCTACGCGAGCCTCTACGCGAGAGGGGGTCCCCTACGTAGAGCTCGAATGAGCTCGGCGTAGAACGGATTACGTGGGCACGCAAGACGTGTGCGTAAAAAAGGAACACTACGCGGGCATATAAAAACGTGTACGTAAAGGAGAAGATGCTACGCTGGCACGTAAAACGTGGGCGTAAAGGAAGTTACTACGCGAGCACGTATGAACGTGTGCGTAAAGGGCTCGTCTTCTTCCCAAGGCCGAGACTTGCAGCCATGGAGACTCAAGAACTTAAGGAACCCTATCTCGGCCAAGACTTGGTGAAATCCAGCCATTCAAAAGCCAAACTTGCGTAAAATCGAAATTCCTACCACATGGAACTCTCCATTTCGAAAACAACCAAGTTCAGTGGATCAAAACCATGAAGATCAAAAATACTAAAACTTAGATCTACATGAAATGAACCATGAAAATTAAAAATGCTAAGTACTAAAGTCTCTTAGAATTTCGTGAGGAAGACAATGGAACAACAAAAATTGAGTTCCTCCATGAAGTAAGTTGCACTTGCCTACTGCAGGTTCAGTGGAGGAATGGAGAAGAAGAAGAGAGTTATGAGGAATGAATGAGGAGAGAGAAGGGTTGTTGGGTTAATAAATGAGGGATGGTGGTAGGTAGGGGTTTGCATACTAACCCAAACCAAACCCAACCAGACCGAACCCAACCGAACCCGATGCATGCCCCAGCCAGAATAAACCACACGAGCCATGAAATGCCAACTAACTCATGCCAATGCAAGAAACCCAAGACTAGCCAGCCAGGACATGTCAAAATACGGGTCCAAGATACGTACACGTATACCAAAATACGTATAACGAAAACTGAGGGTGACAACTCTACCCACCTTAAAAGAATTTTGTCCTGAGAATTTAATCAAGAGGCTAGAGATGCCAGGGCAAGCTACACTAATCACAGGCAAGATATAACTAAGCAGTCAATCAAACAATCAATTATGCAAGCAAGAAATCGAAGGCATGAGGCATAAGGAAGACATTATACCTCACGAGTCAAACATGTCGGGATGTCACGATCGGATGTCATCCTCACGCTCCCACGTTGACTCACCCAAAGAGTGATGACCCCAAGCAACACGGACTAACTTGATAGTCTTGTTCTTGAGTATCTTTTCTCTTCGGTCTAATATGGATACGGGTCTCTCCTCATACGAAAGGTTGGTACCAACAACCAATTCCGAATGATCAAAGACATGATTCGAATCTGGAATATACCATCACAATTGGGATACATGGAAGACAACATGCACCTTACGCAACGACGGTGGGAGAGCGAGACGATAGGATACATCACCTACTCGTTCTAGAATGTCGAATGGCCCTATATACCTAGGACTAAGCTTTCCCCGTACTCCGAAATGAATGACGCCACGGGTAGGCGAGATTCTGAGGAATACATGGTCGCCGATGAAAAATTCAAGGGAACGTCGATGAGAATCGGCCCAATGACGCTAGCGATCTTGTGCAACTCGAAGATGATCTCTGACTTGCCTGACCACCTCAATAGTCTGCGTTACCATCTCTGGACCAAGCAGTTGCCTCTCCCCTATATCATCCCAAGCTAAATAAGATATGCACTTCCTGTCGTACAAGGCCTCAAAGAGTACCATCTGGATAATGGCCTAGAAATTATTATTGTACGAGAACTCAACTAGATGTAATAATCTTTCCACGAACCACCGAAGTCAAGTATACATGAATGCAACATATCTTCAAGAGTCTGGATCGTGCGCTCTGACTGACCTTCTGTCTGCGGATGATAAGCTGAACTGAACTTGAGACGAGTCCCCAAACTTTTCTAAAGACTCTGCCAAAAGTGCGATGTGAATCTGGAATCTCTGTCGGACACAATACTGACTGGTACTCCATGCAACCTGACTATCTGCTTGAGGTACATCTCTGCAAACTGATCTGTCGACTGACCAACCCTGAAAGAAAAAAATGAGCTACCTTGGTGAGTCTGTCGACTACAACCCAGATAGCATCTCTTCCAGCTGGGGATCTAGGTATTCCAGTCACAAAATTTATGGTAATGTGCTCCCATTTCCATTCTAGGATCGACAAAGGTTAAAGAAGTCCAGCTGGTCTCTGATGTTCAGCTTTAACTTGTTGGCAAACTAAACATCGAGAGACAAACCGGGCTATCTTCTTTTTCATACCATTCCACCAAAAATGCTGTCGGATATCACGATACATCTTCGTACCGCCCGGATGAATCGAATACTAAGAACTATGAGCTTCTGCCATGATCTCCTGTCTGACATCACCACTAGGTACACAAAGATGCCTTCCATGTCGAAGTGTACCATCCTCATGGATACATAACTCTGGTCTTCGTCCTGCTACATATTCTGCCCTAAGCCGCTGAAGCTTAGAATCTGATGACTGAGCTAACTTGATCCTCTCAACTATACTGGACTGAACTTGCATACTGGACATTAACGCCACACTGGTAGGAAGGACAACTTCTATACCCATCTTCTGAAGATCCGCTAACAATTCTGGTTGCCCTGTCAGAAAATAAACTCTGGCTCTCCTACTCAATGCATCTGCAACAACGTTGGCCTTTTTCGGATGATACTGCAGGTTGATGTCATAATCCACAAGTAGCTCTATCCATCTCCTCTGACGCATGTTAAGATCCTTCTGGATGAACACATACTTCAGTCTCTTGTGGTCGATGAAAATCTCCACCCTATCCCCATACAAATAGTACCTCCAAAGCTTAAGTGCAAACATTACTGCTGCCAGCTCCAAGTCGTGGGTCGGGTAATTCCTCTCATGATCACGAAGTTGACGTGATACATAAGTTATTACCTTCCTATGCTGTATCAAAACACATCCTAAACCTCTGCCTGAAGCATCACAATACACTGAGAATCCCCCGGTCCCATCTGGAAGCGTGAGAATGGGTACCGTCATCAAGCCTCGCTTCAACTTCTTAAAAGAATCCTGACATTCTGCGGTCCAAGCAAACTGCACATCCTTGCGGGTCAACTGGGTCATAGGTGCTGAAATCCGTACAAAGTTCGAAATAAACCGCCGGTAGTAGTCGGCCAAGCCAAAAAAACTGTAATCTTCTGCAACGGTACTGGATACTGGCCACGTCTCAATAGCCACAATCTTCTGGGGATCTACCTCCACTCTACCTCTGGTGATGATATGACCCAAAAATGAAATGCGATCGAGCCAGAACTCGCATTTACTGAACTTCGCATACAACTGGTGCCCTATGAGAATCTGAAAAATGACTCTGAAATGCTGCTCATGCTCAGCTTCACTCTTGCTGTAGACCTGGATGTCGTCTATAAACACAATCACGAACTGATCCAAATAAGGCATGAAGATGCGATTCATGAGGTCCATGAATACTGCAGGCGCATTGGTTGCTCCAAAGGACTTCACAAGGAACTCCCAATGCCCATACCTGGATCCAAATATCGTCTTCGGGATGTCCTGCTCTCTGACTTTGATCTGGTGGTATCCCGACCGCAAATCAATCTTCGAAAATATGGACGCCCCTTTGAGTTGATCAAACAAGTCATCTATCCTCGGGAGAGGGTATCTGTTCTTGATTGTCACTGAGTTCAAGATACGATAGTCAACACATAATCTGGACGTACCAACTTTTTTTTCACAAGAAGCGTCGGGGCTCCCCAAGGCAATCCACTAGTTCGGATGAATCCCCTGGTCCTGAGTTCTTCAATCATCTTATACAAGATCTCCAATTCTGACGGTGCCATCCGGTAGACTCTCTCTGACACTGGTGCTATTCCGGGGATCAAGTCTATGGTGAACTCGATCTCCCTCTCTGGTGGCATACCTGGAAGCTCTTCGGGGAAAACATCAAGAAACTCTTCTTCAATTCTGGGAAACTGGACTGCCGCTGCAACTGCCATCCGGAATGCTGGAGGAGAAGGCTCTATTTCGCCTCGAAAAAATGAAAACTCTGGCTCACCAGGAATACTAAAAATAATCTTGCCCATATGGCAATCTATTCTAGCATACTGGTCCCTCAACCAATCCATCCCTAAGACCACATCATAATCGGCCATCGGGAATTCTATCAACCTAGCGGGAAACTCTCTACCGCTAACTACGATCCGACACAAGGAAAACACTCTATCTACTCCCACAAGTCCGTTACCAGTAAGTATATTGAGCCTTACTTATAATGACTCGGGCTCCAGCCCTATCCGTGTCAAGAATCGTGAAGACATAAATGAATGCGATGCACCAGAATCAAATAATACTGATGCTGGAAAGGAGTTGACGAGAATAGTACCTGCCACTACCTCACCTGATGCTAACTCCTCCTCCACGGTCAAAGCCATCACTTGACCGTACCCTCTAGGTGCTGGTCCCCTCTGCTGGAAACCTCTCTAGCGATTCTGGGTCTGAGCTTGGACTTGTGCATACTGCTAGGGTTTCTACTGCTAAAATACTTGGGCCTGAGGCGGCAAGGGCCCCGGAAGCGGGTACTGTTGCTGCTGCTGAACTGGTACCGGAGCTGGCTTCCTAACCGAGGGACTAGAAAAGGTTGATTAAGAGGAACTCCCCGTATTCGGGCAGTTCCCAACCCTGTGGTCTGGTGCCCCACAAACCAAGCACAAACCCTGTGCTCTGCGATATTCTGACACCACGTGCCCTGACTTCCCACAATGAGTGCAACCTATTACGGAAGACTGCTTCTGCTGCTGCTGGGGATATGCCGGAGTCGAAAGCTCAATCGACGCAATGGAAGCCGCCCGCCTCGGAGCTCCAATGATCAAAGTCCTGGCTGTCGGGGCTGGTGCTGAAGACTGGTTCATCTGGCCGTGAGACCGCTTCCGACTTCCGGTCTGGTCCACAATCCTCTGTGAGGTATACTCATGCCTCCTAGCTGCTCTCAATACTGTATCGAAAGTCTGATGCTCGAACTTCTCCACTGCCAGCAAAATCTCCAGGTGGAGTCCCTGCTGGAACCGCTGAGCTCTATCGAACTCGGTCGCCACCATGGTGGAAGCAAACTGACTAAGCCTAGAGAACTCGGTCGTATATCCATCGACCGTCCTGTCCATCTGCTTCAAGTTAGTGAACCTCGTCTGTAGATCATACCGAGCTACAATATCAAAATACTTGGTCTGGAATCTCTCACGGAATACTGTCCATGAAATAGGTGCCCTTAATCCAACGACCTGCGTCGCCCACCAGCTGCGGGCTAGATCCAATAACTGTAGGCGCACCACTGCCACCTTCTCGTCTTCTGGGGTCATGTCTGCTTCTAGAATAACCTCAGAATCCTGCAGCCAAGCATCTGCAGCAATAGCATCTTCTCTACCATCGAAGAATGGAGGGTTCAAGCGCTTGAAGCTGTTGGCTGTACTGTTACCTTGATGACTGTGAAACCCATATTTTGTAATATTAGTATTTTAGTATTATTATTAGTATTTCGATTATTATTATTTTTATTATTATATTTTTCTGAGTGTTAAAATGATTTCGAAAATTTATTAAATAACATGGATTTTTGAATTCAGACCCAGACCCGAGTCCGAACCCAGACCCAGGCCTGAACCCGAACCCAATCCATTTCCTCTCTTTCTTAAAATCTAATTTGGCTAATAGTTGTTTTAAAAATATATATATATATATATATATATATATATATATATATATATATATAATATTTTGAGCTGTCCCGTTGGACCAGCACAACCCTTTCTCTTCTTTCACTCGTAACTCTCACCACTACAGCATTCATTCCCATCTCCTTATAACTCCCAACCCATCAACTCCACCAACTCTCCTTTGATAACTCTCCCTTTATTACTCTTCCCATTTTCCCCCACTCCCTCACAGAGAAATAAACTCTCTCATCTCTCCACAGCTTCTCTCGACCTCTCTCCTCTCTGTTCTCAAAACCCCCTCTCATCTCCTTCATCTAATCCCTCCAAACCCTCTCCACCAGAAACCCATTTCCTCCGACCCCGACCGACGGAAGCCCCACGTCGGCCGAGCCCGACCGTGTACCTGCGCACCGCGCCCGCCGAGCCTCCCTCGCGGTGCCCCTTTTGCCCAGACGTCGGCCAAGCCGACCGCGCCCTCCCCCGCCGGCCGGCCGACCACGGCAAGGCCCTCCCCGCCGTCCAGATCCGCGGCCCCCTAACCCCGCACGCGATCTCCGCCGTCCCCGAGCGTCGGCGACAGCCCCGGCCAACCGCCCTGCGCCCCTTTGCTCTCCGGCGCCCTCCACAGCGGAACCCCGCTGTCCAGATCTGTCCGCCCCGCACGGCTTTGCTCTGGCGCACCCCCGTGCGCCTTCCTATCGTCTTTTCGGCGGCTGTTTCTCTCGACGCTGCTGACAGTGCTGCTGTCCGCCGACAGCACTGCTCTTCGCGACGTTTTTCTGGCCAGCGTGCCCTATTCTGGATTTCCGGCATTTTCGGTGTTGACATCGCTGCTGGATTTATTTTATTCTATTTTTATCATCTGAGAGCTCTAGCCGAGCACCCGAGGTATAAATTCTCTGCCCCATCGCGTTATTCTCGGTAGTCTGTGATGATATCGGTCCCCGGTTTCTTCTTCGAAAATTCGGTTAGCCACGTGGTAGTTTCGGTTAGCTACGTTAGCATTTTCTGTGATATTGTCTGCTGAGATTTGGGTTGTTGGTTGATTGCGGGAATCCCGGGTATTTCGGGAAGGTTCTGTGGTTGGAAAATTATTTCTGTGGATATATTTTTGGGTTATTCCTGGTTGGAACAATTGCAGGTTTTTGGTTGGCGCATTTCCCAGTTTTGGGTTGTCCCGAAATAGAGAAAATGCTGCCCAAATTTTTACAAAACTTTATTTATTTGGATTTCAAATTGGTTTTCGGAAAATGAATTTAAAACTGATTTTTGGGCGACGACCGTACCGGTCTGTGGGCCCTAGCGAAATGCAAACGCACCGGTCCGACCGGGCGTTGAGGTATTAGCTAGATTTGATGATGGACCGAGTCTGAGACTCCAACTTTTGATTTAAAATTATTTTATTTAATGATTAAGTTATTTATTATAGATAATTATTTACTGCACATTTTATTTAGGAATTAAACAGTTTTTTTCTTATTTTATGTAAAAGAATTGTACAGGGCATAAGCCCATAACTCTAGGATGATTAGTTATGCCCCTGTATTGCATAGCGTAGATTTTTACTTTCTTTTCTGGGTGGTTGATGTTGATCTTGGGTGGTTTTGGATTGGATGTATAACCGTAGTTAGAGCGTAATCATTTCTCGTATATAATTAATTAAGAATTTAAATAAATGGATAAAATATTAGTAGGATAACTAGTTCATGATTTGTCACTGGAAGAAACTATATTTTTATAGATATATTACAAAAAACACAAAGTTTTCCAAAGATAATTGATTCTTGTTATTATTTCCAAATAATCAAATTAACCGGTTTAATCAACGAACGTAGTTTGCGACGTAATCGTTAGCTGTAGTTTAAATAACAACTAAAACCTGACTAGGACTTACTACTAGAGATTGCGACTAGCACACTTAGCTTGGTTATACAACGGTTCTAAGTCGAGTTCTCAACTGTAGGAACTCGAAGATACACCTGACGTTCCTCCTCGGTATCAACTCGTCTTTTCAGTTATCTAATACAAGGCAAGTACATTTTGTGTTAGTTTACAATTATTTAGTAATCGTTTTAATGCAAGTTTAAACCACGATGCAACACGGAACTCTCTCTGAGAGCACTGACTGTAACTACTGTAACTATTGGGGACTGGGGGAGTAGTGTAATGAGTATGACCACATCCAAAACTGTATACTGACTGTGTTAGCTTACCCCTCATACACACGGGGATAAGCCATATCGTATCAATATGATACAACTGTACAACCCAAGTCGGTCATATTCATTGCCTATTCACATCACAGAAATTGTAACTGTTTTAAAACTGTAACTGCTTAGTTGATTTTCAAAACTGTTTAAAAGTGCATGATTCTATTATTATTTCAATTATTAAATTAGCATGAATTGTACTTTGCTCCCTCCTGACTGGAGACCCAACATTTTAGGTATCACTGATGAGGCTTTATTCCGCGATCCCAAGACGAGGATTTCGAGACTGATGAGCTGTTTGCCTGGAGTTTTCTTTTCTTCTTGATGTATGTAGAAAATGGTTTAAGTTGTATTTTTCATTCCATTGTAAAAGTTTAATAAAGTTTTAAATTTCTAAATTTTGAGTTGTGACAAATATAGTATTGTTGTATGGTTACCTGCTACTGAACAGCTTACTGCCGCCGTCTCAACAACGGTGCAGGCTGGGCATGATCCGGTTCGACCCAATTAGTTGGGATCGGGTCGTGACAAGTTTTTAGTAGTGGCCCATGCAGGTCGAAACAACAACTTAGGAAAACATACCTAGAAACAATTAGGACACTAGAACATTGATTTGTCACGACATAGGTCCGATTTATATATAAATAAATATTTTTGCTTGATTATAGACTGGTAGGCTACCTTGCTTATGTGTGCGTCCTAAACCTTCCAGAGAATGACCATTGACAAGACCAAATCCTGCTGGCGATGAGGTGTCATCTCCGGATCATACCCCATCTCCTCAACCAAGCCCAGGTTCTTTTCCCTCGCGGCTGTTTGACCGTCCTCATAGTACATCCAGTGAAGTTTTCCCTACACTGGCGATTCCTACCCCATCTCAAACTGAGTTGCATTTCCTTGGTGGAGTATTCATTTTTGTTGCTCCACCAGTACCAACAAACATCTTCCAAATGGTTGCCCTATTTCAAGAAACCCTGGAGTTCCAGAAAGCTCAAGATGAAGCCCAGCAGGAACAGATGAATATCACGAGAGAAGACATGAAGAACGTCAATGATGTAGCCTTAATTATCTCCAACCAAGTTAGAGCAGAACTTTTATCCTAGGAAGGATACCCCTGAATCTAGAAGATGAAGGACCAGAGCAGTGCAGGCTCTAGAATATATTCAGGGTGGAATTTCACCTTAGGGAACACCTATCTTGTTTTTGCCCAAGAAGGATGGAACAACGGATGTGCATCGATTACCAGACACTAAAGAACAAGTACCTTCTGCCCGGATCGAGGATCTGTTTGATCTGGTTGTGTGGAATTAGGGTGTTTTGAAGTTTGACTTAAGATTTGACTACCATCAAATCAAAGTCAGGAAAGAGGACATTTCCAAGACGGCGTTCAAACACCAAGTATGTGTAGTTTTCTGTGGTCAGGACGTTAGACTGACAAATGCTTCTGCTGTGTTCATGAATCTCATGAACAGAGATTTTTCATGAGTATTTGAATCAGTTTATCTTCTCCATAGATAACATTCTGATATATTTGAAGACTGAAGAAGAGCATGAAGAACACCTGAGGAAGTTTTAGAAACTTTGAGGAAAAAGAAGTTTTATGGTAAGTTATCTGTACGTGGATTTTTGACAAAGGTGGACTTTTGGCCATGTTGTCAAGAGAAGAAATTTCGATGGAAGATAACTGTTGTTGAAAAGTGGTACACCCCAAGTTCAATTCGGAAGATTCTTGAACTTGGTCGACTACTATCAGAAGTTCGTGAAGGATTTCGCCAAGATTGCTGAGCCAATGACGAAGCTCACTTGAAGGAATGAAGAGTTCATCTGGACAAAAGATTGCCAGACGGCATTGTGGAGCTGAAGAAGAGACTTACCACTACAGCAATCTTTGCGCTACCCGCAGGAACTGGTGGTTTCTCAATCTACAGTGACGCCTCAGGTAAAGGACTGGGCTGCGTTCTTCAACAACATGGAAAAGTAATTGCTTACACATGTAGGCAACTACAGACTCATGAGAAGAATCAATCCACACCTAATTTGAATTGCTGCAATTATCTTTACTTTGAAGCTATGGAAGCATGATTTTATGGAAAGGGAGTAAAAATATGTACGGACTACCAAGTCTGAAATATGTCTTCACTCAGGAAGGGCTGAATGTTAGACTAAGAAGATGGTTGAAGCAGATGAAGGTTTTCGACATCAACCTGCAGTACCATTCCGACATCGAGAAGTTTGGACTGGAGGTTATACTACCTGGAGATAGAAGGACGGAGCTGGATGCTGATTCAGTATTGATGAAGTTCGAGGCTGAGGGACAAAAATCAAGAGAACGTAGTTTCAAAACGAGGCACTTTGCAGGCTTAGAGATCAAGTGTTGGCAGGAACACTTGAGGGTTTCTAAATTGATCAGCATTGGAATTCTGAAGAATTGTGCGAGACTTTGCGTATCGGCTGACAAACGGAGGAGCGAGTTGATGAAAGAAATACACCAGTCGCAGTATTCCATAAATCTAGGAGATAATAAGATGTATCGGAATATGCCTCCATTGATTGGTGTTATAGAATAAAGAAGGACAATTCCAGGTATGGGATTAGATGTGAATTTGTCAACATGAGGAATTTAGCAAGAGGACAACAAGTTTGTTGGAGCCGCTGGACAATATGGAGTGGAAGTAGAAGCATATAACAATGAACTTTGAGTAAGGATTGTCTTGTTCCCAAGGAGGGAAGGGCACCAATTGGATTATAATAAACCGACTGACTAAGTCAGCACACTTTATTTTCCTTCAAAGTTGGTTTATCCACTAAGAAGTGGGCAGCATTGTACGGAAAGCACATCTACCGGATTCAGGGAGTACCACGGGACGAGCAATCAGAGAGGTCAATCCAGATGCTTGAAGATGTATTGAGATTTTGCGTCTCGGAATTTGATAGGTCTTGGGAAGACCAAATTGTATTTGGTGAAGTTTCTCCCACCAGAGGAACAATCAGTTTTGACAGAGCCGGAATTGAGGCCAGGAGCATCAGGCCATTTGAAGTTTAAGACGCGGTGGAAGTAGCGTACCAGTTAGCTCTACCAGCTAATCTTGAGAGTGTGCAACGACTCCTACGTCACAGCTCAGACGTTACATTTCGGATCCGAGTCACATTTTGGATAATTCAGAGCTGAAGATTGGAATCAACCTTTTCAGTGCCAGAGAAACCAGTTGCAAGCCTAGTCAGAGATGAGAAGAAAATCAGAATTTGAGCCATCACTTAAACTCCTATTTCTTATCTTTTCTTTTTCCCGTTCTAAATTTGACTAATGCTGCTAAGTTAGCCTAGTTTTGCAAGCTATCTCTTTAATCAAGCTTGATCATGACGATATTTTATTGGGTGCACCCACTAATATATTGTCTAATCAGGACCGGTGCATGATGGTCTGATCAACCTCGTGTACTTTGGTTCGCTTTTATATTTTCTACATGGATGATATCATAAATGAAACTTGTCCCTAAATTGTCTCATCCACGACTGCCTTGAAAATTCTTATTGTTGGACCTGAGTTACGGGCGCAGCACCTGTTTGATTCTCTTACCTTGCCTTTAATTTCGAGGACGAAATTTTCTAAGGAGGGAAGATTGTGAAACCCATATTTTGTAATATTAGTGTTTTAGTATTATTATTAGTATTTCGATTATTATTATTTTTATTATTATATTTTTCTGAGTGTTAAAATGATTTCGAAAATTTATTAAATAACATGGATTTTTGAATTCAGACCCAGACCCGAGTCCGAACCCAGACCCAGGCCTGAACCCGAACCCAATCCATTTTCTCTCTTTCTTAAAATCTGATTTGGCTAATAGTTGTTTTAAAAAAAATATATATATAATATTTTGAGCTGTCCCGTTGGACCAGCACAACCCTTTCTCTTCTTTCACTCGTAACTCTCACCACTACAGCATTCATTCCCATCTTCTTATAACTCCCAATCCATCAACTCCACCAACTCTCCTTTAATAACTCTTCCTTTATTACTCTTCCCATTTTTCCCCACTCCCTCACAGAGAAATAAACACTCTCATCTCTCCACAGCTTCTCTCAACCTCTCTCCTTTCTGTTCTCAAAACCCCCTCTCATCTCCTTCATATAATCTCTCCAAACCCTCTCCACCAGAAACCCATTTCCCCCGACCCCGACCGACGGAAGCCCCACGCCAGCCGAGCCCGACCGCGCTACCCGCGCCCCGCGCCCGCCGAGCCTCCCTCGCGGTGCCCCTTTTGTCCAGACGTCGGCCAAGCCGACCGCGCCCTCCCCCGCCGGCCGGCCGACCACGGCGAGGCCCTCCCCGCCGTCCAGATCCGCGGCCCCCTAACCCCGCGCGCGATCTCCGCCATCCCCGAGCGCCGGCGACAGCCCCGGCCAACCGCCCCGCGCCCCTTTGCTCTCCGGCGCCCTCCACAGCGGAACCCCGCTGTCCAGATCTGTCCGCCCCGCACGTCTTTGCTCCGGCGCACCCCCGTGCGCCTTCCGGTCATCTTTTCGGCAGCTGTTTCTCTCGACGCTGCTGACAGTGCTGCTGTCCGCCGACAGCACTGCCCTTCGCGGCGTTTTTCTGGCCAGCGTGCCCTATTCTGGATTTTCGGCATTTTCGGTGTTGACGTCGCTGCTGGATTTATTTTATTCTCTTTTTATCATCTGAGAGCTCTAGCCGAGCACCCGAGGTACAAATTCTCTGCCCCGTCGCGTTATTCTCGGTAGTCTGTGATGATATCGGTCCCCGGTTTCCCCTTCGGAAATCCGGTTAGCCACGTGGTAGTTTCGGTTAGCTACGTTAGCATTTTCTGTGATATTGTCTGCTGAGATTTGGGTTGTTGGTTGATTGCGGGAATCCCGGGTATTTCGGGAAGGTTCTGTGGTTGGAAAATTATTTCTGTGGATATATTTTTGGGTTATTCCTGGTTGGAACAATTGCAGGTTTTTGGTTGGCGCATTTCCCAGTTTTGGGTTGTCCCGAAATAGAGGAAATGCTGCCCAAATTTTTACAAAACTTTATTTATTTGGATTTCAAATTGGTTTTCAGAAAATGAATTTAAAACTGATTTTTAGGCAACGACCGTACCGGTCTGTGGGCCCTAGCGAAATGCAAACGCACCGGTCCGACCGGGCGTTGAGGTATTAGCTAGATTTGATGATGGACCGAGTCTGAGACTCCAACTTTTGATTTAAAATTATTTTATTTAATGATTAAGTTATTTATTATAGATAATTATTCTGCACATTTTATTTAGGAATTAAACAGTTTTTCTCTTATTTTATGTAAAAGAATTGTACAGGGCATAAGCCCATAACTCTAGGATGATTATCTGTGCCCCTGTATTGCATAGCGTAGATTTTTACTTTCTTTTCTGGGTGGTTGATGTTGATCTTGGGTGGTTTTGGATTGGATGTATAACCGTAGTTAGAGCGTAATCATTTCTCGTATATAATTAATTAAGAATTTAAATAAATGGATAAAATATTAGTAGGATAACTAGTTCATGATTTGTCACTGGAAGAAACTATATTTTTATAGATATATTACAAAAAACACAAAGTTTTCCAAAGATAATTGATTCTTGTTATTATTTCCAAATAATCAAATTAACCGGTTTAATCAACGCACGTAGTTTGCGACATAATCGTTAGCTGTAGTTTAAATAACAACTAAAACCTGACTAGGACTTACTACTAGAGATTGCGACTAGCACACTTAGCTTGGTTATATAACAGTTCTAAGTCGAGTTCTCAACTGTAGGAACTCGAAGATACACCTGACGTTCCTCCTCGGTATCAACTCGTCTTTCCAGTCATCTAATACAAGGCAAGTACATTTTATGTTAGTTTACAATTATTTAGTAATCATTTTAATGCAAGTTTAAACCACGATGCAACACGGAACTCTCTCTGAGAGCACTGACTGTAACTACTGTAACTATTGGGGACTGGGAGAGTAGTGTAATGAGTATGACCACATCCAAAACTGTATACTGACTGTGTTAGCTTACCCCTCATACATACGGGGATAAGCCATATCGTATCAATATGATACAACTGTACAACCCAAGCCGGTCATATTCATTGCCTATTCACATCACAGAAACTGTAACTGTTTTAAAACTGTAACTGCTTAGTTGATTTTCAAAACTGTTTAAAAGTGCATGATTCTATTATTATTTCAATTGTTAAATTAGCATGATTGTACTTTGCTCCCTCCTGACTGGAGACCCAACATTTTAGGTATCACTGATGAGGCTTTGTTCCGCGATCCCAAGACGAGGATTTCGAGACTGATGAGCTGTTTGCCTAGAGTTTTCTTTTCTTCTTGATGTATGTAGAAAATGGTTTAAGTTGTATCTTTCATTCCATTGTAAAAGTTTAATAAAGTTTTAAATTTTCGAATTTTGAGTTGTGACAAATATAGTGTTGTTGTATGGTTACCTGCTACTGAACAGCTTACTGCCGTCGTCTCAACAACGGTGCAGGCTGGGCATGATCCGGTTCGACCCAATTAGTTGGGATCGGGTCGTGACAATGACCACCTCTGTTCAAAGCATCATGTACTGTCTGGTGGAATGCATCACCTCGACGATCCTGTGATGCAAGCAACTCCCTGATGAGTGTAGAAGCATGAAAAAGAAGAGAAAAATGATCCATGCGGCCAAGGAGCCGCATGCGGCTCAGGAGTCCCATGTGGCTCAAACACATAGGTAGCTCGAGTGGACTCCATGCGGCCCGCAGAAGGGAAGCCACGTGTCTTTTCGGAACAGCTGTACCCAGCGTCATTCAAACACAATTAATGCTCTGACGGCTGACAGCTAACAGCTGACAGCCCTGACGTAAAGTAGTCATGATGATTGACACAAGAGAACTATCTTCCTAGGGAACTGGAGAAAATCTTCGCAGCTTTGAGGCAAGTTTATGCGGCTAGACTAGACGAGTTCACGCGGCCAGTGCAGAGAAACCTATACGGTTCAATCATGAAGGTCCTCCATGCGGCTCGGCCATGAAGAAACCCATGCGGCTCGGTCATGAAGACTCTCATGCGGCTCGGCCATGAAGACCCCCATGCGGCTCGGTCATGAACATTTTCATGCGGCTCGGTCATGACAACCTTCATGCGGTTCGAGTATAGAGACTATTCATGCGGCTCGGTCATGAAATCTTTTATACGGCTCGGTCATGACGACCTTCATGCGGCCCAAATATGAACGCTCCTCATGCGGCTCAACAAGGATGACAGGACACGTGTCCTAAAGATATTCAAATTTTGGGTCTGATCCCAATAATTTGGGACACGTGGCAAGAGAATGAATTAAATTGATTCATTTAGATTTACGGACATCAGCAAATCATCATGATGGGGATTTATTGCAATCAACATTAATTACTGACATGATTTGGCATAATTCTCATTAATGGCCCAGATCCTTCACGCTCAAGATTAATGGCCTAGATTGACCAATCCACAGGCCACCGCCATCTCCAAGAAGCAATCATTTGTAACCCTAATGATCATACCCCATTCCTATAAATAGCAGGGTGCCATTCCCTTGCAAAAGAGAGGCACACACAGAGAGAGGCTCCCCTCAATAATCAGAGAGAAAAATACACAGAGATCAATCCAGAGAGAGAAGCCAGAAGAGCAATACGAGGAGAGCAAGAAGAGCATTTCTTCGTCAACGCCAAGCATCTCGTCGCAGAAGCCAAGGCTACGTCCGATCGTCCAAGGAATAAGGCAGAGCTGCCGTCGCTTTCCCGAGCCTCTACCGTCACCCCCCAATATCAAAAATAAACAATTGTACTTAGATTGCTGTACCTAGGTGTTCGTCCCTAGGCTTTCTTTGTACAAGCGAGTTTGTAACGTGAAGTAAAAGTCCAGTCCTCCCATAAAACTGTTCTACTCTTTTATATTTCATGGCAAATACGATGGCGACTCTGCTGGGGACAAACTTCTCCACGGCTGAGGAGTTAGTGACGCAGTCGGATGCAGCCAAGCTTGGCTCCACGCAATAGAAGATGGTTGTCCGTTTGGACCAACCGGCGTTTGAAGAAATGCTCTCCGACAAGAGCGCTGGCCCGGTCCAGAAGCAAGCCCGCACGAAGAAGGCCCGCAAGGAGTGGAGACCCCGATCATTCGCTCCTACTGAAGCTCTTGCAGAGATACCCTCTGTTGCTCAAGATGGCGGGGAAGACTCTCCTGTGGCCCCACTTCAGACCGTAGACAACTCTGTTGTTCCCAAGTCCGGCAGAAGAAAACACTATGATGCTGGACTTGCAGGGCCAAAGAGGAACTCTATACGATCCGAACCACATAAGGGTGCTAGCCGCATGGAGAAAGCTCATGCGGCTACATCCGCCAGCCGCATGAATAAAACTCATACGGCCACATCTGTCAGCCGTATAGCTTATGCGGCTACAGTTGCCAACCGCATGGATAAAACTTATGCGGTTACTGAAGTCAATCGCTTGCAGAAAACCCATGCGGCCACAATTGCCAACCGTATGCGGCCAGCCTGCACAGTCGTGACTCCTAGTCGCACAAGAACAACTCATCCGACAGCTAAAGACAACCGCATGCAGACAGCCTGTACGGTTTCCAATCCTAGGCGCATAGCGTCTGTTCCACGCTTCTCTCGATCAGTCTTCGACCGTCTCTCATGCGGTCCTGACCCTGATGGTTCTCTGGATGATAAGCCAGACTCTGTGGTATCCAACTTGGACTCTTCCTATTACGCACCCGTAAGTGCTAAAAGGAAGAAGTCTAGGGCAGCGCGGGCTCACCAAGCCCAGTCAGCTGCCCCAACCTCTGACTATCGGAGCGTCCCGCTGATTATCACGCGGGCCTCTAATGGAAAGTTGTATAAAGCTACTCGTACCCTGCCCCCTGCGGCCAATGGGCGGCATAGTCATCAAGCATCTCCCAATAACGAACGAAGGCAAGTATACGAGCTACCTTCGAATCAGGGAGCAGGAGGGAGGCCTACACACTCGCGTGCCCGGAATTCCTGAGCCAGCGAAGCAAGTGACTTGCGTGAGGCCATCCTCCACAAACGCAAGGAAAGAGAAGATGCATCGGGGTGCAAAGAGTCCTCCTACGGACTCTCTGCACCCAAGTCATCGTCAACTGCTGCTGCAATAGCACGACGATGCAAGAAGACCGGCAGTCTGTCTTTCAAAGATTGCAACAGCCATCTTCAGAAGACGAGGCACTACCCGTCGTCTTCTGCAACTCTGCCCGGAAAGTCCCCGCTGATGGAATGGGGAAGAAGACGAATGTTTCCAGCCCGAAGATCTCAACCACTGCGACTAAAAGACTGTCGTCTAAGCGGGTGCCCACCACCGGAGTTTTCCAAGGTACTTGCTCTAAGACGAAATCTGCTACAGTGGGAGATTCATCGTCCATAACGCAGGGGGTTGCTGGGGCTGGGGGTAGCACCCCTCCGAGCCTCCACAGCAATTCGATGTTCCAAGCAGACGAGCCAGGGGAGACAACTCTTCCATCGGATACAGCAAACCTCGACGTCCCCGACGACATCCACAACTCCCAAGACGAGGCGAACTCGGAGACTGGGGGTACTGTTCCTTCCGAGTCTGAATCAGAAGGGAACATACCCACATACCCCGATGACTTCTCACTACAGGGGTACGATTCGGAGGGCGCTTCCTCCACCGCTCCGTCTATCTCTCCTCATGTGAAGGCGATATTCATGACAGACAGCAACCAAGGTGGTTCCAGTGATCGCCAGCGCATCAACAGTCTCGAAGCCATATTACTTGCTTTGGTCAAGTCTGTAGACGAGATTAAAGCGGCCCTTCCAACTCTGCAAGGAGGGACGCCTGGCCAAACAAGCGCGGGTCTCGCGGTCAATGCGGACTCGAATTCGACGGCACCAAACCCGGGCAACAATCCTCCGAAAACAACGGCCCCCACCGCCGTGGACGAAGCACGCAAAGCGAGAAGAGAGGTCCAGGAGCTCTGAGCCATGTTCCACGCTCGAAAAAACTCTCAAGACCTCAGAATACGACAACCGTACCCTGCTGTATGGAGGGATGTTCCATTTCCACCAAGATATAAGCCGTTCAATATCAATCCTTATGATGGCAAAATCTCAGCAAGTCGGTACATCACTTACTTCGAGGTCACCACCGACCATCTGCCCCATGACGATGCCATTCTCACACGATTATTCATCGGGGCATTGGAAGGAGTCGCCTTCGACTAGTATCGTAATCTGCCGGACAACTGCATCCACTCCTTCGCTGGCTTCAAGCGCATGTTCCTGGAGAGATTCTACGAAGTAGGGCAGGACATCACCATGTCCACCCTCATGGACGTCGTCCAAGGGGAGAAAGAGCTGACAAGGAACTACATCGAGCGGTTCCGCTAAACCGCCATGAAGTTGCCCTCTGGAAATCCAGATTCCTCCTTGATTGAAATTTGCCAAAAGAGACTGCTTCCAACAATCAGTCTCTGGATGAGCGAAAGTCAATTCAAGGATTGGAAGACGTTCATCATCAGTGCCACAAGCGCCGAAGAGCGACTGAAGAAGGCTCGCCAACTGGGATTGCACATCTCAGACGGAGAGAACAAGGGCAAGCGTCCCAACAACGATAATGGGGGTAGCCCCTCCAACAATCGGGACAGCAGGGGAAAGCAGGCTACGGTGGCCGATACAGCACAAAAACCTGAGCCAAAGCCAGCAGACAAACAATGGCCGCAAATCACGTACTCCTTCGAAGACGGTCACGTCAAGCCCATCTTGGACATGCTCATACAAGGGGACAGAATTCAGCTTCCTCCACCAAGACGGAAACTGCGGCCGACAGAGTTGGAGAACCCAAAGTACTGCCATTATTATCGCTACGTCCACCATGCTACACACGACTGCTACCAGCTAAAACGGTACATCCAAAATCTTATCGATTCGAACGCTCTGGCTATCGATTTCGAAGAGGTAACCGTGGCAGCCAATATGGTGTCCGTACAATTTGGTAGCTTCCCTCCGACGAAAACTCAAGACGGGGTGGTCCCCATCCCTCTGGCGACAATGGAGATTGCTAATCTTCCATCTCCCCGAGATCAGGCTGCTGGTCTAGTGCCTCTCACCACATCACGAGGGGAGGTCATGTGGATCCATCCAGACTTGGTATCAGAAGTGACTCGGCCCACACCATCTTCCACCTACAAGAAGAAAAGTGGAAAAGTCAGGACCTGCCACACAATCTCGGCTGACATCGAGGAAGCTACAGCCGTCGTCACGCGGTCTGGGGCGCAATCCCAACCTGGGGCTGACAATCCAGCTGAAGATCATCAACCCACTACAACTGATGCTCCGGGACCGGCTCAGCCTCCGACGACCGACAAGCCTAGGCCGAGGGAGACTCGCTTCGACGAATCCCTCCGAAAAGAGGCAGCCTAAGGGCTGGAGAGGCCCTACAACTTCGACACCTTGGCACAATTGGCCAACACACCGGCCAAGTTGTCATTATACGAGCTCCTGAGACTCTCCAAGGATGTTCGTGCGGCTTTGAGCGATGCACTCCAAAATGCCAACGCATACCTGGCACAAGTCAACCCCACGGGAGAAAACCTGCCTGCAGATCTCCAAGACAGCGCCTGCACGGGAGCAATGCCCAACATCGTCTTCACTCCGCAGGACATGCTCATCAAAACTAATCTGCATGATCGCCCACTATACTACACTAGATACATTGGCGACGGAAAGGTGGATCGGATGCACATTGATCCTGGCTCTTCCATAAGCATCATCCCGAAGGGTCTGCTACATCATCTTCGCATCCCAATGCACCGCCTGACGCCTACAAACACCGCCATCAGCGGTTTCAATTCGGGCAGGAGCTACCCTATTGGAAAGATTCGTCTGAAGTGTCAAATTGGCGACCTCCAATCCGAAGTCACCTGCTATGTCATAGATGCGGACACTTCTTACAACATCCTCTTGGGGCACCCGTGGATACACGATTATATGATCGTGCCTTCCATGCTGCACCAGTGCTTCAAATATGTCGACAAATACGGCTTCGTAAGGACAAAATTTGCTGATATTGATCCCTTCAAAGGGGTCGAATCTTACTTCTCAGACTCCTGCCTGTACGAAAAATCGAAGAAGCATCTTGGTAAAGGAGATGTACAAGGTAGTACCGAGACAGTCACAGGATCAGAGGAGCTTCTAACGATCCACCTCCAAGCTCGCAAACCAGGCAGGTCTGCACCCCTTACCGCCACTCTGCGTAAGGACGCAATCAGCCTCTCGGCACACGAAGAGCAGATGATAATCCGGCTGCCAAGGTCTGACCAAGTGCCAAGATCCACAACGGGGCCACTAACAATCAGACTGCCGAGAGTCGGTCAGCCCCAAACGGAGAAGCTCAATCCCTCCGACAAGCCACTGACGATACGCCTTCCCAAGAAGGGTCGTCACCCCGATACAAGGTCTGACACTTCTAGCGAACCAGCCACTCCCCGCCTCACATCGAGTACCAAACTGGGGGGTCGCTAGTCTGCCAACAACTCCACGCTTAGCACCATCAGCTGAACCGCTGACGATCAAGCTCCCCAGGTCGTCCTCTCAGTCTTCATTCACACAGGGGGTAGCCGAAGAGGAGCCGGAGCTAGCCAAGTATGTGGCTGCCCACACTGATGTTCCCTCCGCAGATGATGTAATCTCCCTAGAAAAGATACCTTACTTCATCAATAAAGGGCTATCTTTGAACTACCTCGAGCTTAATAAGCTTTGTACAATATACGCTATGGAACACGGTATAGGCACTCACCTACACACACAGGTGAGAAATGTCTACACCACAATCCAGCCTACTCCAGCAGAAGACGCTTACCGAATAATCGAGGGAGGGGACCATCCAATCATCTTCGGCCGGAAAGACGATCCGCATCCCTTCACCATAGAAGAAGTCGACCTTGGATCGGATGCCGGGAGACTACCTCCGTATCTTTATAGCCCCCGATCTAAATACCTCATACAGAAATAGGGGTATGATCTGGAAACGATGTCAAGCCTGAACTATGGTTCTGGACGACGATTACCTTTGAAGCCTCCGGTTCTGGCTGGCAAACCACGGGACTACTATAGCAAGACTCGATGTGGATTAGGGTATGTAACACCCACGACGACCCCTGAAAGTTCAGATGAAGAATGTGACTGGCATTCACATTCGACCGGGTTACCAACTTCTGACTCGGATACCAGCATCGGAGACGTATTCAGACAAGTCCTGTCAGTCAACATGGCATTCGTCGACGCTTATGAAGAAGATAAAGACATTCTGAAAATCCTCGAGCTAGAGCCGTGGGCCCAACACCTAGATGAACAATAGGAAAAGCGTTTCGGGCAAAGAGAACCTCCCACTGAGGATGAGGTCATACAAGTTAATCTTGGTGATGAAGCCTCCCCGAAACCAATCTTCATCAGCCAGAGTCTGACAGATGAAGAGCGAGAGTCGCTGCTCCAACTCGTCAAAGAATATATCGATGTATTCGCCTGGAGCTATGAAGACATGCCAGGATTGGACCCCGAGATCTCACTCCACAAACTCAATATTCGTCCGGATGCAAAACCTGTCAAGCAACAGCAACGACGGTTTTGCCCCGATGTCATGAATGCTATTAAAGCCGAGGTCAACAAACTAATAGCCAGCGGCTTCATTCGTGAAGAGCAGCATCCGGACTGGGTAGCCAACATCGTATCAGTTCTTAAGAAGAATGGGAGGATCCGAATATGCATTGACTTTCGGAATCTGAATGAGGCATGCGCTAAAGATGAATTCCCTCTCCCTATCACAGATATCATGATCTACAATACCTGTGGCTTCGAACGCATGTCCTTCATGGATGGCTTCTCAGGATACAACCAGATTAAGATGTTCCTTGACGACGAGAAGCACACATCATTTCGAACACCAATTGGTACATATTGCTACACCGTTATGCCTTTCGGTTTAAGGAATGCTGGCGCCACTTACCAGAGAGCTATGAACGTCATCTTTGGAGACCACTTGCGCAAGACAGTGGAGTGCTACGTCGACGACATTGCCGTCAAAAGCCGTTCGAAGGAAGATCATCTGTAAGATCTCAGGACAGTGTTCGACCTAATGCGAGCACACAACTTAAAGATGAACCCTACGAAATCATTCTTGGGAGTCTCCAGCAGGAAATTCCTGGGTTTCGTCATTACTTTTCAGGGCATTCACATCGACCCCGAAAAAATAAAGGCAATCATAGAGATGGGTCCCCCGAGAAATCTCTGCGAACTCCGAAGCCTCCAAGGCAGGCTAGCTTACATCAGGAGATTCATCTCTAATCTCTCCGGGCGATGTCAACCATTCACCCATCTCATGAAGAAGGGAGTCTCTTTCGTATGGGATGAGGAATACCAGCGCGCTTTCGACAGCATCAAAGAATATTTGTCGAACCCCCCAGTCCTGGTAGCTCCTATTGCTGGGAAGCCATTCCTGCTCTATATGCGAGCTATGGAACATTCTCTTGGTGCTCTATTGGCACAGAATAATGATGCGGGCCACGAACAAGCTATATACTACCTCAGTCGAAAGATGATTGGACCAGAATACTGGTACACGGCCGTAGAAAAGGAATGCCTTGCTCTCGTGTTCGCAATCCAGAAGACGCGACACCACGTCACGGGACAAACCATCCACGTGATATCGCGGATCAACCCCCTCAGGGTCCTCATGACCAAACCTGGGGCACTCAGCTCTCGCCTTGCTACCTGGGCGATATTACTATCACCATACCACATGATCTCCATCCCGCAAAAGGCTGTTAAAGGCCAGGCTCTGGCAGACTTTCTAGCAGCCCATACAGGTTCGGAGACGACTAGGGTATATGAAGAAATACCGGACGAGGTCACCAGTTCAAATGCAGTCTAACATGATGCTATCTGGCGAATGTTCTTCGACGGCGCTTCAAGAACTGGACCCAAAGGCAACATCGTCGCTGGAGTTGGAGTGGTGCTGATTTCTCCCTCCGGCTTGGTGATCAATCGGGCCTACTCACTCACAGAGCCCTGTTCAAATAATGTGGCCGAGTACAATACCTTGGTCATTGGCCTCCGGCTTACGAAGGAACTGGGGGTAGAGTATCTTGAAGCATACGGTGACTCACAGTTAATCGTCAATCAAATTTGGGGGTCGTACGAGGTCCGCCACGAAGACATGATCCCGTATCATCAAATAGCAATCGACATCATCTCGTCTTTGGGAGGATTCTTCATAGAACATGTTCCCAGACTCCAGAATATTGAGGCTGATGCCCTAGCTGGTTTGGCCGCTTCTCTAGCTCTGCCAAATTACGCTCATCATCAGGTCGACATAATAGGCCGCGAACTGGTCTGTCCTAAGGATAACGTTCGATGCATTGAAAGCTACTCCGCCCTTTCAGTCGACGAAGCACCAGACTGGAGACAGCCGTTCATCGACTTCATAGTATACGACATCCTGCCAGAGAATCCGAAGGAAGCTACTTCCATCAGAAGACGTTCTCTCAGATTTTTCTACGATACGGAGACAAAAATACTGTATCGCCGATCCTATGATGGTTTACTGCTTCGGTGTCTATCAAATACAGAAGCCAAGGAAGTCGTACGCGAAGCCCATGATGGTGTCTGCGGAGCCCATCAACCTGGCCCGAAACTGCAAGACCGCCTTCGCCGAATGGGCTATTACTGGCCCACGATGGTTACAGACGCAATAGATTATGCACGAAAGTGCAAAGCCTGCCAAATCCACGCCGACTTCATCCACCAGCTATCTGAATTCCTACATCCGTCTGTGGCCTCTTGGCCATTCGAAGCATGGGGTATGGACATCTTCGGCCCAATCACCCCACCTTCGTCCAGAGGACACCGATTCATACTCGCAATCACCGATTACTTCTCCAAATGGGCGGAAGCTATCCCATTGGCAGAGGTAAAAACTTTAAACGTGATCAGCTTCCTTAAGCATCATGTCATCTACCGCTTTGGACTGCCCCGAAGGATCATTTACGACAATGGGCCACAGTTCGCAAGCCACGTATTTTATCGGTTCTGCGACAAGCATCGAATTCAGAACATTGCTTCGACACCCTACAACCCAGTAGCCAATGGGTTAGCAGAAGCATTCAACAAAACCATAATCAAGCTACTCAACAAATTCGTGTCCTCTAACAAGCGCGACTGGAACGAGAAGCTCGGCGAATGCTTATGGGCGTATCGTACCACAGTTCGAACAGCCACCGAGAATACACCATTTTCCCTGGTGTATGGGAGTGAGGCAGTCCTCCCATTAGAGACTCAGATCCCCTCACTCCGCGTCGCCCTCACACATCAGTTGACGACAGACGAAAACCACCATCGCCGACTACAGAAATTGGAGGCCCTAGACGAGAAACGCCTGTTAGCTCAACAGCGAATCGAACTATATCAGGCCAGAATCTCTGGAGCTTTCAACAAGAAGGTCAAGGTCAGAACATTCCAAGTCGGCGATCTCGTTCTGGCAGTTCGGAGGCCGATGGTTATGACGCACAAAACTGCCGATAAATTCCAACCAAAATGGGAAGGCCCGTTCATCATCGAAGCTGTATTCTCCAACGGCGCCTACCGCCTCGCAAAACAAAATGGAGACTTGCTTATGTTGCCCATCAACGGCAAGTTCCTGAAGAAGTATTATGTCTGAAACAAAATCCTCGAGACATCTTAGAGTGTCGAGTTATGTACCTCCACGTACCACTGAACTTACATTCTGTTTCCATACATCGAGTCATGTACCTGCTGGTACCTCTGAACTCATTCCCACATTTTCCTACCATACGAGTCATGTACCTGCTGGCACCTCTGAACTCAGTCCCACATTTTTCAGTCATAAGAGTCATGTACCCGCTGGTACCGATGAACTCATACTCACATTTTCCAGATCAACGAGTCACGTACCCGCTCATACCGCTGAACTCACACTCACCATTCTCTAGATTCCCGAGTCATGTGCCCTCTCGTGCCGCTGAACTCACATCCACAACATCCCAGATTATTGAGTCATGTGCCCGCTGGTGCCACTGAACTCACGCTTTCACAATATCGAGTCATGTACCCGACGGTGCCTCTGAACTCACATCCCGGTCACTCTTTCAGATAAGAAAGTCATGTATAATCATACCTCTGAACTTTCTTCCTGGAGGAGATCCTCCCCCATGATCCAATACCCGCACTTCCAGTGCACAAAAAAGGGTAAGTGATCCACAAATTCCCAAAATGGCCATGTCCTCATTACCTCTGAGTCGTTGCACTTCCGCCAAAAATAAATCACCCCCTACATAAAACTTTCATGTCCTCATTACCTCTGAGTCATTTTATGTACCCCCTCTTCATTGAGCCCACTCCTGCCATGTCCTCATTACCTCTGAGTGGGAAGGCTCCGTCGAAGAAACCTTCATGCTTGCCATGTCCTCATTACCTCTGAGTAAGTATGTCGGTTCCCTTTCAACCTATTATCTGTACCCACAACCGGAGTACGACAAGGATAATAGGTCCACAAATGTCCTCTGTTGACCACAAAAATCCTCCGTCGAATCCACTCCTGCCATGTCCTCACTACCTCCGAGCAGGAAGATCCCACGGTAAAGAAATCCCCATACTTGCCATGTCCTCACTACCTCTGAGCAAGTATGATGGTCCTCCCTCGACATATTATCTGTACCCACGACCTGAGTACGCCCAAAGATAATAGGCCCACAAATGTCTTCCGGCGACCACAAATGTCCGCAGTCGACCACAGATGCTGTACTGGGTCTCCAGTACGCGCCCATCCCTTCCCTATCATGCCTAGGAGCCCAGTTGCTCCCTGGCATTCTCTCGAATACCAAAAACTTCTATAGCTGTCTTATCGCGAAGTTGTTCTAGGTATTCCTCTCTAAAACTTGTTACTCGTACCTAAAACCAAGGTACGCCCAGGATAACAGGTCCACAAATAATCCCCCAGCAGGTCCAATTCCACAAACACCACGAGTACAAGAAAGAAAAGATGAGTTGAAACATGCTCATTTATTCAAAATTCAAAGTGCTACATCATTTGGGATCACATCCCTTACAAAATGAAAACAAAAAAAAATAAAAAAAAAGGAAAAGAAAACAGAAAACTGATCACTGCTCTGGGGCACATAACGCCGTGAGACGGTCCGTCAGCAAGGCAACCGACCGCTCAAACCTCTGTTTAGCTCGACGCTCCGCCTCTTGGGTCAGCACCGCCGCGTCCTCCAGATGAGCATGAGCTTGCCAGTTGTCCTCAAATTTCTTGGAAGCCCGCTCCAGGTTAACAGAAGATCGAGAAACCTTCGCAGCCTCCCGAACGATTGACTCATGTTCTGCATGAGCAGCCTTCAACTCCGACTCTAGGAAGGCCAATTCCCTCTGAAGTGCGAGAATCCGCTCCTTCGTGTCAGCTATTCCACGAGAAGCAGTCTCTTCCCGAGCCCTACAAGCTT
This sequence comes from Iris pallida, assembly GCA_029216955.1. Taxonomy (NCBI): domain Eukaryota; kingdom Viridiplantae; phylum Streptophyta; class Magnoliopsida; order Asparagales; family Iridaceae; genus Iris; species Iris pallida. The sequence goes on from JANAVB010001399.1 coordinate 9,918,816, forward strand.
GACTTCGACGACCCAGCCTGTCATACGAAGCGGAAAGCTCGTCAAGGTCCCCCTTCACAACTGGCCCGACTGTGTCTCGAGCGAGCTTTATCTTATCCCGAGCGGCAATAAGGAAGCCCCGCTCCCGTTCAATCGCAGCAGGCAAGTCAACCTGCCGTAACACCAGCAATCGGGTCACGAGCTGATCAGCCTCTGCCAACTTGGGCTCTAGGAGCGCAGCCAACCCCACCCCGCCAGGAAGAGCCTTCAAAGTTTCAATCTGACCCCGAGTGCACCGCAGGGACAGAGAAAAAGGGATCTCCCGTTCTACGGCAGCATCTACGCCCCTCTTTAAATGGCGATAGAAGCTGTCGACCACATCCTGAGACACCTCGTCCAGAGCCTCCGAAGAAACTGGCGTCAACGGGAGTGTAGCGGGCAACACTGAAGAATACGTAACAGAATCTGCCGCTCCTGCCACAAGGGAAACAAACTCCATACAGAAGGACGCATAAACAGTGGCCAACTCCTCTTCAGTAGCCCGCAGAACTTGAATGCTCGGCAGGACCGAAAAGTCAATCTCCGAAGCCGTATAAGCAGCAGAGGATGAGGCGGAGACCATCGCTCCCGCAACAAGCTCCATTCCCATCTGTCCGGAGCTGGCGGGAGGCCCCTCGACATGAGTCGGTAAAGGAGAGAAAATGCTCCTTTCCTCCAGATCGCAGCAGGCCGAGCCTTCCCCAAGAACATCCGCTGTGGGAAGTAAAGGGTCAGGACCTGTAGGGCCAAAAAAGCCCATGCGGCTCAGAGAGTTATGCGGTTGAGGTAATCATGCGGCTGGACAAATCCATGCGGCTAGGACAGAATACATCCATGCGGCTCTCGCATAATCATGCTTCTTATTCAAAGTGTTTCAATTTTGTAAATTGAAAACTTTGAAGGGGGTCTTGTAGAAGCATGAAAAAAAAATGATCCACGCGGCCAAGGAGCCGCATGCGGCTCAGGAGTCCCATGCGGCTCAAACACATAGGCAGCTCGAGTGGACTCCATGCGGCCCGCAGAAGGGAAGCCACGTGTCTTTTCGGAACAGCTGTACCCAGCGTCATTCAAACACAATTAATGCTCTGACGGCTGACAGCTGACAGCTGACAGCCCTGACGTAAAGTAGTCATGATGACTGACACAAGAGCACTATCTTCCTAGGGAACTGGAGAAAATCTTCGCAGCTTCGAGGCAAGTTTATGCGGCTAGACTAGACGAGTTCACGCGGCCAGTGCAGAGAAACCTATGCGGTTCAATCATGAAGGTCCCCCATGCGGCTCGGCCATGAAGAAATCCATGCGGCTCGGTCATGAAGACTCTCATGCGGTTCGGCCATGAAGACCCCCATGCGGCTCGGTCATGAACATATTCATGCGGTTCGGTCATGACAACCTTCATGCGGTTCGAGTATAGAGACTATTCATGCGGCTCGGTCATAAAATCTTTCATACGGCTCGGTCATGACGACCTTCATGCGGCCCAAATATGAACGCTCCTCATGCGGCTCAACAAGGATGACAGGACACGTGTCCTAAAGATATTCAAATTTTGGGTCAGATCCCAATAATTTGGGACACGTGGCAAGAGAATGAATTAAATTGATTCATTTAGATTTGCGGACATCAGCAAATCATCATGATAGGGATTTATTGCAATCAACATTAATTACTGACATGATTTGGCATAATCCTCATTAATGGCCCAGATCCTTCATGCTCAAGATTAATGGCCTAGATTGACCAATCCACAGGCCGTCGCCATCTCCAAGAAGCAATCATTTGCAACCCTAATGATCACACCCCATTCCTATAAATAGCAGGGTGTCATTCCCTTGCAAAAGAGAGGCACACACAGAGAGAGGCTCCCTCCAATAATCAGAGAGAAAAATACACAGAGATTAATCCAGAGAGAAGCCAGAAGAGCAATACGAGGAGAGTAAGAAGAGCATTTCTTCGTCAATGCCAAGCATCTCGTCGCAGGAGCCAAGGCTACGTCCGATCGTCCAAGGAGTAAGGCAGAGCTGTCGTCGCTTTCCCGAGCCTCTACCGTCACCCCCCAAAATCAAAAATAAATAATTGTACATAGATTGCTGTACCTAGGTTTTTGTCCCTAGGCTTTCTTTGTACAAGCGAGTTTGTAACGTGAAGTAAAAGTCCAGTCCTCCCATAAAATTGTTCTGCTCTTTTATATTTCATGGCAAACAATGAGTCCAACCAAGACTCCATCATCCTGCCTCACAGGCTGGGCTGGCTATACTGGGGGTTCTGGATCTCCGAAAAGCATGACTCGGGAAGCTGCTTCTGAGTGCTGAGCTTGATCCTCTTATTGCGGGAGTACTCGTTGAGCTCCTTCCGGCTGATTGGCAGGTCCAGGAACAGTGCCGCTGAAGAAGACGACACAAAAAACAATAAGGAAGGACCGGGACAGGTCAAAGATACAAGCATGTGATCAGGTCAAAATTTCAGGGATTTAAAGGATACGAGCAAAGATCAAGGGCGAGTACTGATTGAGATATCTATTCGGTAAATCCTCACATATCTTGATTCACAAGACCTGCATGGACCACCACTTAAACCGTGTCACACCCCAGAGCCAGAATACTAGAAAGCGGGGGACAGACATAGCCAGCTGCGTATATTGAGGTAGAATCTACCTCGATATACGGTCACGGCTGTCTAGATACATGAGGGTTTACTATAAACCATCAGTCTCTTATGGTCATGAACAAGCATATTGTCTCAATCTCAAGCAAGTAAATGTTACAAGATGTTAGAGCACCCAATATACAATAGTAAGGCGTCCCATACATTACATATTTGGATGATCATGAAGCTAGTCTTACAAAATGTGAAGACTAGCAAGTGTTTCTGTCATACATGATCAACCCTAGGATTTGTCAATCATGTTATAGCCCGTAGGCAAACAGTAAGTAATGATGCAAATGAGCTAACACTTGCTCGGCGGTTAAACGCCTCAAAAGAATAATTTTATAATAGAGTGGAAGAGCCAAAATAAAACACACTCGTTGTCAGGGTTACGCCTGGTGGTCACCATCTGGCAGAAAAGTAGGAAGATCCTCTGGAGCTGCTCCGGTATCTGGCCTTACAAAACCAGCTGGGTCAGAACTAAAACCAGCAATTAGCACAAAATAAAATTATATAATAAAGACTGGAAATATGGAAAATCATGATGATATACGATAAGATAACCATGGGACTATTCAGATAACCAAGTTACAACCCTTAAACCAAACAACGACCGGGATTGTAACCCTTCGCCTGAACGGAACTTGGTTTCCCACATTTATCGATAAAGTAAAGCACAAGCATTCAGGTCATGTAACAATCTTATACTGAATCAGGACAAGACTAGACTGGATTAGACTCCATCCAATCAATCACGGCCAAGCAATGAGTACGGCTTGATACTTTACCTAACTAGGGTTATCATAGGCCTAGTTACTAGTAAGATGCAATAAGATTGGTCCACAACTACAAGCCCTGCAGACCATCCAGGCTATCCGAACGCAAATTAGGGGTTGAATTCATGTAGGTACATCATCCAGGAAAAGCATGTACCCTTAAGTAGCTTGAAGGGTACAACACATGACAGTGTGCTAGAAATGTGCCCTACTCGACGGCAGGCTACAGATCCCATGATGGGGCACCCAGATAACGGGATTGCCTATAGCTGGAAAATCTCTTCATGACTACTGGATTATTCTAGTTATTAGCCTTAGTCAATTTAAGTAGGCACCCCTGACCGTGGTACTCAGGGGTCCCTGTCCTAGACATAATGTGAGACAGTACTGATTCATTGGTACAAACACAATCGTCCACGGTATCCAGGCCATTCATTCTTGTCATGTCATGCTAGCTGTCGCAATAGCATTCAATAGTTCCCATTGTAGGAGCGTAAAAAGTACTTCATAGACCAAGTCAAAGAAGTTGAGAGCTTTACGTAAGTCAAACAGTGTAAAACTCGGACTTCACGCAAGCCAAATAGAGTAAAACTCTACACGAGCTACTTTACGCGAGAGCCATCCTCAAAGCTTTTACGCGAAGGACAGACTGTCAAATTATCGCATTTAATACGCGTGATACTGTTTCTGACATAATGATTTTCTGACAGCAGGATTGCACAGAAGCCGAGAAGATTTGATTTACACCAAACCCAACACTTGTCGTTTAGTGTGCAGATGGGCTACTTTACGCTCAAGAAATTGCTTCTTTTACGCACAAAAGCTATTCGAGCTTTTACGCTCAAAGCTATTATGCGCATAAAGTTTATTTGAGTTAATTTTATGCTCAAGGCTATTTTTAATCACTTTACGCGAGAAATTTATTTTGGGCTATTTTACGCCCAGTCTGCTACTTTACGCAGGAAGTATATTTTGGGTCATTTTTACGTCCGATCTTTTCTGGCTACATGAGAACGTGGTCTGCTTACGTGGCTCTCATGCCACACTTATCGAAGAACGTGTGTACGTGCCCTCCTTATATTGTTGAAGTTATGGGACACGTGTCATCATGCGTAGAGTTAATTTTCATCGTGGGTGACAGTTACTCGCGTAGAGACCCAACTTGGTTGCTTTTTACGCACAGAGGTCTAGTCTATAAATAGACTTATTTTTTTATACAAAAGATCAAGAGATCAAGAGATATACAGGAGAGGAGATTCTGAGAAAACTCATACTTTCAGATTGATATCCCAGAAGCATTTCTTCAACTTTTTCTCAAGAACAGGGTGAAGCAAAGCAGGAAAGCATTCGACTGTGCCATCAGTGCCGTTGCTCGATACCTTTCTGGTGACTTAGTTCTTCCGATTGTTCGTCTTCTTTAAGCAGATTTCTTTATCATCATCGTATGGTCCAAGGAACAAAGTGATCGCTCTCAAATCAGACTTCCATAGCAATACTTTCCAGAAATAATTTGTACTTTTTCTCGTTTTCTTTCAAAAGCTAATTTTAGGCATTTTATTAAGTGAAACAAAATGGCAACTCTGCTGGGAAAAACCTTCTCCTCTGACGAGAAGACAATTGCTCAATATGATGATGTGTCGGTCGGATCGACAAAGAAGACTTTGGTTGTTCACTTCGACCAGACTGCTTACGAAGAAATGCTCCGAACAAGGGGTAGTAATCGTTGCTCTAATGTTCAAAAATCGCGGAAGGCGCAAAAAGTTTGGATTCCTAAGTCCAAACCATCTCCTGTTCCTGCTGTCTCTGAAGGCAAAGGAATCCTTCCCACTCCTGTTGTGGAGGCTCCCGTCGGTGATGAGGCAGTCTCTACTTCAGTGATGCGCTCTGCACGTAAAAATAAGTCTCCCGTTTGTGACATGGCAGACTCCCAAGTTTTACGCTCTGTGCTTAAAAATCAATTTTTACGCTCTGCACATAAAAATCAGTCTCCCGTCTGTGACGTGGCAGATACTCATGTTTTGCGCTCTACGCATAAAGGTAAATCTCCTGTCGGTGACAACGTAGATAAAGTTCACAATGATGCCTTTCCATCTAAAGTGAATTTGCCTGCACGCATGCAGCGTAAAGACATGAAATCTATTGTTGGTAAAACTTCAGTTTTTCACCAACAACCTTCTTACACTGCTTTATGCAAGGTACCAAACCTTCAGATTATGCGCAATGCTGATGGAGTCCTTTGTGCACAAAAATCTCCGGATCTACGCACGTAACTCCAGGCGTGTAAAAATGCCCAGTTTGGTTCTGCTAATGCAGCCAGTAATCTTCTTTATACACAAGGGACTAAACTATTCTCTGTCCTAAATATAATAAAGAAGACTACTTCTTCCACTCCTTCTGATTTACGCGAGTTGCTTGTACAAAAGCGAAAAGACAAAAAATCTCCTGTGACACTCCCCAAAGAAAATCATCATTGTGAGTGTCACCAGATTGTAATCAAATATTGTTGTTCGACTTCTAAACGGTCAGCTTTTGACCGATTAAGCTACAATGTGCCTCAGCAATCAGTTGATGACCAAGAACAGGAGTTGTCATATGCATCAGTCAATATGGCATCTCATACCAATAGAGGACGACGTCCAAGATGCAACTCGTCCCAAACTCCTGGTCAACAACAGTTCAACCGACTTCTTGATACCTTTGAAGGGGTATATCAGCATACCCGGTCGAGAAGTCAAAGACAGTTGCAATCTTCAGATTCAGAAGCTGGGGGTACCAGTCTTTCGAGTCCGAAACTGATAGTGTTGATTCATACCTCTATACTAATCCCTCTGTATGTTCAAGGGAGGTTGAATCCTATGCTATCGAAGATGAACCGGAGACGTCAACTGCTAATACAGAACAACGTCTCTCTGTTGTTGAGCAGTCGCTGAAGGACATGCTTACTATGATGCAAAGTATGCATTAAATAATAATGACTCAGCAAACTGCTCCGCCAGCAGTAGTAACACCGGTGCAGGTAACAGCACAAACTCAAGATAGTCAAGGGGTTGATATACCTTTGAATAATCTTAGTCAAGAGCCTGCTGTCAATCAAAATTCTGCATCTCCAGATCCTCTCATTCCAGAAGATGTACCACCTCCGGTGGGGGTTACGGTACAACCAGCAACTATTCAATCGAATGTGCTTCCTCAAAATAGTGAAGCTATTCAAGCAGTACGTGAGCTAAAAGCACAATTTGAAGTTCTGAAGCACAAGGATCAACTCCAGAGGTTAGGGATTAAGCAACCTTATCCTCCTCATTGGAATGATGTACCCTTTCCTCTAAAATTCAAGCCACAATCGATGATGTTATTTGATGGAAAGGCTTCTCCCATTCAATATATCAATTATTTTGATATTATGACTGTGCATCTGCAGAAGAATGATACTCTTCTCACCCGAGTTTTCATCGAATGTATGACGGGTTCAGCTTATGACAGGTATCGCAGTCTGCCCGACAATTGCATATCGTCTTTTGACGAGTTTAAAGCAATGTTTCTCTCCCGCTTCTATGAAGGAGGCATGGACATGAATATGTCCTCCTTAATAGAAATCAAACAAAAGAAGAAGGAAGATACCCGGACGTCTATCGAACGTTTCCGACAGGCAACTTTGAAAATACCTCCTGGTATGCCAGATTCAGCATTGATTGATACATGCAAGATGAATCTGAGACCAACTATTGCTGTCTTTACAGGCTCTTAATTTACAGATTGGGCCTCGTTCATTATAGCAGCAGTTTTAGCCGAAACCAATGGTAGATTGGCTCATGAACACGGGATGATCTTTGCTTCAGAAGACAAAGGAAAGAAAGGCTCTTTTGGTAATAATTCCGGCAATCGCAACGGAAAAGGGAAGGAAACCTTAGTGGTTAATCTTTCAAAATCCTAAACGATGCTAAATAATACGGAGTTTTCCAAACCAAAAGAAGAATACTCTTTTGATGACAGTGATATCCCAGGGATATTCCAATATCTTGTAAAGAGTAGCAAACTCTAGATTCCAGAGCCAAAAAGGCCTAATGAGGTGAATCTGACTGACAATCCCAAATATTGTATCTATCATAGATACATAAATCATCCTACCAAGGCTTGCAACGTCTTAAAGAAGAAAATCCAAGAGTTGATAAATGCTAATGCCATCTCCTTAACCAATGATGAGCATACAGTTACAACTAATATGATTTCTCTTCAATTTGGAGGTTTTCCTCCACAGCAAGTTCAAGATGGGATTGTCCCAATTCCTAAGGCAACTATGAAGATTGTGAATCTCCCGTCTACTAGAGAGCAAAACGAAGGATTATTGCCTCTCATATTAAAAAATGGTGAAATTATGTGGGTACATCCTGACTTAGTACTTGAAATGGAAGATGAAGGTAAAATTTCAAAATCCAAGAAAGGTAAGAAAGTCAAAACCTATAATATGATTTCTCATATTGTAACTCCAGATCATGATGATTTGGATCATCTTTGGGATGGCATTCCTTTGGAGGATAGACTGAGGGGTTTGAGTATATGCCCTCCAAGTTTGGCCCCTCCTACCAAACTTAAACTTACTCATCAGCAGTGGTTAGCTATGAATAGTGTTCCCTTATACAGGGCACAACAAGTCTTTGCTGCCTATGAGAAAGCACATGTAGGGATTTTTCCTCCTATCCCGAATCCTCTTTCTCCTGTGGCTACAGAGGTTTCTATTCCTCCTTCTCATGTGGCTACACAGGTCTCTATTCCTTCTTTCTCTGCTGAGTCATCTATTGAAAGTCCACTGCCTATACACATTTATAGTCAACAATCAGTCCATCTCATGAAAAAGATGGGCTATGACTTTCAAAAGGCGGAAGGTTTGAACTATGATAAAGGAATACGACTTCCTTTACAACTTCAAAGTCAAAAATCTACTGTTGGATTGGGATTTGAGGTCCTTCATAAAAATCCTCGTAAGAAGAAGACTAAGGGAAAGAAGAATAAAACCTGTAATATGGTACTTCATTCTCCTGAGTCTGAAGAAGAAACCTTTGCTGGTACAAGATCTGGAAAAGGATACCACAAAGATTATGTGGGAACTTCTAAAGAAGCGGAGGATGTTGCTGAAACACTACCAGTTCAACCGTCTCTTGTTCCTGCTGAAGCAAGACTTTCTAAACCATCTGTGGTTGAGAAATAGAAACAGAAAGCAGTACGCTTTGACGTCCCATTGAAGTATGCTTCAAATCAAAGGGTGGTGATGAAGCCCTACAAGTTTGATATTCTAGCCCAACTAGCTAATACTCCGGCTAGACTTTCTATCTTTGAGATACTTCGTCTTTCTAAAGAAAGTCGAAAAACATTGAGGGAAGCTTTGCTACAGGCAGACTCATGCTTAGCGCAACTCAAGACTCCTGACAATATACCAGTGTCGTGTCCACAATGTCATAGTGTGATGGAAGTAATTCCTAACATTACCTTCACACAAGAAGATATGCTGTTGAAGCATAATAAGCACGACAGGCCTCTGTGTTACACTGGGTATATTGAATCTACTGAAATTGACAGAATTTACATTGATCATGGGTCTTCTATTAGCATTATTCTTCAGAGTATGCTACGGCCCTTGAGGATTCCTACTAGTGACTTGAGTTACACTAGTACAACAATAGTTGGTTTCAACTCTGGAAAGAGTAAACCACTGGAGAAGATTCGTCTGAAGATTCAAATTGGTGATCTTCGAACTATGGCAACCTTTTATGTTGTCAACTCAGATGTATCTTACAACATCCTTCTTAGAAGATCGTGGATATATGAACATAACATTATGCCTTCAACTCTCCACCAATGCTTCAAGTACGTGGATTCTCAAGGGATTGTGAAGATCGAATTTACAAATATCAATCCTTTTAAGGGTGTTGAAGCCTATTTCTCTGACTCAATAATCTATAAACAGGAGCAGGTGAAAGAAATATCTGATATGGCTGAAGACTGGTAGCCTGCAGAAGATCAATCTGTCAATGAAGATCCTCCAGAAGGTCAACCTTTAAAGATTAAAGTCAAGGACGAATTCAACCCCAATCTGTCAATGATCAACCTCTGATGATCAAGGTTAAAGGAAGAACTCGAACTTTGTCTGAGGAATCTATGAAAATTCCAGTCAAGAGCCAAGTTCAACCCCTTATGATCAAGGTCAAGGGACGTACTTCTCGTACGAATGATCCAGAACCACCACTGATTATCAACCTTGACAAGCCTACGCAGAAGACAGATGACGGTCCGTTAATGATCAATCTAAAGTGTAGTAGTCAATTTGTAAATGGTGTAAATATTGATCTTTATATACTTTCTAATATCAATAAAGATTTCCTTTTGGAGTATATGGCTGTCAAATTTATTGAAAGAATGACTTTATCTTCTGATGATCAAAGTCATCAATATAAAAATGACATAAATACAGAGAAAACCTTATACATTAACCATAAAGAAAATTCCTTTCCTCCTCATGTCAATGTTGGACCTTATGCTCAAAGGTTCTTAACATCTTCTCCATATTTTCTTCCCGTAGCCACATCATCACAAGCTTGTGTAACTTATAGACGTCACGAAGAATCTTATTTCGTGATTCCGTCTGATAAGAAAAACAAGCGTCAAATTGTGTTTGGTCTGGCTAGAAATATTTCTGTTATTCAGACAGATGATCTTAGAGATAAAGATAAAGAAAGAATCTGAATTGACAAATATAGTCAACAATCTCTCAAGATTATCCAGAATATGGGATATGATTTGAAGACTATGCTGTAGAAGCATGGAAAAGAATAAAGAAAGATCCATGCTGCCAAGGATCCCCATGCGGCTCAGAGAGCTCATGCGGCCCAGGGATCCATACGGCTCAAGCATCTATACGGCTCGAATAGTTCCATGCGGCCCAGAGAGGAGCCACATGGCCCTCAACAGCTCTTCCCTTTGTCTTTTACTACATTTAATGCCTTGACGGCTGACAGCTTTGACGAATGACAGCCTTGACATAAAGGTACAATAATGACTCTGTCATAATGGTAGACTCCTAGGAAAACGAAGGAAATCTCTAACACAATCCATCAAACCCCAAAGACCATTATGCGACCTTGACACGTGGACAGTCGCATGCGGCTCAGACAGAGGCCACCCCATACGGCTCAGGCAGAGGCTACCCCATGCGGCTCGTGAGGACTATCTTCATACGGCTCATTAAGAAGCCACCCATCATGCGGTCGCCTACGCTCATGCGGCTCAGATCATCCCCATGCGGTTCAAATATTCAGAGGCCACACCCAAGCAACCTTAACACATAGCCAGCCATATGCGGCTCAGTGGGGAACAATCCTCATGCGGCTCAGATTTCCTAAGTGGCTCGTGGTTAAGACACGTGGCAGAAGATTAGTTTTTCCAGTGTCCCTACAGCTAACAGCCTAATGATAGTGGGATACGTGGCATCAAATCGATCAAGATTCATCAACAAATCCCAACAAACAGGTTTAGTGCCATCCTTATAATTATTGGGATCAAATCAGATCATTTGCAATCAAGCAAATTGAACACGTGATGGAAGATCCGAGCTTGGCATAATAAATCATGAGGATTTATGGCAATCATTATTAATTACCCACAGAGATTTGATGCAATCACATTAATTGCTCAGATCTATTATATTCAAGATGAGCGGCCCAGATTCATTGATCCTTAGCCGTCGACTTTTGAGAATGGGCAATCATTGCAAACCCTAATGATGCCCCCTACTCCTATAAATAGCAGGGTGCCATTCCCTTGTAAAGAATACGGACAGGGCACGGAGAGCACACCCCCCTCGGATCCAAAGAGTCAGAGAGAGAATATACAGAGATCAAAAGGAGAGTATTTCTTCATCAACGCCAAGCAGATCTTTCCCGGAGCCAAGGCTGCGTTCGATCGTCCAAGAAGTAAGGCAGAGCTGCCGTCGCTTTTTCGAGCCTCTACCGTCGCCCTCCAGAATCTAAAATAAACAATTGTACTTAGATTGTTGTACCTAGGTTTTCGTTCCTAGGCTTTCTTTGTACAAGCAAGTTTGTATTGTGAAGTAAAAGTCCAGTCCTCCGATAATTATTCTGTCATTTTATATTTTATAGCAAACACGATGGCGACTCTGCTGGGGACAAACTTCTCCACGGCTGAGGAGTTGGTGACGCAATCGGATGCAGCCAAACTTGGCTCCATGCAATAGAAGATGGTCGTTCGCTTCGACTAACATGCGTTTGAAGAAATGCTCTCCGACAGGAGCGCTGGCCCGGTCCAGAAGTAAACCCGCACAAAGAAGGCTCGCAAGGAGTAGAGGCCAAAATCATTGCTCCTCCCCAGGCCCTGGACGGAGTACTCTCTGTTACCCAAGACGGCGAAGGTGACTCTCATGCAGCCCCACTTCAAGCCATAGAGGACTCTGCTGTCCCTAAGTCCGGCAGAGGAAAGCACTACGATGCTGGACTTGCAGGGACAAAGAGTGATTCTATGTGCTCCAAGAAGAAGCCGAACACTCATGCGACCAAGACCGCCAGCCGCATGCATGATGCTCATACGGCTGAAACTGCCAGCCGCATGAAGAATATCCATACGGCCAGAACTTCCAGCCGCATGGAGAAAACTCATACGGTCGAGATTTCTAGCCTTATGAAGAAAGCCTATGCGGCCATAACTGCCAGCCGCATGAAGACTGTTGACTCCAGCCGCATACTGCCTGCTCCACGCAGCTCAGGCTCAGTCTTCGATCGCCTCTCCTATGGTCCTGATCTCTCATGTGCCCAAGAAAATGTGTCTGACTCTCTGCAGCATTATTTTGACTCTTTCTATTACACGCCTTCAGGCGCTCGAGTGAAGAAGTCAAGGGCAGCGCGAGCTCGGCGAGCTCAGTCGACTGTTCCAACCTCTGACCGTCCGAGCGCTCCACATACTGTTATGCGGGCCTCTGATGGAAAGTTGTACAGAACCACTCGAGTCCAGCCCCCGGCGACAAACGGACAGAATGGTTCCCAAAAGTCTCCCAAAACCCAGGGAGCAAACAAGGTTGTTCCAGACCCGTCTGACTTGCGTGTGGTTACCCTCCACAAACGCAAGAAAAGAGAAGAGGCCCCGGTATGCAAAGAGTCCTCCCACGGACATCACTGTACCCAAATTATTGTCAACTGCTGTTGCAGCAACGCGACAGCAAGAAAAGACCGGCAATCTATTTTTCAAAGGCTGTAACAACCAAGCACAGATGACGAAGCACTTCCCGCCGTCTCTTGCAACTCCACTCAGAAAATCCCCGCCGATGGGAGAGGGAAGAAGATAAACGTTTCCAGCCCGAAGATTTTAACCATTATGACTAAAAAACTATCATCTAAACGGTTGTCCACCACCGGAGTATTCCGAGGTACCCATTCAAAGACGAAATCTACCACAGTAGGAGATTCATCATCCACACCACTGGGGGTCACTGAAACAGGGGGTAGCACTCCTCAGAACATCCACGATAATTCGATGTTCCAAGGAGACGAGCCCGAGGAAGCAACTCTCCCAGCAGATGTCGACGTCTTCGAGGACATCCACGACTCTCAAGATGAAGCAAGCTCTGAAGTTGGGGGTACTATTCCTTCTGAGTCCGAACCAGAGGAGAATATTCCCATATACCCCGATGGCTTCTCGGTACAGGGGTATGACTCGAAGGGCACGTCCTCCACCGTTCCTTCTATCTCCCCTCATGTAAAGAGGGTGTTCATGACGGACAGCAACCAAGGTGGTTCTAGTGATCGCCAACGCATCGACACTCTGGAGGCTATACTGCATGCCTTGGTCAAGTCTGTAGACGACATCAAAGCGGCCCTTCCAACTCTGCAAGGAGGGACTGTAGGCCTAAAAAATGACAGTCATGCTGAGTTGATCAGAACAAGTCCAACAGTCACGCTGAGTTGATCAGAACAGAGTCAAAAGTCACGCTCAGTTGATCAGGACAATATTTACAAATCACGCTGAGGAGACAGCTCATCATTTGTCAGAGTGTAATTATGACTGACAGCACGACAGTCGAAGAATGTCTCTTCGTATACCACGTATGCACAGAACTCGAGAGATCACAGCCGACTATTGCGTGACTTTCGAAATCTTCTTCCGCAAGACTCAACCTTCGTCAAGTTGGCGTACCAAAAGAGTTTCTTGTCATTTAATGTGACTGACAAAAGCAATCACTGTCAGAGATTTTGTGTCAGTCGAGGCACGCCAAATTAAGACAGCTGGCAGTCCTATCTCAAGTCTGCGTGTATTTTAAGCTTTCCCTCAAGTCTGCGTGGATTTTGAAGTTTTTTTCCTCAAGTCTGCGTGGATTCTGAAGTTTTCTTCACCAAATCTGCGTGGATTCTGAAGCTTCCTGCCCCAAGTTTGCGTGGATTTTGAAGCTTTCTACCCCGAGTCTGCGTGGATTTCATCTTCAACAAGTCTGCGTAGATTTTATCAAATTGGAGTACGTGGCAGCCATGCCACTGATCTCTCGCCTGCGTGTCCTGTAACTTGCACACGACTCATGCATGATCGCCATGTGTCCAACAGTTACAGGCCACGTCCAGTAACTGCTCACAACCTTGCGTATGTTAAATCCTGCGTGATTTTCAACTAAGCACAGGCTGTGAAGACAGTTATCTTTTCAGTTATTATTTTTGACTCTATAAATAGAGTTCTTTTTTTTCTCATTCATGATACAGATACATAGTTATCTACTGTCAAAATTTTGAGAGCTTTTCTTCTTCGCATAGTCCAAGGGATAAAGTGATCGTCTTCTAGATCAGATTCCTACAGTTGTAATTTTCCCAGATACACAATAAATAAAGGAATTTATTTATGGAAAACAAATTGGCAACTCTGCTGGGGAAAACCATCTCCTCTTCTGAGATGGCAACAACTCAATGCGACACTTCGTCAATCGGCTCGACGAATAAGGTGATAACGATCCAATTCGATCAACTCGCCTATGAAGAAATGCAGCGGGCTAAGAGTGGCAAGCCCACTTCAGCCTCCATCATCACTGCCAAGTTGAAGGGACACTCTGTCTATGTCCCTAAGAATCAGTTGGCAGCCAATGGTGAAGTCTTTGCCACAGTGTCTACTCCTAACACTGGCAAGGACTCTACTGCAAGCACGCACACTCTTGTGCGCTCGAAGATGACAGTAATCAAAGGTCACGCTGACAGTACTGGCTCCTTAGCCAAATCTATTCCAGCGTGCAAATTCAATCCCAAAAGTCACGCTGACAATACTGGCTCCTTAGCCAAATCTGTTCCAGTGTGCAATCTCTCATGCAAAAATCACGCTGATAGCACTGGCTCCTTAGCCAAATCTGTTCCAGTGTGTATTTCCAGAATCAAAAATCACGCTGACAGTACTGGTTCTTTAACCAAATCTATTCTAGCGTGTATTTCCAGAATCAAAAATCATGCTGACAGTACTGGTTCTTTAACCAAATCTGTTCCAGCGTGTATTTCCAAAATCAAAAATCATGCTGACAGTACTGGCTCCTTAGTTAAATCTGTTCCAGCGTATAATTCTAAAATCAACAATCACGCTAACAGTACTGGTTCTTTAACCAAATCTGTTTCAGCGTGTATTTCATCTAAGAAGAATAGCTCTTTAGCTATCTCTTCTTCTGTGCCAAGTTCTACTAGAACTGGGGGTGGTCTTCCACACAAAGTTCCTTCGAAAAGGAATAACCCTTTAGTTGTTTCTTCTGTTCCTGTAGTTTTTACTTCAGGAACAGCTTTGACTGACAATTTTGTTAGTCAAAAAACAGGAGATAGTCTTTTGACTACTCTTTCTTCTGGACATTCTATGTCACAAAACTTGAATGAGTCTAAGAAGAAACATTCTTTAATGTCTTCTTCTACGACTTCTTCGAATTGGGCACAGAATTTGTCTAGAAAAGGTCTGTTACCAACTCCTAATCAAGGGGGTGGTTCAACTCTTCCTTCTCTGCAAATATCCAGATCAATGGAAGGAAAACTCCAAGTTTCCAAAACCAATGTGTCACCTCCAACTGATCTAAGAGCAAAACTTAATCAAATCCGTTTGGGAAACACTTCTGGTGTTAAGAAACCACATCAATCGGAAACAAGGTTAAGAGATCCAGATGCAGAGTATGCAAGAAACTAGATGGCTCATATTAATCACTCTTTATATAATCAAGAGCCATCAAGACCCAAGAACAGGAAATATACTCCTCAATCTTCACAAACAGATTTACGAGAACATCTTCAACAAAAGAGAAGGA
This sequence comes from Iris pallida, assembly GCA_029216955.1. NCBI lineage: Eukaryota > Viridiplantae > Streptophyta > Magnoliopsida > Asparagales > Iridaceae > Iris > Iris pallida. Next base: position 9,934,562 of record JANAVB010001399.1, read on the forward strand.
GTAATTATGTGACAATGGACCATGCTGAATGTGACTTCCAGCCAAGAGTCATAATTCAATGCAGATGTAAATCAATAGCTCATGACCATGTTGATCATGAATGTGACTTCCAACCAAGAGTTACAATGCAATGCAGATGTCAAACTAAACGACAATCTGTCTTCAATCGGATTCAGTGTGAACTTATGCCTGATAAAGATGAGCCTTTGTTTGCTTCTATCAACATGACCTCTCGGGATACTGGGGGTAGAGTTGATAGTCCAGATGGAGTATATAGAGGCACAAGAGCAAGAGTCCTGGCCTCTAGTCAGAGAACTTTGATTTCTGAAGATGATTCTGAATTCCTTGGAGAATCTAACTTCCCACCTCTTCCTACTGGGGGTAGTTCTCCTATAATTGACTTTGATGCACAAAGCAATGATTCAGAACAAACAACATCCACCAGTTCATCAATAATCCCTCGTACAGTTACGACTTATATGGTTGATGGGAATACTGATGAACCTTCTTCTTCCTTGACTCCTCAAGAACAAAGGATTGCTTCTTTGGAACAGCAAATGAAGTCTATGGCTGATACTATGAAGTCGATGTATGAACTCATGGCAACTCAGATGCAAAATCGACAGACTGTACCAGATGCCATACCAGTTGACACTGTTATAAGTCCAGTACAAGTTCCTCCAGCAATACAATCCAATACTACTGGATCAGCTCAACCAAATCCTAGCCTCTCTGGAGCTGGGGGTAGTGCTTATAACGCTGTTCCTCCTCCCAACTATTCTCTACAAGCTACAACTCCACAATCCTCCGGAGTTGTTAATGAAGAATTGAGGAATCTCAAAACTCAATTTGAGGCATTCAAACAAAAAGATGGTTTACAAAGGTTAGGCATCAAGCAACCTTATTCGATAGAATGGAAGCAAGTATCGTATCCTCCTAAATACAAGCCTCCTACTATCTCATTCTATGATGGAACCACTTCTCCAAGTCAGTTTATTAATCACTTTGAAGTGATGACTGATCAACTGCAACCAAGTGACGCCCTCCTTACTCGGGTGTTTGTTGGATGTCTCAAGGGAACGGCTTATGAATGGTATAGAAGTCTCCCAGATGGAAGCATTACCTCATTTGCCGGTTTCAAACAGATGTTTCTTGAACGGTTCTATGAAGGGCTCAATGACATGACTATGTCTGCTCTTATTAGAATCAAGCAGAAAAATAATAAAACTACAGAAGAGTACATTGAACGGTTTCGAAGAGAAGCTCTGAAGATGCCTCTTGGAACTCCTGATGCTGTCACTATCGACACATACAAATCAAACTTGTTGCCAATCATCAGCATGTGGACAGGATCCACCCAATTTCAAGACTGGCCTTCTTTCATAGTTAGTGCTAAGGCCGCAGAAATTAGTGCTGAAACCTTCAAAGGTTTAGGAGTGCAGATGACTCCCAAAGAAACAGGTCAATGTACTAATAATAAAAACAATGCTCGCAAAAGAAAAGAAACTCTTGAAGTTAATCTTCAGAGCAAAGATGCATCAACTGTTCAAACTTCTCCTACTTCTACAACTCAACAAACAAGAGCACCTCGCCCCAAGGAAGAATACTCTTTCGATGATGATGATGTCCTTGGTATCTTTGAATGTCTGCTGAAAGGTAATAAAATACAATTACCTAAAATCAAAAAACCTAATGAAGCTGGTAAGACAGATCATCCTAAATACTGTCAATACCACCGAATGTTGGATCACACAATTCGTATATGTTATGTACTGAAAGGAAAGATCCAAGAAATGATTAAATCTTGAGCTATCTTTCTTACTCTAAAAGAGAAGACCGTCACCTCCAACGTCGTCTCTATGCAATTCGGAGATTTCCCTCCTCAGCTCCTTGAAAGTGGAATCGTTCCTATTTCCAAGGCAACTCTTGAAATAGTGAATATTCCTCCTCCGCAATCTGAAGGATTAGTGCCAATCACTTTGGAAACTGGAGAAATTATGTGGATTCATCCTGATCTAGTGGCAGATTTTGAATCTCCTCAAAGGACTACTTCTCGAAAGTCCAAAAAGGCTGGAAAGATTAAGTCATGTCATATGACGTCTCTTGGGTCTACCTCTGACACAGAGCCAAAAGAGAAAGAAGAAGCACTTGCTGGTGCTACTCGAACGGGGAAACCTTATCTAAAGGATTATTCCAAGAATCCTGAGGATACTCTTGATATCCCTCCAGCTGATAAAGATGCTCCTAATGTTCTTTCTGAAAAAGAATCATCTACTGCACCTGTTCCTTCAACTACACCGGTTGAACCTGTTCCTCCCAAGCCTACGGTTCTTGAGAAAGGCAAACAACAGGCTCGGTTTGATAAACCAATCAAGAAGTCCCCTCCTCTTGGACTTCAGAAGCCTTATAACTTTGACATTCTAGCTCAACTTGCTAATACTCCAGCTAGAATGTCCCTCTTTGAACTTCTACGTCTTTCCAAAGAGACTCGAGAGACGTTAAGTGAAGCACTTCTTCAAGCTGACTCTTGTCTTGCACAATTGAAGAAGCCAGATGCGGAACCTGCTACTTGCTTACATTGTAACAGTGTATTAGAGATTATCCCAAATATCACCTTTACACAAGACGATATGCTACTGGAGGATAATCGACATGATCGGCCTCTCTATTACACCGGTTATATCGATACAATGAAGATAGATCGTATCCTCATTGATCCAGGGTCTGCTATAAGCATAATGCCAAAGAGTCTGTTGGATGAACTAAAAATTCCTCTTCACAAGCTTTCCAAGACAGTTACTACTATCCTGGAATTTAATCAAAGCAGGAGCGAGCCTTTGGGAAAGATTCATCTGAAGCTCCAAATAGGCGATTTCAGATCCAAAGTCACTTTCTATGTGATCGAGATCGTGGGATCCTATAATCTTCTTCTTGGGAGGCCCTTTTTCATGAAAATAATATGGTGCCTTCTACTCTTCATCAGTGTTTTAAATACATTGATAGCAATGGAAGAGTACAAAAAGAAGTTGCTGACATAAATCCCTTCCATGGGATTGAAGCTTATTTCAATGATTCCCGAATGTACAAAGAAGAGTATACAAGGGTCATACAAGCCATGGAGAAAGAGGATTCACAAAGTGAGACCTTAATAATTCCTGTTAAAGGTCGAACTACTCAGCAACAATCTCCCAAACTCTCTGGAGAAGGTTCTTTCATCATTCCGGTGAGTGGACGAATTTCTCCATTACCTCAGTCGTCTACTCAAGATACACTGATCATTCCTGTCAGTGGGCGTACTACATTTCCTGCATCTTCACATGTGAGACAGGATACTCTGCTAATTCCAGTTGGAGGGCGGATTATTCTTCCATCTCAAGCTTCAAGGGAGCTCACCTCTTCTGAGCCATTTGTTATTGATCTTAATCGAAACAACGCTTCTTCTCGTTCATCTTCTCCCCCTTTAGTCATTGACTTGGCTAAGATCTCTAAGGCTCAGCCTTCTCCTAATGTAAATACTGCTGCTTTTATATTTAATAAAAAGTCTCCATCTTTGCAGTATGTTGATGTGTGTAATTATGTTCATAGTTATTTACATTTGTTAGATGACTTGAGCACAATAACCATAGGAGTTGTACAGACTGCTCATACAGATGTATCCCTAGAACCTGTATAATCTTCATACTTTTTAGTTCCCAGCAGAAAGCCAGGAGACATCCCAATATTCTTCTATAAAGGGCCCCAAAATCCTTCTGATTTCGAAGATGAGGACAAAAACGATGATACTGGAAGATTACAACTACGTCGTTATAGTCAGCAATCTAAAGACATCATTAAAAATATGGGCTATGACTTCAGAACTGACCTCAATAGTAGAAAAGGAAGAAAAATGCCTGTTCGTATTCCTCCTCTGAAATATGGAAGGACAAAATGCGGATTGGGCTATACTGCTCCTACTCCTTTTATCAATATTGTTCATGAAGATCCCGAATCTGACGAAGATAAGAGATCTGATTCTTCTAGTACTACCTCTTGGGATTCCGATACGAGTATCGGTGATTTTGACTGCAATATTCTGTCTTCCAACATGGTCTCCATTGACCGTTCTGAAGAAAGTGATGAAGACGAAGATGAGTTTGAAATCTCACCTGAATCAGAACAATGGGCCCAAAGGTTGGATAATCAATGGGAGTTCCGTTTCGAGCAAAAGGAACCTCCGACTGAAGACAAACTTGTTCAAATAGATGTTGGTGAAGAGGGATCCCCAAACCAATATTCATCAGTGAAAGTCTTTCAGAAACTGATAAGCAAGACATGATCAAACTCATCCGTGATTACATCGATGTCTTCGCTTGGAGTTATGAAGATATGCCAGGACTTGATCCACAAATTGCAACTCACAAGCTCAATATATTGCTGAATGCTAAACCGGTCAAACAACAACAGCGACGATTTCGTCCAGACATCATGGATGCAATTGAAGCTGAAGTCAATAAACTCATGACCTCCGGGTTTATTAGAGAGGAACAACATCCCGATTGGGTGGCTAACATAGTTCATGTCCTTAAAAAGACTGGCAAGATCAGAGTATGCATAGACTTCCGCGATCTCAATGCGGCATGTCCTAAAGACGAATTCCCTCTACCAATCACTGATGTCATGATCGATAATACATGTGGGTTTGAACGGATGTCATTCATGGACGGGTATTCTGGGTACAATCAGATTAAAATATTTTCAGATGACGAGAAGCACACTTCTTTCAGAACGTTGATCGGTACATACTGTTATACAGTTATGCCGTTTGGTCTCAAGAATGCAGGAGCAACTTATCAACGAGCTATGAGCACTATATTCCGTGAACATTTGTGGAAAACAGTCGAATGCTGCGTTGATGATATTGCAGTCAAAAGTCGACAAAAGGAGGATCATATCCAAGATTTGAAGACTATATTTGATCTAATGCGTAAGCATCAATTAAAGATGAACCCTACTAAGTCCTTCTTAGGCGTCTCTAGTGGTAAATTTCTCGGCTTCGTCATTACCTCTAAAGGTATACACGTGGATCCCGAGAAGATCAAAGCCATCCAAGAGATGCGTCCTCCACGCACCTTAAAAGAGCTACGAGGATTTCAAGGAAGGATCGCTTATATCAGAAGATTCATCTCTAATTTATCAGGACGCTGCAGACCATTCAACAAACTTATGAAGAAAGGTGTTTCTTTTGTCTGGAATGATGAATGTCAGAAAGCATTCGATGATATAAAACAATATCTGATGAGCCCTCCAGTATTGGTACCTCCCATTTCAGGAATTCCATTTCTCCTATATACTCGAGCAATGAGTCATTCATTGGGTGCATTACTCGCTCAAAAGAATCAAAATGGTCATGAACAAGCCATTTACTATCTCAGTCATACTATGACCAGAGCTGAACCTCGATATTCACCGGTCGAAAAAGAATGTCTAGCCTTGATGTTCGCTGTTCAAAAGACACGACATTATATCATTGGCCAGACTATTCATGTCATCTCCAGGATCAATCCAATACGAATCATGATGAAGAAACCCAGTGTTTTGAATTCTCGATTAGCTAACTGGGGAATCCTACTTGCTCAGTATGACATGCATTATATTTCTCATAAGTCAGTCAAAGGACAAGCTTTAGCTGATTTTCTGGCTGCTCATTCAATTCCAGAAGATTCAAAACTCTATGACGAAATTCCAGATGAAGTCCTAGATTCAAACCAAATTGCTGAAGAAGATCCTACTTGGCGTCTATTCTTTGATGGAGCTTCAAGGATAGGTCCTAATGGTGATATTGTCGCTGGAGTTGGAATCGTTCTTGTATCGCCAGAAGGTCTTGCTATCCAAAGAGCTTATTCTCTCGATCAACCGTGTTCAAACAACGTAGCTGAGTACAATGCATTACTCATTGGTCTTCAACTCGCTAAACATCTAAATATTCAACATTTGGAGGCGTACGGAGACTCTAAACTCATTGTTAATCAGATAAGGGGTACTTATGAAGTTCGCCATCAAGATCTGGTTCCTTATCATAGATCAGCTATATCTATGGCTTCTTCGTTTAAAGAATTCTTCATTGAACATGTTAGGCGAGCATGTAACACAGAAGCTGATGCTCTAGCTAATCTCGCAGCGGTATTGGCTATCCCGATTAGACGACAACAAATGATTATTGTTCGCAATCGAGAATTATTTCATCTTGAAAATAACCTGATCCTAGGACTTCCAGTCGACATTGAAGAATCAACATCTCATGACGTCAACACAACAAGAGAATTTGGATTTAGTCGTAAATTTTTATCATCTTCATCTGATTCCAGCATGGAATTCATCTTCAGTAACTCGGCCGAGAATCAAAATACGAATACGGATTGGAGACTTCCTTTCTTAGATTTCGTATTGTATGATATTCTTCCGGATGATCCGAGTGAGGCAGCATCTATCAGACGACGATCACTCCGATTCTATTATAATCATACAACAAAGACCTTATATCGTCGAGCTTATGATGGTTTACTTCTTCGATGTGTTGCCGGTGATGAGGCTCAACAAATTATTCACGAAGCACATGATGGAATTTGTGGAGCACATCAGCCTGGACCAAAACTTCAAGACCGTATTCGACGTATGGGTTATTATTGGCCCACTATGGTATCAGACGCCATCGAATATGCAAAGAAGTGTAAAGCTTGTCAAATCTATGCAGATTTTATTCATTAATCTTCGGAATTTCTACATCCGATGGCAGCATCATGGCCCTTCGAAGCTTGGGGCATGGACATTATCGGCCCGATCAATCCGCCGTCATCCAAAGGTCATCGGTTTATTCTCGCAATAACCGATTACTTCTCCAAATGGGCCGAAGCCATTCCTTTATCTGAAGTTAAGACGTCCAATGTTATCAGCTTTATTAAGCATCATGTCATCTACAGATTTGGTGTTCCTCGACGTATTATTCATGATAATGGACCACAATTCGTCAGCCAAAAATTTACTCGATTCTGTGACGATCACCGGATCAACAATGTGGCTTCTACCGCATATAATCTGGCAGCTAACGGATTAGCAGAAGCTTTCAACAAGACCATCATCAAACTCCTAAAGAAGTTTGTCTCTACTAACAAACGTAATTGGAGTGAAAAGCTCGGTGAATGTTTGTGGGCTTATCGCACTACAGTTCGTAATGCTACTAAATGTACACCCTTCTCTCTGGTGTATGGTTGCGAAGCTATTCTTCCATTAGAGATTCAAATTCCTTCTTTAAGGATAGCAATCGCTAATGAACTCACTGCTGAAAATAATGATCGTCTTCGACTTCAGAAATTAGAAGCTCTGGATGAAAAGCGATTATCTGCTCAACAGAATATTGAATTCTATCAAGCTAGGATCTCAAGAGCTTTTAATAAGAAAGTCAGAGTTCGAGTGTATCAAAAAGGAGAACTTGTTCTAACAGTCAGACGTCCTATGACTATGACTCATATGAGCAAGGGCAAATTTGACACAAAATGGGAAGGACCCTATATCGTGAGCAGAGTTTTCTCAAATGGAGCTTATCAACTCTCAGGATTGGATGGTCGAAAAGTTTTGATGCCTATTAATGGCAAATTCCTTAAAAAGTACTATGTATAAATGTAAATGAATGTAATCATCAAACAAATTCATGTTTAAAAATAAAATTTTTATTTTATTTTAATCATGAATGATGGTACATGATATTAAGGAAGATCACTATCATCCTTTTTTATATTTGGACGTGGGCCACTACCGTCCTTCTCGAAGACGCGATCAGCAAAAGAACTGAGAACCTCTTTGCTGGAACCCACGAGGAACTTACAAGTAGCCATCCTCATGGCTTCTTCTTCTTCAGTCCTTCCTGGTTCGAGCAGGAAGTCCAGAATATCCCTTGGTGGCTTGGGTACAGACGAACCTTCGCCTGCTACCGCCTTCTTCAATTGAATTGGATTAGCAGGGCATTCTCCGGTGCCTTTCTGAATCTTCATGGCAATTCCAGCTTTCTTGGATGCTTCTTCAGACGACATTTTTATGTTTAAAAGAAGAAGTGTTCGTTCTTGTCAGATTTCTGCTATATTTATAAGCAGAAGTTCTACAAATAATGAAACGTCACGTTCATCCGACGGTTCATCCATTCATTAATTGCATTCATCCGACGGTTCACACATTCATTAATATTTGACGATTCATCCGTTCATTTATTACGTTCGTCTGTTCATAATCTTCTATCAATTTATTAAGTAGGGATTCGTTATTTATCATGTTTTCATAACCTCTGGATCAATTCCGAATCTACCTACTCATTTGTCATTTTTGACCTCTGCAAAGAAATTAATCTATTTTCTTTTGAGTTCCTACATATTATCACGTCCATATTACCTCTGATAATATCATATACTCTAAAACAGAAAAGAAGATTTTATTATCTATCATGTCCACAATTCATCCACAAATACAAATTATTGAGCATAGAAGAATTATCATTTCCATTCTCATTTCACCATAAAAAGTCTATTACATTTTCTTAGACTTTCTTACAAATTATAATGGAAATCTATTACAATCTTGGATTTTCATTCTATACCACAACAATAACCTAATAGAGATCTATCTTCTTCTTTGGATCTTCTCCGTCGGACCTTCTCCGTCAGGTTCGTTGTTGGTGGCAGTTCCTGACTGTCTGAGTCCCAGTCACGACCAGATCAGCAGGAATCAAACTCTGGTCTTCTCTCTCAGACGAGAGGAGAACCACAGAGTATGGCAGCTCGAAGGCGTCTTGCTGCCAATACAACTGGTGGATTGGGGGTAACCTCTCAAGGAAGATAGGAGTGTATTCTATATTGGGATACAATTCCTAGTTCTGCCTTGAAAGGAACTCTACTACCCGATTTCTCGGGGTAGAGCTGACTCCACCATCCAACTCTCGTGTATAAAGGCTCTTCCTACCATCTGAGGAAGACCCTTCTATCCCACGAAGAGTTCTGAGTTGTCTGATTTACGCGTCAAAAGCGTATGAGCTCCCTGATGTAGGTGTCAGAGGAATATTCTTCACAGCATCCAAATCACCAATGCCAGTTCTGAAGAAAATTTTCAACCGAGCTTCTGCAGAAAACAGCAAGGAAAAAGAGAATTAATCAACAGAAATGTCATTTGGCACGCACTGGCCAGTCAGGCACATCCTGTTCAGTCAGAGACAAAAAAAAAATCATAGTACGCATACTAAATTGGACTTACCTTCAAGTTTGGTGCTAAGAATTGGCAAACCCATGTTTGATACAGTGTGCAGAAATCGAATATTAGAAAGCATTGCTTTCCTGTTTGAGAATGAAATCTCCCAAAAATTTCATTCTCAGATAAAAAGAAGAAGAATGGGAGATGAGTATCTGTGAAACTCAGCTATCTATTTAAAGGACAAAGTACAAGCCTATTCTTGGAAAAGATCCGAGCAAATAGCGCTCATAAATTATGGAATGAGTGTCACGTGTGCTTTGGAAGACAGCATAGCATTGGAAACAGTCAAAGAGTGCCATTTAATATTCTTCATCAACGCACGCTGCTCAAACACAAAAGTTGTACTACATTTTTCAAGACAGGCACTGATGGCCTTACAAAAGACAAAACAAAAAGAGTGCAACATTCTCAAAAAGAAAACAAAAGCATAAAAGATACGCTCTATTTTGCAGAGCGGCTGAGCTTAGTGCCCAATTCTTCTACGCTCTTAACCCCCATGCAGTGTAACAGAACATTCAACATTTCACACTGTTCTGCAAGGCTGCGTCCATTGGAAGAAGACGAGCCATCCAGGCCAAAATAGCTCAAGAAATTCTTGGCCAATTGTGCGGGGTCATCTTTGAACTCGAAGACAAAAGGCTCTGGTTCCTTACCCTCAAAAGTAGGGTCGCCATGGGAACAAAAACCCAACTTTCTTGCTTCTTCTTCAGCTTCTTCCTTCGGAGTCATGTTGACGTGAGATGATCAAAGCTGAATTCCCTCCCTGTTTATATAACAGAGCTTACCGGCGGTTCATATTCCACCATTAATTGGATGCAATAATTCTCGGAAAATGAAGAGTCATCATGATATTTAATAAGTTCATTTGGATGTTTTCAAAGAACTTCGAAGTCTTTTTCGACTTCCGAAAAAAAATTTTGAAGTCATCTCAGCGTGACTGATTTCATTTTATCATCTCGTTTTTAAAGTATTTCGAAATAATTTATCATTTTTCGAAAACTTTGAAGGGGGTTTTGTAGGCCTAAAAAAATGACAGTCACGCTGAGTTGATCAGAACAAGTCCAACAGTCACGCTGAGTTGATCAGGACAGAGTCAAAAGTCACGCTCAGTTGATCAGGACAATATTTACAAATCACGCTGACGAGACAGCTCATCATTTGTCAGAGTGTAATTATGACTGACAGCACGACAGTCGAAGAATGTCTCTTCGTATGCCACGTATGCACAGAACTCGAGAGATCACAGCCGACTATTGCGTGACTTTTGAAATCTTCTTCAGCAAGACTCAACCTTCGTCAAGTTGGCGTACCAAAAGAGTATCTTGTCATTTAATGCGACTGACAAAAGCAATCACTGTCAGAGATTTTATGTCAGTCGAGGCACACCAAATCAAGACAGCTGGCAGTCCTATCTCAAGTCTGCGTGTATTTTGAGCTTTCCCTCAAGTCTGCGTGGATTCTGAAGATTTCTTCCTCAAGTCTGCGTGGATTCTGAAGTTTTCTTCACCAAATCTGCGTGGATTCTGAAGCTTCCTGCCCCAAGTTTGTGTGGATTTTGAAGCTTTCTACCCCGAGTCTGCGTGGATTTCGTCTTCAACAAGTCTGCGTAGATTTCATCAAATTGGAGTACGTGGCAGCCATGCCACTGATCTCTCGCCTGCGTGTCCTGTAACTTGCACACGACTCATGCATGATCGCCATGTGTCCAACAGTTACAGGCCACGTCCAGTAACTGCTCACAACCTTGCGTATGTTAAATCCTGCGTGATTTTCAACTAAGCACAGGCTGTGAAGACAGTTATCTTTTCAGTTATTATTTTTGACTCTATAAATAGAGTTCTTTTTTTCTCATTCATGATACAGATACATAGTTATCTACTGTCAAAATTTTAAGAGCTTTTCTTCTTCGCATAGTCCAAGGGATAAAGTGATCGCCTTCTAGATCAGATTCCTACAGTTGTAATTTTCCCAGATACACAATAAATAAAGGAATTTATTTATAGAAAACAGGGACGCCTGGCCAAACAAACGCGGGTCCCGCGGTCAATACAGACTCAAATTCAGCGGCACCAAACCCAGGCAATAATCCTCCTGAAACGTCGGCTCCCACCGCTGTGGATGAGGCCAGAGAAGCAAGAAGAGAGGTCCAGGAGCTCCGAGCCATGTTTCACGCTCGAGAAAACTCCCAAGACCTCAGAATACGGCAACCATACCCTGCTGTATGGAGGGATGTCCCCTTCCCACCAAGATATAAGCCGTTCAACATTAATCCTTATGATGGCAAGACCTCCGCAAGTCGGTACATCACTTACTTCGAGGTCACCATCGACCATCTGCCCCATGACGATGCCATCCTTACACGATTATTCATTGGGGCATTGGAAGGAGTCACCTTCGACTGGTATCGCAACCTGCCAGACAACTGCATCCACTCCTTCGCCAGCTTCAAGCGCATGTTCTTGGAGAGATTTTACGAAGTAGGACAGGACATCACAATGTCCATCCGCATGGACGTCGTCCAAGGGAAGAAGGAGCTGACAAGGAACTATATTGAGCGGTTTTGCCAAACCGCAATGAAGTTGCCGTCTGGTAACCCGAATTCCTCCTTGATTGACATTTACCAAAAGAGATTGCTCCCAACAATCAGTCTCTGGATGGGCAAAAGTCAATTTAAAGACTGGAAGACGTTTATCATCAGTGCCACTAGCGCCGAAGAACGATTGAAGAAGGCTCGCCAATTGGGATTGCACATCTCGGAGGGAGAGAACAAGGGCAAGCGTCCTAATACCAACAACGACAATGGGGGCAGCCCCTCCAACAATCGGAACAATAGGGGTAAGCCGGCTATGGTGGCCGACACAGCCCAGAAACCTGAGTCAAAACTGGCAGACAAATAATGGCCGCAAATGACCTACTCCTTCAAAGACGGCCATGTCAAGCCCATCTTGGACATGCTCATACAAGGAGACAGAATTCAGCTCCCTCCACCAAGACGGGAACCTCGACCGGCAGAAATGGAGAGCCCGAAGTATTGCCATTACCACCGCTACGTCCACCATGCTACACACGACTGCTACCAACTGAAACGATACATCCAACATCTCATCGATTCAAACGCTCTGGCCATTGATTTCGAAGAGGTAACCGTGGCAGCCAATATGGTGTCCGTACAATTCGGCAGCTTCCCTCCAACAGAGACTCAAGACGGTGTGGTACTCATCCCTCGGGCAACGATAGAGATTGTTAATCTTCCACATCCTTGGGATCAGGCTGCTGGTCTAGTGCCCCTCACCATATCACGGGGGAAGGTCATGTGGGTCCATCCGGACCTGGTACTTGAGGTGACTCAGTCCACACCACCTTCCATCCACAAGAAGAAGAGTGGAAAAGTCAGATCTTGCCGCACAATCTCGGCAGATATCGAAGAAGTCACGGCTGTCGTTACCCGGTCTGGGGCACAATCCTAACCTGTGGCTGATAACTCGACTGAAGATCATCATCCAGCTACTGCTGACGCTCCAGGACCTTTTCAGCCTCTGACGACCGATAAGCCTAGGCCGAAGGAGACTCACTTTGACAAATCCCTCCAAAAAGAGACACCACAGGGGCTGAAAAGGCCCTACAACTTCGACATCTTGGCGCAACTGGCCAATACACTGGCCAAATTGTCATTATACGAGCTCCTAAGGCTCTCAAAGGATGTTCGCGCGGCCTTGAGCGATGCACTCCAAAATGCCGACGCATATCTGGCTCAGGTTAACCTCACGGGAGAGAGCCCGCGTGCAAATCTCCAAGACAGCGCTTGTACAGGAGCAATGCCCAAAATTGTCTTTACTCCGCAGGATATGCTCATCAAAACCAACCTGCACGATCGATCATTATACTACACTGGATACATCGGGGACGTAAAGGTGGACCGGATGCACATTGATCCTGGTTCTTCCATAAGCATCATCCCGAAGGGTCTGCTACATCATCTTCGCATTCCTATGCATCGCCTGACGCCAACAAGCACCGCCATCAGCGATTTCAATTCGGGCAGGAGCTACCCAATTGGGAAGATTCGCTTGAGGTGCCAAATTGGCGATCTCCAGTCGAAAGTCACCTGTTACGTCATAGATGCGGACACTTCTTACAACATCCTCTTAGGGCGCCCATGGATACACGATTATATGATCGTGCCTTCCACGCTGCACCAGTGCTTCAAGTATGTCGACAAACACGGCTTCGTGAGGACAGAATTCGTCGACATTGATCCCTTCAAAGGGGTCGAATCCTACTACTCGGATTCCTGTCTTTACGAGAAATCGAAGAGGCACCTGGATGAAGATGTACAAGCTCAAACTGAGACGACTTCGGGATCAGAAGAACCTCTGACGATCCACCTTCAAGCTCGCAAACCTGGCAAATCTGCACCCCTTACGGCCGCTCTGCGTAAGGATGCGATCAGCCTCTCGGCACAAGAAGGACAAATGATAATCCGGCTGCCGAGGTCCGGCCAACCACCGAGACCCACAACGGAGCCACTAACAATCAGGCTACCGAGAGTCAGCCAGCCACAAGCAGAGAAGTTCAATCCCTCTGACAAGCCAATGACGATACGTCTTTCCAAGAAGAATCGTCACCCCGATACAAAGTCTGGGGCTTCTGGCGAACAAACTACTCCCCGTCCAGCATCGAGTACCAAACTGGGGGTCGCTAGTTTGCCAACAACTCCACGTTCGGCTCCACCAGCAGAACCCCTGATGATCAAGCTGCCCAGGTCATCCTCTCAGTCTTCATTTATACAGGGGGTGACCGAAGAAGAACCAGAATTGGCCAAGTATGTGGCTGCCCACACTGATGTTCCCTCCGTAGATGATATAATCCCGCTAGAAAAGATACCTTACTTCATCAATAAAGGGTTATCTTTGAACTACCTCGAGCTTAATAAGCTTTGTACAATGTATGATATGAAACACGGTATAGGCACTCACCTACACACACAGGTGACGAATGTTTACACCGCAAACCAGCTTACCCCAGTGGAAGCCGCTTACCATATAATCGAAGGAGGGGACCATCCAATCATCTTCGGCCGGAAGGACGACCCACAGCCCTTCACTATAGAAAAGGTCGATCTCGAATCAGATGTCGGGAGACTGCCTCTTTACCTATATAGCCCCCAATCCAAATATCTCATACAAAAATAGGGGTATGATCTGGAGACTACGCCAGGTTTGAACTACGGCATTGGTCGACGATTACCTTTGAAGCCGCCAGTCCCGGCTGGAAAACCACGACACTACTACAATAAAACCAGATGTGGGCTAGGTTATGTCAAACCCGCGACAACCCCTGAAAGCTCAGACGAGGAATGCGACTGGCATTCATATTCAACCGAGTCACCAACTTCTGATTTGGATACCAGCATCGAAGACGTATTCAGACAAGTCCTGTCAGTCAATATGGCATTCGCCGACGCTTACGAAGAAGATGAAGACATTCCTAAAATCCTCGAGTTAGAGCCGTGGGCCCAACAGCTGGATGCACAATAGGAAAAGCGGTTCGAACAGAGAGAACCTCCTACTGAAGATGAGGTTATACAGGTCGACCTTGGCAGCGAATCTTCTTCAAAACTAATCTTCATCAGTAAAATCCTAACAGACGAAGAGCGAGAATCGCTACTGGAACTTGTCAAAGAATACATTGATGTGTTCGCCTGGAGCTATGAAGACATGCCAGGACTAAACCCCGAGGTTGCCATTCACAAGCTCAACATTCGGCCAGATGCAAAGCCGGTCAAACAACAACAGCGATGCTTCCGTCCAGGCATCATGGATGCGATCGAAGCCGAAGTCAATAAACTGATAGCCAACGGCTTCATTCGTAAAGAACAACATCCGGACTGGGTCGTCAATATAGTACCGATCCTCAAGAAGAATGGAAAGATTCGAATCTGCATCGACTTCCGCAATCTGAACGAGGCATATCCCAAAGACGAGGTCCCCCTCCCTGTCACAGACATCATGATTGACAACACATGCGGCTTCGAACGTATGTCATTCATGGATGGCTTCTCGGGGTACAACCAAATTAAGATGTCTCCTGACGACGAGAAGCATACAGCATTCTGAACATCGATTGGCACATACTGCTACACAGTTATGCCTTTCGGTTTAAAGAATGTTGGCGCCACATATCAAAGAGCCAAGAGTATTATCTTCAGAGACCATATGCGCAAGACTGTGGAATGCTACGTCGATGACATCACCGTCAAGAGTCGCTATAAGGAAGACCATCTGTAAGATCTGAGGACAGTGTTCGACCTGATGCGAGCACACAACCTGTAGATAAATCCTACAAAATCCTTCTTGGGCGTATCCAGTAGAAAATTCCTAGGTTTTTTTATTATTGCCCAAGGAATTCATGTGGACCCAGAGAAGACGAAGGCAATTATGGAGATGGGTCCCCCGAAAAATCTTTGCGAACTCAGAGGCCTCCAAGGGAGGCTAGCTTACATCAGGAGGTTCATTTCTAACCTCTCCGGGCGATGTCGACCATTCACCCATCTCATGAAGAAAGGCGTCTCGTTCGTATGGGATGAAGAATAACAGCGTGCCTTCGACAGCATCAAAGAATATTTGTCGAGCCCTCCAGTCCTGGTGGCCCCGGTCGCTGGAAAACCATTCTTGTTATATGTACGAGCAATGGATCATTCCCTCGGCGCTCTGCTGGCGCAAAACAACGATACAGGCCATGAACAAGCTATATATTACCTCAGCCGAATGATGATCGGACCAGAGCACAGATATACTGCTGTGGAGAAGGAATGCCTCGCCCTGGTGTTCGCCGTTCAGAAGATGCGGCACTATGTCACAGGACAAACCATACATGTGATCTCGCGAGTCAACCCTCTCAGGGTCCTCATGACTAAACCAGGGCACTCAGCTCCCGCCTCACCACATGGGCAATATTGCTGTCTCCTTATCATATGGTCTTTGTCCCACAAAAGGCTGTTAAAGGTCAAGCTCTGACAGACTTTTTAGCAGCCCACCCAGGCTCGGAGTCGTCCAGAATATATGAAAAAATCCCAGACGAGGTTGCCGACTCGCATGCAATCTCTCACGATGATATATGGCGAATGTTCTTCGACGGCGCCTCAAGGACCGGACCTAAGGGCAACATCGTCGTCGGAGTCGGGGTGGTGCTGGTTTCTCCTTCTGGTTTGGTGATCAACCGTGCTTACCCTCTCACAGAACCCTGCTCTAACAATGTGGCCGAGTACAACGCTTTGGTCATTGGCCTCTAACTTGCAAGAGAGCTGGGGGTAGAATATCTTGAAGCATACGACGATTCGCAGTTAATCGTCCATCAGATCCGGGGTTCATACGAAGTCCGCCATGAAGACATGATCCCCTATCACCAAATAGCGATCAATATTATTTCGTCATTTGAGGGATTCTTCATCGAACACGTTCCCAGACTCTAAAACATCGAAGCCGATGCCCTAGCAGGCCTTGCCGCTTCCCTAGCAGTGCCGAACCATACTCATCATTCAGTTGACGTGATAGGCCACGAACTGGTATGTCCCAAGAACAACGTTCAGTTCATGGCAAGTTATGCCGCTCAGACGATCGACGAAGCGCCAGACTGGAGACAACCATTCATAGACTTTGCAGTCTACGACATCCTGCCCGAGAACCCAAAGGAAGCCACTTCCATCAGAAGGCGTTCTCTCAGATTCTTCTACGATACAAAGACGAAAATGCTGTATCGGCGATCTTACGATGGGTTATTTCTTCGGTGTCTGTCAAATACAGAAGCCAAGGAAGTCGTACGCGAAGCTCATGACGGTGTCTGCGGGGCCCATCAGCCTGGCCCTAAATTGCAAGACTGTCTTCGTCGAATGGGCTACTACTGGCCCACGATGGTAGCAGATGCGATAGACTATGCAAGAAACTGCAAAGCCTGCCAAGTCCATACGGACTTCATCCACCAGCCATCCGAGTTTCTACATCTGACAGTGGCATCTTGGCCATTTGAAGCATAGGGAATGGACATCATCGGTTCGATTACTCCACCTTCCTCCCGAGGACATCGCTTCATACTCGCGATCATGGATTACTTCTCCAAATGGGCGGAAGCTGTTCCGCTCGCAGAAGTAAAGACTTCAAACGTAATCAGTTTCCTCAAGCATCATGTCATCTATCGCTTTGGACTGCCCCGAAGGATTATCCACGATAATGGTCTGCAGTTCGCAAGCCATGCCTTCTATCGGTTTTGTGACAAGCATCGCATCCAGAATATTGCTTCAACACCATACAATCCGGCAGCAAATGGGTTGGCAGAAGCATTCAACAAAACAATTATCAAACTTCTTAAGAAGTTTGTGTCTTCCAACAAACACGACTGGAACGAGAAGCTTGGTGAATGTTTATGGGCGTACCGTACTACAGTCCGAATAGCCACTGGGAACACGCCATTTTCCCTGGTGTACGGGAGTGAGACTGTCCTCCCGTTGGAGATTCAAATACCCTCACTCTGCGTCGCCCTTACTTACCAATTGACGACGGATGACAACTATCATCGCCGGCTACAAGATTTGGAGGCCTTAGATGAAAGGCGCCTCTTGGCTCAGCAATGGATCGAGCTATACCAAGCACGCATTTCCGGAGCCTTCAACAAGAAGGTTAAAATCAGAACATTCCAAGTGGGCGATCTCGTTCTGGCTGTCCGGAGGCCGATGGTCATGACTCACAAAACCGTCGACAATTTCCAGCCAAAATGGGAAGGTCCGTTTATCATTGAGGCCGTATTCTCTAACGGTGCTTACCGTCTCACAAAACAAAACGGAGACTTGCTCATGTTGCCCGTCAACGGCAAGTTCCTGAAGAAATATTATGTCTAAACAATATTTTCCAGATCATCGAGTCATGTACCCGCTGGTGTCGCTGAACTCATATCCATAAAAAAATCCCAGATTATCGAGTCAAGTACCCGCTGGTACCGCTAAACTCACATTCACAATTCCAGACTATTGAGTTATGTACCCGCCGGTACTGAACTCATATCACATTTTCCCGATTGCTGAGTTATGTACCCGCCGGTACCGCTGAACTCATATCCACAAAACTCCAGATTATTGAGTCATGTACCCTCCTATACCGCTGAACTCATATTAACAATCTCCCATATTATCGAGTTATGTACCCGCAGGTGCCTCGAAACTCATATTTCGGTCACTCTTTCAGATAGTAAGTCATGTATAACCATACCTCTGAACTTTCTTCCTAAAAGAGATCCTCCCTCATGATCCACTACCCGCACTCCCAGTGCACAAAAAGGGTAACAGATCCACAAATTTCCAAAACGACCACGTCGATGTTACCTCTGAGTCGTTTCACTTCCGCCAAAAACAAATCACCCCTCTACATAGAGCTTTCATGTCCTCATTACCTCTGAGTCATTCTATGTACCTCCCTTCATTGAGCCCACTCCTGCCATGTCCTCATTACCTCTGAGTGGCAAGGCTCCGTCGAAGAAACCCTCATGCTTGCCATGTCTTCATTACCTCTGAGTAAGTATGTTGATTCCCTTTCGACTTATTATCCGTACCCACAACCGGAGTACGCCAAGGATAGTTGGTCCACAAATATCCTCCGTTGAGTCCACTCCTGCCATGTCCTCATTACCTCTGAGTAGGAAGATTCTACGGCAAAAAAAAAACCCTCATGCTTGCCATGTCCTCATTACCTCTGAGTAAGTATGTTGGCTCCCTTTCATCCTATTATCCGTATCCTAAGCTAGGGTACGCCAAGGATAATAGGCCCACAAATATCCTTTGCTAAGTTTCTTAGTACTGGCCCATCATTTTCCATCAAGCCCCGGGAGACCAACTGCTCCATGGCATTCTTTCTCCCGGTACCAGGAACGTCCATGACCACCTTACCGTGGAACTGTTTTAGGTATCCCCAATCAAACTTGATATCCGTACCTAAAACCAAGGTATGCCAAGGGTAACAGGTCCACAAACAAGTCCCACATGCGGGGCAAACACCACCATAACACCACAAGCACAACAAGCAGTACAAATAAAGGGTAAAATAAAACATACTCTTTTATTTGGAAGCCAAAAAGCATTACATATTTTGGGACCACGTCCCTCTCAAAAAGAAAAAAAAAGGAGAACAGAAACAAAAGAAGAAAAAGGCCGACTATAGTTCGGCATTACACAATTCCAGGAGGCGATTTCTCACCAAGGTGGTCCCCCGTTCAAGCCGCTGCCTAGCTCTACGCTCAGCTTCCTGGGACAACTGCTCCGCATCATCGAAGTACATATATGCCCGCCAGTTATCCTCCATCTTCTTCAGGGCGAGTTCCAGATTGGCAGAAGCTCGACTAAGTCTGTCAGCCTTCTGGATAGCAAGCCCCTTCTCAGTACGGGCGGCTTCGAGCTCGGACTCCAGGAAGGCCAGTTTTCTCTGGAGCTCGAGGATCTGCTCCCTGGTGTCGATTACCCCACGGGAGGCGGTCGCTTCCCGAGCCGTGCAATCTTCATTTCTACGGCTCCATTGATCGTGTAACTGAGACAGATCACAGCGGTCCTTCAGTATAGTCGGCTTGATCGACTCCTGAGCAAGCCTCACCTTCTCCACCGCGGTTATGAGGAAAGTGCGCTCTTGATCTATTGCCGCAGACAGATCAGCTTGCTGCAACACATGAAACTGGGCCACAAGACGATCGGCCTCTAGCAGTTTGGGCTCCAGGAGCGCAACTATCCCCGCCCCACCGGGGAGTGTTCTAAGGATCTCGATTTGGCCACCGGCACACCGACGGGCCATAGCAAAGGGGGTTCCCCTCTCCACAGTCGCTTCGATCCGTCTCTTCAGGTGGCGATAGAAGCTGTCAACCACATCCTGTGACACTTCATCCAAAACTTCTGTAGAGGACGGTGTCAAAGGAAGTGTGGCTGGCAATGCCGAAGGAGTAGCATCGGAACCTGCCATCCCTGCTACCAGGGAAACAAATTCTGAGCGAAAAGATGCATGAATAGCGGCTAGCTCCTCTTCCGCCGCCCGAAGAGCTTGGATACTTGGTAAGGCGGAAAGGTTAACCCCCAAAACCATATTCGCAGAGGAGGATGCAGAAAGCATTGTTCCTTGCCCCGACTGTGCTGCCACTTGGGCCCCCGAACTCGACCCAGCTGGAGGCCCCTCAATATAGGTTGGAAGAGAAGGAGGCACACGTGCTTCCATCAGATCCCCTCCGGTAGAGTCCACCCTGACAATGCCCGTCACCGGCAATAAAGGGACGGAACCTGTACGTCCAAAGCAACCATCAATCGACGTAACCCGAAGGATATGATGATAGAGCAGATAGGCCTCCTTACAAGTTAAGATTCGGCTTATCTTACCAGGAAAGGAGCATGAAGGCCGTAGCTCGCTTGCAGCTGACGTAGTCTCCTCACCCGCGGCTTCCAAGTTGAGTTCAACTGATTTCTCTGCCCTAGCCACCCCTGAAAGGGAGCCAGCCAGGTCAGTGTCATCTCGTTGAAATTCAGCTATCTCAGGGACAGGTACAGTAGAGCCCCCATCCCCATGGGTCGAGGTCTCAGCAAGGTGGGACTCCTCGGCCGCCTCCGGAAGGACCCCAGCAGAAATGATAACGATGCACATATCATTGACCAAAGTGGTCCGGGCCGGATCGACCTCAGCGGTCGGGTCCCGAGAAATCGACTCCTCTGACGCCTACAAAGAGCAAAAGAAAATGATTAGGCCATAGTTTAGAAAAAAGATGGAGAAGGTGTTTGAAATTCAAATCACCTCAGAAACAGCGTCAACATCCTCAAAAAACAACCTGCGGTGTCTTACCGCAGCCCGCTTCGTGGAGTAGGTTCTGCCATCATCAGTGAACATACGCCTGCTTCGCTTGCGCGAAGGACCAGGCACAGCAGGCGGTTGCCCCGCCACCTCATTCGGCAAAATAGGAGGCTGATCCCCCACCTCCTCGTCCGAGGAATGTGACGAACCATCGGTATCCTACTTATCATCCTCTTCGCCCGCCGTAGTGGACTCCGAGTCCGGCACAGGAACCATATTCGCCTTTTTCTTTCTCTTCTTGGACCCCTCGGGCTTCTCTGCCAAGCCAGTACCAACAATAAAGCTGGTACTCATGTCAAAGTTAACAGGAGGCTTGCTCGCCGCAACATGATAGAGGGCCGCCATGTACAAAATCTCTCCTGACGTCTTAGCATCGGGGATCGAGAAGCTAGCACGGGTATGAACCGTATTGTAATAATGCCAAGCCCTGATACCATCGAGGATACTGCACTCAAAGCCTAGGCAAGCACTGGGACAATCAAGGAACAGCTGGCTATACCCGAACTGGCGGGAGAACCTGCTGGGCAAATAGGGCTCCAGGTATACGTTATTGCGGTAATGATATACTAGATGCGCTGGACGAATGTTGTGCAGCCAAAGAAGCATTTTCTCAGATAAGAGGAGGGGAGGTTCAATGCCATCAACATGTACACCCCTCACTTCTCTAGCAGTAAATTGAGGAAGAGACACAAAAAAGTCGTGCCCGTCTACTCTCGCCAACGCCCTCCGACAGGCTAACATGGTGTCGTATTCCCAAGGCTGACGACGGTATCGAAAAAGGAAGGCATCATCAGCGGTAACGCCATCTTCTATTCTGGGCCTCATCAACGACCGATAATGCATCAATAGCCACCCCATCAGATAATGGTAGGGTAGTTCTATCCGCTCAAAATCTAGTATCGTCTCGCGAGCAATGACTTTAGACGAAAAGGTACGGAGACCGTGGTGTATGCTACACACCATGGCCGGAAGAAGGGCCAGCCTGACTCTGAAGACCAGCTTCACGGCCGGGAGGATGAAGTGGCGACTGATCCTTTCAATAGAACCTGCCCCTCCCGAGACTACACAGTTCCGCAGCCACACCATCAAGAATCCGGCCAAGAGTGCTTTCTCAGACATCTGTCCGGTACCGTGGTGGAAATAGCTGAAGGAGTCAGTGTGACTCCCAAATTTGTCACTGGTGGACCTCGACCTCTTGGCATTCGACATCAGGTTCTTTATCTCCTCCTGGATTTATGGACCTCGGGAAGAAACTCGGCCAGAGGGACTTAATTTGAAGAGATACGCAACCCAGGACGTGGTATGGGGGGCGTTCCCTTCTGAGCTATTGTTCTTCTTGATAGCCGTTTGGTGACAGATACTATGGTGGCACAGCAGTTCCCGGTACACGGCAGTAAAACCCGGGAATCGTCGATCCAGATCCTCGAGTTCCTCGTTTGTCGGGGTGTATACTTCAAAGGCCTCGCCCCCCCATGGCAGCTTAGAAACAGCATACATTTCATGGAGAGCAAGTCCCAACTCCCCTCCGGGCGTGAAGAAAGTTCCCGTCCGCCGGTTATACATTTCTAAAAGAGCCATGAACAAAGGCTTGTTAATGGGTAACCCGTAACAGGTGCCCCGGATGGCATAATAGAGGTCAATCTCCCGAAGGAATGCCTCGTATTTCCTCAGGATCCATGAGAAAAGGTTGGCCCATGTAGGGATGGGGTTTATCCAGTTCAGCAACGACAACCTGCCAACAGGATAAGACCCCTTGCGAGCGAGCTGATTCAGGAAGGTATCGGCTAGAGTAAAAGTAAAGTTGGGACCAGATACGTTTATGAAGGTACCCGAAATCAGTCCCATCACGCTCCGACTGACCGAGTCCCTGCTCGCACATGCTGACCCAATATTCCTATTATAGTGGATGTTGCCTACGAACATCCCCGATTGGGTTGGAATTAGGGAACCCACCATCTTCCTGCTCAACGGTACCATATTGAACCACGAGAGGGGAAAATGCCGTTCCATTTTGGGAATGTGGATCTCCACCCCGTCCATAGTAAAGTCCCAGCTGTCAGAAATGTCCAGCACTCGGGGGTTCTTTATGGATAGAGCATCCCCGAAGAGAAAGGCTGGTTTCAGATACTCTTCTTCCAGTCTCCCGAATTCATTATAGTACAAAGAAAGTGGAAAGGCTGGTTATTGATGGCGCCCAACCTCTCCAAAGGCTCATCAGTAGGAAGCTGATCTGACACATGTCAAACTAAGTCGTCGAGCCGCACACCCACGGCATATTGTGCTGAACCCACCAAAAGCTCTCCTGCTGGATTGGTTGGCAGATTCACTGAAAAAGATAAAAAAAAACAGGATTAAAAGATGGTTAAAACGAAACCACTTAAAGTTTATTAAAAAGAAGCTCCTATGAGCCTATGCGGCTCGGATCAACGAAGCCTTATGCGGCCCAATTTAGTTGGGTTTCATACGGTACGGCTTCGACAGAGCCTATGCGGCTCGAGTCAACGCAGCCTTATGCGGCCCGATTCAGTTGGGTTTCGTGTGGCACTGCTTCGATAGAGCTTATGCGGTTCGGTTGAACTTAAGCGGTTCTATTTAGCAGAAGAACTTATGCGGCACGACTTAGCGAAGCTTTATGCGGTCCAGTTCATCAGGAGCACATGCGGCCCCGTTCAAATGAGACTTCATGCGGTTCAAATCCAGAAGTGCTCCTGTGGCTCAGGTCCTTCTCATGCGGCCCAAACGCAGGGCATGCCCCCTGCGGCTCGGATATGAGAGGGTCATGCGGCCCATGCAACATATGCGGTTTCATCATGATTAAACTTGAGCAGTTCAATAAAGACGAAGGATGAAGGCTTGTGCATAAATCATGGTTTTTAGGGTTCAAAACATTTAATCCAATCCTTACCCTTAAAAGCAGGGTGGACGTCGGGGTGCACTTCAGGCGTAGTGGCCGATGAGGAGGCCGCTTTCTTGCCCTTTGCAGCAGCAGAAGCAACCTTGGAAGACTTGGGGGCCATTATCGTACCGACGGTCGGAGAAGGAAGACTAAGGAAGAAAATTAGGGACGAAGACGAAAGAGAGAGTAAAGAAGTCTCTCCGACTGAACACGTTCATATTTATAGGCAAAAGAGAGGTGCCTCGATCCACGTACATTAACCGACCCTTCGGTTCTCGAGACGAGCCGACTAAGATAAAGGCCAAACTCTTGGGATCTTGCCCCAAAAAGCGGCCTTAAATCTGACGATAAATCAACAGCAATTAATGCAAAAGATTTGCACGTGTGGCAGGATGACGTGGCAAGGAGCTCATGCGGCCAGACAGCCTATGCGGCCAAAGGGTCCATACGGCTGATTGACCATGCGGCTGAGGAGGTCATGAGGCTGGGACATCCATGCAGCCAGGACATTATATGCGGCCAGAAGAGTTGTCACGCCCCAGTACCAAAATACGGAGACGGACTAGGCCAGCTACTCCATATGAGGTACGTAACGTCATACGACGATCGTGGCTGTCGAGAGACTAGGGGGTACATGCTACAATCAAGTCTCCTATGGTCCCACAAAGTTCTATGTCTCAATCAATCAAGTCACATCAGCAATTAAATGAACATTAAAGATAAAGCAGTAAGGCGTCCCCGACGCTTCATCAAAATGGTCATGAGAGACTAGCTTTATAATTTAGCTGTTTCAGAGAGTCAAGAGTACAAAATTATACACAGCTGCAGTCTGTTTAATTACAATCATGTACTGACAAAAAATATTAAGTAATCCGGCTAACAGGTGCCGGTGGCTAAACCCCGCAAAAGTATAAGCAGGAGTGGTGGAGAAGAAATTCACTCGAGTCCCCGAACCGCCATGTTCCTAGTATGCACCATGGATGTCAGGGAGGAAGATCGTGTCCTCAGGCTCTGCTACGAGATCTGGCCAAACAAAACCAGCGGGGTCAGCCCCGAATAGCAAGTACCGCCAAAGGGGCACAAGAGTTAAGATTAAAAACCCAGTTAATAGAATGATTGATAATAGTAATACTTATGCTATTATTATAGGGTAGCGCAACATCCTCGAACCCATGTGGCACCCTTACAACCAAACAAGGACAAAAGGTGCCGCATGGAGTCGGGACGTGTCGTACTCTATAACTTTCACATAAGTTAAAAGGTATAAACAATAAAATCTTCTGATCGTGACTTCGGTCGATAGCCTATCGCAGCACAATAACCAACCCAACAATCAAACAAGAACATGGGTTAGATCATGTACCATGATAGACCATGTTCCTCAGTCATTCACAGAAGTAGCACTTCACAACCAGAATAAGTCTTCCGTTCATAACTTCGGTCCACAGCCTGTCATAGTACGATAACCAACCCAACAATCAAACAAGAACATGGGTTGGATCACGTACCATGACAGTCCACTTCCCTCAGTTATTCATGGAAGGTAATAGGACACAAACAAGTCGTTTTCACGGCCAATCAAGTCTACGAGTTACTAGTGGGACGAGGTTATCCTCGCATCATGTTATTTAGAAAGTCCTCAGATCGTATCTTTCCAGCAAGGCTAGCCAACCCAGGGGTTCGCGTAGACAGGTATGATTGAGCACAGGTCCCTCGTAAGGCCACCTTGCCAAAACATATAATATATAGCAGGAATTAATCGGATACAGTCATCCACTCGTTGCAGATGACACAGTATCCGTGGAGACCAACCGGCGCGTCGAGACAATATCTCAAGGCGGTTGGTGTAACACGATCTCGGGATTTTGCCCTCCCCATGCATCTAGTATATTTAGTTGCCTAATTTAACCCTAGGTGAAATCTTGGACTCACATGCTGTGGCCTGCATGATCATCCTCCTAAAGTCGTACTTTAGTACGAGTACCCCAAAGAGGATCCATGTCAATCAGTATGTCAACATGTTCTACCCTCCTTAGTGTAATGCATCATTGCAAATACGTCATGTGGAGTTACGAGTCATTTGTCGAGCATGAACAAGAACTGGAACATTCAGGTACATGTATCAGGTAGGAACACTTTGTTCACTGGGGTCACATTAGTGCTCATATCTTGCTCAGGACAAAAGGCGTAAGGATATATAGCATACACAAACATTTACATATATATAAGCAATATATATAATAAAAATAATATAAAATATAGGGGAGTCCAGGTCAGAGTGCGCAGGGTCAGATCGCGCAGGGTCAGGTCGCGCAGGGTCAGGTTGTGCAGGATCAGATCGCGCAGGGTCAGACTGCGCAGGGTTAGACTGCGCAGGGTCAGGTTGCGCAGGATCAGATCGTGCAGGGTCAGACTGCGCAGGGTTAGACTGCGCAGGGTCAGATTGCGCAGGGAATGGATTGCGCTGAAGTCAAGCGCGCACGAATTGACTTGCGCTGGGTCGGATGGCGCTGGAGCTAAGGAGCGCCAGGGCAGTTCAGCTCAGCGCAATGCGCTGGCCGAGGGGTTGCGCAATTCGTCAAGAGACGAGCTGCGCAGTTTAACTTTGCGCTAAAGAGCGCAGGCTGAAGGGTCTTCTCCTCCAGGCCGAGAGCATCCTCAAGAACACCAAAAACTTCCAATTCTCATAACTTAACCAAATGAAAACCAAATCTAGGTTTTCAAAGTTCTAACTTGAGTAAAATTGAATTCTCTTCCACATGGAAGCATCAAAACCCGCAAAACCCCAACAAAAATAGATCAAAACCAAAGAAATCCGAAAATGATTAAAACTTAGATCTACAAAAATCAAAGCTTCAAAATAAAAATTTCCAAGTTCTAAACTAGTATAGGTTGAGGAGAAGAACATATTTTGACAAGTAATTTTGTAAGAAACATTGACAAAAATTTATGGATCCATCTCTTGAGCAAGTTGGTACTTGCCTTGGTTGGTGGAGGAAATAAATGAGAAGAAATAATGAGAGGAGAGAGAATGAGATGAGTTATATATAAAGATCTTGAACCCATGGGTTCATGATGAACCAAAGGGTTCATGATGAACCATTGGTGAACCAAAAATAGGTTACCCCAATGAGCCAAAACTGTAGGCCCAAATGCAGAAAATAAATTATGAAATAATATTTTGTCGAATATTTTGGGAAATGCATGAAGAAATACTGCATAATAAATGTAGTATAAATACAAGGTAAATACAAATTATCGGTTTACGTATTGAAATACGTATTCCAGGATCGGGGAGTGACATCTCTACCCTTCTTAGAAAAATTTCGTCCTCGGAATTCCAGCCAAGACAGGATAGTGAAATCAGGACAAGCAAGGCACAATCACATACAAGTTAACTATCATAGCAGTTATTATTATACAACACAAAGTACAAAACAAGCAGGTGCAGATAAGCATAGAATCGTGTCAATAAGGCATAAAAAAAAAAGTATACCTCATTAGTCAAACAAATGCGGATACCGAGATCTGATCTCGTCCTCGTGCTCCCAAGTTGACTCTCCCGAAGAGTGATGGTTCCAAGAAACACGAACAAGGCTTATCGTCCGATTCTTGAGTACCTTCTCTCGTCGGTCCAAAATAGACACGAGTTGTTCCTCGTAAGTTAGGTCGGTACCAACGACAAACTCAGAATGATCGAGGACATGACTCGGATCCGGGACATACCCACGTAATTGGGACACATGAAACACATCATATATGCCAGTTAACGAAGGCGAAAGGGCAAGTCGATAAGCCACATCGCCTACCCGAGCGAGAATCTTAAAAGGACCAACGTATCTTGGACTAAGCTTTCTTCGGGTTCCAAATCTGATGATACCCCGAGTAGGCGAAATCCGCAGAAACACTTGGTCGCCAACTCTGAACTCTAGAGGCCTACGATGCTGATCTGCCCAATGACGATGTCGGTCCTGTGCAACTCGAAGGCGCTCTCGGACCAACTTAACTATCTCCACAGTCTGCGTGATCATCTCTGGCCCCAACAACTTCCGTTCTCCGACGTCATCCCATGCCAAAGGGGACCTGCACTTCCTTCCGTACAATGCTTCGAACGGGGCCATCTGAATGCTAGTCTGATAGCTGTTGTTATAGGAGAACTCCACTAGATGAAGGTGATCCTCCCAAGATCCGCCAAAATCTAAGGTACACACCCGCAGCGTATCTTCTAATGTCTGAATGGTTCTTTCTGATTGCCCGTCGGTTTGTGGATGATAAGCAGTACTGAATCTTAACTTGGTTCCCAAACTTTGGTGTAAGCTCCGCCAAAAATGGGAAGTAAATTGCGTATCCCGATCTGATACTATACTAACTGGAATACCGTACTGCCTTACTATCTGCTTCATGTACATTTCTGCTAACTGCTCAGTAGTTTGTCCAACTCGGAAGGGAAGGAAGTGAGCGACCTTCATGAGTCGATCTACTATTATCCAGACTGCATTCTTACCAGTCGGGGATCTAGGTAAACCGATCACAAAATCTATCGTGATGTGCTCCTATTTCCATTCTGGGATAGGAAGCGGCTGTAACAACCCTGCTGGTCTCTGCTGTTCGGCCTTCACCTGCTGACATACCAGACACTTGGATACAAATCTTGCTATCTCTTTTTTCATGCCATTCCACCAAAAGTACTGCCTGATATCTCGATACATCTTCGTTCCTCCTGGATGAATGGAGTAAATAGAACTATGAGCTTCGGACATAACTTCTTGCCGAAGGTCTTCCCTCGGTACACAGAGTCTGTTTCCAAACTTGAGCGTACCATCTTCATGAATCACTAACTCCTTCCTACGGCCTGATTCACACTCCGACCGCAACTTCTGAATCTGTGGATCTCCTGCTTGTGCTGCCCTTATCCTCTCTACTAAGGTTGACTGAATCTGTATACTGGTCATTCTTCCTATATCCCTTGGCAAAACTACTTCGATTCCCATACTCTAAAGATCTTCTAAAATATGCTTCTGCGAGGTCAAGATAAAGGCACTGCCTCTCCTACTCAGTACATCTACAACTATATTCGTCTTGCCTGGATGATACTGAAGATCTAAATCAAAATCCTTCAGCAGTTCTAACCATCTTCTTTGCCTCATGTTCAAATCTCGCTGCATGAACACGTATTTCAAACTCTTATGGTCAGTATAGATCTCTACCCGATCCCCGTATAAATAATGCCTCCACAACTTGAGTGAAAATACCACAGCTGCTAACTCCAAATCGTGTGTCGGGTAATTCTTCTCATGGTCTCGAAGCTGCCGAAACGCATATGCTATCACCTTTCCGTGCTGCATCAATACACATCCAAGACCCTTCCCTGATGCGTCACAATATACTGTAAAGCCTCCCGCTCCTACTGGAAGCGTCAAGATCGGGGCTGAGATCAATCTCTTCTTCAATTCTTCAAAGGATTCCTGACAGCTAGCTGACCAAACAAACTCTACGTCCTTGTGCGTCAAACGCGTTAAGGGCGCAGAGATCCTGGCAAAGTCTGCCACGAACCTCCTGTAGTAACCAGCTAATCCTAAGAAACTTCGTACTTCTGCAACCGTTCTCGGGACCGGCCAATGCTCCACGGCCTCAATCTTCTTCGGATCCACTGACACTCCTGTCCCAGAAATTACATATCCCAGGAACGAAATGTGGTCTAACCAGAATTCACACTTGTCAAGCTTCGCATAAAGTTGATGCTCCCTCAATGTCTGCAAGACAGACTTAAGATGTTTCTCATACTTCTCTTCACTGCTGGAATAGACAAGAATGTCATCTATGAACACCACCACAAATTTATCCAAATACGGCAGAAAGATGCGGTTCATTAAATCCATGAATACTGCGGGGGCGTTGGTTAGTCCAAAGGGCATTACTAAAAACTCATAATGCCCATATCTAGATCTGAATACTGTCTTTGGTATGTCTTGCTCCCGGACTCTTACTTGATAGTATCTCGACCGAAGATCGATCTTGGAAAAGACGCTGGCCTTGCTCAACTGGTCAAACAGGTCATCAATCCTTGGTAGTGGGTACTTATTCTTCACTGTTACTGCATTCAGCTTGCGGTAGTCGATGCACATCCTCGTCGACCCATCCTTCTTGGGAACTAGAATCACTGGCACGGCCCAGGGCGATTTACTATCTCGGATGAATCCCTTAGACTTCAACTCTTCTTCATGTTGATACAACTTATCCTGTTCTGACGGCGACATTCTGTAAACTCTGTCTGTAATATGCCTCGTTCCAGGGTTCAACTCAATGCTAAATTCTACCTCTCTGACTGGGGGTATTCCTGGGAGCTCATCAGGGAAGACGTCGAGAAAATCTTCGACCACTCTCGGAATCTGTCCTGGCTCTGACACTGCTGCTGCGATGACGCCTCCGGCCTGATTCTTCAAGGTTCGAGTAAAGATGAACTGGTCCATCCCAGGAATGCTGAATATGACCCTACCTCCTCTACAATCAATTGTCACATGATTGTCTCTCAACCAGTCCATGCCAAGAACAACATCAAAATTCCCTATAGGGAATTCAATCAATGATACGGGCAGTAAATGCCCACACACCTCTACCGGACATGAAAAGCGCACTCTGCTAACTTCTATGAGTCCATTGCCGGTGAGTATATCCATCCTCTCCGGCAATGCCTCAAACTCTAATCCGATCCGTGTAGCATATTGTGCAGAGATGAATAAATAAGTAGCGCCTGAATCAAATAATGCTACAGCGGAAAATGAGGTGACAAGAATTTTACCTGCCACCACGTCACTAGACGCTAGAGCCTCTCCCAAGAATAATGTGAGAGCCTGGCCCTGGCCCCGCTGAGCTCCTTGTTGTGGCCTTCCTCGACCATGCTGTTGCTGCCTCTGAGGGCCTTCGACTTCCTGTGCTTGGCGAAACATCTGAGCCTGCGTTGGTAGACGCTGGGCTAGGGGCCTTACTGCTAATACTGGCCCTCCACTCGGGGTTGCAACCGGAGCTGGCAAGGCTGGAAACTGCTGAGCTGGCCCTCCTGGCCTCTGCATCACAGGACAAGTGGAGATACGATGGTCTGAACTACCACACCTCAAGCATAAGCCATTCGCTGACCGGCACGCCTCCCTTGTGTGTCCTGCCTTTCCATAGAATGTACAACCCTGGGGTGCTCCCTGATGCTGCTGCTGGTTCCTCGGCTGCTGATGCCGAACTGGCACTGTATTAGTTGACACGGCCGTCCTCCGTGGCGCTTCTGCATCATGAATACGTACACCAGGTGCTGGTGCCGATGTTCGCTGTATTGCTCATCCTCCAACCTGGGAATAGGACCTCTTCTGACCTCCTGTCCTCGATGCCAACCTCTGCTGGGTAAGCTCGTACCTCCGAGCGGCCGTCAAAATAGCATCAAATGTCTGGTAGTCATGTTCCTCCACAAGCTGTAATAATTCTAAATGAAGTCCTTGCTGGAACCTCATAGCTTTCTCTGGCTCTGTTGCCACCATTGCTGGTACGAAATGGCACAATCTGCAGAACTCTGCTGTATACCCATCTACGGTCTTGCCTGCTTGCTTGAGACTAATAAACTTCTGCTGGAGCTCATATCGAGCTACTACGCCGAAATACTTGGCCTTGAATCTTTCACTGAAGGTGGTCCAACGAACAGGGCGTCTTATACCAACTTCTTCTGATGCCCACCAGTCGCGGGCAAGATCATGAAGTACCAATTTGACCTGATCAACCTTCTCATCATCTGGAACCTTGGCTGCCATAAGAATAGCTTCGATGTCTTGAATCCATGCATCCGTAGTGATGGCATCCTCCGTGCCATCAAAATACCTCGGGTTCAAGCGACGGAACCTTCTTGATGCTCCCGAGTCAACCCCGACACTCCTCTCAAGAGCTAACTGAATCCCTTGGTTCAGCAACACGTTCTGCTCCTGCTGCTGAGTCTGTTGCTGTTGGTGAGTGACAAAAATCCCCCGGATAATCTCCAGGAGTGCTATGGCATCTGGCACTGCCGTCGCTGTTGGTGCTGCAGGAGTTTCAATAACCTGTGGCTGCACTGCCTCTGGTTCCATTTCTGCTCGTGTCTGTCCTGGGGAAGGTTCTCTCCCCTGCTGGTGCCCAGTCGAGCCATGCTCTCGCTGCTCCTCCTCATGGGCCTCACCCGCTACAGAGAATGAAGCACCACTATAAAGAAAGATATAAGATTATCAAGTCCGGACGAGGAAGGTTTCGAGGATGCAAGTCAGGTTGGAGATCAAGGCAAGGATAGAGAATTTGAAACAGAATTTCAAGGGGAACAAGTTTTGATTGAGACTCCTAATAATTCGCAATACCCCACAAGTCTGAAAAACAGACCTGCATGGGCCACCACTAAAACCTTGTCACGCCCCAGTACCGAAATACGGAGACGGACTAGGCCAGCTACTCCATATGAGGTACGTAATGTCATACGGCGATCGTGGCTGTCGAGAGACTAGGGGGTACATGCTACAATCAAGTCTCCTATGGTCCTACAGAGTTCTATGTCTCAATCAATCAAGTCATATCAGCAATTAAATGAACATTAAAGATAAAGCAGTAAGGCGTCCCCGACGCTTCATCAAAATGGTCATAAGAGACTAGCTTTATAATTTAGCTGTCTCAGAGAGTCAAGAGTACAAAATTATACACAGCTGCAGTCTGTTTAATTACAATCATGTACTGACACAAAATATTAAGTAATCCGGCTAACAGGTGTCGGTGGCTAAACATCGCAAAAGTATAAGCAGGAGTGGTGGAGAAGAAACCCACTCGAGTCCCCGAACCGCCATGCTCCTAGTATGTACCATGGATGTCAGGGAGGAAGATCGTGTCCTCAGGCTCTGCTATGAGATCTGGCCAAACAAAACCAGCGGGGTCAGCCCCGAATAGCAAGTACCGCCAAAGGGACACAAGAGTTAAGATTAAAAACCCAGTTAATAGAATGATTGATAATAGTAATACTTATACTATTATTATAGGGTAGCGCAACATCCTCGAACCCATGTGGCACCCTTACAACCAAACAAAGACAAAAGGTGCCGCATGGAGTCGGGACGTGTCGTACTCTATAACTTTCACAGAAGTTAAAAGGTATAAACAATAAAATCTCCTGATCGTGACTTCGGTCGATAGCCTATCGCAGCACAATAACTAACCCAACAATCAAACAAGAACATGGGTTGGATCATGTACCATGATAGACCATGTTTCTCAACCATTCACAGAAGTAGCACTTCACAACCAGAATAAGTCTTCCGTTCATAACTTCGGTCCACAGCCTATCATAGTACGATAACCAACCCAACAATCAAACAAGAACATGGGTTGGATCACGTACCATGACAGTCCACTTCCCTCAGTTATTTACGGAAGGTAATAGGACACAAGCAAGTCATTTTCACGGCCAATCAAGTCTACGAGTTTCTAGTGGGACGAGGTTATCCTCGCATCATGTTATTTAGAAAGTCCTCAGATCGTATCTTTCCAGCAAGGCTAGCCAACCCAGGGGTTCGCGTAGACAGGTATGATTGAGCACAGGTCCCTCGTAAGGCCACCTTGCCAAAACATATAATATATAGCAGGAATTAATCGGATACAGTTATCCACTCGTTGCAGATGACACAGTATCCGTAGAGACCAGCCGGCGCGTCGAGACAATATCTCAAGGCGGCTAGTGTAACACGATCTCGGGATTTTGCCCTCCCCATGCATCTAATATATTTAGTTGCCTAATTTAACCCTAGGTGAAATCTTGGACTCACATGCTGTGGCCTGCCTGATCATCCTCCTAAAGTCGTACTTTAGTACGAGTACCCCAAAGAGGATCCATGTCAATCAGTATGTCAACATGTTCTACCCTCCTTAGTGTAATGCATCATTGCAAATACGCCACGTGGAGTTATGAGTCATTTGTCGAGCATGAACAAGAACTGGGACATTCAGGTACATATATCAGGTAGGAATACTTTGTTCACCGGGGTCACATTAGTGCTCATATCATGCTCAGGACAAAAGGCGTAAGGATATATAGCAGACACAAACATTTACATATATATAAGCAATATATATAATAAAAATAATATAAAATATAGGGGAGTCCAGGTCAGAGTGTGCAGGGTCAGATCGCGCAGGGTCAGGTCGCGCAGGGTCAGGTTGTGCAGGATCAGATCGCGCAGGGTCAGACTGCGCAGGGTTAGACTGTGCAGGGTCAGGTTGCGCAGGATCAGATCGTGCAGGGTCAGACTGTGCAGGGTTAGACTGCGCAGGGTCAGATTGCGCAGGGAATGGATTGCGCTGAAGTCAAGCGCACACGGATTGACTTGCGCTGGGTCGGATGGCGCTGGAGCTAAGGAGCGCCAGCGCAGTTCAGCTCAGCGCAATACGCTGGCCGAAGGGTTGCGCAATTCGTCAAGAGACTAGCTGCGCAGTTCAACCTTGCGCTAAAGAGCGCAGGCTGAAGGATCTTCTCCTCCAGGCCGAGAGCATCCTCAAGAACACCAAAAACTTCCAATTCTCATAACTTGACCAAATCAAAACCAAAT
Source organism: Iris pallida (assembly GCA_029216955.1). NCBI lineage: Eukaryota > Viridiplantae > Streptophyta > Magnoliopsida > Asparagales > Iridaceae > Iris > Iris pallida. The sequence continues at coordinate 9,969,175 of JANAVB010001399.1, forward strand.
CTAGGTTTTCAAAGTTCTAACTTGAGTAAAATTGAATTCTCTTCCACATGGAAGCATCAAAACCCGCAAAACCCCAACGAAAATAGATCAAAACCAAAGAAATCCAAAAATAATTAAAACTTAGATCTACAAAAATCAAAGCTTCAAAATAAAAAATTTCAAGTTCTAAACTAGTATAGGTTGAGGAGAAGAACATATTTTGACAAGTAATTTTGTAAGAAATATTGACAAAAATTTATGGATCCATCTCTTGAGCAAGTTGGTACTTGTCTTGGTTGGTGGAGGAAATAAATAAGAGGAAATAATGAGAGGAGAGAGAATGAGATGAGTTATATATAAAGATCTTGAACCCATGGGTTCATGATGAACCAAAGGGTTCATGATGAACCATTGGTGAACCAAAAATAGGTTACCCCAATGAGCCAAAACTGTAGGCCCAAATGCAGAAAATAAATTACGAAATAATATTTTGTCGAATATTTTGGGAAATGCATGAAGAAATACTGCATAATAATTATAGTATAAATATAAGGCAAATACAAATTATCGGTTTACGTATTAAAATACGTATTTCAGGATCGGGGAGTGACAAGAGTTCATACATAGCCATGCTTCTTATTCAAAGTATTTCAATTTTACAAACTAAAAACTTTGAAGGGGGTCTTGTAGAAGCATGGAAAAGATTAAAGAAAGATCCATGCGGCCAAGGATCCCCATGCGGCTCAGAGAGCTCATGCGGCTCAGGGATCCATGCGGCTCAAGCATCTATACGGCTCGAATAGTTCCATACGGCCCAGAGAGGAGCCACGTGGCCCTCAACAGCTCTTCCCTTTATCTTTTACTGCATTTAATACCTTGACGGCTGACAGCTTTGATGAATGACAGCCCTGACATAAAGGAACAATAATGACTCTGTCATAATGGCAGACTCCTAGGGAAAGAAGAAAATCTTGGACACAATCCATCAAACCCCAAAGACCTTTATGCGACCTTGACACGTAGACAGTCGCATGCGGCTCAGACAGAGGCCACCCCATGCGGCTCAGGCAGAGGCTACCCCATACGGCTCGTGAGGACAATCTTCATGCGGTTCACTAAGAAGCCACCCATCATGCGGTCGCCTATGCTCATGTGGCTCAGATCATCTCTATGCGGTTCAAATGTTCAGAGGCCACGCCCAAGCAGCCTTAACACGTGGCCAGCCATATGCGGCTCAGTGGGGAACAATCCTCATGCGGCTCAGATTTCCTAAGTGGCTCGCGGTTAAGACACGTGGCAGAAGATTAGTTTTTCAGCATTCCTACAGCTAACAGCCTAATGATAGTGGGACACGTGGCATCAAATCGATCAAGATTCATCAACAAATCCCAACAACCAGGTTTAGTGCCATCCTTATAATTATTGGGATCAAATCAGATCATTTGCAATCAAGTAAATTGAACACGTGGCGGGAGATCCTAGCTTGGCATAACAAATCATGAGGATTTATGGCAATCATCATTAATTATCCACAGAGATTTGATGCAATCATATTAATTGCTCAGATCTATTATATTCAAGATGAGCGGCCCAGATTCATTGATCCTTAGTCGCCGACTTTTGAGAATGGTCAATCATTGCAAACCCTAATGATGCCCCCCTACTCTTATAAATAGCAGGGTACCATTCCCTTGCAAAGAACACGGACAGGGCACGGAGAGCACACCTCCCTCGGATCCAGAGAGTCAGAGAGAGAATATACAGAGTTTAAAAGGAGAGCATTTCTTCATCAACGCCAAGCTGATCTTTTTCGGAGCCAAGGCTGCGTCCGATCGTCCAAGGAGAAAGGCAGAGCTGCCGTCGCTTTCTCGAGCCTCTACCGTCACCCCCAGAATCTAAAATAAACAATTGTACTTAGATTGTTGTACCTAGGTTTTCGTCCCTAGGCTTTCTTTGTACAAGCGAGTTTGTATTGTGAAGTAAAAGTCCAGTCCTCCGATAATTGTTCTGTCCTTTTATATTTCATGGCAAACATATGCAAGGTCTCAATCAAGGCAAAGGTAGACGGTTACCGTTATGTGGTGATTCATTTTACCAGAAAACTTGGCATGGGTTGGGATACGATCCGTCCCACATGTTTAATGAAGATATACAAGTAGAATTTTCTTCCAGTTCTTCACAATCCTCAGATTCTAAAGAAATCCAATTCATCGAATCGGATACACCCCACATGTGCAAGGAAGATATGGGAGAAGAATGTTCTTCCAGTTTTTTACAATCCTCATATTCTGGAGGAGACTATTATGATGAATCTGAGTGTGTATTCTCAGTTAACATGGTTCAAACTGATGGTGAATCTGAACCATTTGAAAATGACCCTTGGACACAACAAATGGACACTCAGTGGGAGCTTCGTTTTGAACAGCGACAGCCACCTACGGAAGATAAAATCATCCAGATTGACGTTGGAGATGGAACTACGTCCAAGCCGATATTCATCAGTAAAAATCTTTCTGAAGATGAAAAAAAAGAGTTGATAAAACTGATTAAAGAATATATTGATATCTTTATATGGAGTTATGAGGATATGTCGGGTCTAGATCCTAAAGTAGCTACTCATAAACTCAATATTCTTCCTAATGCCAAGCTTGTAAAACAACAGCAGCAGCATTTTCGACCAGATATGATGGATGCAATTGAAGCAGAAATCAAAAAACTGATCGCATGTGACTTTGTTCATGAAGAACAACACCCAGATTGGGTTGCCAACATTGTTCCTGTTATGAAGAAGAATGGAAAAGTTTAAGTTTGTATAGATTTTTGGGATCTTAATGCAGCTTGTCCGAAAGACAAATTTCCACTTCCGATTACCGATGTCATGATAGACAACACATATGGTTTTGAACGCATATCTTTCATGGACAGATTTTTAGGATATAATCAAATTAAGATGCATCCAGAAGATGAAAAGCATACCGCTTTTCGTACACCCCTTAGAGTTTACTGCTATACAGTTATGCCATTTGGACTGAAAAATGCCGGTGCAACGTATCAACGGGCTATGAGCAACATCTTTCAAGAACATCTACGGAAAACAGTTGAATGTTATGTAGAAGATATTGCTGTCAAAAGTCGATCAAAAGATGATCATATTCAAGACTTGAAGACAGTATTTGAGTTGATGCGTCAACATCAAGTGAAGATGAATCCTACTAAGTCTTTCTTAGGGGTTTCTAGTGGCAAATTTTTGGAATTTGTCATCACTTCTCAAGGTATTCATATTGATCCTGACAAAATTAAAGCAATTCTTGAGATGCGTCCTCCACGCAATCTAAAAGAACTCCGTGGCTTCCAAGGTCGTATTGCTTATATCAGAAGATTTATATCCAATCTTTCTGGGAGATGTCAACCTTTCTCTCGGCTATTAAAGAAAGGTGTATCATTTGTTTGGGATGAAGAATGTCAGAAAGCTTTCAATGACATTAAACAATACCTTACAAATCTACCTGTTCTGGTGCCTTCAGTAGTAGGAAGACCATTTTTGCTATATGTTCGAGCCTTAGATCATTCTTTTGGTGCTCTTCTTGCGCAGAAAAGTGATATGGGTCATGAACAGGCAATTTATTATCTTAGCCGAATGATGGTTGGAGCTGAACACAGGTATACTCATGTGGAAAAAGAATGTCTGGCCTTAGTTTTTGTCGTTCAAAAGACACGACATTATGTGTCAGGACAGACAATTCATGTCATCTCCAGAATAAATCCTATTCGGGTATTGATAAGAAAATCGAGCATTCTTAATTCCAGGTTAGGCACCTGGGCTATGTTGCTTACTCCTTATGACATGGTCTATGTACCTCAAAAATCAGTAAAGGGTCAAGCATTAGCTGATTTCTTAGCAGCTCACCCTATACCTGAAACATCTAAGCTTTATGAGGACATTCCAGATGAAGTAGTGGATTACAACATGACTTTGAGGGATGACATTTGGCAACTATACTTTGATGGAGCATCACGGGTTGGACCTAAAGGCAATATTGTCTCCGGAGTAGGCATCGTCCTAGTTTATCCTGCAAAATGGTCATATACCGTGCTTATTCTCTTAATGAGCCATGCTCCAACAATGTGGCAGAATACAATGCTCTGCTAATTGGTCTCCAAGTAGTAAAACAATTAGACATTGAATTCCTAGAAGCTTATGGAGATTCTCACTGATTGTTAATCAGGTCAGAGGGACATATGAAGTCAAAAATTCAGACCTCATCCCTTATCATCAAGTAGTAATTGAATTGGTCCTTTCATTCAAAGGGTTCTTTATCAAATTCGTACCACGTTCTCAAAATTTGGAAGCTAATGCTCTTGCTAGTTTAGCTGCAGACTTAGCTGTTCCAATTAGAAGACAAAATACCATTACTTTGTTGGATCGAGACTTATTCTATGTCAAGAATAATCTGCATATCGAACAGAGTTATACTACAGAATCAAGTTCTCAGCAAAGGGATTAGAGAAGTCCATTCATTGATTATGCGGTTCATAGGATTTTACCTGAAGATCCAAAAGAAGTTGCACCAATTAAGAGATGATCATTTCGATTCTACTATGATTCTTCCTTACATATGTTATATCGTCGTTCTTATGACGGACTTTTGCTGCGTTGTCTCTCTGAGAGTGAAGCTAAGCAAACACTCCATAAGCTCATGATGGTGTCTGCGGTGCCCATCAACCAAGTCCAAAATTGCAGGACCGCATTCGAAGAATGGGGTATTATTGGCCTTTCATGATAGCAAATGCTGTGGATTATTCCAGACGGTATAAAGCATGTCAAATTTATGCCAATTTTCTTCATCAACCATCTGAATTCTTACATCCTACAGCAGCTTCTTGGCCCTTCGAAGCTTGGGGTATGGATATTATTGGTCCGATTAACCCTCCTTCTGTCAAGGGACATCGGTTTATTTTGGCTATAACCGATTACTTTTCTAAATGGGCGGAAGCGATTCCCCTTGTTGATGTGAAAACATCTAATGTGGTCAGCTTCATCAAACACCATGTTATTTATCGATTCGGGATTCCTCGAAGGATAATTCATGATAATGGACCACAATTTGCCAGTCAGGCATTTTATCGATTCTGCGATAAGAATCGGATCCAAAATCTAGCTTCTACAGCTTATAATCCAGCTGCTAATAGTTTGGCTGAAGCTTTCAACAAGACAATCATTAAACTTCTTAAAAAGTTCGTCTCTTCTAATAAACGTGATTGGAATGAGAAACTTGGAGAATGTTTATGGGCTTACCGAACGACAGTCCAAACTCCTACTGGCTTTACACCATTCTCACTGGTCTATGGGTGTGAGGTTGTTCTTCCACTGGAAATCCAGATTCCCTCTCTTAGAATAGCCATTGCTAATGAGCTAACTATAGAGAATAATGATCGATTGAGACTTCAAGAACTTGAAGGTCTAGACGAAAAGCGTCTTCAAGCGCAACAGCACATTGAGTTATATCAAGCCCGTATATCTCGAGCTTTCAATCGTAAAGTTAAAGAGAGGGTATTTTAAGTCGGTGAGCTAGTTCTAGCTGTTCGAAGACCGATGGTGATGACTCATAAGAGCAAAGGGAAATTTCAAGCAAAATGGAAAGGTCCTTATGTCATCGAGACGGTATTCTCTAATAGTGCCTATAGGTTATCTAAACCTAATGGAAATTTGCTCATGATGCCAATTAATGGAAAATTCTCAAAGAAATACTATGTCTGAACTCATTCTCCAGCTACCAATGTTTGGTTAAGCTGATTATTTGTCATCGTAAAAGAGAATTTTTGATCTTCTGTCTTACCATCTGATTAAAAAAGAGAGATTTATTATCTATCATATTATTATGACCTCTGAATAAATATTAAGTCTACTTCTTTTCCTATCTGTTATGTCCATATAGCCTCTGAATAGATATTAATCTGTTTTTCTTTGAGTTGTTACGATTTATCACGTTCATATTACCTCTGATAGTATTGTACGCTCTAAAAAGAAAACAAGATTCATTATCTATCATGTCCATATTACCTCTGGATAGATATAATTTATTGAGTTTAGAAGACTTCTCTGGTCCATATTACCTCTGATAAGTGTTTTCTATCTCATACCTATTATTTAAATTCAAAATAAATGATAGGGACACAAAACAATTATTTCATTCATTTCTTGTAAATATTACAGAATGAAAAAGATAGAAGATTACAAAAGCCTAAGGCGGAGCAGAGACATCTTCAAGCAATTTTTGTAGCTCCGCTAGACGCTTCTCGCGAGAGTTCATCACAGTTGTAGTAGCTTGAGTACGTCGAGCTTCTGGAGTACAAATATGGAAGAAGTCGGCGAAAGTAGCTATCATCTTATCCTTGGCTTCGTCAAGGGTTTTGATGGTAGCTTCGGCACCAAAGACTTGCTCCTCCAATATTGAGCTCTGCGTCAGATGCTGGTCCCGAGCTATGATCAACTGCTCCCTCTCCGCCTTCAAGCGAGCCAATTCTGCCTCGACTTCACGAATTCTATCATTCTGTTGATAAATTCTTATATTTGAAGTTTTATAGGCTTCTCTCTACATCTCTAGCTGGGTCTTAGCTTCAGCCAAAAAAGCTTTTTTTTTGGCGACCTTGATGTTGTACTCTTGGAGAGCTTCATTGAAAGTAATCTCCCGAACGAAGTATTCAGCTGATAAAATGTCAAACTCGCTTTGGATGAGACTTTCAATAGTTTCACTTGACAGCCTTAGATATTCTCTAATGGGCTGTTCAAGTTTCTCCACGACCTTCTCCAATGCCGCTGCTCTCGCTGTATCATTGAACATGGCGACATTTCTGATCGTAAGAGTAATAGCCGCCTTCAAACTTTCATAATTGAGGCCCTTCTTCAGGACCATGTTGATTAGAGCCGCTAGAGTCTTGTAAAAAGTTTCAGTATGAATCTCAACTAAGAGATTCATTTCTGCATTTGAGCTTGGCGTTACGGCAATATCTACCAGATCCCTTTTCTGAAGACTAGGAGCAGATGTTGTTACTTTGGTAGCAGATTGAGATGGAGTCAATGTTGTCGCTGCTACCATAGCTAACTGATTCCCAGGAGCTTCAGGGACATTGTCTTCAGTACTTGTTACTTCAACCGTTTCTGGAGTAGAAACTACTTGAGTTTCGGTGGCAGTGATTGGTGTGGGTGGAATGGTAGTTATCGTAGCTAACTCTGGTTCAGACACCGTCTTCTCAGGAACTTGTACTGGATCAGTAGGAATAACTGATGATGTTATTACAACGTCTCTAGCTTTACTTGATGGGTCGACTATATCCTCATCACCTTCATAAGCTACTGGCTCTTCAGGCTCTGGGAGTACTTCAGTTTCTTCATTGAAGTCTATTTCTTCCTCAGCAGCCGCTTCATCATCTACAGTGGGTTCTACTGCAGTTTGTTCTTTATCTCCGCCCTCAGCAGGAGGAGACAATTCTAGCTGAGCCTGCACTTCAGGCTCTTGTTGTATCTCTGTATCTTCTTCTTCTGAAGAAGAACTCTCTTCCTCGGATTCCATGTTTTCCTCATAAATAGTTTCTTGAGGAGGAGGAGCCACAGGCTTTGCTGTAGTGATGACACCTATAAATTAAACAAAATAAGTTAATATACAAAATCATAATACATAATCTTGTATAGATTTTGTGTGACATATATTTACCTGGAGTAGGTGCAGGACGTGCCAAGTACGAGTCATAGTCCCCATCCCAGTCATCATCATCGAAATTAATAGATGGTTCATCTGATGGGATGAGCTCTCGATCAACAGTATGTGGAGTGGCAGCATTTTCAGTAGCTTGTGTCTTTTGTGGCAAAGACATGTGAAGTGATGAGCTGAGGCGTCCCGGAGATAGAATCCCCAAACCTTATGTTGATGTTACTGGTTGAGATACAGAGGATCCTTCTCCAGGATGAGTCGAAGAAGATGCAATATGTTGTGGCTTCTCGACTGGAGTGTCGCTCTCTGGAGTAGCGGCTCTCTGTCTAGAAAGCCCTTTGACAGTAATTTTCTTCTTCTTCTCAGGGAGGGTCTTCTCTGGAAGAGTAACAGCTGCACCTTGTTTCCGTTTCCGGGTCTTGCCGATAATGATTGGTCCTGTAGCTATTTCCCCAGCTTCCGTAGGATGACTTCCAGATACTCATCTGGAATAGCAGCGTCATCGGGTATGTCTGGAAATACCTTGACTGGCTCTTCAACATTCCCTTTCTTGGGCCATCTTAGACTCCCTTTTAGGTTGTAGCCATGGGCGAAGGAGCAGATGGATGCATAAAAGCGAGCATATATATGAAGTATACGTAGCTCGGTTGTGCTGGTAGCAGTCGATACTCTGAATTTAGCACCGGTACAAGCAGTGCTAAAGTATCTCCAGGCTCTCACACCATCAATTAGCTTCCCATAATAGTAGAAGCTGGTGGAGGGATTACCAACATGAAGTTGGTCATATCCAAACTGGCGAGCGAACCGACTTGGTAGATATGGTTCGAACGCACAGCTGTCTTCATTCTTGTACATCAGATGTGAGGGTCTGATGCACTGTAGCCATTTGAGAACTAGCACAGGCAATGAAGTCCTCCCTTCTCCTCTATCTTCAAACTGTACGCCGAGGCAGTCGGCTGGAACTGGTGGCCTTGTGCAGAAGAAGTTCCAACCATGAGAATAGCTCAGCACTGCTCGGGTATCTGCCACTGTAGTTGCAATCCATGTGGCTTTATTAAATTTCTGAAGGAAGACCTCCGTATTATCTCCAGGACCTGGTGGCAACAAACTGCAGTTATGATGCAGTAGCCAGCCCATTAGATAAGTGTAGGGCATCTCCACCCTTGGGAAATCTTTTCGGTGAGAAGCATTGTTGATTATTTCCTCACCAAAAGTCCGCAAACCTGCGTTTATTTGGCACACCATTGTCAATAGCAAGTTGATTCTGACCTTGAATACCAAACGTACTGCCGGCCATAATACATTTCGGTGAATTCTGTTTACTGTGCTGATCCCGAGCACAACCCATCTCCGCAGTCACAAAGACAGAAAGCCTGCCAGCAAGGCTTCCCTGGAGATCTTCTGACTACTATGCCTCAGGTGGCTCAAGGTTTCAGTCCCTGCAAGGATGTCTCAGGTCTTTTTGGACAGATACTGGTCCGGAGACTTATGTGAGATCATTAAACTATTGATCAGATCTGAAGGGATTATTGAACAAGGGTTGATGGTTGGAGCCATGTTTTCTTGAAATCTCCCCTGCTCGTTCTTGGATATCCTATTCTCATGGTAGAATAGATAAGTTGTCCATTTATTAGTATATGTCAAGTGCGACCCACTATCATACATAGAGGTACAAATTAAGTAATGGCACATCAGTTCTTGGTAGACCTCAACTAATCGAGGATTCTTCTCTCTGATTTCTGCTAGTTCTCGGTTGGAGGGAACATACTCTTCGTAGGGAGCTTCATCCATCGGCAACTTAGAGATGAATTGCATCTCGTGCAGGACAAGACCCATCTCACCGAGTGGGGTTGCAAAAGTTCATGTTGAACTCATATACAGCTCCATCAAAGCCAAGAATAGGTTACTATTCATCGGTATATCCTGGCTCGTAGAGGCTACCGCTTCATAAAGGTCGATGGATTCCATGTCCTTCTTGAAGTTCTTCATGATCCAGGTACTAAGCTGAATCCAGTTCTGGTTATATAGAGTCAACCACCCTGGTAGCCTAGGGTTGGCCTGGGGATATAATACTGCAACCCCTATGAACTTGTTAATAAACATTGGGGTCTGCACCGGTTGGATTAGAGCCGAATCTTCACTCAGTGTAAATCCAGGCAATAGACCAGAGAAAGGGACAACACCACCACTGGGAGTGCTGATGTGGTAGCCCATGTCATTGGCTCTCTTCCTCTTGAAAATAATTTTGCCCAGCCTACCATGACTGCTGGGAGTCAGGTTCCATAGCATCTGTCGGGGATGGGTGGCATAGACGAATGCGGATAAGGGATAATCTCTGGCCATGTCGGGGAGATACATTGCCCTTTCTCCAAACTTGAACACCCAGGACTCCTTCTTGGGGTGTGTTTGTGACTGGAAATCTATCGCATCTCCAAATAAGAAGGCTGGCTTCAAAAATTGTTGGTCATCTAGCGATACCAACACTTCTCCATTTATCATAGACAGCAGCATCCTGTCCCCTTGAGCAACTATCAGCTGGTGCTTTCTTCAGGGTATTCTGGATTCGACTTAGGGAACTCCACATGGGACAAGTTGACCAAGTAATTTGAGCCCACCATACCAGCTGATGAGTCAAATATTTCTGCAAGTGGGTGAATTGGCAAATCTACTGCCAAAAGAAAAAAGAAAAATCAAGTTAGTAAAAATCTAATTTGAATTTTTACGCAGATTACTTGGTCTAAGTTTTACGCATAAAGACTAAAGACTCTGACTATGCAAACTTTACGCTTATGCGCAAAAATTAAAATTAAAATTTTAAATTGTAAAAGTTCTTTATTTTTTACGCAAAATCTTTCACTCGTAAATTTTACGCTGGCACATATTGATGTGAGCGTATTATGGATTTTACGCTGGCATGTGTTGACATGAACGTATTTTAATTTTTACGCTGGCACATATTGATGTGAGCGTAATTTTAATTTTACGCTGGCACGTATAGACGTGAGCGTATTTTGATTTTTACGCTGGCACATATTGATGTGAGCGTATTTTGATTTTTACGCTGACACGTATAGACGTGGGCATATGATTTTACTTTTACGCTAATACGTATAACGTTGGCGTATTTTGTTATCTCAGTTTGTACGCTGACACGTATAACGTGGGCGTGAAGCGAAAAGCTCGTGTCTTCTTCTCTAACGAACTCACGGCCGAAGTTAGGTAGTATTCTACCTTTCATGGCCGGAGCCACAGCGGGGTTTGACTGTCGGGGCGTCGCCGATGATGGGATGTTGGCTTCTGCACGGTCGGCCGTCGATGAAGCTGCGGTAGGCTTCTTGTCCTTGCTGCCGGCGGCGGTCTTGCTCTTGGGGGCCATGGATTTGAGTTGGGATTTCGAAGAAAGAAGAGTAAAGAAGTTCGGGATTGCAAAAGACAAGTAAAGTTCTTTCTCTACTCATAACGCTCTATTTATAGAGAAATTTAAAAATTGGTCCAAATCCCCGAAGTTTACGCTGACGGTTGGATATCTCGACTTTTACGCGGACCGTTGGGTATTCCGAATTCTACGCAGACTGTTGAATATCCCTGATTTTATGCTTCTGTTCAAAGTATTTCAAATTTTGAAAATTATTTAAAAACTTTAAAGGAGGTCTTGTAGGAGCGTAAAAAGTACTTCATAGACCAAGTCAAAGAAGTTGAGAGCTTTACGCAAGTCAAACAGAGTCAAACTCAGACTTTACGCAAGCCAAATAGAGTAAAACTCTACGCGAGCTACTTTATGCGAGAGCCATCTTCAAAGCTTTTACGCAAAGGACAGACTGTCAAATCATCACATTTAATACGCGTGATACTGTTTCTGACATAATGATTTTCTGACAGCAGGATTGCACAGAAGTCGAAAAGATTTAATTTACACCAAATCCAACACTTGTCGTTTAGTGTGCAGATGGGCTACTTTACGCTCAAGAAATTACTTCTTTTACGCACGAAAGCTATTCAAGCTTTTACGCTCAAGGCTGTTGTGCGCGTAAAGTTTATTTGAGCTAATTTTACGCTCAAGGCTATTTTTAACCACTTTACGCGGGAAGTTTATTTTTGGCTGTTTTACGCCCAGTCTGCCACTTTACGCAGGAAGTATATTTTGGGTCATTCTTACGCCCGGTCTTTTCTGGCTACATGAGAACGTCGTCTGCTTACGTAGCTTTTATGCCACACTTATCGAGGAACGTGTGTACGTGTCCTCCCTATATTGCTGAAGTTATGGGACACGTGTCATCATGCGTAGAGTTGATTTTCATCGTAGGTGACAGTTACTCGCGTAGAGACCCAACTTGGTTGCTTTTTACGCACAAAGGTCTAGTCTATAAATAGATTTATTTTTTATACAAAAGATCAAGCGATCAAGAGATATACAGGAGAGGAGATTCTGAGAAAACTCATACTTTCAGAGTGATATTCCCAGAAGCATTTCTTCAACTTTTTCTCAAGAACAGGGTGAAGCAAAGCAGGAAAGCATTCGACTGTGCCATCAGTGCCGTTGCTCGATACCTTTCTGGTGACTTAGTTCTTCCGATTGTTCGTCTTCTTTAAGCAGTTTTCTTCATCATCATCGTATGGTCCAAAGAACAAAGTGATCGCTCTCAGATCAGACTTCCATAGCAATACTTCCCAGAAATAATTTGTACTTTTGTACTTTTTCTCGTCTTCTTTCAAAAGCCAATTTTAGGCATTTTGTTAAGCGAAACACCCATCTTTCTTATTAGTTATGTCTTTTCATGTCATGCCATGTCATGTAAGTTACTTGTTATACCATGCCATGTACAATTATCAGTCCAATCGTGTCAATCAAATCAAGGTTATCAAGTTCGTGACAAGAGGGTGTAAGCACATAAGGGTACACGGGTACTCATAGGGGCTCAAAGCCTCTACGCGAGAGAAACTACGCTGGACTAGGGGCCCCGAGCGTAAAAATGGCTTTACGCGAGCAAGACCAAGGAAGGACCCCTCTACGCGAGCGAGCACCCTACGCGAGCAGGTGCTCTACGCGAAGGGAACTCTACACATGTCACTACCACATTTCTAGCTTGAGGGTATTTTGGTTATTTTTAAAATTTTGGGAATTATTTGGAATTATTAGTATTAATTATAATTATTGGAATTTTTAAGTGATTTTTAGTATAATTGATTTTGTGCTATTATTGACTTTGACTCAGGGTGACTTAGGAGACTGTCTTAGAAGCTAACCTAGGTCATGACTACTTGGTTAGAGTGTGTAACCCTAGCTTGACCTAAATTAGTGATATCCAACCAATTATAATTTATTTGGAGAGAATAGGAATTTATTTGGCTAGAGAATGGCTTGTGGTTTCACAAGTCATGATTTATGACTTAAGCCCATAGAGGCTCAAAACCCAACACCATGTAAACCCTAACCTAGCCCAACACACCCCTTGGCCGGCCACTTAGGGTTTCCCCCATCTATTTAATGCCTCCTCAAAGTTAGGGCTAGCCTCCTTTAGAAAGTTCTCAAGTTTAAAGAGAGGTATGCTCCATCTTCAATAATTCCTAAAATATCCTATTTAATTCCTTTTCCATCCAAACTAATTGCAATAGGTTCTAAATTTCTTCTACTTGCTGTTTGTGGTGAGAAATTTCAGAGTGTGGACAATTTGAAGGAGTTTTGGTGGCTTGAGGATCCACTCTCATTGGGGCTTTTTGAGCCATTGCAAACCCATAGGTAATTTCTAATCCACACCATAAAATAGGGTTTTGATTGCATATTTAGGAAGCCCTAGGCCTACCCTAACTGTAGGTATAGCTATCCCTAGGATTCGTGTCCAATACGTGTCCGTATCGGACACGTATCAGTCCTTGCATGAATGTGTTTGACGAAATGCCCCAAAGGGCATTTCGATTTGATTTCTGGAATGCTTTTGAATAGGAAATTAGTTTGTAACCTTGCTTATGGGTTTCTGGTGTTCTGAGGTCGTTTTGGTGTCGTATCGGGTCGCGGTGGACACGGAAACATGCGGGTGCAGCACGTGCGCGCGAGCAGTGCCTTTCCCCTGCTGCTCGGGGTCTCCTGTGCACAGCACACACCACGTGGACACGTAATATTGGACACAGGAGTTGGGAAAACCACTGACACGAGGTTCCCAGAGTGGCACGACCTTTCGTGTCGTGTCGGATACGGTATCGTGTGCACACGGGGAATGCATTGTGCGTGTGCAGTGTACTGTTTTGATTCACTGTTTTAATTCAGTTTTAATGGTTTAGTTGTGATTTAAATTGATAAATTAGATCATGTATATGTTGTTAAGCTCTGATTAGTTGATATTACATATTAGAATAGGTTTGTCATGTGGACTGGGGAATTCAAAATTGGTAATTTGTATTCGACTGATACTTAGACTGATACACATTATTTTTCCCATTTTCTAACTGTTAATTCCTATGTTAACCTATGTAGATTGTTGTTTCTGTTGTTCAATGTTTCTCACATGATTATTAGCCATGATAGATTGATTCACTTGTTCGAAACAGGCCTTATGATTGAAATGGAAAATCTGATTTGAGTTTGGGGTTCAATGTCTTAACTGATACTTATGTTCAGTTCCTTATGTTCATCCTAATTAATCTGCCTTAAATTGATTGTTTCAATTACCAATGTTTCCCATATATTGTTTGTTCATGTTAGCTTAATATTACATTCGATATTGGCTTTTGTTTTAGAATGGGATATTAGACTTGTGTTGGGTTGAAATGCTGGAAACTGGGAAATTGGTTTCCCTTCCCTTCTTCATACTGAGTTTGAATGATTTCAAATTCTTAATACCTGAGTAGTTATTCCCTTCTTTAACTGAACTGAAATGAATGTTTTGAGTCATGTTTAACTGTCACAGGGATTGGGTATTTAGCTAACTGTTCAGGGTAAACTGTCAATGCATTTTATTCCTGTCAACTGTTACTCATTTTCTTAAAACCTGAGATGTTCCAGGAGCTATTTTCTTTCCCTGTTTTCCATTGCCTCACTCACTGTACACAGGTGCACACAATATATTCATTGTTTTCCAGGATTCCTTCACTGTCATGTGTTTTCCATAATTTACCTAACACTGATTCAGGATTATGCACTGCCATGCTACTCACTGTTTGATCATTCCTATTCATTGTTAATATGATTCCAGTTAACACACACACTCCTATGACACATGTACACTAATTATTCCTTGTTTTTCCTGTTTTTCTAATACGTTTACTGTTTCCTTTAATACTTCACTGTTTATTGTTCCAGGATATCACTCTCACCCTCACACCCTCATGCCATATTTCACACACACACACACTTGAATACATGTAGAATGCATTGCCTTCTATCCCTATACATATGTGTATATACATATATACATGAATATATATATATATATACGGAAAAAAAAAATATATGTGGGATGTACATATATGTATCCTATATATATGTGAGAGTACTATATTATTAGATACATTATTAGGTTGTGTGTTACTATATATATCAATATGTGTATTATTTTAGATATATGTATTGACATGTGGTCATGTGATTTATGGTTTGGTTTTAGGCATGGTATTGCCTAATAGCCTAGCCTAGGGCTCTTAGCCTATGGGTGTGGCAGAATGCCTAGCATAGAGTCTAGATTGGACTTGTATAGCCTTGATAGACCTAGAATAGACTAGTTAGACTAGTATAGACTTGTTTGACTTAGGTTTGACCTAGTTGACCTAGTTTGACTTCTAGGGTTGACCAGAGTTGACCATGAGTTGACTTTGGTCTAGATTGACCTAGATTCATGTAGAATGCAATGACTTGCATCTTATTATCATTTTAGACTCATAGTGACTTGTATTGTTCTATAGGAGACAGACACCACTCCTCGGACAGTAGATATCCTTCAGATTCTCAGGATACAGGCGAGTACATTCTCCGATTATTTCATATCCTGCACTAGGAGTATATTTCCTGCTTTAGATTACTTTACATGATGCTGACACGTTGGAAACACGGATTAGTACTATATGGATCTTGTCGTGCGATGTTATCCCCTCAGCGGATACATCGGGTATTCGTGTTCGTGTACTTTATCGTGAGCATCGTACTCCTTGTATTTGTGACATTCGTGTACAAATCGTGTGAAATCGTGTACATTCATGTATTCACATGATCTTCGTGTACGACTATACTTCGTGTACAATAACATAACTTGGCTAGATCCTTGTGTATTGATTGGGACGGGGGAGTAGAAGTGGTTATGTATTCCAGTAGATTACTCGTGTACAACCTCTGTAGATTACTCGTGTACAATATCGTGCCGTTTACATAACCGTCTTGTGTTCTGAATCACTAGTCACTGATAGTTCTCTATATACTGTATCTATTTATTTACAGTCTTCCTTTTTATCATGTTATTCTTTCAGTTTCTTGTATCTTACTCTCTAGCATGATTATATATCCTGACCTGCTACGATTTGTTGAGATGTACTGTGCTCGCTCATGTCCTGACTGGACCTGTTGAAATATTACAAAGGACGAGGCTGAGACGTTCTGCCCTACATATTACGGTTCGACCCTAGATGAGTGCTTGGACTTGGACCAGCAGCAGGATCCACTAGCAGTGGATGACACTCCCTTAGATTAGGATGTCTTTACTTTTCATGGATTACTGTATATGGATTTTGAGATATTGGGATATGTACTTATTTACACACTTAGAATTCTGGATTGAATCTCTGTGTTTTCATTCTGGATATCTATCTATCTATCTTTATCCTGTTCTACCTTAGTTGTGATTGAGACTGTATCTGCTATGTCACCTCCATTCGGAGAGTATATACTGTACAGGTACCTTTATATTGTTAGATGTTGACCTAGGACAGCGTTCTACCGCCGACACTGCAGCGTAGGCTGGACGTACCCACGTCTCGTGCCCTTACTCTAGGGTGCGGGTCGTGACAACACACACGAGCACTTGGGCGGAACTCTAAGCACACGAGACTCTACGCACGCGAGACTCTATGCGAGCCTCTACGCGAGCGGGGGTCCCCTGCGTAGAGCTCGCATGAGCTCGGCGTAGAACGGATTACGCGGGCACGCAAGGCGTGTGCGTAAAAAGGGAACACAACGCGGGCACGTAAAAACGTGTGCGTAAAGGAGGAGATGCTACGTTGGCACGTAAAACGTGGGCGTAAAGGAAGTCACTACGCGAGCACGTATGAACGTGTGCGTAAAGGGCTCATCTTCTCCCCAAGGCCGAGACTTGCAGCCATGGAGACTCGAGAACTCAAGGAACCCCATCTCGGCCAAGACTTGGTGAAATCCAGCCATTCAAAAGCCAAACTTGCGTAAAATCGAAATTCCCACCACATGGAACTCTCCATTTCGAAAACAACCAAGTTCAGTAGATCAAAACCATGAAGATCAAAAATACAAAAACTTAGATCTACATGAAATGAACCACGAAAATTAAAAATGCTAAGTACTAAAGTGTCTTAGAATCTCGTGAGGAAGACAATGGAACAACAAAAATTGAGTTCCTCCATGAAGCAAGTTGCACTTGCCTACTTCAGGTTCGGTGGAGGAATGGAGAAGAATAAGAAGAGAGTTATAAGGAATGAATGAGGAGAGAGAAGGGCTATTGGGTTAATAAATAGGGGATGGTGGTAGGTAGGGGTTTGCATACTAATCCAAACCAAACCCAACCAGACCGAACCTAACCGAACCTGATGCATGCCCCAGCCAGAATAAACCACACGAGCCATGAAATGCCAACTAACTCATGCCAATGCAAGAAACCCAAGACTATCCAGCCAGGACAAGTCAAAATACGGGTCCGAGATACGTACACGTATACCAAAATACGTATAACGAAAACCGAGGGTGACAAGCCCCAAATCTCCTATGCGGTACATGTAGGATAGACGGCAATCATCCAGGGTAATTAGCCCATAGAAGTCTCGAATCTCCTATGCGATATATCCAGCATCCTGCTTTGCCATCTTGCTTCCTCCTACGACGATATGATCCCGATGCCCCGGTGATTCATTAGAGGAAGACTACGCCTTGTGCACAAGTTGTCCATGACCATGCAAGACTTAACTCGATTTATATTTTTCAGTATCATTTCTCTTTCTCATCTTTACTTCTTATTCTTTACATCTCTATGCAGCTCCACGGTTCGAAGGCTGCCTCGACGACTACCGATCCAGAGATCTTTTCATGTTACCATATTATTTTGACTTTCAGTGTCACCATACAATTTTTTCTGACTTAACACAGGAACAACTATTTTGATAGCCCTCCTGCTCAACCCGAACAAGTCGTGTTCCTTTGAAGTGCCCATAAACTGTGTTATACTCGATACGATGGACCTCGATACCATGGGTGTAGAAGCATGGAAAATATGGGGTTCATGCAGATCACAACTGACCGCATGAGTACTTTAGGCCAAATTGGTCCGCATAAAGAAGAGCCGCATGACAGACTCGATATGCCCCCTGCGACCCATCTTCACTATCCCAGATTATATATTAAAAAGCAACCAGACTGATTTGAGCCACAGAAGGAAGAGTTACTTATGCGGCCAAGCCGATCGGCCCGTTTGATAAAGCTGATAAACTCTGTCAAAACTGATGGCTCTGACACTCTGACAAAAAAAGATAAGACGTGATCAGAAAAAATATCATGTCACCAGCCTGGACATAGTCATACGGCCAGAAGGACTACAACCCGAGCCGCGTGAACCTTATGCGGCTCAATCTATGCGCTGCATGAGGCCAAGGGTGACTACAACCTGAGCCGTATGAGCTTTATACGGCCCAGAATATAGAATTTATGCGGCATAAAAGTCCCCAAGCTACATGCGGATTAAGGGAGACTACAACCTAAGCCGCATAAGTCTTATGCGGCCCAGCATGGCCGAATACTAAAATACCTATGCGGCTCAAAATGACTGAAGCAGATTGATCTTATCCTGCGATAGCACACGTGGCAGGCTGACCAAGTCTCAATCACCCAGATTTGCGGCAAAAAAATCTTAACAAGTCACCAGCTAGCGGCCAAAGAGCGGGTCTTTGTGTGTTGTTGTAGCCACGTGGTCACATGGTCATCTATGCGGCTCAAGATATCTATCACTATAAATAGCAGGGTACTACAGCCATGCAAAAGGCTGACAACCTACGAAGGGCAATTTCTTCAAGAGCAAGGATCGTGTCAGATAGTCCAAGGAGTAAGGCAAAGTTGTCACACTTTCTCGAGCCTCTATTGTCGCCCCCCAGAATCAAAAATAAAACAATTGTACTTAGATTATTTTCTAGGATTTCTTTCTAGGATTTCCCTTGTACAAGCGAGTTTGCAATCAAGTTCAATTCATCTGTAATTTTTTGTTCTTGATATTTAATGACAAACACAATGGCGACTCTGCTGGGGACTTCCTTCTCATCTGATGAGAAGTTGGTGACGTAATCCGACTCGTCCAAGCTCAGGTTTACGCAGCAAATGCTCGTGGTTCGTTTTGACCAACAAGTATTCGAAGAAATGCTCTCTGAAGGGAGCGCCAGCCCATCACAGAAGTGAGCCAACCCAAAGAGAACTCGCAGGAAGTCGAAGTACAAAACTGTTGCCCCGACCAGGTTCTCAAAGAAGCTCCTCCTGCAGCCCAAGACGGTGGTCAAAACTCTCATGCGGCCTTGCTTCCAAATGCAGAGAACCCCGCTGTCCCCAAATCCAGCAAAGAAAAATACTACAATGCTGAGCTTTTGGGGGCACAAGGGAAATCTATGCAGACGAAAAAGAGGCCGCATAAGAGAGATGAGCAATCTGTATATGCGGCAGCCAACTTTGGCCGCAGGCAGATGACCCATGCGGCGACCAACTCTGGCCGCAGATAAATGGCCCATGCGGTAGTCAACTCTGGCCGCAGGTAGATGGCCCATACGGAAGCCAACTCTGGCCGCAGACAGATGGCCCATGCGGCAGTCAACTCTGGCTGCAGGCAGATGGCCCATGCGGCAGCCAACTCTGGTCATAGGCAGATGGCCCATACGATAGCCAATCCTGGCCACAGACAGGGTGTCTCATACGGCCCTGTCAGAAGCTCTGTATTCGATCGTCTCTCATGCGGGCCCGACCCCATGCGGTCCATTAAGAATGTGGAATATGCCAATCTGGACTCTTCTTACTATGTGCCTTCGAGTGCTAAGACAAAGAAGTGTTGGACAGTGCGGGCCCAACAACCCCAGTCAACTGTCCAAGCCGCTGACCGTCAGCGGGCACCGTTAAGTGTTATACGGGCTCCTGATGGAAAGTTATACAGAACCATCCACGTCCAATCCCCCAGGCAAACGGACAGGGTGGGTCTCAAAAGTCTCCCTCCAACGATCGAGAGCAAGTACTTTTACTAGCCTCGGATCAGGAAGCAAACATGATAACTACGCACCCGTGTGCTCTGGATACCCCAGTCCACAAATTGGATGCAAAGGTAGATCAGTCTACTATCGACTTACGAGAGGTGATTACTCACAAACGCAAGGAGAAAGAAGCAACCTTGGCATGTGATGAGCCCTTTTCGGGGTGTCGTTGCACCCAAGTCATCATCAACTGCTGCTGCGACAAGTCAGCAGCACCTGAAGTTCGGCAGTCCATTTTCTAATGACTGCACCAGCCAGCACCTATCTGACAATATCTTGAGAAACAGGTATAAATCCTGGAAGACAAGGAATTTTCTTTTGCCTCTTGTAATTCAACTCGGAAGGTTCTTCCCGGTAAGGGAGGAAAGAAAATAGGTTCTTTCATTCCGGCAATCTCAGCCAGCACTGCAAGAAAACTCTCGTATGGAGGACTGCCACCGACAGCCACAGGGGGTGTCTACCTAAGCACTCGATCCAGAAAGAAGCTCCCAACACCTGGGGGGGTCATCCTCGACCTCCCTGGGGGTAGATGAAGCCAGGGGTAGCAGCCCCCTCAATGTATACGATAACCCGGTGTTCCAAGAGCATACACAGGGGACAGCGATCAACTTGAATTATGCAACAGACGTGGACGTCCATGAGGGTGAGCGCCTTCGCCAAGACGATACGGTTTCCTGCACAGGGGGTAGCACCCCTTCCGAGTCCGAGGAAGAGGACATTTCGACGTTCCCCGATGATTTCTCTGTACGAGGATACGACACGGAGAGCACCTCTTCTACGGTCCTTTCCACGTCTACCTACGTGCGGACAGTCTTTATGGACGGCGATGATCATGAAGGGCCTACTGATCGACAACGTCTGGAAGTACTTAAAGCCATGCTCCTGTCCTTGGCCAAGTCAGTAGACGAAATCAAAGCTGCCTTACCGACTCAACCAGCAAGTACGCCTAGACAAACAAGCTTGGTACCCGTCGTCAACGCGGACTCCAATACAACCGCTCCTCCTTTGGGTGACAATCCTCTAGGAGCATCTGCTTCTTCAGCTGCAGACGAAGCCAGAGAGGCAAGGAGGAAAGTCCAGGAGCTTCGAGCAATCTTCAATGCCCGAGACTCCTCCCGAGACCTCAGAATACGGCAGCCGTATCCTGTTGCGTGGAGAGATGTTCCTTTTCTGCCATGGTACAAACTGTTTCATATCGATTTGTTTGACGGGAAGTCCTCTGCTAGTCGGTACATGACATATTTTGAGTTCACAACAGACCGGTTGTCGCATAGTGATGCCATCCTCACACGATTATTTATCGAAGCATTGGAGGGAATCGCGTTCGACTGGTATCGCAACCTTCCGGACGACTGCATCCATTCTCTTGACAGCTTCAAGCACTTGTTTCTAGAGAGATTCTATAAAGTGGGACATGATGTGACAATGTTGTCCCTCATGGACGTCGTTCAGGGGGAGAGGGAGCTAACAAGGAACTATATCGAGCGGTTTTGTCGAACCGCAATGAGATTGCCCCAAGGCAATCCCAAAAGCTCCTTGATTGAAATCTGCCAGAAGAAGTTGCTCCCCACAATCAGCCTCTGGATGGGTGAAGATCAGTTCAGGGATTGGTCGACCTTCATCATAAGCGCCACCAATGCGGAGGCAAAGTTAAAGAAGGCTCGCCAGCTGGGATTACACATCCCGGATGGAGAGGACAAAGGCAAACGTCCTAGTACCACCCCCAATAACAACAATAGTGGCGACACCTCCAATAATCGGGACAATAAAGGCAAACAGGCCCTGGTCGCTGGTATGACCAAGAAGCCTAAACAAAAGCAGGCAGAAGCCCAGTGGCCAAAGGTGAATTACTCATTTGAAGATAGTCATGTCAAGCCTATCTTCGACATGCTCTTACAAGAAGACAGGATCCAACTCCCTCCACCAAGATGCGAACCTCGAGCGGCGGAGATGGAAGACCCAAAATATTGCCACTTCCACCACTATGTTCATCACTCCACTCATGACTGCTTTCAATTAAAGTGGTACATCCAGAGTCTTATCGACTCCAAATCTCTGTCGCTAGATTTTGAAGAGGTTACCGTGGCGACAAATATGGTATCAATTCAGTTCGGTGACTTTCCCCCAACAAGTACTCCTGACGGGGCCCCGGGCAACAATGGAGGTTACTAATATTCCTCCCGTCTGGGACCAGACGACTGGCTTGGTACCTCTCACCACGTCACGAGGAGAGGTCGTGTGGGTGCACCCAGACTTAGTGCCCGAAGTTACCCAGGCGGTGTCATCTCCAACCAACAAGAAGAAAGACAGAAAGTCAAGATCCTGCCATACAATTTTAGCCGAAGCTGAGGAGACGGCGGCCGTTGTTACCCGGTCTGGGGCACAAGTCCAGCCCACTCTGGGTAATTCAGTCGAAGATCCTCAGCCGGCAATGCTGCCTGCTACTGATGGTCCGGGGCCATCTCAGCCTCCACCGGCGGACAGGTTTAAGCCGACTAGCTAATACGCCGGCAAAGTTGTCGTTATACGAGCTCCTAAAGCTCTCCAAGGATCTTCGTATCGTATTGAGCAAAGCGCTCCAGAATGCTGACGCCTACTTAGCCCAGGTCAAGCCTATAGGGGAAGAATCATCGGTAAATCTCCAGGGCAGCAATTATACAGACGTAATGCCCAACATCATATTCACCCCACAGAACATGTTAATCAAGACCAACTTGCATGATCGCCCCTTGTACTACAGTGGATACATAGGCAACATCAAGGTGGATCGGATGCACATCGATCCTGGCTCGTCGATAAGCATCATCCCGAAAAGCTTGCTTCAAGTCCTCGGCATCCCTATGCACCGGCTAGCGACGACCAATACTGCCATTAGTGGTTTTAACTCGAAAATAAGCTACCCCTTAGGAAAGATCTGATTGAAATGTCAGATCGGCAGCCTGAGGACGGAGGTTACCTGCTACGTCATAGACGCAGATACGTCCTACAACATCCTCTTGGGGCGTCCATGGATATACGACTATATGATCGTACCATCCATACTCCACCAGTGCTTCAAGTATGTCAGTAAGCACGGCTTTGTGAAGACAGAATTTGTCGACATCGATCCCTTCAAGGGGGTTGAGTCTTATTACTCTTCGGAGGCTTGTCTATATGAAGAATCCAAGAAGCACATAACTGACAAACTGGAGGCCATAACAGGGTCAGAAGAACCTTTGAGAATTCATCTCCAGGCCAGTAAACTGGGCAAAGTCGCACCCCTTGTCGCAACCTTGCATAAAATGGTGCCCGGTTCCTCCGCCCCAGCTGCACAGTTGGAACCGATGGTCATCCGACTCCCGAGATCTAGCCAGGAGCAAAAAACTGTCATAGGGCCAATGGTGATCTGATTGTCAAAATCTAATCAAAGTCGACCGGAAGATGCAAGGCCCTCTGGAGAGTCGATGGTGATCCGATTGTTAAGATCCAGTTAAAAGTAATCGGAAGATACGAAGTCCTCTGCCAAACCGATGGTTATCCGTCTTCCCAAGACAAGCCGCCAACCAAGTGTTGATCCGAGACCCTCAGGCAAGCCAATGCCACACGCAGAACCCTTGGTGGTCAAGTTTCCCAAGACAGCATTCCAACCTCCGGTCACGCAAGGGGTAGCTGAAGAGGAGGCAGAACTCGCGAAGTATCTTGTTGCAAAGGTGGACAGTCCTTCTCCTGATGAAGTAATCCCTGTGGACATAATTTCTTATTTCATCAATAAGAGGCTGCCGTTGAACTATCCTGAGTGTAATAAACTTAATCTGATGTATACTGTGGGACACGGTCGGGACATTAACCTGCACACACAGGTGACAACCGTCCATACCGTAAACCGACTTACTCCCATTAGAGGTCCCTACTTTCTAGTCCCAGGCAGAAGAGAAGGGGATCATATGATCATCTTTGGCCGAAAAGAAGGTCCTCAACCTTTCATGTCTCAAGAGTTTGATCTTGAACCCGATGCCGGAAGATTACCACTCTACCTGTATAGTCCTCAAGCCAAGTACTTCATGCAAAAGCAGGGGTACGACATGGAGGCTACCCTAGGTCTGAATTACGGTAACGGTCGGCGATCGTCTCTGCAGCTGTCAACCCCATCTGGGAAACCTTGAGATTATTACGGCAAGTCCAAATGCGGCGTCAGTAAGTTACACCAGCAACAATGCCCGAGAGCTCCGATGAGGAATACGAGTGGCATTCTCACTCATCTGAATCACCTACATACAATTTTGATGACAACATTGGAGATATATTTAGGCAGACATTATCTGTCAACATGGCATCCGCTGACATTGAAGAGGAAGACGAAGATTTACTCGAACCTCTTGAATTGGAGCCATGGGCCCAACAACTTGATGCACAATGGGAGAAGCACTTTGAACAAAGGGACCCTTCCACTGAAGACGAAGGCATGGAAGTTGATCTCGGTAACGAATCTTCTCCAAAACCAATCTTCGCCAGTAAAAGCCTGATGGACGATGAGCGGGAGTCATTGTTACAACTCGTCAGAGAGTATATCGATGTTTTTGCTTGGAGCTATGAAGACATGCCAGGGCTAAACCCCGAGATCGTACTTCATAAGCTCAATATTCATCCGGACGTAAAACTAGTCAAGCAACAGCAACGGCAGCTCCGTCCAGACATCATGAACTACATTGAAGCAGAAGTAAATAAGCTTATAGCTAGCGGTTTCATCCGCGAGGAGCAGCACCCAGACTGGATAGCTAATATAGTACCAGTTGTCAAGAAGAACAGAAATATCCGAATCTGCATCGACTTTCACAATCTGAATACGGCATGTCCTAAGGATGAATTCCCTCTTCCTATCACCGACATAATGATCGATAATACGTGTGGCTTCGAGCGCATGTCCTTTATGGATGGCTTTTCAAGATACAATCAAATCAAAATATCTCCTGAAGATGAGAAGTATACGTCATTCCGAACACCGATCGGTGTGTATTGTTACATAGTCATGTCCTTCGCCTGAAGAACGTCGGTGCTACATATCAACGAGCTATGAGCGTCATCTTCAGAGAACACTTACGCAAGACGATGGAGTGTTACGTTGATGATATCGCCGTCAAAAGCCGCTCCAAGGATGATCACTTACACGATTTGAGGATAGTGTTCGACCTTATACGAGCGCACAATCTGAAGATGAATCCTACCAAGTCCTTCCTGGGTGTGTCCTGCGGAAAGTTCTTGGGCTTTGTCATTACTTCCCGGGGCATTCACATAGACCCCGATAAGACAAAGGCACACTACAAGAAACTAGGGTGTCTTACAACAGTTGAAAACCATTACAAAAACTATATAACCAGTTGCAAAATCAATTTGCAACAGTTATTACAACCATTGTAAATTCGAACGTTGCAGATTCCTTTTGCAACGGTTATAGAAATTTTTTGCAATATTTCTATAAATAGTTGCAAATAACGTATTATGCAATGAATTGTACATTAATGTGTAATAGTTACATTAAGTTGTCAATAATATATTTGGCAACGGTTAACAAACCATTATACTGATAATGCACAATGGTTGATAACTGTTGCTTAAAATGTTTCATACAACGGTTAAAAATTATTGTGGATAATAGGCAACGGTAAAAACTAAATATATTTTTTATTACCATTGGGGCTCGAACTCCCGACCTACTAGATTATGTGCCTCCTCTCTACCACTAGGATAGAGGCTCATTTGTATGTAAATACTTATATATATAATATATAAGTACTTATCTCATTTTCATCAATCGATGTTAAATATTAATTATCTTTTTTTTGCTAGAAAACAAGGAACCAATTAATACGAGTATTTCTAATGATTAAATTCTTATTGTGTATAAACAAAATTCAAATTGGACATTGATTTTGTAACGGTTATAAAAAAATTGTTACAAGATCAATATTTTTGTAATAATTGTTTATTTTTTAGATAGTGGTTATCATAAATGTTATTATTTAATAAAAAATATAATTAACAACATAAATCGTTGCACAATCATTACAAATAATAAGCCCACTTACAATATATTGCAAAAATTGTTGTGCAATTGTTGCTAGTAATGAGCCTTTTTATAGACTTTATGTAATCGTTGCAAAATATTAATAAATTTGTAACAAATACTTAAAACCCTTGCATAACCGTTGCCCATTCAACTCACTTTTACAACAGTTTCATAAAACTATTGTTTAACCGTTATGAAAGAGAAAAAAGTTTAGCAAGCGTTTACGAACTATTGTAAAAAGTGTATTAGGCAATGGTTGAATCTCTAACCATTGCAAATATATTTAATTTAGTAACAGTTATTTCAAACAAAATCAAAGGCGCGACCATCCCCCCTTCCCCTATTTTTGCATTTCATTCTTTATTTGGCCCGCCTCATAAAAAATGAGAGGCCTATTGATTCGAAGTAACTACGAAAGGGTCGGGCGAATCGCACAATCCTAGGATTTCGTACGTTACATAACTGTTGCAAATTATAGTTTTAGCAACATCCATATAAGCGTTGCAGTAAAATCGTTGCAAAATAGGGGTATTTTTTGTAGTGGCAATCCTGGAGATGAGTCCACCGAGGAACCTCCGTGAACTCTGCGGCCTTCAGGGAAGACTAGCCTACATCAGGAGGTTCATATCTAACCTCTCAGGACGATGTCAACCCTTCAAACAACTCATGAAGAAGGGCATCTCTTTTGTATGGAATAAAGAATGTCAACGCGCCTTTGATGACATTAAGGAATACCTATCGAATCCGTCTATTCCGGTAGCCCCGGTCGCCGGAAAGCCTTTCATGCTCTATGTACGAGCACTGGAACACTCCGTCGACGCCTTGCTAGCACAGAACAATGATACGAGGCACGAACAAGCCATCTATTATCTCAGCCAAATGATGGTGGGGCCAGAGCATAGGTACACCACCGTAGAGAAGGAATGTCTTGCTTTGGTGTTCGTCATTCAGAAAATACAACACTATGTGTCAAGAAAAACCATCCATATTGTCTCGCGAGTTAATCCCCTCAGGGTTCTCATGACCAAGCCAGGCGCACTCAGTTCTCGTCTAGCCACATGGGCGATACTGTTATCCCCTACGACATGGTTTTCATTTCGCATAAGGCTGTTAAAGGTCAAGCCTTTGTCGACTTTCTAGCAGCCCATCCAGGCTCAGAAACAGTCAGGATCTATGAAAAAATCCTAGACGAAGTCGTTAACTCAAACATGATTTCACATGATGACGTTTGGCGAATGTTCTTCGACGGTGCTTCAAGAACGGGGCCCCAAGGTGATATCGTTGCTGGAGTCGGGATAGTACTAATTTCTCCCTCCGGATTAGTGGTCAACCGGGCATATTCTCTCACAGAACCCTATTCAAACAATATAGCCGAATATAATACTTTGGTCATCGGGCTCCGACTCACAAAAGAAGTGGGAGTCGAATACCTAGAAGCGTATGGCGACTCGTAGTTGATTGTTAATCAAATCCGAGGCTCATACGAGGTTCGTAACGCGGACCTGATTCCCTATCATCAGACAGCAATTGCCATCATTGTAACCTTGGAGGGGTTCTTTATAGAGCATGTTCCCAGACTCCAGAATATTGAAGCCAATGCCCTAGCAGGCCTCGCCGCTTCTTTGGTGGTTCCAAATTATGCTCATCATCTAGTCGACGTGATAGGCCATGAGTTGGTATGTCCCAAAAACAACGTTCAACTGGATATGAGTTACTCCACCCAGATAACCAATGACGTGCAAGACTGGAGACTCCCGTTCATCGACTTTGCGGTCTACGGAATCCTGCCTGAGAATGTGAAAGAAGCAACTTCAATCAGAAGGCGTTCTCTCAGATTTTTTATGACACAAAAACAAAAATGTTATATCGACGATCTTACGAAGGGCTGCTGTTAAGATGTCTGTCAAATGCAGAAGCCAAAGAAGCCTTACGCGAGGCTCACGATGGCGTTTGTGGGGCTCACCAATCTGGACCGAAGTTGCAGGACCGTCTTCGTCGGATGGGCTATTACTGGCCTATGATGGTAGCAGACGCAGTCGACTATGCAAAGAAGTATAAGTCTTGTCAGATCCACGCAGATTTCATACATCTGCCATCTGAATTCCTGCATCCAACAGCGGCCTCTTGGCTATTTGAAGCATGGGGAATGGACATTATTGTCCCAATCATCCCGCCGTCGTCCAAAGGGTACCAGTTTATACTTACAATCACCGACTACTTCTCCAAGTGGGCGGAAGCCATTCCACTGGTAGAGGTAAAGACATCAAACGTGATCAGTTTTATAAAATATCACATTATTTACCGTTTTGGACTGCCACGGAGGATCATTCATGACAATGGTTCGCAGTTCGCAAGCCATACCTTCAATCGATTTTGTGACAAGAATCGAATTCAGAATGTAGCTTCAACGGCATACAACATATCAGCTAATGGTCTGGCCGAAGACTTTAACAAGACCATAATCAAGCTTCTCAAGAAGTTCGTGTCCTCAAACAAGCACGACTGGAATAAAAAGTTGGACGAATTCTGATAGACGTACCGCACTACGAGTCGGACGGCTATAGGAAATACACCGTTCTCTTTGGTGTACAGAAGCGAGGCAGTTCTCCCATTGGAGACTCAGATCCCCTCACTTCGTGTGGCCCTTACTTACCGGTTGACATCGGACGATAACTACCGCCAACGGCTACAAGAATTGGAAGCTTTAAATGAGAAGCGCTTGCAAGCTCAACAAAGCATCGAGCTCTATCAAGCATACATCTCTCGGGCCTTTAATAAGAAAGTCAAGCAGAGGACATTCCAAATAGGCGATCTCGTCTTGGCCGTTCGCAGACCGATGGTCATGACTCATAAAATTGCCGGTAAATTCTAGCCCAAGTGGGAGGGTCCATTCATCATCGAGACCGTATTCTCCAACGGCGTATACCGGCTCGTGAAGCAGAACGGAGACCTGCTCATGATGCCCATAAACAGCAAATTTCCTGAAGAAATACTATGTCTAAGGACATGTTGATACTTCCTCAAACCACCAAATCTTTCAGGCCATCGAGTTATGTACACCAAGTACCTCTACTCTGAGTGGATTCACATCGCATCTTCCTGAGTGGCGAGTCATGTATGATGATACCTCTGAACTTCCACTCTAATGCTTTATTACACAGGAGTCTGCCCAGCTTATCGTTATCTCTGAGCAAACTTCTTGGTCCTGATTATCGTGTATCACGTCCATAATTACCTCTGATACTGATAGTCTCTTAACTTAACACATGTACCCAACCCGGGATAAAAGACATGGTGTTAAGACCAAAAAATCTATCATGTCCATATTACCTATGTTGGGTTTTGTCTCAAAATCTATTACTCGTACCACCAGTGCACAGAAGGGTAATAGGTCCACCAAAAATTATTTCTGATTATCGTGTGTCACGTCCATATTACCTCTGATACCGATAGTCTCTTGACTTAACACTTGTACCCAACCCAGGATAAAAGACATGGTGTTAAGACCACGAAACCTATCACGTCCATATTACCGTTTTTGGGTTTTGTCTCAAAATCTATTACTCGTACCACCAGTGCACAGAAGAGTAATAGGTCCACTAAAAATTTTATGATCGTCGTGTGTTACGTCCATATTACCTCTGATACCGATGGTCTCTTGACTTAACACATGTACCCAACCCGGGATAAAAGATATGGTGTTAAGACCACAAAACTTATCATATCCATATTACCTCTATTAGATTTCGTTTCAAATTTATTACCCACACCACCAGTACGCAAAAGGGTAATTGGTCCACAGAAGTTATCTTAATCTATTACTCGCACCATCGGTGCACAAAAAGAGTAATAGGTCCACAAAATATCATTCAAATCTATTGCTTGCATCTCTAGATGCAAAAAAGGGCAATAGGTCCATAAAAAGTCCTCCAGTGGGATATCCTTTATCAAACACAAATACTGTATTAGGTCCTCTAGTACAAGCATCACAGATACCACAAGCAAAGAATGGAGTGAATGTATTCTGTTTATTCAAAATCAGTTACATTCATAGGACTACATCAGCAGCAAAAAGAAAAAAAGAAAAATCCAGCAACACATAGTTTGGTCAGTTTGGCAGCACTTCGCCTTCATCAAAGAGCAGTTTCGTGGCCCTCGAAAGAAGTCATGTTTTACTGCTAAGAAGCAAACAAGGCTGTTGAATCTTCGAGAAGCTGCACGAAGGAAGGCAAATATAGCATGCTAAAAGCATCTACAGACGGTGGTTTTCTATCCTCCGTATTACGGACATCCTAGGCCCGTTCCTCCAAAAGACCATACCTTCAAAACAACATTCCTAGTGTTGCTTTTGCCTACTTGGAGAAACGTGAAAACAGAACTTTCACGATGATGCCCAACCACCGTCCAACTCTCTGATGTATAAAGGTTCTTCCTACCATCTGAGGAAAACCCTTCCAAAGCATGAAGAGTTCTGAGCTCTCTGATGTATGTGTCAAGTGTTGCATCTTCACTAAGCCCAAAATTGTCGATACCGGTTCTGGAGAAATTTGCTAGCCAGACCCCTACAAAATATGAAAAGGGGGAAAGGGGTTAACAGTCAGAAGAAAAAAAAGGTCATTTCTTCAGCCCATGCGGCCCCATCACACAGAACACATGCGGTCCAATGAGATAGGACATGCATCGATCATGCCTGAAGCACAGAGGCGATACATGATAGGCCCGCACATAAAATATGAGATATGGCCATAAAAAATTAAGTCATCATTTTTCCACCATCCTTACCCTTGATAGGGGTTGCACGTCGGGATGAATGAAAGGAGAGTCCACAGCTCTCGACGGGGAGGCGAGTTTCTTCCCTTTGGCCGCAGCACCAGTCAACTTGGAAGCTTTTGGAGCCATGGCTAACTGGGACAATGAAGACGAAGTAGAAGAAGGTGAAAGAGAAAAATCTCTCTCCGAATGACTCATATTTATAAGATTTTTGAAAGAGTGTCGTTTCGATTCTCGAGTCCATTAAAGATAATGATGACGTTTGAGAATTTTATCCTTAGTAATTATCAACTTTATCTCGAAAATAGAACCCAAATCCAAAACCAAATCAAGACATTAAAGGTAGCAGTGACAGCTGGCAGTCTGAATGGGATCTCCCTGCGGCTCAAGGTCTCTCTTGACTCGAAGACTCCCTGCGGCTTGACCTATCTCCATGCTTCTTATTCAAAGTATTCCAAATTTGCAATTTGAAAATTTTGAAGGAGGTTTTGTAGAATCATAGAAAATATGGGGTTCATGCGGATCACAACTGACCGCATGAGTACTTTAGGCCAAATTGGTTCGCATAAAGAAGAGCCGCATGACAGACTCGACATGCCCCCTACGGCCTATCTTTACTATATCGGATTATATATTAAAAAGCAACCAGACTGATTTGAGCCACAGAAGAAAGAGTTACTTATGCGGCCAAGCCGATCGGCCCATCTGATAAAGCTGACAAAACTGACAACTCTGACACTTTGACAAAAAGAAGATAAGACGTGATAAGACAAAATATCATATCACCAGCCTGGGCATAGTCATACGGCCAGAAAGACTGCAACCCAAGCCGTATGAACCTTATACGACTCAATCTATGTACTGCATACGGCCAAGGGTGACTACAACCTGAGCCGCATGAGCTTTATGCGGCCCAGAATATAGAATCTATGCGGCTCAAAAGTCCCCAAGCTACATGCAGATTAAGAGAGATTGCGACCTAAGCCTCATGAGTCCTATGCGGTCCAGCATGACCGAATACTAAAAGACCTATGCGGTTCAAAATGACTAAAGCAGATTGATCCTATCCTGCGATAGTACACGTGGCAGGCTGACCAAGTCCCAATCATCCAGATTTGCTGCAAAGAAATTTCAACAAGTCACCAGCTGGCGGCCAAAGAGCGGGTCTTTGTGTACTGTTGTAGCCACGTGGTCACATGGCCATCTATGCGGCTCAAAATATCTATCACTATAAATAGCAGGGTACCACACCCATGCAAAAGGCTGGCAACCTACGAAGGGCAATTTCTTCAAGAGCAAGGATCGTGTCAGATAGTCCAAGGAGTAAGACAGAGTTACTACACTTTCCTGAGCCTCCATCGTCGCCCCTCAGAATCAAAAACTAAATAATTGTACTTAGATTGTTTCCTAGGATTTCTTTATAGGCTTTCTCTTGTACAAGTGAGTTTGCAATCAAGTTCAATTCATTTGTAATTTTTTGTTCTTGACATTTAATGGCAAACAATGGGGTCGTTCACGTGTTCAACTTTAACAACCGTGTTCTTTATTAGTGCCATGAATGTGCCACAAATTAACTTAACTCCTAGGATGAGCAAAGGCTATGACAAGCCTTGTACCGTAAAATGTGCATTGAGACTGTGGGGTAATTATGCTATACCAAACATTGGATGGTAGGACATTGCATGCTTTACCGAGCATTTATGTCATACGATGCCTATAACTATACTAAGTTCATAGCCTTATGGCAACATAGACCAACATTCCTTTCTTCCAAGCCACGGGACAAAGGATCAAGTGTCAATTTGAAAGCCATCGTAGGATGATATCTAAGTAGCAACTCGACCATTCCATGTTCTATACTCATTTGAATCAATACGGGATTATTTTCTTTAGCTATGTGTGTTCATCTCTTTTATTAGCATACTTACTCAGTACAATTGAAAACATCCAATTATTAGTGTGAAGACCAAGCTGAGGCAAGTTCACCGAAGCCACCCACCTAAGCGAGAAGTTGCTTCGACCGAGCGAGACTTCAAGCAAGCCATTGCATGGCTAAGTCCAAACGCCGTTACGTTTCAATTCCTCTGGTTGAACTGAGCGAGACGGGACATTACATTATACACCACTCAGAAAAAGTTTCGTCCTCGAAACTTACTGAGTACACACTCATCGACTTATCACTTGATTCAACATCCAATGGTTCTGGCACACACACCGCCTATGCGTTTCTTTAATCCGAGCCACACTCGTATCTTTTTTATTTTTCACCTCGAACAACTATATCTCAAACATGAGGTAATTCATAATCGTCGCGCATACGGACAACTTAGTTCTAAGACAAACTACCCGATCAATCAATATTCAAGTTCATTCTGAATCTAATGATCGCACTACCATCAATATTTTCTTTTAAAACTCACGTTCTCAAATTCTCGATACCTTTTTATTCCTTAGTCTTACTTGAATTCAACGTATCACTTAGTTGAATCATGCACATATTTAGGGCATCCCCGAAATACATGCATTTCAACCAAGTCTCGTGATAGAGAATCTACTACTACCACTTGAGTCAGATCATGCATATATTTAATGCTTTCCCGAAATATATGCCTTTCAGCCAAGCCTTGTAAGTTGTGTCTCCATATAATTAAATCATTCTATCCACCAATACTATTATCCAATCCTATCAATCCTCAAGATCAATCGTACTGATGCTACCTCTCAAAACAAGGACATCTTGCCTAACCGCTAGGCCATCTCTCAAGGCTTAAAGTCAACATCAGTATTGGAATCACCGTTCTTAAACAATAATATCAACGCTGTCTCCAATCATAAGGTCAAACCAAAGTTGATAGTAAGGGTCTTTCTACCCAAGCTCGCATCACTCCGATTTCTAAACTTCGAACATATATTCTCCTATTCGCACTTACAACACTTAGTTCAAGGGGTCTGAGTCATTCAGCAAAAGTCATCCTACGGTAAGTTCTACTCAACTAATTCATCGGCATATCAATATCGCACATCCAAAAGCAACTCGCGTAGTCAATCTCTTCGAATATGTTTAATATAATCCACCTATCTATCATATCCAAGTCAAGTACGACACGACATGATTCATCACTAAATCATAATTCTTATACCATATTCCCTAAGTCGTTTAACACAATTTACGTATTCGATCATAAGCTTGTCTAGTATAACAATATGTCATGCCCCAATCTTCCGCAAGTTCGATTATCTATGCTGGACATGAAATCACCATGCCAACGCTCCCGCAGGATAATTGACGTAACTTTTGCTTTGAGTCTAGACTAATTTATTCTCGATACGCATATTGGATATATCTATCCTTAAATTTACTTATCGCACAAGTCTAAACAATCCTCGAATTCACCTTCGTATTAAACTATAAGTCAAAATAATCTAATTGTTATGCCCTGATCTCCCGCAAGTTCGATCATTCATGCTGGACATGAATCATCATGCCAGCACTCAAGCGAAATAATCGCCCTAATTCGATGTGAAGCATGTGTGAGACTGGAGTTGCACTCGTACAAGACAAGAATTTCAACGTTGTGGTTGTCATCGAAATAATCAAGATATTTTTATTTTCATCCAAGTAATATATCGATCCTCAATTCATTTATCATCAAATATGTCAATATTTTCAATTTGCATAGTATGAGCACTATTCATTCATGCAAACTTTAAGTTTATCTTATTAAGTCATCCAATCATTCATCACTTATCAAATCCCAAGTATAGCATCCATATGAGCAATAATATTTTACACGAACGTCCTTCCTCGAATCAGAGTACCCTCGAGTTATTGCACATCGATCTTTGATATGCCTTAATGCCATCGATGATATACATAACCTGATGATCTTCCTTTACAATGAACTCTGAGTCGTACAACTGATGCTATCATCCAAACTGGATATACCACGATTTCTTTGACATTCAAGATCAATTTTGATCATTATCTCTTGAACTAGTTACATGATCAATTTGTTCAAACCCAAAATCACATATGTTCATCTGTCTATCTTAAGTCATCAAGCAACATATTTTCCAAATCTTTAGAGTCATTCTCATATATTCGAGTCATTTTCATGCACACTAACTTCCAATCGTGCTAACTTTTCGTATACGATTCATATCGATTCAATGACTGAGTCATCCGTTCATTACATATTAACTTTTCCTTGATTCCATCTATTTGCTTTTTCCATCAATATTTCATACTCAACGCAATCCTGCCTATGTGCATCGTCTTCTCGTTTGATCGAATCAGTTCGTACTAACTATCTAAAGTCACGATTTCTTTGAATATGCTATCTAAGGCTTTGTATAGTTGTGTTGCTTGCTGATAGACTCATTGGTACCCTGCATCCTCAATCGACTAACATCCCCAAGGCTATCCCATACACCACTCAGAGATGAAGTCGTTCGACAAATCCTCAAAATAATTTTTGAATAACAATTGATTTCTTTGAATCTTCGTTCAAACCATTCCTCAAATTTCAAGCATGTTCATCTATATCGCATTAACGATATCATCTTCTCGATAGTACCTCAATTGATAGTTATCTTGCATACTCAATCGGGTCCAACTCTTTCTCGACAAAACAAATTGAATCCCGTACACGACTTTGCTAAGGTCGATACAATTCTTGGTGTATATGCCCAGTCCGACTTATCCAACCGTGCCTTACTTGAAACCATCTTTATTCAACCAAAAAAAATTGTATGATTTTACAAAATAGATAGACTTATTGTATGGAACATCCTGCAGAATATTGAGAGGGAGCGCATCAATGACATCAATTACGAAAATAACATTTAGTACGAAGCCATCAAAGTTAAAAAATTCAATCAAAAATCCAAGAACGTAAAGTCGTGCTCTGATACCATTATATCATGCTCCGCTCCCGGAGGAGCGATCGTCCTCGCTAAGGCGTGATGCCGTATGAGCCTAGGTTGCGCTCGCACAAGGCGGGTTCCATAAAGGCCGACTACATCAGCTTGCGACGGGGTCGTCGCACAGAAGTCCCAAGCAGAGAAGTTGAATAACATAAGACAACACAAGTATTCAAACAAAATCAAGTCTTTTTATTGATGATGAAGTAAGATTACAAAGGCATGAAGCCAAGATTTATAATTCACTCAAGCTCACAATCTATTTGAATACAATCGCTCAGCTTTCTCTCTTTTCAATTTCAGTCGTTCATGCCCGAAGGCTTACATTTTTGCGGATGCTTCAGAAGGCGATGTCCATACATTATGTCCCGTATAGATAAAGACTCCAATGCGGCCGTACGCCTCGAAACGCTAAGAAACTCCATGCCTCAGCGCGTCCAAGCGAGTTCCATCACGATGAGCAAGTACCTGTAACCTGCTCATGAAAACTGTTGGGTGGTTAGTACACAACCGTACTGGTGGTATGAGCTCCTCGTCCACCCATACAAAACTAACATTAGTTTGTGTAAACTATTTTTTTGGTTGTCTTTCTATTCTTGCCTTAGGATCATTTTTAGGATTAGACTCATGTTCTATTCGTATTGCAACCAACATGATCATACTATCAAGTACTTTAAGGCCGTGCTACAAAACCCATTTATGTGACAAACATCGAGGACGTGCCTCACAACATAGTGCAACCCATTCATACCTGCCTTATGGTGTTTTCCATTTCAACATGAATCCGACTCAAACCATACTCATAGACTTGTGTCATACTCAACAGATGACGCCACACCTCGTACCGAAGTACGTGTCTTTGTTATAGCCAAATCTTAGGCTTCATATTTGTGTTGTAAATCGTACACACATTTCTTTGACTCATTCGTGCCGTGCTCCTTTCGACTTAACCAACATTGTACATACACTTATTTACTCAATCTAAGACATGCATGCGGATTGTCGCTATTATGCCGAATCATCTATATAAAAGGTCACTAGCAATGTCAAGCTATCTTGGACTTGGCTTGGGATAGACAACGATAATCCAACGTGGGTAGCTAGCCCATGGAAGCCCCGAATCTCCAATGCGATACGCCTAGGATGGACGGCGATCATCCAAGGTAATTAGCCCACAGAAGCCCCAAATATCCTATGTGATATATCCAGCATCCTGCTTTGACATCTTGTTTCCTCCTAGGCCGATATGATCTCGGTGCCCCGGTGATTCATTCGATGAAGACTATGCCTTGTGTACAAGTTGTCCATAACCATACAAGAATCAACTCGATTTACATTAGTTTGTGTAAACTATTCTTTTGATTGTCTTTCTATTCTTGCCTTAGGATCATTTTTAGGATATAGACTCATGTTCTATTCGTGTTGCAACCAACATAATCATACTATCAAGTACTTTAAGGTCGTGCTACAAAACCCATTTGTGTGACAAATATCGAGGACGTGCCTCACAACATAGTGCAACCCATTCATACTTGCCTTATGGTCTTTTCCATTTCAACATGAATCCGACTCAAACCATACTCATAGACTTGTGTCATACTCAACAGATGACACCACACCTCGTACCGAAGCACATGTCTTTGCTATAGCCAAATCTTAGGCTTCATATTTGTGTTGCAAACCGTGCACACATTTTTTTGACTCATTCGTGTCGTGCTTACACTCCTTTCGACTTAACCAACATCGTGCATACACTTCTTTACTCAATCTAAGACATGCATGCGGATTGCCGCTATTATGTCGAATCATCTATATAAAAGGTCACTAGCAATGTCAAGCTATCTTGGACTTGGCTTAGGATAGACAATAATAATCTAACATGGGTAGCTAGCACATGGAAGCCCCGAATCTCTTATGCAATACGCCTAGGATGGACGGCGATCATCCAAGGTAATTAGCCCATAGAAGCTCCGAATATCCTATGCGATATATCCAGCATCCTGCTTTGCCGTCTTGCTTTCTCCTAGGTCGATATGATCTGGTGCCCCGGTGATTCATTCGATGAAGACTACGTCTTGTGCACAAGTTGTCCATGACCATGCAAGACTCAACTCGATTTATATTTCATAATATTATTTCTCTTTCTTATCTTTAATTCTCATTCTTTACATCTCTATGCAACTCCATGATTCAGAGGCTGCCTCGGCAACTACCGATCCCGAGATCTTTCCATGTTACCATATCATTTTGACTTTCAGTGTCACCATACTATTTTTTCTGACTTAACTCAGGAACGACTATTTTGATAGCCCTCCTGCTCAATCCGAACAAGTCGTATTCCTTTGAAGTACCCATAAAATACGTCATACTCTATGCGATGGGCCTCGTTACCATGGGATCGTGCACGTGTTCAACTTGAACAACCATGTTCTTTATCAGTGTCATGACTTTGCCACAAATCATGTGATACAACTTAATTCGTGGGACGAGTAAAGGCTATGCCAAGCCTTGTACCGTAAAAACATGTATTGAGACTGTGGGACAATTATGCTATACCAAGCATTGGATGGTGGGACATTGCATGCTTTATCGAGCATTTATGTCGTACGACGCCTATGACTATGCTAAGTTCATAGTCTTGTGGCAACATAGACCAACTTTTCTTTCTCCCAAGCCATGGGATGAAGGACCGAGTGTCAATTTGAAAGCCACCATGGGATGATATCTAGGTAGCGACCTGACCATTCCATATTCTATACTCATTTGAATCAATACTAGATTATTTTCTTTAGTTATGTGGGTTCATCTCTTTTATTAGCATACCTACTCAGTGCAATTGAAAACATCCAGTTATTAGTGTGAAAGCTAAGCTGAGACAAGTTTGCCGAAGCCACCCACCTGAGCGAGGAGTTGCCTCGGTCGAGCGGGACTTCGAGCAAGCAGTTGCATGGCTAAGTCCAAATGTCATCATGTTTCGATTCCTCCGATTGAACTGAGCGGGGAGAGGAATTACACAATCTTCGTGCACAATGAGCGACCGCATTGCAAGCTCGAGCGGCGGCGATCTCTCGAAAAGTCGATGGCAAACCCTAGTGTCTACAAAGTTCAAAGCCAATGAGTCGACTCAAGCAGCGACGAGCTCTGATGTCATTAATTAGACCGATCCTCTTCGTTATGACTTCGAGTCAAAATCCCTCGAGCAACGGTGATGAAAGATGAGCACGACGACGAGATCACCAACGTAAGCTTCAGCAAGATTGGACCATAGATTAGAGTCTCCGACTAGGAGACGAGCTTCACGACTCCATCTTTAGTGGTGCCATGCGATGTCGCGTCTCACCTTCGAACATCGGTCGTCGTCGTGTTCATCGATGAGTACTCGTCATCGTTCAACTCCGCTTATTCTTCCGTCTCTATCATACAAAAATTAGAAAACATTCATTGTAACCTATTATTTGTGTGTGCTCGAACAGTATTCGATTGAATTTTCTAGAGGATTCGTCATCCTTCGTAACCTATTTACTGCGTTACTTCGGATCTTCATAAGTTCATGATCTCTGATCTCTGGTCTTTTATCCTCTACGGATTTCTTTTTCGAATGAACTCTGTTCTTGATGGAATCTATATCTCGATAATTGGATGATTAGGATAGTGAAGGCCTCGAGGAGGGCATATGAATTTCATCATCTTCGATTCCAGGAAAGCACTTCGACAAGTAAAAACTCAATAATTGGATTTTGGTGTTCACGAATTTGGGAAAAGAAGACACATGTAGTGGTCTTTTCTTTGTTTTAAGTTTGTATATTTTGGAGCAGTTGTGGAAGTAGTCAGTGCGAGGGGATCATGAAAATATTCGTGTCTTTGTAACATAAACAGGGGAGGGGATTTTTTGTGTTCATAATATTGGATGCAGTGTGGGGTTGTCGATTAGATTCTGGGAACAGGAATAACATGCTCCTTAAATTTGAAATATTTGAATTGAATTAAACAAGTTTCAGCATGCCATAATTTGGTGGGCTCGTCCTAGTTTCGACTAAATAAATTCAGTATTGAATTGTTCAAGTAGATCGGGACCCAATTCACTGTTCAATAATAGTGGGTAGTTAAGCAAGGAATAAATAATCAGGATGAACAGGCCTAATACTATCTGCAACTAATAAAAATTATTAGTAATTGTTGGTTTAGAATTAGCTAGTAAATATGTTAGGTCAAAGTCAGTAACTGTTAATATATTAATAAAAATAAATTATTGTATTAAGTATTTGACTTAGTTAATTAGTTAATCAAAAATTGTTAAGATCAAGAATTGATCCAGAATTTGTAAAAAGTAAGTTAGTGAGTGAGTTAGAAGTTGGTAGAAGTGATTAGAGGGCAAGAAATTTAGAAGTAAATTCTAGAATAGTTATTTTTGACCTAGAAATAGAAACTAATACCTAATGTTCTTTTACCTCCATTGGTGGACATTACAACCTCTACTAAGTTGGATTGAGGCAAATACTCTACCCTTTGTAGTGCATCATTATATTTTCTTTATTGACATAATCGTGACACGGTAGGACACATGACTTGTATTTAATTTTTGTGTCTCATTATTGATTTATTGTCGTGTTCTTCGTGTATTATATTGTGATGATCACGCCGGGATGGGAAATACTCTAGTAGATACATGGACTAACCCAAGCTATATTATTGTCTTACGTGCACATTTCACATGCGATGCACCTGATATTTATAGTGCCCCCGCTCCCGTTGGGGCGAAGCACTATGTAATAGGCT
The DNA here is from genome assembly GCA_029216955.1 of Iris pallida. Lineage (NCBI taxonomy): Eukaryota > Viridiplantae > Streptophyta > Magnoliopsida > Asparagales > Iridaceae > Iris > Iris pallida. Next base: position 10,009,813 of record JANAVB010001399.1, read on the forward strand.
TGTGACAAGTTAGACATGATCGGAAATATAGATGTCTAGTCTGAGTCACCAACAAGTTTGGTATACGAAAACCTTTTGGCATCAATAAAAATCAAATTGGACGAATGATACGAGAACTGTTCCAACTAATGGATCGACTTCTGTTGAAATAAGTCATAGATGCAGCAGACCGTGTCTTGGCGAGTGAGCTCTAAATGAGTCCCTTTGACGGGACCAGTCTGCTATTGGTTTTCTTGGGTTTCTTGGGTTTCTTGATTTTTTTTATATTTTGCTGCTTGGTTTTGATGAGTGTGCTTTCACATCGATTTCTGAATGCGCCTTTGGGAATTTTGAAGGGGAAGGATTAAAGAAGGAATTCTAATAAGTTGTCTGTGCCATTGCAGGAGTTCGTGTATTGACGTTTAACCGTAGCGAAGCGATCTCCTACTATCGGTGCATTTCTTTTAGGTGGGTGGTTCGGTCCCTTCTTTTTTACTCATTCCCGTCAACAAACTCTAAATGTTCAAGTGTTCAAATCGATGATGCTGGTTGAATATATATTGTGCCACTAAGAGAGAACATGGAATAACTGTAATATAACTAGAATAACTAGGCCTAGAGACATTAATTTAGTGCCTCGCATCGAAACGAGCAGTTTGGTTCAAAACTAGGAAAATTGTTCAAAGGAAGGACATTGAAACATCGATTTGTGGCACGGTGTCTCAGAATATTTGGTACTTGCGGTTCACCAAATCAAAACATACAGATTTGAGGGAAATAAATGAATTGTTACGTGAGTTATAGATTTTGCTGCTAAATTATGTTTGTGTCATGCATTACGTTGCCTAGCTTAAACTGTTCACATACTTGCATGGTCAATGAGAACTTGTGCACAAGATATTATTTTCTTCGAAACGGTATCCGAGGCACCGAAAATCGAATCGACCTAAGGGGTATTTGAGATTTGTGCTTAGCACGAGGCATTGCGAGACCTCCAGTTAGGCTTGCAACCTGAACTAATAGGACGCGTCACAATGCCATTGAGAATTGTCCCTCGTGGTGTCGTACACCAATGCCCGCATATAAAATAGATAGCATGCTTACCTATTGTCTTGTGCAGGTAGTAAGTATTATATATATTTTATGCAGGAAGGAGCACGGCCGTGGTAAGATTATTGAAAAAAAATGTTGTTTACAGCTTTAAACTATGCCTTCAATATGAACTGCAACTCATAGTTCTAAATAGCAAGATTATTTTGAAAGCTTGAAATCCTTAATAAGCAGTGTCGGTTTAGATGAGTGGGTTTGTTTCACTCACTAGTGTATTTCTAAGTGTACTAATACACAACTCCCTAGGTGACGAGGATGCTGAAGGAGAACGAGACTAAGCTGAAGTTGAAGTACGGAAAGCGGCTCGAAACTCTCCTATTTTGAAGCCAATTCATCTCGAAGGCTTTTAGTTTCAAATGTATAAAGGGGCATGAATGTATGGAACGACAAGGATTATTTCGTGACAGTTTGTCAAATATTTTCTTTTGTGTTTTAAAGAATGTAGCCGCAACGACATATGTATATAAAAATGACCTTGCACATCATTTGTAAGTTTTATCAATGAAAAGCTATTTTTTTTCTATATTGCGTCTTCAACTCTCTGTACTGTTTAATTTTAACTTGTTGTCTCAAATGAATTATCAAATGCACATCCTTGTCTTGTACAAGTCTAATTTAGACTTGTACGGCATCATGTCCAAACGAGGACGATCGATTTGTCTTGAATCGATGCGAGGACGAACGATTCAATGAATTGGAGCGTGACAATATTATCCCTAGTTGTCCACGTGTTGGAACATGTATTTCATTCACATTAGCTACTTGTTGCATTTCCATGCCTTGTGCATATTGTTCACATTTATTTCTAGATTATGTTTATTGTTTACTCACTTTATTATATGTTCTACATTGAGTATTGTACTTTCCTCCATCCTGACTAGATAGTTGGTATATCAAATAACATGGCGATAATATTTCGGACTGGATGAAGATACTTAGAGATTTAGATATTATGATAGTTTTTTTTGATGAATTGGATGTTGTATAAGATTACTATATTAATGTATGATTATTCTACCAGATTTGTTTTCGAAAATTGATATATATGATGTACTAAAACATGATACTGGATTGTGGTAATTATGGGTGTGTGCGTCTGGATTTTGATTATCGTCTTTAGTGTTGTGATGTAATGATGGATATTCATGATACCTGGAGATTGATAAGCTTTAGAAACAGTTGACTACCGCCGATAGCACGACATAGGCTGGACGCATTCACAACTCGTGTCCTATCAATTGGGCATGGGCCGTGACACAGTGGCATTCGACTCTTTCACCATCTGTCGTTGCAATTCTTCAATCGCCCACAGTTGTAGCCCATTGAAAAAGAAGAACAATCAATCCTACTCTCCAATGCTAGATATCGCGAGCATCAAACGTGTGAACTCAGCAATGTACTCTTTGACTGTCACAGTGTGCTTGAGTTGCCACAAGCTCCGGCTTGCTGCAAACTCTGCGATCTCCGGGTAGAACTGAGACTTGGTCTCCTTCTTGAGATCCTCCCAAGCCTCAATCGAGCATAAACCCTTCTCTATTTACATGCACATACGACGCCAACACAATATAGCATCATCGGTAAAACAAAGTGAAGCAATGTTTACCTTCTCGACATCATCCTCGATATGCAATGCCTTAAAGTATCGCTCCACGTTCAACAAGAATTTCTCTACTTATTTGGCATCCTGTACCCCACTAAAGGATTTCGGCTTGCGAATCTTCCTTCTCGGTGCCTCCATACTCGAATATCCACCATTCGCAACAACCTTCTCCAAAATGACAACTTTGGTCTTGAGTTCTCCTCATAGTCTCGAACCTTTCTACACAAATCTTCAATCTCCGCATGATGTGCCTTGAACTCCTCCTCAAGTGTAGATCGGATCTGTTTGATTTGCTACCGAAATATTGCCATGGACGAAGCAACGTCACTCTCTAGCCCATCATAGAACTCCTCTGGCCTTGTGTTGCTTTGCTCCATGGAGCCCATGTGCATCCCTATGTTCTTCGAACATGTATCCAAGTCCTCCAGGCTTGTAAGGTCGGTAAGGGTATGATCTATCGTAGGCTCCTTGCTCTTGTCCCTTTTATTTGTCTTGGTGTTCCTCTCCTTAGGCAACGCACGCCTCTCCTAGACGTTCTCGGATGTAGATATGGCACCAACCAACCATCACTCTGATACCACTTGTCACGGACTTAGTGTTGTTCCTATACCTCGCTCCGTGCGGTGCACGAACTTTCTCCTAGAAGACCCGTGCAAGTCTTCCCCGAACACTTAGACTTAGCTAGATAGCTAAGACAAAAATGAAAAAAAAAAAAAAAAAAAAAAAGTGGAGCAAAAGAGAGAGAAATTATAATATTGAAAACTTCAGAGAGAGTTCACAATTTCTTAGGTGGTGAGGAGCAAATAAGTCTCTCATTTATTTATAGGGCCTCAAAGGACTTACATGAAACTTCTGAAAGGATAATTCTAGAGAATATTCTCGGTCCTATGTATAGTAGGAATATTTTAGAACTTCTAGAAGCTAAGAAGTCCCACGAGAATTCAAGAAGACTCTACCTTATTTCGAAGAATTCTAGAACCTTTAAACTAAACCCCTATGCTTGCAACGTCTCGATGGAGAGAAAATTTGTCCTTGTATGTGGCAGTAGAAATTAGGACTATGGCAGCATAAATTAGGACAATGAGCGAGCACTGATAGTTCTTAATAGTAAATATGGGGAATAGGAAAAGGGACCGCCACAAGTCCAGTGGGGAGAAAGGTGAAGGAGATTAAGGAATAATGTGTTTATGGAATTTCAAAATTGTACCCTAGGCTTTTCTTAAGAACATCAACTTCTCAAGTTTTGGTATAATAAAAATTCTACCAAGAATCTGAACTTTTGAAACCCCAAAGTTTGTTATGTAGGTGCTTGGAGATATCTTTTGCAATCTTAAATATTCAACCCTTTAGTTTACTTCCACCCGCATCCAAAAATAGTATTGCTCGTCGAGGCCCAATGAATTAATTTAAAAGAAACTTATTTGTTTTGTATCATATTCACTTCTTGTTGATCTTGTTATTCATTTTATAGGGTTGTCCAAAATTATTTGTGTAATCCACCCTGATTTTGGTTTTTAATTTGAGCATTTTACTTCGCTCGTGGGTCTATACTCATGTTTTCCCCCTTTTGACTAGACTTGTCAATTGGGCCGGGTTGGCCTAGTCCGACATGAGCTCGATCCGAAAAAATGATCCATGTGCCAGTCCGACCCGAATAATCTTGGGCCAGGACTAGTCCGGCCCGGCCCAATATATCGGGATGTGTCGACTGTCGAGTCTCATATCTCGGCCCTTAAGAGAGGCCTGACCCGGCAAGCCCAAGCCCGTTCCGACCCGAGGCTCGGCCCGGTCCGACTTGGCAATACCTATTTTCATTTACATTTAGGAATTTATGATATGTTTCTTTTTATTGATAAGTAGGCTAAATTTGGTTGGTGCAAGAATGGCACAATGCCTCTTCTATGTGTTGTAAAACTTCTACAAGTCCTGGTATTGCATGTTGTTGTGCAGTTACTACAGGATAAGGATTTGACAATTGGGTTTGAATTGACATTCACTTGTAGCCCAAGTCTACAATTGTGTAGTATTAGAAGAGGCATTGTCTGAATTTGTACGGGATGAGTTCAGAGTTGAGTATCCTCTATTACGCTATTAAAGACAACAATCGTTGGTAGTTGTTCCTTGCATGTTACATCTTGGACCGTGTGGGTCCTATACATGACTTGTTACAAACTATGACCTTCTTAGCCATAATTTATGATTGGATTGAGTCACGCATGACCACCCATAGATAGCTCAATCCCCTCTACGAACAATCATACTCAGTGAAAAAAAAAAAAAAAAATCATCCCACTAGCTCCGCTAGCATTCTCTTTCTTCGACAAGATCAAGCAAGTCCTTTGAAAACCCTATGTAGATTATCATACAAAGAATGGCAATTAATACTTCGATGGATGCCAATCAAAACCGTCTCAAGACATTTGGAGGTCCTAAACAAATTAAAGAAATAAGATAATTGCTCTTCTCCTTAAATCATGCGGTCCTAGATCAATTAAATAATAAAAAAAAAATGAAATAATTGTTGTTCTCCTTAAATCATAGAATCTTAGGTCAATTAAATAATTAAGGAGATATATATATATATATATATATATATATATATATATATATATATATATATATATATATATATATATATATATATATATATATGTTGGATTTTTAGTCTTTAGTTTTGGTTTTTAGTCCCACATCGGCTAGAAAGGAATGTGTATCTCCATATATATGAGTCTTTGCTCTTTATGGAGATGCACATGTAGTGCACATGGGTGTGTGCCATGTGGGATTAATTATTAATGGTATAAAGGCTTAATCAACAATTAAGAAGCTGTAAGTTTTTTGCTCTTGGAAATTTATTTCCATGGAGCTAAGCTCCGTAGGAGCTTAGCGACTCGGGCTCGGGCTCGGACTCGGGCTCGGGCTCATGAGGCGTAATGTGGCGTTTTGTTGGCGTTTTGTTGGCGCACTTTGTACGCAGCCCAGTACGCAGTCCAGTACGCGCAGTGTACGCAGCGTGCTGAGAGGAAGAACAGGACGTTGACAGAAATGATAAATTCAATGTTGTTGACTGCTGGCCTTCCTAAGTGCTACTGGGGAGAAGCTGCATTGACGGCCACTTATATTCTAAATAGAGTGCCTCATGCAACTTCAGACGTTACTCCTCATGAACTCTGGTTCAAGGTCAGACCTAACTTGAATGTCATTCGAGTGTGGGAGTGTCTGGCGTATGTCAAGCTTCCAGATCTAAAGATTCAGAAACTTGGGACAAGGACTACAAAGACGAACTTCTTGGGGTATGCCGAGAAGAGTGATGCTCGGAGATTTCTTGATATTGAGTCAAATCATATCATTGAATCTCGCGATGCAGAATATTTTGAAGATAAGTTTGCAAGGCACAAGAATATTGTTCTTCCGGATGTTCCGGAGAATAATGAGGGTGCACAAGAGACTGAAGTCTTCAATGAAGATGTGGTCCAAGAAGATGTTGTTGTTGAAACAACGGTTGAACCAGAACAAGCTGAGCCGTCAGCTAAGCGTGTGAGGAGGCCGAAGAACTTCGGAAGTGACTTTGTCACCTATCATGTGGAAGCAGATCCGCTTACCTATGATGAGGCGATGAAGACCAGAGATGCGGTTTTCTGGAAGGAGGCGATTGACAATGAGATTGATTCCATCACCTCAAATAACACTTGGGTGTTGGTTGATCTTCCTGAAGGAGCGAAATCCATCGGATGCAAATGGATCTTCAAGAAGAAGATGAAAGCAGACGGAACTATTGACAAGTTCAAGGCTAGGTTGGTAGCCAAGGGGTTTTCTCAGAAGCAGGGGATTGACTACTTTGACACATATGCTCCAGTAGCCCGGATGACCACCATCAGAATGTTGATTGCTCTCGCAGCAATAAATAAGATGGTGATACATCAGATGGATGTGAATACGGCTTTCCTAAATGGCGAGCTGACCGAAGAGATTTACATGCAACAGCCAGAGGGATTTGTCATCAGAGGTCTTGAAGACAAAGTCTGCAAGTTGGTAAAATCCTTGTACGGTCTTAAACAGGCTCCCAAGATGTGGCATGAGAAATTTGACAAAGTTATAAGGTCAAATGGCTACATGGTCAGCGATACAGACAAGTGTGTTTACACGAAGTTCGCTGATGGAAGAGGTGTGATCGTTTGTCTGTACGTGGACGACATGCTTATCCGAGACAAAGAAATTCATCTCAAGCAAGTTCAGTATGAAGGACTTGGGGGAAGCTGATGTGATCATAGGGATCAAGATCATCCGGACAGACACTGGACTAGCGCTGTCACAGTCTCATTATATTGAGAAAATGATCACTCGTTATGGGTATCGGGATCTTCCAGGGATCGATACGTCGTACAGGTGTGATCTGAAGCTGAAGCCTAATTCAGGAGAAAGCGTCAGGCAGCTGGAGTATGCAAGCGTAATCGGGAGTTTGATGTATGCTACTACTGCCACAAGGCCTGACATAGCTTTCGCCGTGGGAATGCTGAGTCGTTTTACGAGCAATCCAGGTGTTGAACACTGGAAAGCTGTGGAACGGGTTATGAGATATCTCAAGAAGACTCAGACATATGCACTATACTACAACGGAGATCCGTCGGTAGTGGAAGGCTTCAGTGATGCCAGTTGGTGCTCAGAGGTGGAGAGCGAGAGGTCCACAGGTGGATACATTTTCACAATGGATGGAGCTGCTATATCGTGGAAGTCGAAGAAGCAGACTATGCTCTCGCGGTCATCCATGGAATCTGAGTTCTTTGCACTTGATACCGTAGCCGAGGAAGCAGAATGGCTTCGGGAGCTCATGTATGATCTTCCAGTGGTTGGGGCGCAAATACCGGCGATACCGATATACTGCGACAACCAGGCGACTGCGGCGGTGGCATCAAATGACCTTTTCAACGGGAAGAAGAGGACTGTGCGGTTGAAGCACAGGGCAGTACACGATCTTATCAAGAGAGGTGTTATTGCAGTAATTGATGTTCGGAGTCAGGAGAACCTGGCGGATCCGTTCATCAAGGGCCTCAAGCGCCAGCTGGTCGATGACATAGCTTGTAAAATGGGCTTGAAGGCATTCTGATATTGTATTATTGTATTCCTACCATAAAGTTTTATGCTATTAGTTCAAAGATTTATCTACTAGGCATCTAGCTTTTGGTTCAAGGGAGGACCACTAATCGGAAGAATATCAGGAACGGTGGGTACATGTTCTATTGGGCATGGAGAGGTTACGGACCTATAACCACTGTTGTCTACTGTTGTTTTCTGTGGAAAACATGTCCTGTGGGAGGTTGGCTTAAATGCCTTAATGAGTTCTCAGGCATTTGGAATGTCTGGTATGCTTTACAGGAAGCATGGTAGCACAGCAGTACAAGGAGTGTGACTCCATGCTATGTGTGGCGGTGACTCCACCATGAGGTTCTCGAAGGAGGTAAAGCCTCGGCTATGTTAGCCAAGTCACAGCGGCATAGCACCGCAAATAGGCAGTTGGCCTAATGCTGTATATTGAATTAAAGAGGGATGTAGTCAGCACTACAAAGAGGAGGTGTTCCTCATGTTACGGGTGGCACGACACCACAATGAGGTAAACCCGGCTAGGGTAAAGCCTCGGCCTTACAAGCCATGTCGTAGCAGCGTAACACCGCACAGAAGCGTAAGGCTTCATACTGGGTAGTTTGGCACTACAAAGGGGCTAGACCTCATGCTACGGGTAGTATGACACTACGATGAGGTTCCCGGTGATTCGGGGTAAGGTCCTCGGCTTAAGGCCATGTCATAGCGGCGTAGCACCGCAAAGGAAGCGTTGGATGCTTCATGCCATGTCTCTTTAATAAAGAACTCACCTATAGTGTATGGACAAAGAGATATCAGGCCGTCTCTTGAGGGTAAACTTGTAGACGCCCAATATTATACACTGAAACCAGGCTGGCACACGGCCTTAAATGTGCAGCCAGAAGCACATGTAACTACATTATGTGAGTGGAAAGAATTTCAGCTATGATGCAGAATTCAAGGCTTAGTCCATTCTTGTATTATAGTTTGATTTTTGACTCACGTGGGAAGATTCAAGTCTTAAGTGGCATCTATCCTAAAAGCATAATGGACAGTTACTGTGGGGAACACTCGTACTCATATATATAGAGATATGTGGGGGATTGTTGGGTTTTTAGCCTTTAGTTTTGATTTTTAGTCCCACATCGGCTAGAAAGGAATATGTATCTCCATATATATGAGTCTTTGCTCTTTATGGAGATGCACATGTAGTGCACATGGGTGTGTGCCATGTGGGATTAATTATTAATGGTATAAAGGCTTAATCAACAATTAAGAAGCTGTAAGCTTTTTGCTCTTGGAAATTTATTTCCATGGAGCTAAGCTCCGTAGGAGCTTAGCGACTCGGACTCGGACTCGGACTCGGACTCGGACTCGGGCTCGGGTTCGGACTCGGACTCGGGCTCAAGGGCTCATGAGGCGTAATGTGGCATTTTGTTGGCGCACTTTGCACTTAATACGTCAGCATCGTCGCTAGCCCAGTTACGCTGGCCCCGTTACGCGAGCCCAGTTACGCTGGCCCAGTTACGCAGCCCAGTACGCGCAGTGTACGCAGCGTACGCAGCGTACGCAGCGTGCGCAGTGTGCGCAGCGTACGCAGTGTGCGTAGAGTGCGTATGTGCGTATGGCTGGCTGCATATTAGAGCGGGAACAGTTGCAGCAGTTGCTGCACGTTCAGGAGTGGTTCAGCCACTACCCTGAAGTTCAGGCAACTGCTTGGCAACCGCCCCGTGGGCTATATATGCAGGTTCTCTCCTCTCTCTCAGTGTTGGAGAAATCAGAATTCCAGGGAGAAAACTCTAAGTGTTCTTTAACACAACAGAGTAGTGAGCGTATTTTTTAACACAAACACTAGTACTTTTTAGTACGCGTGGGTTCTGTTACTTCAGAAACAGAGAGAGAAGAGTAGAGCCATTGCCAGAGGAGTTCGCCGTCTTCCGAGGAGTCAGAAGAGAAGGAGTGTTCCAAGGTTTTTCGTCAACCTTGCTGGTTCCTGGAAGCTGTTCGCAGAGGGCGAATAAAGCTTTGAGCAACGGTGATCATTCACCCCAGCAATTCCATCTCTCGCCTGTCACCCTTCTGTTGCCTTTAGCAGTTCTGTCAGTATCTTCTTTTTAGAAGGCACTACTGCCAGTTTGCTACGATCACGAAAATCTCTTTAGATTATTCGTGAATTACGATATCTTTTTAGATCTCGTAATTTGCAGAATCCTTCTGGATCTCTGTTGCAAAACCTTCTTTAAGGAATTGCATTTGAAACATTGTCTTTACAACTGTTTCAGTTTCTGTATTTTCCATCGAAAAGCGTGCCCCGGCGTTCCCGGCAATAACAATATATGCCCTAGGCACAAGTCTAAGTTGGTAACATGGTAGAGACGGCTCTGATGCCAATCATCTGTCTTTGTTGGAGGTAAAGAAGTGGCTTAGACAATTGTCGCAAAAAATGTGAACCTCCTAAACCAATGTGCAAGGTCCAAGTCCAGCCCGGTCCGAAACCCACCGCGTCATGGACATATGTCGGACTGGACTCATATTTTCACCCTTAGGTCCGACTCGGTTCGCTATAGTGCATAGGCCTGAGAGACTCGATCCAAGCCCGATCCGGCCCACCTGACAACTCTACTTTTGACCATGACCCATGTTTCAGCCCAAATGGCCTAACTTTAATGTTTTGCAAAAACTATTTCAAGGTTGGAAAACAGTTTAGAAAGGAAAAAAAAAAAACCAATGAAAAGTTTTTTTTTTTTTTTGAGGAGTCATTTCTCCAAGCCGGACCGTGGTCCAAAGCCACCCAGTCGTCCAGGAGAGAATTTGAATCCGAGATCTATGCTCGGACGGCCCCCGCACTACCACTACGCTAGTGCCTTAGGGACCCAATGAAAAGAATATATTATTTAGCATTAATTAAATTTATTATTTTGGTTAATTTAAGTATTGAGTCTCACTCAGGTCCAGCCCGAGTTAAATCCATGCCCCTACCAAACCACTTGCCAAATGCAAACCCCCCCTAACGACAAGCTGTTGGTCACAACCTCACGACAGAAAATGGAATCTTCTCCCTCGTAAGCCACAGGAAAAGTGTGCAAATGATTTTGCTTAGACTTCAAGTCACATTAACCTCTCACCTTAAATAACTTTTGGAGAGAACATTTTTCTCTCTAAGTGCGTTTGATTGCAAGGTGAAAAATACGTGAAAAAGAAATTAATTCCATGGAATAATTTTTCTAGAAAAAAAATTTTATGAAAATTTAAAAAAATTTCATGGAAAACTTAATTTGGGTGTTTGATTGCCATTATTTTCCACGAAAAATAGTTATTTTCCATGGAAAATAATATTTTCCTATGCGTTGGACAAGTTTCATTTTCCACCATTTTAGATGAAAATATGGAAAATGATAGTTTTTTGGAAAATAATTTCATGGAAAATATAAGCTATCAAACACTACAATTGGTGGAAAATTTATGATGGAAATATTTTCCATGGAAAAAAAGCCCAATCAAATACAGTTGATTGCAAGATGGAAAATATGTAGAAAAGAAATTAATTTTATGGAATTATTTTTTTAAAAAAATTCCACGTAATTTTTTAAAAAATTTATTAAAAACTTAATTTGAGTGTTTGATTGTCATTATTTTCTATGAAAAATAGTTATTTTTCATGGAAAATAATATTTTCATATGGGTTGGACAAGTTTCATTTTCCACCATTTTAGATGAAGATATGAAAAATGAAAGTTTTTTGGAAAATAATTCCATGGAAAATATATGCTATCAAACACTACAATTGGTGAAAAATTTGTGATCAAAATATTTTCTATGGAAAAAAAGTCCAATCAAACACAGCCTAATTTTTTTTTTCTTCTTTAAAAAGATATTCATAAGATTTTTTTTTTTTTTAGTTGCCATGCGACACGTAGAATTTTATATCTCTTCTCGGTAACCACAAGAACCACTCGAGTTCGATAAAAATATTATTATTATTCACAAAACAAAGAGTCCGACAACAAGCGAAGCCCAAAATTTAAATACAAAATGTAATAAAAGAAATTAGAAGATAAAGATTAAAATTTTAATTTTATTAGGTTGTTGGTTTGTGTCTGTGGTTGGGTTGAGGTGGGGGGCTTTTAGGAGAGAGAGGGTTGAGGTGGCATCAAAAGGCAGCGGTTGAGGTTGTAATTATGCAATGAATTGACATTATCAAAAGAGATCAAAGCTAGCATGGACCCCACTCGTCTATAAAGCATATTGTTTCTCCAAAATAATTAAAAAAAAACTAAGCATATTATGATCTTGTTTAGTGCTTTGTTTGGGAGTGATTTATAAGCTTTAAACTTCGTGAAACTTTCTGGGACATGACCACTTAGAAAATAAGAGCATCTCCAAGACTATTGTGACTTTGGGCTAGTTAGAATTTAGACTTTGGATTTTATATCATCTTAAAATTTAAGTCCTAAAATGTTTAATTAAAAAATTTAGATCCTAAATTTTTATTATTATTATTTTTTTTTTTCGTTATATCCTCCATAGTCTATATATAAATGTTTCATTGTTAAGCATGGAAGGGGGGTATAATAAAAAAATTAAAACAAAGAATAAAAGTCCAAGATATAAACTTTCTAATTGGACAAGTTAGGACTTAAACTCTATGCTTTTGTATAAAATATATGGTCTAAACCCTAATTAGCCCGGTGGCTTTAGAATGAAAAAAAGTTACTACCACATAGAAATAACAAATTTTGATTAGAAAATTCATCTCCATTGCAATTATCAATAAATTATAAAGTTTATGTGGTAAAAGTTGTAGAAGACATAAGCTTATGTGTCAAAAGTTATAGAAGACATTGTGAAGTTGGTTGTCTAGTGTCGAACACGAGTGACACTTGTGGTTACGGATGAGAGACATAAGCCTTGGCTAGGTAAAGGAATATCAGTGGATCAAACCACGGGGACGTATTATTCTTTCCAATTTAAAAAATGGACACTAAGCATTTTTTTAAAAAAAATTGGTTGTCTTTGTCATAGACAATGCTCTACTCTATTGTTTTTTGTATAGTTTTCCAACCTAGAAAAGATATTTTCTTGTGCCTCATGTCACATAGAAATCATAACACGTTACAAGACAATAGGGTTGGATATCAATGTGCAACTTGGGCCAGGCGGCCCGGTCCCCGGCTCGGGTCCGGCCCGGTCAAACCCGGTCTGGGCCGGCCCGAGCCCGATCAACAACCCGGACCGGCCCGACCCATTGATAAACCGGTCCGAGCCTGAGAGACCCGAAAGCCCGGACCGACCCAGCCCGATTTAACTGCGGGTCTGCGCTGGTCAAACCCGTTAAACCCAACCGGCCCGGTCTAGGCCCGGTTCGGCCGATTTTCCTTTTTTTTTTCGTTTTTTAAAACGTTTGGAGGCCAAAATGACCATTTTACCCCCATTTTACTTGTTTTTAGATCGTTGGAAGGGTATTTTGGTTATTTTGCTGAAAATGATCAAAAATACCCTTATAACAACTCTTTTTTGGGGGATAAAATAGGTTATTTTGCACCCAAAAAAATCTATAAATAGGCCATAAATCTTCAAACTTAATCACACAAATAATTTCTTTTATCTTACAATTTTTACAAGCAACCTAGTGTGAAGAGACGATTTATATCATGGATAATGATCAACTACCACAACCACCACAAGATCAGCAAACGCAAGATCAGCAATCGCAACATGCACCGCAACCCGCACCACAACCTCAACACGCACTACAAGAAGAGCTTGAGTCAGAATCAAAAATTTGGCATCATTTTAGCGAAATTTACAATGAGCGTGCAAGTAACGGTACCGAAAGAAGATACTCCACTAAAGTTCTTGTTGTATGTTTGTATTGTAGAAAATGATTAAAATAGGCCCATAGCGATGGTATAGGAAAGCTAAGCAGACATTTAAAATCATGTATCAACATCTAGTAATCTTGTATGAGTCATTAATCACAGTTTATGTACTACTAACCTTGTATGAGTCATTAATTCATTAATTGCAGTTTATGTACTAGTAATCATGTATTAATCATTAAATTTTAAATTATGCAAATTTTGTATTAGTCGTTAATTTTTAAATTATGCAAATTTTGTATCAGTCATTCAATTATCTTGACATTATTCATTAATTTTTACTTTCTAATTTTTTTTGGAAAAAATTCTTGTAATGTTATACATGAACTTTTACTTTCTAATTTGTAATCTTGTAAAACCTAAATGGGAGAAAGTTATATATATATATATATATATATATATATATATATATATATATATATATATATATATATATATATATATGGTTTTTTCCAAGAAATCGGGTTGGCACGGTCCAACACTGAACCAGCCCGGCGCAGGCCCGGTTCAGTCCGACCCGACCAAACCGGGCCATGGGTCCGGACTGGGTTCGATTTTCCCTCCTCCGGGCCAACCCGGCCCAGCCCACTACTCCGACTGGTCTAAGCCCGGTCCGGTCCAGGTCCGATCAAACCCGGTCAACCCTGAGCCCGTGCCGTCCAGTCCGACCCAGTAAACACCTTGAGTTGGATATGAGTGTAGTTTGCTATCAAAAATCCAATGGAACTTTGGCAATTTTTTTCCTAAACTTTTTTTTCTATTCTTTTTCTAATGAAATACTTTTTACATTTTTTGTTTTGGAGATAAAATAAGGATTTTGGTTTCTTATTTAGCCCTCCACTTCGTTTTGTATTCTTTTCATTTCTTGGAAAGACTATTTTTTGTGTATATAGTTTTGTCACCTCTAGAAAAGACTTTCTTTTTTGTTTATGTCACATAGGAATCACAACATATTACAAGATAACATGGTTGAAAATAAGTGTAATTTGCTATCAAGAATCCAATGGAAGTTGGCAAAAAGATTTTCTCTCCTTTCTTCCTATTTTTTTTCTAATAAAATACATTTCACCTTTTTGTATGGACATAAAATAAGGATTTTGGTTTCTTATTTAGGCCTCCACTTCGTTTTGTATTCTTTCGATTTCTTGGTAAAGTTTGATTCCTTGTGAGCAAAAGATTTATACTTTGAAATACCAAATAATTCTTTAAAAAGAACACATTGCAACCTTGTACTCTATCTACGCACGACTGTGTTGGTCTTGTTTATTGTTTGCTACTTATTTAAGATAAATATTAAATTATTAGGAGGTAATATATTTTTGACAGTTATTTGTATATTCATGATTATCAAAAAAAAAAAATTCAATCATTGTTATTTATGACAGTCAAAAATTTGTTAATCCTAATTTTATATAGACTACTAAAATTTTGATAGTTCTAGATATGCAATGCCAAAATTTTAACCTTTCTCTTCAGGACTGTTATAATTTAACAATCATGATGTACATGACTATCAGAACTTTGATGGTACTTGAATTGTTAAAAATATTTGTCTAATTTTTGTAACCAGAGAGAAAGATTCAGGTAAGAATTTTCTTTTCTAGGAATGCAAAGTGCTTTGGATCAGATTGGAATATATTTTATTTTATTTTATAGGCTAAATTACACTTGATATTCTCAATTATCACTGTTTTTCAACTTGATACCCTCAACTTTTATAGGTACTAACTTAATACCCTATCTCAACATCCACAGTGAAAAATGTTGGGAATTTCTAAGGGCACACCATATTTTACTTGGGGCTATCACTTACTATGGGACAATCAGTTTGAGGAACTTTTACTGGGGATAGCCCAAAAATTACTTGGGGCTATCCCAACCCCCCTCCCCCCCCCCCCCCCCCCCCCCCCCCCCCCCCCCCCCCCAAAACCCTCTCTTTCATTTCATATCCTTAAAATATTTCTCTCTCTTCAAAAACTCCAAAATCCTACTCTCATTCTCCACAACTCCAATCCAAACTCCTAACCCTCGTTTTCATCTACATTTTTTCAAATCTCATCAATGGCACCAAAGATGAAACCCTCATCACAAGCTAGGTATATTTTTCCTAATTATTGTATATTTTATTTTACAATTCAAAGAATCTTCTTCAAAATCTCTTAAATGTTATG
Organism: Iris pallida; assembly: GCA_029216955.1. Lineage (NCBI taxonomy): Eukaryota > Viridiplantae > Streptophyta > Magnoliopsida > Asparagales > Iridaceae > Iris > Iris pallida. The sequence continues at coordinate 10,025,628 of JANAVB010001399.1, forward strand.
ATAAATTAGGTTAGAACAATTTTTTGTTTGTGAAAGTGCTTTTCGAACTCAGAAAATCTCCGTTTTTTTCGTTTAAACCTAACCCTAGAACACGAAATGGTCATTCGGCTGCTGCTCGTGGGCGTCATCTCTGAGGACTGCCGAAGAACGGGCAATCCTACTGCCAAAGTGGACTGCCATGTTCCAGGCAGTCCTATTATAAAACAGGACTGCAGGAATCCTGGTAGTCCTTTTATAAAACAGGACTGCCATCTCTTTTGCAGTCCTGAAAGAATGATCGACTGCCAGGAACATGGCAGTCCTTAAGGAAAACAGTCTATTTTTATTTACATCCATTATTTACTAATATTAACCCTATGTTGTCCTGCAGTCCTGTGGCCGCTCCCAAAAGAAAGCGACCCCCCACCGCATCCTTGCGCAGGGAACGTACTGAGGGGCCTCGTCCTCTTGAGAGACCAATAAGAATTTTCGAACCGCAGCGACAACGAGAACAACGACACTCCCATACTCGTTCGAAGCAACAAGCTACTCCTAGTCCTCCGTCTTCTTCCGATGACGACGACGTACCTGTCAGCAAAATTCTAGCACGAGGTGGTTCTAGTCAATCTCAGGGACCTGTCCGTACACCCGGTGCCGGTCCTTCTGAGGATCCTGTTCGTTCGCCCTATGTCGATCCTTCTGAGGAGCCTATCCGTCCGTCGGGTTGCTCAATGTTGTTGTCGTTCGACAACCACATTGCTTATGAAATATGGAAGAACCCGGTATGTACATTATATTTGTAAGTTTCCGTTTATATATATATATATATATATATATATATATATATATATATATATATATATATATATATATATATATATATATATAAAATAAAATAAAATAAAATATATATATATATATATATATATTTCAAAATCCTATTTTTATTCTATTGTCCGACATACAGCGGAGCTGTCGTATTCTTAGGGCCGTGAGCCACGGGAGGAAGTGCGTTGCCTGGTGTTATAACCATTTACCCAAGGACGTCCAGAGCAAAAAAATTTCTACCGGTTTACATAATTTGGCTAAATATGCCTACAAGACGCAGGACAGTGCTCTCATATCGGCCTTTGTGGAGTGATGGCATCCGGAGACCAACACATTTCATCTCCCAGCCGGGGAGTTGACCATTACCCTGGACGACGTCTATCAGATACTGGAGTTGCCGGTGGGGCGGGTCATGACAAAAGAATATTTATGTAGTGAGAAAGATCTCGAGTGGTACGAGAGTATAGTTGAATTTGTAGAAGATAACCTTGGGGTTGAGGCCACTACATTTACAACCCTGCCGGGATTCAAGAAGTCCTACGGAATTCCTCTGTCATGGTTGGTGAAGAATTTCAAAGGGCCGCATAAGGCGGATGATGAAACTGTTGAGAGGGTGGCCCGGGCATACATGCTCTTCATACTTGGATCGGTCGCCATTCCAGACAACTCGAGAACCTCTATACATGCTAGGTATCTTGTGAACCTATCTGTTATAGACGACGTAGGAGCCATATCCTGGGGCAGCGGTATACTTGCTAATCTTTACCGCGAGCTTGGTATAGCATCCCATGTCGGAACCAAGACCATGGCGGGATGCCAGACTCTACTCCATGTAAGAAAATTTCTAACCTTTTAAACTAATATACTAGCTAGATTTTGTTGTTAATTTAATGACTATTCATTTACAAATTGTATAGGCATGGATATACGAGCACTTTCTGATGCTCAAGCGGGGTGAGGTGAACCCACGCTATGAGGAGCACATTCCTAGAGTGTGTCGATGGAAGCCAACTCAGCTGGAAACTAAAAATCATGAAACGCTGGATTCCATTCGTGATGCTCTGGATAATTTGGTGCCAAAAGAGGTTAGTAGATAGCGCATAGATAGCGTAGACTATTTTCTTGGTATGTTTATTTGTTGACTATTTTCTTTTAACTTTTGTCCTACAGATAGTTTGGCACCCATACCAAAATTTTCGACAGTTAAATCGCCATCTGCAACCAGTATCTCTATTTCATGGTATGATCACATGCTATGATATTTCGGAGCCTTACATGCCTGATAGAGTACTTCGTCAGTTTGGCCTCGTACAAACTGTGCCGAAGCGCACATTAAGGTTATTGGAACCACCGTGCGGGACCCAACCTTTGAACTATAAGTCGTGCTATTTCGACTGGGTGACCGACTACTACTCCGAATGGCAACGACATTTGCTTGGGGAAGAACTTCGACAACCGATAGAGGAGATTCACGACTGCAGCGACGAGTACGTTCCGTACTACTTGGCAGTCGAACATCCTAAGTTGTCGAACCCATCAATCCAGGGCTCGTTGCTGTTGGAGCTCTAGGACCTCTGCCTTCCAAAAATGTCTTGTATGCTTCATTAGTCAAGATGGTAAGTTTATAAATTATAGTTTGTAAATATTTTCAAATTTGTAGACTTAATTGACGTTTTGTCATTTACAGGCTACTCGGATGAAGGCTTTGGCGAAATCCCTCTGATCGGACTGCTAGAACGAGGAATGTGTCAATATTACGAACCAGTTGGAGCACATCGACAACACTGTCGAATTTCCTTTTATGCAAAATTTGGAGGCGCGTACGAAGGCCCGACATGATAACAGCTAGATTATGTTTTGTATTATGAAAATTGTATTTTGGATACATGGATGTTTAAATTTTGATGTTTAACTTGTTGGGTACATTATGTTTTGTTTGTTTGGTGTATTTTGGATGTTTGTATTTGTGTCGACAACACTGTCGAATTTGGATGTTATGTCATGGATGTTTGTGGACACTGTTGAATAAGGACTGCCAGTAGTCTGGCATTCCTGATTAAAACTTACTGTAAATGAGTTTTGATCAGGACTGCCAGATCAATTGCAGTCCTAATGCGAACAAGGATTGACAGTGATCTGGCAGTCCTGATCAAAACTCACTGTAAATGAGTTTTGATCAGGACTGTCAGATCAATTGCAGTCCTCATGTGAACAAGGACTGCCAGTGATCTGGCAGTCCTGATCAAAACTTATTCACAGTGAGTTTTGATCAGGACTGCCAGACCAATGGCAGTCCTAATGTGAATAAGGATTGCCAGTGGTCTGGCAGTCCTGATCAAAACTCACTGTGAATGAGTTTTGATCAGGACTGCCAGATCAATTGCAGTCCTAATATGAATAAGGACTGTCAGTGATCTGGCAGTCCTGGTCAAAACTCACTCACAGTGAGTTTTGATCAGAACTGCCAGACCACTGGTAGTCCTAATATGAATAAGGACTGGCAGTGGTCTGGCAGTCCTGATTAAAACTCACTGTGAATGAGTTTTGATCAGGACTGTCAGATCAATTGCAGTCCTAATGTGAACAAGGACTGCCAGTGATCTGGCAGTCCTAATGTGAATAAGGACTTCCAGTGGTCTGGCAGTTCTGATCAAAACTATGAGGATAATTGTTGTTGATATATTTTGCACAGAGATAGACACATATTGCACACAAATAGATATTTTTTCACACGTATAGCAGACAAGAAAAAGTAAAAAACAAAAAACATATATTTGACTTCACATTTCAAAATGATATACTTTAATGTTTACAAAATGGGTCATCCATATACAAAATGTGAAATCTTTATTTCAGTCGTAGACGTATCAGTCGATTTCGACGTCGTAGTGGCCAACCGGTAAGTCTCTTGGCTCCTCTATCTTCAACAGTTTCCTACAATGATTGATTTGATGATCAAAAGGTTCGGTCCAGGACTTCGCTTCTCCCGGTGCTAGTTTGTACCAAACTGTTGTAGGAGGAGGAATCGGAGAATGACCGATCATCCTTAGCATGACAAAGTAATATTTGATTTGACCTATAGTACATAGATTAGTTTGTCTGGGCTCCACCGGAGTAGCGCACATCGGAAAAAAAGTATTGTGAATCCTCGCCGAATAAAGTACAACAGGAATCCGGTACCGATTAGCAAATAAATACAAGGCAGACGGGACGGACATGTAGTGGTTTGGCCCGGTAACACTGTCAGTGCAAGGAATACTTGTCAACAAACTTCCAACTGTTTCTTCGCTTAGGATGCGGGAGTATAATGGAAGACGACTCTCTAATTTCTCGTACAGCTCCTGCCTCACTTGCCTCTATCCGTCTTTATCAGAATAACCAAGATGTATTGCAAGCACACGAAATCCGCAATGGCCATCTCCCGGGACATCAACAATAGACCATATGTAACTGCGAATCTCAGGATAAAAACTGTGGATATACAAATCCAACGTTTGTCTATCCACAATATCTTCGTTTGCAATATCTGTTTTCTCCTTTTTTCGGCAAATGATAAGCTTGCTCTTCCGTGCAGGCGGAGCTTGCTCTAAGCTTCGTTCAATATGCTCAAAGAATGATGGATCTCTCTTAGTTGACTCAAGCCTTCTCTTCTGTGAACTACTCATTCTTGTTTGAGGCCTGCCCTTAGGATTGGAAACAACGGACTGCTCATGCATTCTAGTAGTCACCGGACATGCAATTTCTTAGATTTTAACCTCAATGCACTCCCGCTCTGCTCCTACTAAGGCACACCACCGTGCGTGGAGAAGTTTCACTTGTGGCAAAGAGAAGAAATCATCGTCTGTCTTCACCACGGGCATTATAGACAACTGCCTCCAACGTTCATCGACAGCAACTACTGGAATAGGAATGGACTGACGACGATATTCGTTAATCTCATGGGCACAAGGGAGGCCCAGTGTATGTTGATGTACACACCCGCAAATCTGAGGATCAAAGCTGACAAACTTTGACCTATCAATCTCTTTAAATATTAATGCCAACGCCTTATGAGAAAGGACACGTATTAAAGAATCCAAGAGGACTTCCTTTCTATGCTCTTGATTGACAATATTTAAGCTCATCTCAAATGATGTCTTAATTTCGTTCACCGTCCGATCTATTGATAGATGCATCGCTTGCCAAACCGAAACAAAGTTGCCTTGGGATGACTTTAAATGCCTCTTTAATACTGAGTGTGCTCCTTCGACACGGTTGGTAGTTGTCGTACCGTAATACTTTACTACATTCATCCATGCTAAGACGAATTGTTCTTTGTGCGGTTCAAGCCATGTCTCTTTTGATATAAAAAATGCATGTCGGCTCCCTCCCCTCCCACTTCTCCTTGAACAAGTACCATGTGGCGTCGTAACTGTCTATCGTACTGTCTCGCCATACACAATTCCAGTCATGGTTGAATTCGTCAAAAACTTGCATGTCAAGTTTACCATCCACTTTTTCGAACTTCAACTTACATTGGGATTGTATATTACGATTTACATGAAAAGTGCATAGCAATGTATCCGCTTGAGGAAACACAATCCGAATAGCATTAATTAGAGCATACTCTCTGTCGGTAACAAAAACAGAGGGCTCTCTATGACCGGTGTAAAGTGTTTTCAGTTTTTCCAACGCCCATGTGTAGTCTTCAAGTTTCTCACTCTTCATGAAGCAAAAAGTAGCTGGAAATATTTTCCATGTAGAGGTGAAGCCGACAACATGAAAGAGAAGCATCTTGAACTTATTGGTCTTGTACGTGCAATCAAGAACTAACACGTCGGCTAAAGACCGAGCCAAATGTGTGCAATCGGGATGAGCCCAAAAGATTAAAATGACTTCATTGCTCTGGGGATGTCTTCTATGGTGCTCAACATAATGATTATCTCCAAGCAACTTCAGCACTTCTTGCATCGCCATTCTCGATTTCGACCGAATGGCGTTAGAAGAAGATAGGGCGTTGTATATTGACTTCATTGTAGACTTGTTCTTCTCATCTTCATGTCGTATGACGGAATATATTTGTCTTGGTGCAACTCCAGAAGTGGACAAGTCTTCGACTATCTTCTTCTCCGTATTGTTCAATCGTCCGACATACGGATGACCCAATAATATTTCGGCAATCTCGTGGTTGTGGATTCCATTCTTGACTTGGACTGTCCACTTCGCTTCTTTATTGTTTCTAATATAGATTTTGAATGGACAACCACATTTTTTCGTTCCAACATTTCTTTTTGAAACTTTACTTTGGATAACTTTATCTTTCTTATGGCTTCTGAACACACCACCTCGTTCACATGAAACCACCGTAGTGTGTTGTCCCGGACGATTTCGGGCCGATCTAGATATCACAAGAACTATGTTGTTTGCCCGTCCAACTTCTCGGCACCAATTTAGCACACCTTCGCTTGATTCAAACCACATATCGGTCCAGAATAAATGGCCTACATCGACGCCAATTGGAGCAGCTACCTCGATACCGGAAGATGATAAGTCCTACAATATAACTTAAAGTTAATAAAACTAAATAACATAACACCAAAAATGTGCAAACTGCTGCCAAAATGTAGGACTGCAGAGGGAAAGGTAGTCCTTGCAATAATCAGGACTGCCACCACTCTGGCAGTCCTTCTGGTCTAAAGGACTATCGCGGTTTTGGCAGTCCTGTATTTAGAGGTGGACTGCCAGAGTAGTGGCAGTCCTGTGTGTCACAATCCCGAATTTCATCCAACATGAATGTTAAAATTTACTTACCAAGAGTGCATCCGAAGCAAAAATGTGTTCTTCGGACATAGCGGGATGATAGTCTACTACATTCGATGACCCGGGTTCTTCCATGTTCCTTTTTTCTAAATTAAACACATATAAATCATAATTTATATGTGAAATTATTGTTAGAAAGTCTACAAATATATTAATTAGATGACATACCCATTAACGGAAGAAGTCGATGACACTATAACTAAAATTTGCACCCAAAATCTTCACAATGGCTTGATTGGGAGAAAATTTGGGTTAGGGTTTATAATTTTATGACCTAGAAATTTTGAGGAGAAGAAAAGAGTAGAGGGAGAGAAGAAGAGTTGTGAAATAAAATGAAGTTGGTATTTATATCATTCTTTGGGCTAGCCCCAAGTAAACAATTTTGATGGCAAACTTGTAGTTTTTTTCAAAAATTTTGGGATAGCCCCTAGTAATATGTGTGGTGCCCTTAGAAAAACCCAAAATGTTTAAGTGCTATATTTTAACTTTAGTTAAATTTTATAGCACTTGAAGCTGCAAGGACACTTGTCCGTATTTAAAATTTCTAGAAAACCAAGTGACACTCCAAATTTGGAACGTGCTCTAGTTTATCTACATTAATTTATAGGTTCACCAAAATTAATCGTTCTTACCAAACATGGAAGAAAACTAAAGAGAAAATGAAGAAGAAAAAATGTTACCAAACATGGACGGAAAATAAACTAAAGAAAAAAGAGAGATAAAATAGGAGCTTAATTTGGAACACTTTTTTTTGAGTGTACTATTGTGTGCCAATATGAAGAAAATACTCCAAATATAATAAATATAATTTGGAATATGCATTTGGAGTGTCCCCAATGTGGATGCTCTCACTATATATACTAGTATATATGCACGTGCATTACATGTTTTTTAATTAACTTTATACGTACTTGAAAAGAAAAAAAACACTCAAAGAATAAACTAATACATTGAAATATCAAAAGACATATCTTATAAGTACCTACCTAACCCACTTAGAATATATTTTTTATGTAATAGATATGTAAGGGTGTTTTTGGGAGAAAAATTTCACAGTGAAGCCAACTATATATATATATATATTGGCACGGATCAAAAGTTCTGTCCCCCCTACACCATCAGATCGGGGGGTCCGCGTGGGCCCCGCACGCGCGTCTGCTCGTTCCAACGGTCGAAGGCAACGGGGCTCCGCGGATATATAGTGTCCGAATCCGGAGCCCCGCGGGAGCCTCATCGCCCTCGACCGTTGGATCGAGTGGGCCCCATGCGCCCCCCCGATCCAATGGTGCAGGGTGCGAAGCTTTGGTGGGACTCTGCGGACGAAACTTTTGATCTGCGTCCATATATGTTTTATGGATTAGATTGGAATTTAATGGTTGAGATTAAAAGGTGTAGACCCCACCACCTTTTAAAGTCATTTAATCTCAACCATGCAATTCCAATCCAACATGTATAACATAGGTTGGTTCCATAATACAAAACCAGCCGGTTGGTTCTAGAGCAATCATATATATATATATATATATATATATATATATATATATATATATATATATATAGAGAGAGAGAGAGAGAGAGAGAGAGAGAGGTGAGGTGCCACCCTATGGGTGGTTGCTATGTGTCACCCCCATGCACCGAAAAGTGTGCAAGTACAAGATGATAGCATGGAGGATGACATATAGCCACTCACTGTGAGGTGGCACCTCATCTCCCTTATTATTATTATTATTATTATTATTATTATTATTATTATTATTATTATTATTATATATATATATATTATATATATATATATTTTATATATATATATATATATATATATATATATATATATATATATATATATTGTATTTCCTCTTTCATATCCATTAGATTTTTTTTGTTTCTTTTTTTCTATTATACCCTCCTTTTATGTTTGATAATGAAATTCAGGACTTAAACTCTCCAATTGGACATGTGAGAACTTTTTTTGAGGTATCCTTTTCTCCGAACAAGGGATAATTCGAACATGTGCCTTATGCATTGGGGTTCCGTTGCTACTACTAGGCCACAACCCATGAACGACATGTGAGGACTTAAGCTCTAAAGTGGGCTCAAATGTTTGGGTGGTATCCCAACTTAAGGCATAATAACACTGGAGTACTCGATCTATTATTCTTTACATTAAAGTAACATACGTTTAATTCATGAACATTACAGTACTTGTGATAACATTCCGTCCAAATGCTTAACGGAATGTGGCTCAAATGCTTGGGTGGTACCCCAACTTAAGGCATAATAATACTGAAGTACTTGATCTACCTCTTCGTCAACTCCCAACGGATCCCTGTACATGAGGGCCGCGACGCCTACCTCCGCTCCCTCTCCCGCCGCCACCGCTCCACCGTGCTCCGCCTCAACGTGCCCCCCGGCCTGTCCATCGCCGCCGACCCCCGCGTCATCGCTCTCCTTGACACCGCCAGCTTTCCCGTCATCTTCAACACCGACCTGGTCGACAAGAAGGACCTCTTCACCGGCACCTTCACGCCTTCCCTCAGCCTCACCGGCAGCTACCGCACCCTCTCATTCCTCGACCCCTTCGAGCCCAACGACGTCCCGCTCAAGAAGCTCCTCTTCCACCTCATCTCCTCCCGTCGCCGCCACGTCATCCCCGAGTTCCGTTGGACCTCCGTCGACATGTTCGACAGGCTGGAGGCCGACATATCCGCCAAAGGGGCCGCCAAGCCTCGTGGAGGACCTCTTCCAGCTCGGCCCCATACTGACCCTCGGCCTCTCGAGCCTCGTGGAGGACCTCCTCCTCCACTCGGTACGCCTCTCCACAGCCCTCGTCCGGAAGGACTATGACCGGCTGGCCGGCTTCTTCCGCCGGAGTACTTCAGTATTATTATGCCTTAAGTTGGGGTACCACCAAGCATTTGAGCCACATTCCGTTAAGCATTTTGGACGAAATGTTATCACGGGTACTGTAATGTTCATTAATTAAACGTATGTTATTTTAATGTAAAAAATAATAGATTGAATACTTCAGCGTTATTATGCCTTAAGTTGGGGTACCGTCCAAGCATTTGAGCCCTCTAAAGTGAGTAAAATAAGGCAAATGTTAAAGGCCACCCCCTTTTTACTAAGGGCCACAAACTTAAAATTTTAAAAAAATTACAAGTTTGCCATTTCCAAAACACTAAGGACCACCCTGCTTCTGTCAATCGAGGACTGTAGGGCTTGTCTGCAGTCCAAAGTGAACACAGGACTGCAGTACTTGCCTGCAGTCCTAGATTTTTTTAAAAATTTCTAACTTACAGTGACTGCAGGGCTTGCCTGCAGTCCAAAGTGAAGACAGGACTGCAGGCAAGCCCTGCAGTCACTGTAGGTTGCTGCGGAAGGTTGTGGGAGGCGGAGAGTGCTGCGGAGGGGGCTGCGGGAGGATGAGGAGGAGGAGGAGGAGGGTGCTGCGAAGGGGGCTGCGGGAGGGGGCGGCAGAGGCGGAGGCGGCGGATACTGCGGAAGGAGGCGGCGGAGGGTTCACGGAGTAGGAGGGGCGCCGGGTCTGCGGCTGCAGCTGCTGGTGGTTGAACTGCTTCTCCGGCTGCGTCACCGCCTGGAGCGAGGAGCAGCAGCTCCCCATCGTCTTCGTTTCGAAACATGAGCCTAGGTAACAAATGAACGGAAGAACTGCGTCAGGAAGACGAAGACGATGACCATCTCCATGAACAGAAGAACTGCGTCACCGCCTGGTGGTTGAACTGCTTCTCCGGCTGCGTCACCGCCAGGAGCTCGAGGAGGCAGAGGAGTTCGAGGAGGAGTTCGAGGAGGAGCTCGAGGAGAGGAAGAGAGAGACCAGACATGGTTGTCCTTAGTAAACTTGTAAACTTTATGTTGCTCTTAGTAAAAAAATATAAATGCATGGTTGTCCTTAGTAGGAGGGTTGTCCTTAGTAGAAAGGGGATGATCTTTAACATTTGTCTAAAATAAATATTGTAGTCGGTAGTTGGCTTGATTTGAAAGAAGGGTGCGGCTATCCGTACCCCATCAGTTGCTAAGAACACCCCAGCCAAAAAAAAAAAAAAATTATTGACTTTCCTATTCTACCCCCCGGGACCCCGACCCTGACTCCGACTTCCCTCCTCCTCCTCCGACCGCCTCCCCTCCGACGACGACCCCCCTCACCCTCCTCCCCCGACCTCCCTCCTCTCCTCCTCCCTCCTCCTCCGACCCCCCTCCCCTCCCCCCCTTGCTCCACCGACCCCGACTCCGACCCCGAGGGGAGGGTGGTCGGAGGAGCAGGATGGGAGGGGAGAGGGGTCGGAGGAGGAGGGAGGAGGGAGGATGGAGGGGAGGGGGTTCGCAGGAGGAGGGGAGGGAGGTCGGGGGAGGAGGGGGAGGGAGGTCGTCGGAGGGGGTGAGGAGGAGGGAGGAGGGGTGAGGTGGTCGGAGGGGGAGGGGAGGGAGGTCGGGGGAGGGGGGTCGTCGGAGGGGGTGAGGAGGAGGGAGGAGGAGGGGTGAGGGGGTCGGAGGAGGAGGGGAGGGAGGTCGTCGGAGGGTGTGAGGGAGTCGTCGTCGGAGGGAGGAGGAGGGGAGTCGGGGTCCGGGGGGACGGGAGGGGAGCAGGCGGAGGGGGGGAGGGAGGAGGGGTAGAATAGGAAAGTCAATTTTTTTTTTTTTTTTTTTTTTTTGGGACTGGGGTGTCCTTAGAAACTACTGGGGTGCGGATAGCCGCACCCTTGAAAGAATGCATTGCCATTTTATTGTTACAATCTTCAAATTTGGACAACAAAATCTCATCCCATCCAACCCCCAACGGATGCAAGTGTTGCAATAAAGGAGAGATTTGGGGGACACACCTGCCCAAACTAACCGGCACTCCAACCCCCTCCTCCTCCCGGTCCACTCACTCCCATGGACCACCGGTTCGGTCCGTTCCCTCCGGCCGGAACGGCCCGCGGCCACCGGAGGGCCCAATCCGAGACTTTCCTCCGGTTCCCGGACGACCTCCTCCTCGACTCCGACCCCGACTTCAGCATCTCCGACATCGACTTCCCCTCCCTCTCCGACGAGAACCTCTCGGCCGGGACGCCCCCTCCCCCGCTGCCAGCCCGCCCGGAACGCCCGGACCGGCCCCCCCGCCTCCGGCGGGGGCGGGTCCCACCACGGGAGGAGCATGTCCGTGGACGCGGCGTTCTTCGAGGGGTTCGAGTTCGGCTCCGGCTCGGGAGGGGCCCGCCACCGGAGGAGCGGGTCGGTGGACGGGCCCACTTCGCCTGTGATGTTCGAGGGGGACTCCGCCACGTCGTCGGACTACGCCAAGAAGGCCATGGCGGCCGACAAGCTGGCCGAGCTGGCCCTGCTCGACCCGAAAAGAGCAAAAAGGTACCCACACACACACACACTTTTGCTTGATCTGTGGTTTCTGCTGGGGGTTGTGATCATTGCTTAATGGAAAAGTTGCGATTTTGTGGTCATTTCGCTAGAAAAGTTTCGATTTTGTGAACATTTTGATACAAAAGTTGGGATTTTGAGCTGTTTCTGGAGCAGTTAACCTTTGATAATCTACTGGTTTTGTAGTTGAGCCCTGGGTTTTTGGGTTACTTTGACACTGTATTTTGTTAAAAAGACGATTTTTTTCTCCCTTTTATTGTCAATATGTCCTAGTTTCTACTGAATATTGTGGTTCGTTTGCAAATTTGTTATTTACTGAAGCTTTTCCTTCATTGTTGGTTTATATTTGATTTTGTTGTTCTTTTGTTCCCCACTTCATGATTATTAAATATCTTTTGAATTTAGAGTACTTAAACTACCCAAAGAGAATAATTGGAATGTGTTAGTTGATATTATTGTTTGCTTTTGGTGCAAAATTGGTTTCGCTGAAAAAAAAAAAAGTTTCATTGTGTTTCTTCTTTCTATATGTGTCATAGGATTCTTGCGAATAGGCAATCGGCAGCTCGGTCGAAGGAGAGGAAGATTCGGTACACCAGTGAGCTGGAGCGGAAGGTGCAGACGCTTCAGACAGAGGCGACTACACTATCGGCCCAGCTTACGCTGCTGCAGGTAACATTTGGTGAGGAGTCCATTTTTGTTCTCTCATCAAAACTAGGGTGTTTGTTCACCCTCCAATGAAGAATTGACACGTGTCAAATCCATTCAACATAAACCACTTTGGAAATGGTTTTGTAAACATTCAAAGTGGTTTTGACTAAGAATTTGACATGTGTCAACTCTTTATTGGAGGGTGAACAAACACTCTAGTTTTGGTGGGTGAACAAAAATGGACTCATTTCGTGAGTGTTTGACTGTTAATTTAGCTATTTGTATAACCAAGTTCTCTTCGGCAACCCTCAATAAGGGCGGTCCTGAGGTTTATTAGGCCCAGGACAGAAAAAAAAAAATCGTGCCTTTCTTTTTTCATAAATGTCCATTTTTTCAATGAATATATTTATTAATAACGATGAAACTCCAAAAAATTATATGACAATAAAAAAATAGTTCAATAAGAGGACATACAACCAATAAAACAATAAAAAAGTTAAACCACTTTCTTCAAATTTTTCAGTAGCTCTTCTAGTACATGTCTATTCTTAGAGCATCTCCAACCTTATTGTGAGTTTAGAAAAAATGGTTGCCACATAGGAATGACAAACTTTCATTCCAAAAATTCTTCTCCAATGCAAATGTAGAATAAAACATGAAGTTAACATGGCAATGACATGGCAAGGAGAATGTGAAGTTGGTTGTCTAGATCTAGACAATGCACTTCACAATGACTCCGTCTCAACATCATCAATTATGAATAGAAATATTTATAAAAAAGTTGAAGAAGTGGAGGAGTTGCCTTGGAAGTTGGAAAAAATACTTTTTATTGTCTCCTCAATACTTTTGCATTGGAGAGAGTTTTTCTATCACATTGTCTTTTGAGATATAGTTTTGCCACATAAACAAGACATTGTCTTGTGGCTCATGCCACATATGAGCCACCTAAGACTCACAATACTTAACAAGACAATAGGGTTGGAGATGCTCTTAGAGCGATGGTTTGTGTTTGGAGACTCCGGAGTTTGCTGACTCAGTCAAATGACCAAAAAGTTTCGAAGCAAAAAAATTAGGCTCCTTATTTCATAAACGACAGAAATTTAACAAGCAAAAAATTACCCTTATGGCTGGTCAGAATTTCGGTCCTTATTTAATAATAGCAATTCTTTAAAAATTGGATTCTTCTGGCAAACCATACTTATTTGATCAAGATTATTAGAATTAGGCTTTTTTTTTTTCCTTTTTACATAATTTATATGCAAACGAGATATAAGAGAGAATAAAATCAAATTGATTGTTCAGTGTATCATACATAATTTTAAAATACACAGTTAATAAGTACTCTAGACTTACCTTGCATGATTTTAATATGTAATCCAAACACACCTTGCATGGTTGTTTCTCGATAGGCAAATCAAAAATTTCCAATTTGTTTTATTTTCTATTCACCGATGACCGAAGAAAACCAGAAGATATAAGAAAAGAGGAAGAAAGATGAGGAAGATGGGGCTAGGTAACAAAATCCTACCATATGACAACGAAGAAAACTCGGCCATTTAAAATTGAGATTGACATTAAAAACAAACATCAACAGCCAAACTATAAGCAACATAAAAAATGGAAGAACACCCACAAATTAGATGCTGGTAATATATATTGCTACAGATTTCAGCCTAAAATTATAGGGTTTGGAATCAAATCAATAGGAGAAATTGAAACAATACCATTTTCCAAGGGACTGGTAATGGATCCGGAGGACCAAGAAAGGACGAATTTGGACAAGGTTTTTCAATATTGAAAATTCGAAGGGATAGGAGAAACAAGATTTTCTGGAGGGAGGGAGAGAGGAGAAGATAAATATACCGGTTTCATATAGCTGAATATATAAATATATAAGAAACAACATAATGACTCTGTAGACTCTTCTTCTCGATGAAGAAACAAGCACCATGACTTTGTCGATTCTTCTTCCCTAGGAAGAAACAACGTTTGGATCCGGAAGACTGGGTTCAGGTCCAGGCTCCAGCTAAAAAATGACAAATGCCCCCTTCCATTTGGGCCCTAAGCTGCGGCCTATAGCATGCATAATATAACCGGTTGGTGCCCCCCATTCTGTTTGGGTCCTGAGCAGTGGCCCAGTCTGCCCTCGCCAGGGCCGGGCCTGCCCTCAATGTACTTGACACTAGAATTGACTAATAACTAAATGGTTTGTATCATGAATGCATATTTGCCAATCACCTCTAGCTCAAGTAGTTGAGGTGGGAGACATCCGCTCCATCTGCCCGAGTTCGAGCTGGGATGGGAGCGTATCCCTCCATTTAATAGATAAATGGCGGGAGTGGAGTAGCAATGGAGGGCCTAGGGCCTCTGGGTCGGGTGCGGGCCTACCGGCCGAGTTATGTGAATGTCCGTGATTGAGAGAGTTGTACCAAGTCCCCAGCATATAGTCATTTAAAAAATTCATGAATGCATATTTATTATGTGATTTTAGGTTTTATAGAGGTATGGCCTTGTTCTTCGGACAAACTCCATGATTGCATTTGTCGGAGTTCTCTAATAAAATCCTGATACGATAAATGTTTATAAATAGGGTAAGAATTCGTTTCATATAAACGCTATCTAATGGGTAGTTACTTTTACGTTGCAAGTGGTATTTGGGGTGACCTAAAGCTAGTGAATGCATTTTTATCATGAAGCTTCATGTTAGTTTTGTTTTTGTGTGGAACTTTCTTGACTTTCACTTTGTAAGTTGTACGCTTGCTAGTTTAGTGAGTGTTTTGAACTGCCTTGGGGTGTTCACCTCCAACCTGCCTCATTCAATGTATACTAGCAGTTTGGAGGGTGAACACCCCAACGCACTTCAACGAGGCACTTTGTGTTAAAAGGTGCGAAACTTAACCTTGAGGCATGCTCGAAGCATACTCCTTATGATGGTTGTACAAGAATGACCATTGGTACATATATTAAAAGATAAAACCTAAGTGGATTACATGGAATTTTACTTACTACAATGGTTGCAAGAGCGGACCAAAGCATGATCTGGGAGTGCATGCACACATGCTTTTGAAAAATTTCGTTTAATGGTAGCTATAGAATTTTAACCTTTCGGAAATTCCTAGTGTATTGGGCCCCAGAAAAAAAAAATGTTTTAACTTTTAAGTTTTGGTCTCCCTCCGTCATTGAGTCCTGATTCCGTCACTGGATCGCTGTTCACTAATAAACATGGTATAGACATCCAAAGTTGGCAAAGATTCACAAGTATGTTTGGTTAGGTTATACTTTCTAGTAGGTTTGTTGCAATATCTTTTAGAAATAGAAGTGAGTTTGTAAAGTGCCTCAATAAAATGGGCACAAATAGAGCTACTAGATTAGGACTATGAAACACATTTGGCAATTAGATTGATATAGTTGTCCACTGTTTGATACGCTGAAAAATTCTTAGGCAGTTAGGTTATATTGATGTCCTTAGCTGTAGATTGATATGGTAGCCCACAGTTTGTGTTTGTGTGATGCTTTGTGGCCGAGAATTCCTTAGACTTCATTACTTGTCTTTTCCCATGATTGTGGAGTTTGTTGTTGGTGTAGCCGTACTTTTCTATATATGAAAAGATTATCATAAAGTTCTTAAAGAGAACAAATTATAAATAGGAAGGATTATGGCATCCAAGTGAATATCAAAATAAATAGAGGATGAAACAGTGAAACTGTCCTTTTTTTCTTTTCTTTTGAGGTAATAGGCAACGAGTGGTATAAAGTGCTAGAAAGGAGAACAAGATTAGTGCTTGGTTTTTGGTGTCAGTACTCAGTGGATACTAAAAATAGAAGAAGGTATGATTATTTAAGAATAGACTGAAAATTTGGTGGCAGACATCAGAAAGTTATGATAGTTAGAATCTGATTGTTGGGATTTTATTTAGTTGCTTAAAATAATTTCAGAAAGGGAGCTTGATGTTAGAATTCTGTGAAAACAATTCCGTGAGAGATAATATACCTGATAATACTGATGGCTAAAGAGTCGGGTGCTTGTGAGATGGTAAATATTTGGCCGTTCGGCGTTTCCTAAGGATATGGTAATAGTAGGAAGAAACTCAATGTCCACACAAGAGCAATTGGAACTGTTTACTGCACCAAATTGGACATACCACATGTTTAGTCATTAGTGTTGAATCTATTGATACTGCAGTATATAACTGTCCTGTTTGTGATATACAAGTTCTTGGCTGTTAGGTTGATCTTATATTTATTTGGTAGGAGTGTTGTGAAGATTTGAACTTGATTTTTGTGTGTATGGTTTAAAGTTTAAACTGGGCCAAAATTTGAAGTATTGATGTCCTGACAGTTGGTTTGCTACTCAATTCCCATCTAAACCCCACTCTTCACTTTTTTTCTGTTTGAGCTTTGGTGGGAGGCATATGAACAGAACACAATATCCATAGTCTCTGATATTAGGTAAATAACCTGGAGTTTTTTAAGAGGCCCAGTGCAGTATTTAATTGATAGTTCTAGCCTCATTCAAGCTCTAAAAGATGAGTGAGTGAGGGAGGGAGGCAGGGAGGGAGGGAGGGAGAGGATACACATTTGGCCCTTGCGTTTGAATTTAGCATGCGGATTCGAAGCTAATGGAATTTCTAATTGGATTGAGTCGGTTGACAGATTTCTATAGTTTTATATTCACAAGGTGTCTTGAATGTGACTATCTGTGTTGGCTTGAATCTTATGGTAAGCCTTGAAAAAAAGCAAGATTAACTTGAAGACTGCTTCAAATCTTTAGAGAGGATATCAGATCTTGAGTTCTCCGGCCTGAACATAGAAGCACTTGAGGTACCCCACACGTGTTTTTGGTGCAGAAGGCTAAGGAGAGATGGGGTGTGTGTGTGAATGGATTAAAGGATCATGAAACATATCTTTTCTATCTAATACAATTTGCAACTGAATTTTTGCATCTTCCTGTCTACCTGGTATTCTGTTAGTTTGCTTTCACGGATTGTTGACAGAAGATTGTAAACTTGTAATAAAGATTCCTGTTGAATGCTCTGGTTTTGTTACTAACACGCCATTTCACTCTGACTATCATGACCATGACTCCCATTTTTTGTAGAGAGACACTACTAGTTTGACTACTGAAAACAGGGAGCTGAAACTGCGGTTGCAGGCTATGGAACAACAAGCTCATCTTCGTGAAGGTACGTCTTTGCTTAATTAGTTAGGTGACTTAGGTCACATATGGTTCATGGCAAGATTTCTGGTGTTTGTATATAATTCCTGCGTCTAGTCCTTATCATGGCCTAAAATGTGAGCAAGTTTCTTGCTGACAGCTCAGATCAACTTGCAAATATTTTATTCATTTACAGCTTTCTAGTTCAGCAACAAGTCAAGCTGAAGCTACATCAGTTGTCCTTGTGTTGTTTAGTCTTGATTAAGCTATATAAGTATGTCCGGGTATACATCAGTTGTCCTTGTCTTGTTTAGTCTTGATTAAGCTATGCAAGTATGTTTGGTCTTGAACTCCTTCCTAGTGTACTGATACCATAAAAAATTATAAGCATCGACGTTGAACACTATGTTGCACAGACACGACACAAACACCATGACGTGGACACGACTCCATTTTGCAAACCTATCATGTGTGATAGTATCCATCCAACATTGATAACACCAATCATCCTGCCCTGCTCATATGCATAGATGATAGATGTGAAGACGAGCTCTCTTTTTTCTTGTACAGCTCTTAATGACGCACTGAGGGAGGAAGTTCAGCGGCTCAAGCTGGCGACAGGGCAGATTCCTAGCATGAATGGTAGTAATGCCTTTAATAGAGGTCTCCCACAATCTGCCTCTCCATTTTACTCTCGCCTGCCCCAGGTGCCCAACCAGAGTGCTCATCAGCCTCAACAACTCCCTGCATCTCAATCCCAGTCTCCTTCGGATGGCCAATCTCGTGGTGATAAACCGCAACATGATTCCATGGATTCATGTGAATCCATCTTACGAAATCCTCGTCGCAAGTATAATTCCTGATCAGAGTCTGCATAGGTGATTTACAGCATGGTTTCTGTGTCTTAGGAAAAAAGAAGAAGCTATTGTATAATTAATGTTTCATTATATATGTAGTTGTACTGTCTATGGGTGGAAGAATGTCCAAAACAAATATTATTTATAGTTGGTATGGATGTCTGGGTCTAAATTCTTTTAGAAGAAAATGAATCAATGTTCTGTCAGACTGAAACTAGTTTGGATGATTAGTGTACGTTTCTGCCAAGAGATTATATTCTCCTTCTTGTTGCAAAGTAATGCGAGTTTGGTTGATTCCCTCAAAAATAAACTTGAGAGGCTAGCATTGAGTTCTGGTTGTATAATTTAAGGTTTAGTTGGAGATATTATGGATTTTAATCTTTGCTCATAGCTGGCATACATGCGTAATCCTGCTCATAGCTGGCATACATGTTCCGGTTTCATGCAAGTGGCATTATAAAAAAAGATTAGGCTTATGTACCGAGCCCACCATAGAGTTTAATACCAGTGTTTTAAAAACTGGACCGGCCGTGGTTGAACATGGAGCAGATCTGTTGTCCTGTCCCAAGTAGATTATGTCCTATTCTGTCTCACCCCCCCCCCCCCCCCCCCCCCCCCCCCCCCCCCCCCCCCAATTATATGTGGGCTACCATCCACATATCTACTCCCAAATTCAATCTGTGCCCACATAAAATAGGGAGGGGACAGAATATGCTTGGGATAGCACATCTGTTAGGTCAACCCATAAACCAATAATTTTGGACTCACTGTTCTTCTCCAAAAATGCTGTCAACCCGGCCGGTAAACACCCAATTGGGTTTTGAACCGCTTTGACTCGGACTTTTGACTTTTGTTTTCGACTTTACATTGCTTCTTGACTAATTCTACTATGCTAAACATGCAGAACTTCTAAGTAGTATGTATGTAATTGTATACTATGTAATATATTCAATATAAATTGTAAGCCTATATACTCCTCAGGTTAACCCACTAGTTGGACCGATTTGACCCAACTAGTGTCCTGACCAAACCGATCTCTGGTCCAGTTTTTAAAACAGAGTTAATACAATATTTCCTCATTTCATTTTATAGAGCAATCGTGATCCATAGTTGAACCTGGCAAACTTTTTTATTTGACTTCTAACTCCTTCCCATTCTAAAGGCGTTGCTTATAAATTCTGGTAAATGATGTAGTGACCATGCTCAAAAGAAATGCAGACAACTCATACTTTGAGATCTGAAGAATAGTTGGATTGTGTGAAAGTACATTTATCCTAGTTTTTGGCATTAGATAATATCTAATGAAAGATCCGCCAGAGGGTTTAACGTAGTGAGGTGGAAACCATCAATCATAGATTCATATTAGCCTAACATTTATTCGTCTTAGATGACTAGGAAAAAAGTATACTCACCTACAACAACAAGACATAATATATGTTAAATGTAACAGAACAAAACCAAGGCAGTGAAATTAGTACATCACTGCTTATGAAGAGCACAGAAACAGCCATCCTCGCCAATATCTGCAGCAAGACATGGAGGCTTGGCCTCACCATCCTGGTACCAGCTACATCTTTGCTGAGTCAGTTCGTTCACGAAATAATCCAGCTTCTCAACGGTGACATTGGGCATGACGACGACATGAGCGATATTCCCCTCACAGGCAAGCTGCCATCGACGGACAAACTCCTCGTCTTTTGGCCTCTCAAAGACCACCGTGCTACTGAGCTCATTAAGCATGGCGCCGATCCCTGCTGCTCGAAGCTGATCTTTCAAATAATGTGCGTTCCTTAGGCACTTCTGGACTTCTTTCTGGAACCCTCTGTAGCCTTTTCGATTCAAGGTGTACCAGAGGAAGATTGGAGCATGGCCATTACGGCTGCCCATGATGGTGGCATCCCTAGATGCAAGATATTCGACATTGCTTGAAAGGGCATTGATGTGCTTCAATCTTGTTATTTGCACACCACACGGCATAGGACATCCAACGAACTTGTGCCCGGACACGCTCACACTTCCAATAGGCTTTTTGAATGAGACTTTTGGTGCCTGTACAACAAAAAGAATAACTTGTTTAAGCATCCTGCACAACAAAAAAGTTCAGGCAAATGGAAATGTAGGCATCAATTATTTAAAATATGGGTTATTTACACTAACCTCCACTATGTTTTCGATTTATTAGACGGACCTCCCTTATTTTGAAAATAATTACACTAACCTCCCCTATGTTTTCATGTTTATTACACGGACCTCCCCTACGTTTTATGTAAAGGGTTACTACACTAACCACCCTTACAACATAATGTGTGTGGGGGGGTGGGGGGGGGGGGGGGGGGGGGGGGGGGGGGGGGGGGGGGGGGGGGTTGTCCGTGTAATTATTTTCAAAGGAGGAGGCCTGTGTAATTATTTTCAAAGGGAGGTCTGTTTAATAACCGAAAACATAGGGAAGTTAGTGTAAATAACCCTAAAATAATTAAGATTGAAGAAACAGTATCGTTTCTGAAGGACAGTTTTCCTTGCAGCAAAAAATTAACTAAATTTAGGTCACAAGAGCGTAAAATCATGTTAATAATAAGAGACGAATAATAACAAAAAGGGGCTTACACGTTTAACAAAAGGCATCATGAGCCCAAAGAGAGCACCATCACAGTGTATATAGAACTGATCTTTATATCCAGTCTTTTCAAGAGTTTCAATAACCATATCCAAATCATCGACTGCTCCCTTCACCGTTGTTCCTGCAGCACATTAGAAAATTAGTCATTTCACAAGAAGATGGAGGAATAAAGTGCGCAAAGTAGGGAGAGTGACTCACCAATATTAACATTGATAATGGCCGGTTTCCCCTTATTCAAAAGGAGTTTCTTTTCGAAGTCGGCACAATCAACCTCACCAGAGATTAGAGTACCAACCTTCACACAGTCCATTCTATACATTCTTGCTGCTTTAAATACGGAGTAATGAGATTCCTTTGAGGCATATAAAATCCCATCTGGGAAAACCTCTCTCCTGCACAGCCAATCGCAGAATAAGATCTCTGTTAAACTGGGAATGCTATACTCAGATTAATGTAAATACAAGGTTACAAGTCTCTCACAACAAAGAGGTTAGGAAATAAGGTTACCTACCCAACAAGAATACCGTGCAAATTTCCTTCAGTGCCACAATTAGTTATGTAACCCCAATATTCATTCTTCTCCAATTCCCACAGACGAGCAAACCAATCTAGCACCCCCACTTCAAACTGCCTGGAATGCACACCATAGTTGCTCTCAATGAATGGATCACCAAGGTTATTTATTGAGAAATGTTGCAACTGGCCCAGAGCACCATAATCAAAGTCCAAATTGTAGGGATAACCTACAATATGGCCACAAGCAGACATGAATAAAGGAAGCACTAACAATGTTGCACGACTGAAAAATGCCACAACTGTTATTCATTTTCCAAGAATATAACATACGCAATACTTGCCATTTTGGCAAGAACATTTTAACATGATTGGCTACATGTGAAACATTCCTTAGACAGGATTTACTGAATTTTTATATTTTTAATGTCTGACAGTTTGATTCATCTCACTAAAATGAAACCTGACTAGCAGAATAATTAGTAGCACTACGAAGCAGATGAGCATGCCCTCATTAGAAAACTACATTGGGGTACTTCATTAATCTGTTTTGAGTACACACACACACATACACGCAAGCACGTATAGATAGGAGAGAGAGAACCTTCCTCATAGAATCTATCAATTGTGAGACGAGTAGAGTACATAGTAACTTTAACATCCCTCACAGTAGAGAATGTGAAACATGTCCAGCTTGTTTAAGAAATAGGAAAAAGAAAACACTAGATAAAGCTAAAAAGACAAAATCAACGTCAACAGTCATTATCATGACAGAAAATTAACATCAGTGATTCAGTAGTCACCATCATAAGTATAAAAAAAAAACATTAATAAACGGAAGTATCAAGGTTTTAAGAAAATGCCCGAACCACCAAAACATCCGAAACTCAATTGAACAATTATAGCATAGAAAGGGTCCGGAATCAATAACAAACCGCATTTTGAACCTTGGGCTTGGATATAGGTGAAGGTTGACACACCAACCAAAACAGAGTAACAAGAGTAGGCAAAGTTTGAACGCATGACTGAAATAGAAGACATTGGTCACGAGGATGCACACCAGAATAGCAAAAAAAAGATCGATGCATGATGACACACAACCAGAGATAGGTTAGAAACGTCTGATCAAAGATCAAAACTGCAATTAGTAATAAACGGGTAGAAATTGATACCAGAATACATGGCCAATACCCCCCTCAAGTTGGATAGGAAAAGCATATACAACTTGGAAGCAAAACTGTTTTTTTCTAAGGCTTTGGGGGTTTAGATAGCACAAGGGTACATGATCTTTTTTCGAAATATAGGTTAACAACTAGGTCTTTTGGGGGATCTATGGTTTGGGCAGGTTCGCCAAAAGCAGACCAATATTGTGGGTTCTTTGAGCTAGGATTTTGGATAGTGGGTGACTATTGGGTTACAGATTATGACCATTATGTTAGGGCTTAGTTCTGGTTAGGGAATTTTGAGAGGGTAAAGGCTAGGAACAGGGTTCGGGGAATGTGGGTTTTGTATAGGGTTTGTGGAAGAAGGTGAGAGTAGGGACAACAATGGGGTTAGGGTTCTGTTACTAAATAGGATCTGGGATTATGTTGTTTTAAAGAATGAGTTTTAGGGAAAGAAATAGGGTCAGGATTTTCGTAGGATTGGGGAATCGGGAATGGGTTAAGGTTTTATTTTGGTGAAAATTTAACTTTTAGTATAAAGGTAGAGAGTTGGATCACACACACACACACACACACACGTATATATATATCCAAACTGAACTAAAGTAGACTGCATATTCACTAACTCTACACTCTCCAAACAAATTAAGATGGTAATTTCGCTACCTAGGATCATTATTCCATTTGGTTTCTTACTTATTATGCCACATATATAATTAGCCATCGTACATCTTATTGTTTTGCCTTTCATCTAAATTATTTCCAAGTCTAGGAAAAATTGAAAGTTCGTCCTAAGTGGCATCAGTTTAAACTTCACGGTCAAACAAAGTAGGTCTACCTATCTACAACCTAGCAATTGATTTTAAAAGAAGAAGAACCCACTCAACCGTGACAGGTTACTATAGTGGCATTTACTTCTCCCATGAGAGGATGCAAGTTAGCACCCCCTATACTTTAGGGGCGACAAATGAAAGTCTGAGGCTTATAATTCCCATATAATATTGAGAATACTGGACAATAACATCACAAGAGAAAGAGTCAAAAGTGGATGTGAAGAAATGTGAGAAAGAGGTTTTACCTAGGAAGAAAGATGTTTCCATTAGTATGAAGACTCGATTGAACTGTAGACCTACTTAAGCCACTATGTCAAATACTCATTTATGGGTGATAGAAGATTTGAATTGGAGATTCCAGATACATTTACCATCAAAAGAATTCATAGAATATTAAGATTATAAAGTGTTCAAGAAAATAAGTCCTCAATATGTTGGAAATTGCATATTCAGTTCCATTCAACTTTGATATAAAAACACCTTCCTATTTACCAAAAAAAAGAAAAGATGAAAAACTAATGGCAGCTTTAACCGTTTTAAGTTACAAGAGCCATCTTTGTGTGTCATTCTCATCGTTTCTTTTCTTCTCTGCTACTTCCTAAACAACACTATAAGGTGGCTCCTTCAACATTCTGATGATTTCCTTCCCTTTCCAATTTAATAAAGAGGGCAACCCAATCTCACAAGGCTCCTAGTATGACTTATGAGAACAACCTCAAATGAATGGATGACTAAAAGAACTAGTTGGAAGAGATTGTTCTTTCCTTTTTACATATGCCACATGGAATTCCTCTTACAAAATACAAAATAAAGCAGCATTAGCTGTTGAGTTGTTTTTCTCATCTTTTACTTCTATATGAAAGAAAATATAATAGTGCGAGTCACTGACACCCATCCCTATAGAATACATGATTTTTTATGGTACTTTCCGGATCCAATTTTATTTTCAATGACAGATATAATTCAAAATCTCAAATCCTATCTCGAACATGATTTAAAATTCAAACTGAACATTTTCCAGTTTGCCTTTCTATGTCTCTTTTCTAGGTATTGTGATTCTGGTAGCCACACATTTATTGTTAACTTACGGCTCAGTTTCAAATTCTCAATTTATGAAGTTAAACTTAAATGTTTGATCCATGCAATACACGCTAAGGACAGCTGCACAAACACTAAAAGATATGTCAAGCCATGTTTAGTCAACTTTGATCACTTTAAGAAATCCCAGTTTTGAGCTATATTTAGATATACGGGTATACTTATTTCTCTGGTTAGATTTCCTAGAGAGAATAGTAACACATAGTCAGCCCTAAAATTCATATCAGGACAAAGACTTCGAATTTTCTTTCAACATCCGGCCCAAGTAGTTATCTATCAGGACAAACTTTAAATGCTGTAAGTCCTGTTCTTCTAACAGGTCGGAGTGGCCGTTATCATTCATATCAACAAAATACTAGCTCAGGCATTTCAGACTTCTTCTCATGGTCACTCCTTCGTACATGCCATGTACCATGAGAATAAGAAAGTCAAGTAGGCACACTTCTTCAAATGTCTCATGAGTCAATTGTCCTTGTTTCATATCATGAGGAAAAGAAGACTTTTAGACAAAGATTTCTCTACAAGGTTTGCTCGCTCAGATTTCTTTACGCATCTACATCATGATATTGTGCAAACTTCTCAACAATGAAACATCAATAGTCATGCAGGAAGGTAATGGCAGATCACCACATAGACTTCATTGACTACTACTATCAAATTTGTTTTGGTTTTTAATATAAATGCTCTAAATCCTTCATATAGAGTTAGGCATCCCAAATCTTGGTAATAATCCCCCTAAATCCCAAACACTTGAGCTAACATATCTTAGTCAACTTAATTCACTTGATAAGGAATATTCTGTCAACTTCAACAAAATTATTTATTTTGACCATTTTGTCGTTGGCTCCCTCCACTCTACTTTGTCCCAAACAATGGATTCTCTTGAGCTTATGCTAGGCAATCCATTCATGGGTTGTTGTTGAGTTCATCTCTCTGTTTTCATTGCTTATTCTTGATTGAGATTATGGTAGGTAATTAACGGATTCATGTAGTCAATGTTTTTTCTTGGGTTCATGGTAGATGATAAGGTCATGGGTTCTTCTTGAGCTCATGGTAGAGAAAGGACAATAGGAGGGAAAAGGACCATTAACCCCGTGGGTTAATTTTTGGCTGATAGGGATGAAAGGACTCTTAACTCACATTGTCAGGAATTTAAGAAACTTTTATTACAATTATCAAGATTTTGAGTACCTAAAAGTCTAAATAATGAAGATCTAAGGAACTCGTAACAAAAAGCAATTTGTTTAGCTTTTCCCCTTTCTTTATCCAAAATGAAGTTGGCTGCCCAAAAGTTTAGTCAATGTATAAAAGGGAAGGAAAAAAAAGGGTTTTCACATATAAGTGCCCAAAATTAGAATAAGATAGATTTGAGTCCCTTTGGTTAATTTAACTCATTTAGGGAAAGGAATGCCCCGCCAATTTCAACAAGAAATAGTTTTTTTTTAATATAGGTTTGTCCTAATAATACATAAATCTCTCATCCGTTATTCATCAACCTCCTTCCACGGTTCCACCTCCATTAAACCCTCTGTTCTCACAACCTTCAACCTCAGGTAAGTCTTACTCTCTTCTTCCTCTCTCTTCTCACAACCTTGATCCTCAATTAAGTCCTCTCTCTCTCTCTCTCTCTCTCTCTCTCTCTCTCTCTCTCTCTCTCCCCTTCCTTAAATGAACATTCATCTTCTACATATTTTCTCTACTTCGAATAGTCTCCGGGTCCCTTTCTCCATACCCCTTTTCCCCCTCAAATAACAATAACACTCCGGAATTCTTCTCGGTTCTAAATCTACAAATTAGAAGATAATAAATCTGTACAAGAAACATATACGCTCAATCCCACAATTGAGATACAATTGCATTCAAACCCCAGAAGAAGAAGGGAAAACCCTTAGATTTCAGTTCTCTTCCTAAATTTGAAAAAATAATGCAAAATTCTTTAACAAAAAACATGCCATAAAACCTATGAGATCAACATTAGTGGGAAACTAATATTAAAGCATGCAAATTTGATGTTTGTTCGAAGACTTAATGTTCTCCCAAATGCAACACGAAAATATACTCCTTAAATGTTGTTGACTGTGATGTTTGAGGGCTTCTTACAAATCCTTCATAATCATGGTACTGATTTTAGGGAAGAATAATTTAGGGTTCTTTTTTGGAACAAAATTGGAAAGAGAATGACGAAGGGTTTTGACTGTTAATAGGGGCAAAATAGTCTTTTAGTTATCCTACCTCATAAGCCATATCAAGATAAAGAGAGTTTAAAACATAAACATTGAATGTGACAGTGTACGTGTCACAGTTCCCTAAATGAGATTTCTAACAAAAGAACTCATCCTATAAGCCTATACTCACTGATTACCTCATCTCCAAATTTTATATATAAAGTAAAATTTTATGCACCATTCTGATCAAGTAAGATCTCCTTGTTCTTTACACTGCCATCTCCTAAACCATTTCGTTCTGAGATCCTTTAAACTGAACTGTTGCAAACGCTTGACACCTTATGTTACTTGGACTCGGGTACGGGTGTCAGGTACAGGTACATATCTAATAGTCAGGTCCTTCGAACTTATAATTGAATGACACACAAGCTCGGCTAAAGGATTCAAATTTTGGATACCGATACGAGGATATGACTAAGGTTTCATAAAAATAAAACCTCTAGTAAACTTTACTAAACTAGTTGAATAAGTCCCTAAGGGACCGTCCCTGTACCTCTCCTACTACTTTACTACTAGTCTACCATATTAAAATAAACTATCTACATCACTACCAGTCTCCCGATTGTCACCATGAAGGATTCGTTTGTCACCATGGAGGATCGGATACGGATTCCAAACCCATACTCATATCCTATCGGGTCGACACGGGTACTTCTCCTTAAAGTGGAGAGTCCGGGTAACATAGTTGACACCAACCTTGCAGACCCATCATGGAACCATTCTCAACTTCCAACAGTGACTCATTCCATTTATTAAGTATATGATATATGTAAATTTTCAAGACCTTCAGAGTTCAAATTTCCAGTTTGTTACAAGAGGATTCTAATATGAAAAGGGCCGAAACATAATAAAAAAGGTATAACTTAATTAATAAAAGATGTGCTAAGACATAAGATAATACTTAACAGTGTTACATATCAAGGAATTCTATGGAAAAAAGCAAGGTGTCAGTTACATAGGTAGACACACCAAGTGTGAATCAGGGTTGATTTCCTTAGAAGCGATACTATGGTTCTTACCACTGGGCCCAGCTGGATAGGACACTCCAGCTGCAATTTTGAAAAACATTAGCAGCCCATAATGCAAACCACTTTCGCTCCATAAAGTCCAACCCTGTTACAATTATGTTCCCTCCCAATTTATCCAAGCAGTCAAACATGAAGTCCATTCAATTAACTCAAAGACAAAAAAGAAAAAGAAAAAACTCCATTGATAGAAAGAGTGCAACAGCTTCTCCCAATTCCATCTCTGGTCGGCCGGGACCGGAGACATTTCCGTTATCCCTGCGCAGTTGTGCATGTTTCAATCTCTAACTAGCGCTGATCTCGACACACCCTGCACTGGTGAATCCAGCCCCAAGTAGATTGTGACCCCCCTGCAATGGTAGGGCGCACCTGGTATAGATCCCTCCCCTTCTCCATCAGTAGTAGCAGCCCTTCGCTGCTTCGCCTATTCCATCACCATCTACGATTTTGGTTCCCTGTTCTAGTGCAAGCCAGGACTACAGTATCCGAGCCCCTGCGCCTGATTCGGTCCAAATGCAACCATCTCTAGTTGTGACTACATCGGTTTACGGCCTCCTGCGAGGCTGCGATGAATCTCTTGTCGCGATTGGATTGCACTGATTCTGGATCAGACCCCTACCCCTGTGATACCATCAAGGTTTTTTTTTTTTGTCTATTTAATGGTAAATGACCTTTGTTAATGACACAAGTGAAATGATAAGTGGATTATTTTAATTAAACTCAGATGTCCATGTTCTTTTCTATTGAAAATTACTGAATAGAAGTTAGAGCAACCCATGATATTTGATTGTGACAATAGAGTTAAAGAGAGAACATATGATTCTGAATATTAATAGACCATTTTAAGATTTTAATTTTTTTAGAGTTAATGTAATTTTTCTCCAGTTATATACAAATAAAAAATCATGACCCTCCCCTGGCTCTTACCAATAGTGTAAAATCTCAAAAGAGCGTATCCAAATGAAATCTAGTAGTTAAAGACGAAGACAAACTAGGTAAACTTTCACCAGTTATCATGGGTACGCCAGACATTGTCTGACAATAGTTTCTAACAAAGTACCTTCGAATTGGTCCAATATGATACATGACAGTACGGCTGCCTATAATCGTCTTATGAATGTAGCTTAGATTCATAATTACCAGTCTCCCAAAGCTAGATTTCAAATAGGTGCAATAAGAATATAGCTTTAGTTAAGAATAACTGCTCAAACTCAAATGATCGGTTTCAATCCACCACCCAACAACCAACGTATGGAAAGAAATCACAATGCAAAAACAAGAACTTATGTGGAAACCCCTTACAATAAAATACCATGGGTCAAGATCGAGCACAATCCAATCTAACCAAAGTTACAGTTCTCATGTAATCCCCTGCCCAGGGATCGATCTGAGCAGGGGTGGACACACCTTAGGCCCATAATCCGTTGGAGCTAACCCATCTTCCTCTTCATACTTCGGCACTCTCCTCCCTCCCTCCTTGCCTCCATCCCCACCCCTCCCTTTCTCGAGTCTGTCCCTCATTCCTTCCTCTCCCCATGGATTTCCATGGCTAAATTCAATTGTCAAGCTACCCTACCTACAAGGATTATATACATAGAAAAATTTCACAGAAAACTTAGCATGCATTCGTCAAGTTCAATTGCCAACTGCCAAACTCAACACAATTCAATATCAGGAATAATATATGAAAATAGAATTTTTTTTAAACAGAAAACACAAGAGCCATAGCTGAATTTCATTTACCAATAATACAGTTATACAAGAAGCTATTATATCCAAATGCGATGAAATCTCAATTGGCACATCATAGCCACTGAATCATCAAATTATTCTCTAACAAATAGATATGGGAAACCACAAACAATAGTAAGCAAGCAAGCACCCTCATTATCATCATTCTGATTATTTTGACTACTCTAATAACGGAGTTGGCATTGGAGATCTCCACCCTGCCCATAGCTTTGTGGTCAAAGGAGACATTTGTGGATGCCAATTTGGCAACCATGGATGTGGTCTTTGCACTGGTGGTAGCAGAAGCAAGTGAGCCCAACCCTTTCTGCCAAGTCCACCAAGTCGAGCATCAGTTCCCTAGCCAAATCAACGGCCAGGCTCCTTGGGATAGTCCTCCGAACTCTAGGACCTCACAAAGGAGAATTCTTGGATAAAATTTAAGAACGAAGGTAGAGAAGATGATGATGTTGATAGAGGAAGAGCACCAAAGATTCAAGAAGAAAGATGAATAAGGAGAGAGTAACACGAGATAAGAGGACGTGGAATAGAATATTTGGTTTTGACGGTGGCATCAACATCCAAGGAATAGAAACAAAATGGTCCGAAAGATGTAATTCCGTTAAAGTGAATGGAATGTTCCCATTTCAAATGGGTTAAGATAACTAGAGGACTCATAACTCTATTTTCCGATGATTTGAGGGACTTCTAAATAATTCATAAGATTTGGAGTACTTATTTAAAAATATAGTAGATTTGAAGAATTAATATGCAAAATTCTCTAAATACAAATTGCAATCCAAAAATTGTCCGAAGGAGTTGCATATCCCACAATAATATAGTCTTCTTCTTTTTCTCTACCCTTTGTAAAATGACAACTGATAGTTTAGAACTTGTTGCCTTGTCACTGCGACTTTTGTCAATCTTCAACATTAATTTGATGCCCTTTTTATTGATCTCAACTATAAATGTTGTCGAACTTCAAGATTAATTTGATGCCCTTTTTATTGCTCTCCACTATAAATGTGAAGCTTATAGCAGTGATACATCCAATGCAAGGATAGTTCAACCATGAGAGGAACTTAATACTTCTCCTAATAGGACAACATATCTAATACAGCTTAATGAACATACTATTTGTGGATAACACATCCACCCAGCTAACTACGAACAGATGTGTGGTGACCTTATTGTAGTTTGGTAGGAGAGATCATACTAATATTCAATCAAACATTTGACATATCATGTGAATCTAAATCCACGCCAAATTCGGGATTTTAGTCCACTCCTGACTGGATTACTCCGATCCCATCCATGCTCGGGGCTTTGGGCTGTTGTCCGCTGACCCCTTTTGAGATGGATCCCCCTAATATCTCGTTTTCAATAAGCTAATCATCTATTAGTCAATCTTCATCGAGTGTTCCTTCGCATCCAAAAATTGAAATAAGTCACCTTTCTAATTAACAATTAACGCAAAAAATGTATTTTATTTTCTCATCTTCCCCTTAAGGGCCTTAACCTTTCTTTTGGTTGTTGGGATTCATGATAACGAGGAATGCATGAAGATGAAAGAGATGGTGGAAACCGTAAAATAATATGGAGGCAATACTTTGGAGGAAATCAGCATAAATCCCCTATTGCGGGGTTCAATCTTATTTACAGTAGATGAAGAATTACAATAAAGACTAAAATGACATTAGAAATCCTAGAAAACAATGCCTAAATCTGACCAAATAAATATTTGGCTATTCTTTTAGCTTGGTGCCCAAGCTAAAACATTGCCCAACTTTAAATCTTGGATCCCAACCAGTTAACCGGTTGACCTCTATACTTCTACAATCAACCTTAATAAGTCTAGAAAAGAATTGTCGAGCACTTGTAGCTCATGTGGAATGCAGCGCAGACACCACGCGGGGCTGGCAGGGTTCGAGCCCCCCAACCGCAAGGCCGTGTAGGTGTGTGTGGGTTGTAATAAAAAAAAAAAAACTCTAGAAAGAATCACCAAGACTCTGAAAGTCGGCATCCACTCCGTGCAGCATCATGTCGAACATGTATTAGACAATCCAAAATCAGTGTCGTGTCACGGCGTTTTGTATCTGTAGTGCCGCATTGTTGTCCGTGCAACTAGAACTACCAAAATCAACGTTGCACCAGTGTCCGTCTGTATGTATCTTGTCGTGTCGCGATGGTGTCCATGTCAGTGTCAAAAATCAAGAAGAAGAAATATACGAGATCTCTCTCTCTCTCTCTCTTGTTTTACCTAAATGGTGCTTGGTCCTCTCGACGAGGGACTTGCGGTACCTGGCGAGCACGCTGGCCATGTAGGCCTCCCTCTCCCCGGTGACCTCGTCGTCGTCCTCCGGCTCCTTCACCGCGAAGCACATCGTGTGCACGTTCCTCCCGAGCACCACCTCCCGGGCACTGCTCTTCCCGTTCGGACCGTCGCCGACGGCCACCGGCGGGTAGGGGATCTCCGCCGGATCCAGCTCCTCCGGCAGCTTCTCGATCGGGTGATCCATCGCCGATCCGTTCGCCACGCTCCCGACCATGGACGATCCCTCCGTAATATGTATCAAATGGCCCCCGCCAACCTAGAGTTTGTCGGCATTGAAGGGTCAGAGATCGAGAAAAAATAGTGTAAATTTATGGTGGAACTGGACATAATGATGGATCTTGCCACAAATTCTAGAGAGAGAGAGAGAGAGAGAGTACCTCTGCGAAACCCTCGCGATGTGGAGTTAAGAGAGAGGAGGCGGCGGGAACGGAGAGAGAGAGATGAGTGGAGCTGAGAGGTGGCGTTTAAATAGCTCTCTTTCAGGATAAGTGGCAGTCACGAGAGTTGAGAGGTTTCCCTTTATTTTTTCTCTCTTTTTTTCCGTTTACTCTTAATTGTCGAAGTCCACAAATCTTTATCATGGATACATAATAATTAGGGTTATTTAGTTTTAGGGTCTCACATATATATATATGAATATTAGAGTTTGATTTTCGAACTTGACCGATGTTAAAATTTAGGTCTCGAAATTACTGTTTATTAGCCTACGTGAATAGTGATTTCGAGACCCAAACTCTAAATTTTTAGACCTAAACCCTATCCATGTATATGTGATCCTAAAACTAAATATCCCTAATAGTAAATACTTTAAAATTCTACATCAATTCTATAAAACCCTTGCATAATTTTACAATTTGTCATGTCCTACTCCCATAATACGACAAGTCGAAACGTATTAGCATCCTAGACCACGTGCCGTACGAATATGCCGGTGTCCATATCAGTGATTGTTGCATGTAAATTTCTAGGATAAAGTACGGATAATGCTCGACTATTTATATTTCTTGAAATATTCACATCTACTCGCACATAATTGTTGCAACTTGCATCCCATGAGGCCCATTCTCCCAAAACAATTAATTTACATATGATGTTACACATATAGTCAAAATGAAATTTGTTGCTCAGTGCTAGTCATCATTCTTTGGATTTGCCCACGTTGTACAGCGGCAACGTCTCATCTGGTATCTCATTTTCATCTAGCAAATAAATACTAAGTCATCAAAGACATGTAAGTCATCGATTCAAAAACGGTGAGGAAAGTGAAATAAAATAGATATGATTTGAGAATCGTGCCCTAATCCTTGGATAGAAAAATTATTATGATCAAACCCTAAGGACGTACTATAGTATTAGCTTGAAATATGACTAGTATATTTATAATTCTAGTGGTTTCTTGGTGTGTTCGAACTACCCCACGGCATAGCAATTACAAACATGTAATTTTGAAACCTACTTGTTTCTTTTAATTTTAATTCAAAAACCATTTAACTGTGCGTGTGTCCTAGCTTATAAAGAGTATTATATGCATGTTCCATTATGAATTTTATGGTAACACATAGGTATATTCACCGATGCGATCGTAGGACAGAAGTTGTATATACTTTAAATTGAGCGTAGGACACAAAAATATTTATTTTTGAAGTATGTGCTTATACATGCATGTTATCCTTGTGATGTATTGCTATGAATAAATACTTGCATGCTTACTATGTGTGTCCTTGCAAGCCGAGACCTAGAAGGAAGTATGTTAAAAGTATCGTATGCATTAAGTCGTACCAATTTACATATCGGTAACAATTTAAGTAACTAATTCCCAGGCCCTGCTGCAGGGCAGCCTGGGCCCAAACAGAAGGGAGGGCACCATTTATATATTTTTTTTGTTTCTTATTGACCTCATCTCACAGCCCAGGCCCAAATGGAAGGGAGCATTAATATCCAAGATTCCAGAGAAACGGAAGGGTGTTTGAGTAGAAGAATCGACGGGAGGACGAGGGGTAGGGCATCCATTATATTCTCGAACGTAGACGAATATTTCGAGATATTAGAAGAATCGATTCATCTTCCCTTTTTTCTTCTTATCTTCCCATATGTATTCAAAATTTCAAAATATTTATTCGAAGATTAGTTACTGACTTATTTCTTCTCTTATTTATCTTCTCATATATATTCAATGTAAATGTTGGTTGTGGCAATGCTGGAAAGTCCATGAGAATCGTTTGAACGAAGCACTGCTTCTTCCTAGCTCCAATGCCTCAAGGTTCTTTTTTTTCTTCATCTGCACTTACATCATTCTTATATTGCAACCACCACTTTTTAAAATAAGGGTATTTTGGAAATTATGTGAATTTTTTAATTTTTAGATTAATTTATAATATTTTAATTGGTGTTGTGTTAGCAGTTTAACCTTAGCTAACCATGATTAGAGACTAACCATGACATTAGAAACTAATTACCAAGTTAGATTTGAATTTTAAGTTTTTAGTCCTAATTAGAAAACTTCTTGAATTGATTTTTAGAGCTTTAAGTTATTTGACTTTTTGGCTTTTTGCTAAAAGGCTTAAAATAACTTAAGTGAGTTTGGCCCTTACCTAAACCCTAACCCTAACCTTAGACAACAGCTTGGCCGGCAACAACAGCCCCCTGTAATAGCCACCTAATAAAATATTACTTTTATTGTCTATTTCTCTAATAAAAAAATTAAAAAAAGTGTAATGCTCTAAATTTTTCAAAAATATAATATATTAATAATAATGATAACCACAAGAACAAAAAAATAATATATAGATATATATATATATATATATAATAGATATATTATATATAGATATATATATATATATATATAAACACACACACACACACACCACACACACACACACACACACACACACATATATATATATATATATATATATAGATATATATATATATATATATATATATATATATATATATATATACATTTGGACCCATAGGAAAATTTTGTAATTACATATTTGATTCACCAACTCACTAAGTTTAGGTGTCATTATTTGAAGATGGGTGGCATGGGTGATGACATATGTCTAGGATGCATGGAGAGATGACTCCATAACTTGCCACCTCACTCTCTCTCTCTTCCCTCTTCTTCATTAGTTCTTCATTTCCTTCCTCTAGACAACCACACACATACAACCCACTCTTCCTCTTCTCTCTCCCCTTCCTCTCCATACTACTGCTACTGCTACTGTTGCTACCTGCCGCTGCTGCCTCCGCCGGCTGCCGGCGGCCACGCTGCCCGCCACCGCCGGCGCCGTCCGCCACCGCCGACCGTCCCTCCCCGAGCACCACTCCGGCCTCCTCCTCCTTCTCCTTCACTTTCCCAAGCATAGGTAACCCCATTTTCTCTTCCCCATTCTAATTCAATTTAACCTAGGTTAATTTCTAATTTCAAATTCTGGAATAGGAGAAGAGTATAGGAAAAATCAAGGTTCCACTTGGATTTGGGGAAGAAATTCTAGGTTGCTCAAGCCAAGACAAGTCCTCCTAAAATCTCCTAATTTCTTTTTCCAAATTTCACCATTGCTATTAGAATTATTTTGTGCCATTTTTGGAGATTATATTCAGATTTGATTTATATTTTAGTCAATAATATAAAATTAGGGCATAGATACTTAGACTCAATAATAGGACACGATCTGACACCTCTTCAGTGTAAGGTCTCTGATGTGTGAGGAAGAAGAGGTAGTTCTTACATGTTTTTATGATATATACTATGCTAGTCTACCTTAAGAAAAAGCAAAAAAAATAATGCACTCTTAGATATTATTTTTGTATGGTTAAATTACTTTTAACATAGCCTAGAGTATGAATATTCATAGAAAAATTTGCATTTTATACAAATTTTGTATATATTTGAATTATGTCCAGAATTTTAATTATACTTAATTAGCTGAAAACTACTTTATAGTGGTTATGTACATTCGATTTTATATTGGCTACCTA
Source organism: Iris pallida (assembly GCA_029216955.1). Lineage (NCBI taxonomy): Eukaryota > Viridiplantae > Streptophyta > Magnoliopsida > Asparagales > Iridaceae > Iris > Iris pallida. The sequence goes on from JANAVB010001399.1 coordinate 10,061,791, forward strand.
AGTTCGGACCTTGGGAATACAGTCTAATTTGATTCCTCTAAGATTAGCATTTTTGAGACAATTACTTTAGTAATTTTGTAAGTACTTATCCATACTTGAGCCTAAGAAAATGAATCATAGGTACCACCAGAAGGATATACTCAATAATTGTAAGACCCTGAATTTAGGCTTATTTTTTGAATAAATATATTATTTGATTTTATTTGATTTAATGCTCTTTACCGTGACTTGGATTTCTAGAGCATCGGGGATGTCAGTCTCTGGAAACTTTCTTCTTGAAGTTTGTAGTAGACGAGATTATCTTCATGTTGATATATCGTGTCCCACTCGAACTTGTTCCCTTGTACTCTTTTTGCTTCGCGCAAGTTCGGGTCAATTTAGACCATTTAATTATTAATTGAATTTCCACTCTTTTCCTTGATCATCATATGCACGTTATCGTGACTTTTAATTTAGGAGCACCAGACCTGTCGTTTTCTCAGAACCAACTTCTCATGAATGATCTACTCGAGACGCTCTTCACCCATGACCTTCGTGTCCCACTCAGACACTCCATTTTGTGCTTCATTTTCTTCGTACAACTTTTGGGTCAATTTAGGCCGATTAATTATCTACCGTAAAACCTGATTTTATTTCTAATTTAATTTTCGGGCCCGACATCGATCTAACCTTGTCGACCCCAAATATGGACATGGCCCCATGAAGCCTATTACCCGCCTGACACTGGTGTCCCATTTATTTGAGCCCCCACATGCTGCTTATTTTCCCATGATCATAAATACCTATTTTTAATTTAAATATTGCACCATATCCGATTTTGACCCGACCTGGCTCGACCGAACCCGAACCCAAGCTCCATGTTGCCCCTCGTGACTACCCAAACACTCCACTGATAATTCTTATTTTTTCCTACAAAAAATATCTCTTACATATAAATATCTCTTTTGCTCTCTCTTTTATATATATATTATAATAATATATATATATATATATATATATATATATATATATATATATATATATATATATAAAATAAAATATATATATATATATATATACATATATAATGATATAATAAATATCCTCACATCACTCTCTCTCTCTCTCTCCCATTATCACTTAACCCGTCCCCCCCTTCCTGTACGAACAGCCCCCCATCTCTATCTCACTTTCTCTCTCTCTCTAAATATCTTTTAAATCTCTCTCTCTCTTCTATATTATTATACACACACACACACATTTAATTATAACTCTCCCTCTCTCTCTCTGCATTCAAAAACACACACACACCCCCTCCACTTCACAGCCAGCACAAACCCTCCACTCCCAACCGACTTCCTCCCTCTCTCCTCTCAAATATCTCTCTCTCTATCCTCACTCTTTCACTTTCTATACATAATATATATACACACACACACAACTCACACTCTTTTTCTCCTTCCTACACTCAACCAACCACCCCCTCCATGCATGGCCGACCGACCTTCTCACCATGGTCGAGCTTTTCCCCAACACTCCTCCTCCTCCTCCATTCTTCATCATCATCATCCTCACACCACCCTCCATCATCCACCATCACCATCATCATCTTCTACCACCACCACCACGGAACACCACCGCACGCCTCCGCCACCATGTCTGCGCCGCACGCCACCACGTGGCCGGGGAGCCTTCCCCCCGCCGCGCTAGGCCGGCGACCACCCGCGCAGCAGCCGCAACTGCGTTCGCAGCAACAGCATACAGCAGTGGCTGCCGCGCCACACCGCACGCGCGGATACGGCGATGGCCGTGCGCCACCACGTGGCCGGCCACCCCGCAAGCTCCCCACGCCTCCGGCGAACCCGGGCGACCACCCTGGGAGAGTCTCCGTCCTCCCCGACGTGTGAAACACACGATTCGTGCGTTTACGTCGAAATCCCGTCGGCGGCGCGCGAGTTTTGAACTCGTAAATAGCGCTCCGTCACAGCAACTTCGCGCTTGTTTTTCGGGAGATCCGACCGTTGGATCGGCGAACTCCTTACTCCGTCTCAATCTCGGTATATCCCTCTACACCTCTGTCAAGTTTGAACCGTTAATTTTGTCGTTTGATACATCAAAACCGGCCACCAAGTTGACGTTTTAATTTGTACTATTTTGGACAGTTTTGCGATACCAACTTCGCGGGTTCGTATCTTCGTCGTCGCAGCTCCATTTGTGCGCTACCAGTTCCGGTGCACATTTGGTATAACCCTCTTCCTGCTCCCTTTAGATTTCATTTCAGTTTGAGCTTGTGAGGTCGATCGAATTCGACGCCAAAGTTGGCCGTTCGAATTCTTAGTATTGCACTTGTAAAATTCCATTTTTGAACCCGGGACTCCGGATTCAATTTCTGACACCACCAGTGGACTCGTGACGTCGTTCTGGCTTTTTCATATAAAGTTTGTTAGATTTGGAGGACGTGGGCCCTGGCACGCATTTCGGTGCAAAGTAGGCCCCATAGTCCGGGTCAGCGGGACTTTTTTGACGTCGGCTCATCGGAATCCAATTTTGGATATACCGTTGAGTTCGTATCGTCATTCTGGACTCGTTGACATATAATTTGCTAGGTTTTAGTGGACATTGGTTCAGGTACGCATTTTGGTGCAAGTCGGATACCAATATCCGGGTCAAGCTCATCGGAATCCAATTTCGGATATACCGTTGAGTTTGTATTATCATTCTGGACTCGTTGACATATAATTTGCTGAGTTTTGAGGACATTGGCTCCGACACGCTTTTCCGTGCAAATCGGAATTTCAATGTCCTGGTCAACGGACCAATTTGAGATCGGGTCAACGAAATCCAATTCTGGATATACCGTTGGGTTCGTATCGTCATTCTGAATTCGTGGACATATAATTTGTTAGGTTTAGTAGACTAGTATTTCTGTACATTTTTCGGTGCAAAGCGGGTCCGACACGGACACCGTTTTGACCCGAAATTACCTTTTTACTCCTGTGTCCAAATTGGACTTATGGACAGGCTATCCTAGCTGATTTGACCATTTTGGACACGTTGGTAATGGTTGTTTCACCATCCGACAACATATGTAGGTTTCACTATATTATTATAATCTTTCTCCTTTTGTGGTATTTGAGTTCCATCGATTCCGATGATTTCACAATCACTGAAATTGATGTGTTGACCCTGTAGATGTTTTATAGAGACTAGCTTTGACCCAGTTTGACCATGGTTGACTACTTTGACTGAACGTCGAAGTAGAGTCAACATTTGACCTAGGTTAGACTAGTTTTGACCTTGGTTGACCACAGTTGACTATTTTGACCAAAAGTCAACCGGAAGTCAACCGTAGCCTAAGATGACCAGAACTTGACCGAAGTTGACCAGTTGACCCAAAGTCAACTGTTAGTCAACATTAGTCAAGTTTGACCTAGAGTTGACTAGAGTTGACCAGTTGACCAAAAGTCAACTGTAAGTCGACCATTGACTTAGATTGACCTAGTTTGATTGTTTTGACTTGCATTGACCTAGTTTGACTTAGTATGACTTGATTTTACTTCCAAACCCTTATATTGATACAGTATTCCACCTATAGGTCCTCGAGGCATTGTTCTTGGACCAGTTGACATATTCTACCAGATCACAGGCGAGTACATTCTTTGATAATATTTCTGTTTTATGATAATCTATGTTTCTTGTATTTAGTGTAGATACCCTTGTTCTCTTGACACATTGTTCACACGGATTGGTATTTCTCTGGATCTCGTCATGAGATATTATTCATCGTTTTCCTTGGTATATCTTGTGCAAGTCTTTCTTGTTCCTTGTGCATTGTATAGACACGATTCCTGCGAAGGCTAGCTACCCTCTCAGAGAATCGCGTGTCATGGTGTCATGGTTGGATCCACTATACTGGTCGAAGACGGGGAGTATTAGTGTAGATGTGTGGTCAATACCCGCCTTGTATATCTTGTGAACCTTGTGAATGCCAATCATACACCACACGTATGGTTGGCTAGATCATGACCTTGTGTAGACCCAAGTCGGCCACATATTGTAGCTAGTACTCACACACTTAGATAGATGATTCTTGATTCTTGTACATGCCATGATCAGTTTTACTTGCCTTGTTCTAGCTCTAGATTTATAGCTTACCTTGCCATGATACTCACATGTACATTTCATGATTTTTGTATATTCTCTCTGTTTACTGCTACATTTTCAATATCGTCTAATTAGAACTGTTATTTGAGATTTGTGCTCGTTCCATCCTGACTGGATATGTTGACAAAATTTTAGGAGTAGTTGTGCCCTCAGTATTTGGACTTCATGATGTTGCTAGCTGAGGTGGATCTCACTATTCTTCTATGTGAGTTGCCTGGTAGTTATCCTTAGTTAGTCTTATTGTTCCTTCTTCATTTCCTGTCTTATGATCATTGTAGATTCTAGTTGTTCTAGTGATATTGTTATTATTTCTTGTCTTATCTTCCTTAGTTTTCGTGATGTGACATGAGTACATTTCTAGTTATGGATCTTTAGATGTTGTAGTTAGTATAGTATACTTGACAGCGTTCTACCGTCGATACTGTGGCGTAGGCTGGGCGTGGCCCTGTCACGCCCCAGTTCCGAAATACGGGGACGTACACGGCCAGCTACACCGTATAAGGTACGAATACGCTATACGGTGATGATGGCTGTCCAGTCTGGTTGGGTATCCTAGCATGCAATCAATCTATGGCCTAAATCCGATCTCATATCCACAGGTAAATCACAATGAGACAATATCAAGAGAGATAATCATATGAAAAACAGGAAATACTCATATGAAAATCTGGAATCTACAGTACAGGATAATAATGTAGACAAGTATACCTTCCCAAAGTTCCTAGCATGTCTGGAACTGAAGCACACCCTCCAAGTCAAGTTTGGAAGATCCACCAGGTCGGTCTCAGACAATCTGGAAACAATCCAGGGTTGGTCAGGCCAACCGCAGCAAGTACCAGAAAGGAAGGCTCAAGGACGGGCGAAGAAAACCAGCAGGATAAAATATGACAAGAATAACATCTAAAAACAGTAAATAAGGGTAAGGGATCGTACGGTACCAACGCAGGATAACAATCCACAAGTATAGTGAAGCTAACACAATCATAATCTCCCTAGCATCCACTAACACCTGCATTGCCAGCTGAAAATCAATATCAGCGGGCTAGCAGGCAACAAGCCAAACAACACAGAAGGACAAGCGGCCACACAATGCCTACGGCTTGCTATTATTAGCTAACTAGGGTTATCACATGCCTAATTACTAACAAGATGCAATGAGACTTCAAAGTCCAGCTCTTGCTTGCTACTACCCTGTCAGATCCCTATTTTGGAAATAGGTATATGATTGTATTGGTATATTTTAAGGATTTTGAATTTGAGGTATTCTTAAATTTTTTATTATTTTCTTGGAGGTAATTTTATCCTCATTATTATTATTATTTAAATTCCTTGATTCCTATATCTACCCCAAAAGAAAACCCTAACCCAAACCCTCACTCCCCTCTCTCTCTAAGCCGCCACCACCCCCTCTCTTCACTCTTTCTCTCTCTCCGACTCCTCACTGGACCAGCCCCCCCCCTTTCCTTTTTCCCTCCGCTCTCTCTCTCGAGCTCACTCTCTTCTCTCCGCTCTTCCCCGGCCAGCTCCGGCCACCACCGCCACCATCACCCCCAGCACTTCCCACCGCCGCCAGCACCACTTCCCACCGCCGCCACCTCCGTCTCTCCCTCTCTTACTGTTTCCGGCGCCGCCACTACCGCGGCGCCCCCATCTCCACCGCAGCCGCCCCCTTTCTCCTCGGCCCCCTGAGCGCCGCCGGCGCCCTCGTCTCCACCGCCACCGCCCTCATCATCGTCGCCGTCTCCCTCTCAGCCGGCCTCCTCCGTCGCGACCAGCGCCACCATCATCGTCTCCGTCGCGACCAGCCCCGATCTCCCCCTCTCCCTGTCTTCTGCCGGCGGCGACCAGCCCGTCTGGCCGAGACCCCGGTGAGCCCCTCCGCCTGCCTCTCTTCTTCGATCTCCGTACCTCGGGGCACGTGTTGTCTCGAGCAGCGCGCTGCTTTGTGCAGTATGCTACCTCGAGCAGTGTGCACTCGTACAGCGTGCGCTTCTTCGGTTTACGTACTGCCTTGGGGTACGAACCCTCGGGTTGCGTGCACCTCGATGTTCGTGTCGCCCCGTACTCCGTGCCCCTTGATTTTGTGTCGTTTCGGGTTGTGCGTACCTTGGTGTGCGTGCTGTCCCAGTTTTCGTGCACCCCGATCCACGTGCTGCCTTGGGCAGCGGGACGCCTCGAGCCCCGTACTGTCTCGGGCACCGTGCCACCTCGGTTTGTATGTTGCCTCGATCCTCGTGTCTCGGCCTTTGTGCCTGCCTCGTGACCGTGCACGTACCGATTTGCGTGCCGCCTTGGTATATGTGCCACCTTGGACTTTGTGCCATCTCAATTTGCGTGTATGTACGGATTTACGTGCCGCCTTGGTTTGTGTATCACTTTGGACTCCGCACCGCATCGATTTGCGTGCATACGTCGACTTGTATGCCGCATTGATTTGCGTGCTTCCTTGAATCTCGCTCCGTCTCGATTCGCGTGTACGCCTCGATTTACGTGTCGCGTTGATTCGTGTGCCATCCCGATATTCATGATTTCCTCGATTCTCGTGCGCGTCTCGATTTACGTGCATGTCTCGGGTTGCGTGCCCGTATCGGTCTGCGTGCCTCAGTTTCCGTGCCAGATCCCCGCGCTGCTTGCGGGACCCGTACGGTATAGCCTCCTGCCATCCTCCGTGCTTCCTGTTATTATTATTATTTAATTCTAATAATTGTTATTATGTGTTCTGAGGACCTCGATGGACGTGTTAGCTTGGATCCAGATCGCCGAAGACTTGCTTACCTAACCGAGCCCTCTAGGCAAGTATCTCTTGCTCATCGACGGCTCGATCCGATAACCATGATTAGTGTATAACCATGATTAGTGTAGCCTAGTAGCCTAGTAGTAGAACTGCCATAATGATATAACCATGATTAGTGTATAACCATGATGATATAACCATGATGATATAACCATGATTAGTGTAGCCTAGTAGCCATGATGATGTAGCCTAGTAGCCTAGTAGTCATGATGATGTAGCCTAGTAGCCTAGTAGTGGCCTAGTAGTCATGATGATGTAGCCTATTAGCCTAGTAGTAGCCATGATGATATAACCATGATTGTATAACCATGATGATAACCATGATTAGTGTAGCCTAGTAGCCATGATGATGTAGCCTAGTAGCCTAGTAGCCTAGTAGTAGCCTAGTAGTAGAACTGCCATGATGATATAACCATGATTAGTGTAGCCTAGTAGCCTAGTAGCCTAGTAGTAGCTAGTAGTATAACCATGATTAGTGATAACCATGATTAGTGTATAACCATGATTAGTGCTTCCTGTATAACCATGATTAGTGTAGCCTAGTAGTAGAACTGCCATGATGATAACTTAGGATAGCTTGGTCCGATACCGGGATAGACCGTATCGGACAACTCGGATGGGTCATCCACACCTCCGAGGACACGAGCACGACTCACATGTATGGATCGTCCCCATATGCCCCGTGTCCGACTCGCGGTCGGGTAACGGCTTTGGCTAACTGTTTTTATGACTTTGTTTGTGGCTTGGGTATGACTGTGGGTCTTGGTGCGCCCTGCGTGGCGATTCTTGCTGCATGTGTTGGTTTGGCGTCCAGTACGCATTGTAGTACTGCTGGAGGCCGAGACTTAGTGTTCTCGGCTAGGGTTGGTGCCCAGTACGCATCGTAGTACTACTGGAGGCCGAGACTTAGTGTTCTCGAATAGCGATTCTGCGGCGGGTTGCGCCGAGTGGATTTTAGCCCCAATTCGTAGGGTGCTCCCGTCCAGAATACAAAGGAGACTCTGCCGAATTTTTCCAGAATTTTCGGTTGGGAATTTGGTTCGAAGGATTGGGCAGTGCCATTCCTTTGGTTTGCGGGACTGAACTCATGCATATTCTTGGTATAGTATCCTGATCTCATTGCCTACTAGGTAGACTCCCGACTAGATTAGTCGCCTAGCGTCTCGATCTGTTCTGCCCGTCGGATTGTATAAGAAGAGCGGTTCTACTCGGGTGAGGGTCTGCAACCCTGGTCCTTATTTGGTTTAAGGGTTGTGGGTCTGATCCAGAGTGGTTCACGCAATCCTTGCCTTTTCAACGGTATCACCCATTGGACTCTTGACCTATGACCCTTCTTTTTAGATAGTGTTCTAGTTTAGTTGTTATCTCATTATCTGTCCTGTCCGCCGGATTGTGTAAGGATAGTGGTTCTACTCGGGTGAAGGTCTGCAACCCTGGTCCTTGTTTGGTTTAAGGGTTGTGGATCTGATCCAGAGTGGTTCACGCAATCCTTGCCATTTTCCGACGGCGTTGATTAGTGTTGACCCATGTGTTGGGATTATGATCTTATTCGAGGATGACTATGAGGAGATATGATATTGAGATAGTGGTTATGGTAGACTAAGTGGATTCTTAGATAGTGTTACTAGTTCTTTGGTGATGTTCTAATTTGATCAGATATGTCTTGAGGACTCTTGGATTTTGATATTGGTGCGAGTGTCTCGCGGAACGAATAGAATATCGAGATATCAAATATGATTTTTACTCGACTTCCCAAACGCCCAAACTAGTACCTTTGCTGTATCCCGGTAGTTGGGAGACTTAGTTGCTGATAGCCTGTGATCATTGATTCGGAGGATTCTTGTGAGCTAGAGGGCCTAGCATTGTTAGGGGGATGAGCTTGGTATTTGGTGGTTGTCTTTATTGACGTGTATTCACCCCATCATGGATGGGAGACTCTTGCTAGATTGATTCGGTGGATAGACCGACGGGATGATTGGAGCTCTAGGCTCCCATAATACTTGAGATGTTAATTATAGTAGATGTTCTGATCTTGTACTTGACCTGATATCCATGCCACGATGTGGACAGATGACTTCTTGTGACTGACAGAGTTGTCCTTGTCCCAGACCTGACTACCTGTATCCGTGCTATAAGTCCAGCTTACCCTGTGAGGTACTGGCCCTGACCTTGCACTGCGGTGCCCTTGTCTATTGGCACTTTGAAGTGCTACTTCCATGATTATATGGCATTGCGATGCCATCTTAATATTCTGGCTATATTATATGATTACCTGCACGGGTATCTGGTAGTTGGCCTATCGTTTTAGCGTGGTTAGGATTGCTTGCTTGCTTGTTGCATAACACTAAGGATGGATCACAACTGGGACTATAGGTGCCGAGGCTGATTCTTACTTAGCGTTCTCGTACTGAGGTACGACATCTAGGAGGATGAGCATGTGACCACGGCATGTGATTCCGGATAAATGTAGGGTTAATCTAGGCAACTAAAAATGGTAGAAGCATTGGGAGGGAACGGAATCCCGAGATCGTGCATTACCGGCCGCCACAGGCTCGTCCTGGCGCGTCGGGGTTGGCCGCCACGGATATGGCAGTACGACTACTATATGTACTCCTGCTTAGCACGGTGGCCTTCCGAGGGACCGTGCATACCTACTGCTATGCGATATTTGGCCGCTAGCCCTTGCGGGATATGGCACGATCTGAGGATTCCTATATGCATTGTTGGGGTAACCCAACCTCCACATAGACAGCCGTAGGCATTTGAGTGGCCGCTTATTTATAATTGTTTGGCTTGTTGCTTGCTAAGCTGGCTGGCACGTAACGCTGTCCCGGTGCAGTAATTCATTCCCTTGTTCTTGTTTGATGTAGGGATGGGTTACTGTTCCGATGACAGACTACGAGTTCCAGTTGGCGATGCAAGTATTAGTGGATGTTAGGATGATTGTGATGATTGTGGTATACGTATTAGTAGTTGGATTGCTGCCTTATATTCTGTAATCGTGCGTTGGTACCGCACGATCCCTTACCTTATTTACTGTTTTTAGATGCTATTCCTGTCATATTATATCTTGTTGGTTTTCTTCGCCCGTCCTTGAGCCTTCCTTTCTGGTACTTGCTACGGTTGGCCTGACCAACCCTGGACTGTTCCCAGATTGCCTGTGACCGGCCATGTAGATCTTCCAGACTTGACTTGGAGGACGTGCTTCAGTTTCTGACCATGAGGAAACTGTGTGGGAAGGTATTCTTATCTACATTATTTCTTACTGTAGACTCTCTGATTATCATATGAGTATTTCCTGTTTTTTCATATGATTATCTCTCTTGTCGTTATTTCATCGATTATTGCCTATGGATATGAGATCAGATTTAGGCCATAGACTGCTTGCATGCTATATACCCAGCAAGATTGACAGCCACGATCGCCGTATGACGTTTTATACCTCATACGGAGTAGCTGGCCTAGTCCGTCCCAGTATTTCGGTACTGGGGCGTGACATACCCGAATGGCCCCAGCAAAAGAAAAAGATAGATATAGCAGGCACACTGCAGTAAGATACATGTGCCCTAAAGAAGTGCCACACTCGACGGAGGGCTGGAAATGCGCTCATCTCGACGGATAGCAACAAATCCCTAGTATATATATATAGATACATAGGGCCGAGGTCAGACAAGCAACAGGTCACTGGGAAGTCCCCATGAACTACATGATTAATCTAGTTATGTAGCCTAGTCAGTTTCATTATGGATCCCTGACCGTGGTACTCAGGGATCCATGTCCTAGACATGATGCAAGACAAGACTGGACTGGTGGCTTATACATGCACAATCAAAAAAAATCAACCACGGTGTCAAGACGGGGTCATGCTGAGCAAGTCAGGACTAGCTGTCGCAACAGCAATCAAGAGTAAACATGTCATGTCGAGAGTACTAGTCAGGAGTGCGCCACCACGGGCCACTATCAAGAATCAAGAGTATACATGCCAGGTTTACTGTCAAGTCCAGAGTGCTAGTCAGGAGTGCACCTCTACGGGCCACTAATCAAGAATCAAGACAGGTCCAGGTCATCGTGTAATACCAGGAACAAGGTCAAACCTATCAGTCACAAGAAGTCACATGTCCAAATTGTGACATGGATATCAAGTCGGTTACAAAATCAAAATCTCCACTATAATAGTCTCTCAAGTACACATGGGAACCTACAACTCAAATTATCAAGTCGGTCCATCCACCAGATCAATCTAGCAAGGGTCTCCCATCCATGATGGAGTGAATATCACGTCAATAAAGACAACCACCAAATACCAAGCTCATTCCCCTAACAATGCTAGGCCCTCTGACTCACAAGAATCCTCCAAGTCAATGATCACAAGCCACTAGAAAACAAGCCCCTCAACTACCAAGACACAGCAATCAAACCAGGTTCCCCAACTACCGGAATACACAAAGGTACCAGGTTTTGGGCGTTTGTAAAGTCGAGTAAAAATCATATAATAATACCCTCGATATTCTTCTCGTTCCACGAAATATTCGAAATCACCAAAATCCAAGAATCCACATAGATCCACCAAGTCAATATCCCGAGATCGTACTCTCCATAATACTCAATCCTCAGTCATATCCACAAGTCACAACTCCCAATACATAGGACAACTGTCAGCTCTATCTGACTAGACTAGGACACCCCCTAGGATGAAGGGTCAGGGGACAAGAGTCTGGTAATAAATATCGCCGGAAGTGGCAAAGATTACACGGACCGCTCTGGAGCAAATCCACAACCCTTAAACCAAACAAGGACCAGGGTTGCAGACCGTCTCCCGAGTAGAACCGCTCTCCTTACGCTATCCGACGTACAAGACAGATCAGGAGCTAGGCGACTGATCTAGTCTGGAGTCTACCTAGCAAGCAATGGGATCAGGTATACTATACCAAGGTGAACAGGCACGAGCCCAGTCCAGCAAACCAAAGGAATGGTTCTGCCCAGTCCTTCGAACCAAATTCCCGATCGGGAATTTTGGAAGAATCCGGCAGAGTCTCCTCTGTATTCTGGACATGAGCTCCCAGCGAGTTGGGGCTAAAATCCACTCGGCGCAACCCACCGCGGAATCGCAGAATCGTAGACTGAGAACACTAGGTCTCAGCTACCAGCAGCACTACAATGCGTACTGGAAAGAAATCGATAGCCGAGAACACTAAGCCCCGGCCTCCAGCAGCGCTACGAGGCGTACTGGGAAATCAATCGAACCCGAGACCACTAATGTCTCGGCCTCCAGCAGCACTACAATGCGTACTGGGCGCCAAGCCAACATGCATAATAATAAAATAACCGCCTCGCAGGGCGCACCACAACACATGTCCATAAATCCCTAACCCAAGCACAATCACCGCCACAAGTAAAGTTAGCCAGAGCCATTACCCGACCGCGAGTCGGACACGGGGCATACAGGGACAATCCATACATGTGAGTCGTGCTCGTGTCCTCGGAGGTGTGGATGACCCATCCGAGTTGCCCGATGCGGTCTACCCCGGCATCGGACCAAGCTATCCTAAGTTATCATCATGACAGTTCTACTACTAGGCTACACTAATCATGGTTATAAAATTTACAAGTATAAATTAATTAAATGAAATAAAATCCAGGAGAGAGGGCAAGAGCCGTCGATGAGCAAGGGATACTTGCCTAGAGGGCTCGGCTAGGTAAGCAAGTCTTCGGCAGTCGCGATCCAAGCTAGCACGCCAATCGAGATCCTCAGAACACACAATAAATAATCATTAGAATTAAATAATAAAATAATGACAAAATCACGAAGAATGGCACGAGGCTATAACGTACGGGTCCCGCAAGCAGTGCAGGGATCTGGCACGAAAACCGAGGCACGCGGACCGATACGGGCACGTAAATCGAGATGCGCACGTATATCGAGACGCATACGAGAATCGAGAGAACACGAATATCGAGACGAACGAAAAACATAAACGTGCACGTAAATCGAGACGAGCACGTAAATCGAGACGACCCAAGGTCTAAGGAGCACGTAAATCGATGCGGCACACAAATCGATGTGTGCACGTAAATCGAAAAGGTGCAGTCCAATGCGGCACACAACCGAGGCGGCACGCAAATCGGTGCATACATGCAAACCGAGGCAACACAAGATATAATATGACATGCAAATCGATACGACACGTAAATCGGTGCGTGCACGTAAATCGAAGCGGTACGGGTCACGAGGTAGGCACAAAGGCTGAGACACGAAAATCGAAACGGTACACAAATCGAGATGGCACGGTGCCCGAGGCAGCGCGGGGCTCGAGGCATCCCGCTGCCCAAGGCAGCACGTGGATCGGGGTGCACGAAAACTGGGACAGCACACTAATCGAGGCACACATCCCGAGAAGTACGGGAAACGAGGGAACACGCAAGTCAAGCGTACGCGCGGCCCGAGGAGAGCGCGACTCCCAAGGTGTACACTGCTCGAGCAGCGCGGGGCCCAAGGGCGACCCGCCACTCGAGGCTGGCGCTGCCAGCGAGGCTCGACGGCGACGATGGCGCCAGGAAAGGAAAAAAGGGGGGAAGGCGGAGGAGCTCACCGGGGCTGGCCATGTCGCGGCGGCTCCGGCGGAGGGAGGACAGCAGCAGGAGGAGCTCCAGCCTGCGGTGGAGGAGCTGGTCGCGACAAAGCTGGCCGGGCGGAGGCCATGGGGGCCCAGCCAGGCGGAGGGGGTGGCTCGCGGCGGTGATCCGCACCACGACAAGAGCAGGAAGGAGAAGGGGGAGATGGAGACGATGGTGGCGCTGGTGGTTGCGGATGACGGGAAGTGGCCGGAGGGGATGGCCGCGGCAGAGGCGGGCGCCGGGAACAGCGGAAGAGGGAGAGATGGAAGTGGTGATAGGAGCAGTAGTGGTGGCGGTGGCGGTCGCCGGAGGCCATGGGGGCAGTGGTGGTGGAGGAGATGGCGATAATGATGGCGGTGGTGAAGGTGGTGGTGCTCGTGGGTGAGGGTGGCGGAGGAGGCCGGCCGTGGGGGAGACAGCGACGGCGACGATGATGGTGGGGGTGGTCGCCGGAGGCCATGGGAGAGGAGAGGGGAGCTTGGAGAGGGCCAGAGAGATGGAGTGTGAGAGGGGTGAGGAAGAGAGAGAGTTGAGCGGGGAAGAGAGAGTGGTAGAAAAATGGGGGGGGAGAGGCTGGTCTTCCAGCACATGAAAGAGAGAGAGAGAGTTAAGAGAGAGGGAAGGTGATATGATGGGTGAGGGAAAGTGAGGGTAGGGTTAGGTAATGGGAATAATAATAATAATAATAATAATAATAATAATAATAATAATAATATAATAATAATAATAATAAAATGGTAATAACAATAGTGGCAAGAATAATAATGTGAATAAAATTCACCCTCAAGAAAATATCAATAAAATTTTAACAATACCCAAATTTAAATTTCCCAAAAATACAAAATACAGTCAGATACCTATTTCAAAAATAGGGATTTGACAGGCCCACGTATTCGTACCCGTATATCCGGGTGCGGGTCGTGACAATAATATCGATTTAGATCGATCTGGGATCAAAGTTAGATTTGGATTACAAGAACTTATAGTTATATGTATAGCTTGCATTCTTCATAGATATCTCAAGTTGTTTGAGAAATAGAGTATAGTTATCCTATTTACAGACTTTAATATTTGAAATATACTAAGGAACCGACTTTCCATTTCTTTAGCAATTCGGCTGACTTAGAACCTTCTTATAAAAAGTTGAATATCTAGATTTATTTTCTAATGCTCAATATCTTGCAAATATTCCAATTATATAAAATCATTTAGCATGTTGAATACTTAGAAGTATGGTTTAGGTATTTATGTGGTTGCTAAAAATTGTCTTTCCTCGAACTTTGATAGCACTTAGAGCAATTGCAACAACCAAAATAATAGCATGCTTGTCAAGATAAGGGACTTTCTAATTGAATTCCATATATTTATATACTTGCGTGAGATTTACCGGTGTTGAGAGTTGCTCCACCGAAGGGGTCGGCGTACCCTAAAATTCTACCGAGGGTTGCTTCGGGTGTGTTTTATATTATTGTGAAAAATTTCAAACTAAAAATACAAATGAGACTCTGCCCAAATTTTTAAGAAATTTCCAGAGTTGGCCATTTTAGAAAGTCGAAATGATTAAACCCTAGTTCCTAATTTTATCAAATTTTCTAGTATAAACATAACCCTAAAATCCTTGAAAGTGTTGCCTTAGGCGCACAAATTCTAGTTTGACATTTTATTTCTGCTAAGACAAAATCTCCTTCTTAACTTTATTCTCGTTTAATGTGTGTTTCCTATCACACGAAAAAATGAGATACAGAATCGAAATGTACTTTAACTAAGTAACATTTTGGTAGGAATTACATTGGGATGGAAGAGAAAACTTTGAATCATACATTCAAAATCTTTGTAATATTATATTTTACAAAACTGATCAGTTCCTGTTATCGGCATTCGTACGGCCATACGATGTCCGAGGTGAGGCTTAGCTCACTTTCCTGTTTCTGTTTTCCATTGGATTTCGAATCCCCGAATTTGGCCCTGTAATATCCAATGTAGCCTGCTCCGATATTCTTGAAAAATTTTAAGTCATACGACAATTGTTATAACACTTGATTCCAATAATTCGAAAAACCACTCATGTGTTATCCTGATTATATCACATCAATATGTGATCCTGATACTAATGGGACGGATAAATCTAAGCACTGCCCATTAAGTATAAATCTGATCCCGGGTAAATGGGATTATTGTTGAGAAAATAGAAGTTGTGTGATCCAGAAGTGTTTCTCTAAATATTGTATTTTTCATACAAGATTTGTTTGATTGCTTACACATTTATACCCGACACCTGCATTCTTTTAGGAAAAAATGTTAATACGATAAGAAATTTTTATCAGTGAATATACCTTTAAAATTACCCTTTTCCTTCAGTTCAATTTTGATAATTTTATCATCTTACCTTACCTACTTTACTCCTTTGACTGAGGGCTTGCTCGTCGTGTTGACGACCTAGTTTTGTTCACTAGGTTTTGATAAAGGACAAGAGAGAATATAGATGCACACTGAAGAGAAGTTTTATGAATGAGATAAAGAGGAGATTGACTTGGTATCAACTAGTAAAACTTTGTAGCTGGTAATGTAATATATGTATTGGGTTAATGGTTGTAATCGGGTATAATAATAAAATTTCTATTTATAGTTTAGAATATCCTTTAATCAACCTGTCATTTATTATTCTATGCATCATGTGACCTGTGATCAACCTATCCTAGAACCCTACGGGCGACAATCGCGAATATGTGTACTGGAGTATTCATATGTCGCGTAGCCTGGGGATGTTGTTACGTACTTGGCTCGTCTTATTTTGGGAGTGGGACGTGACACCCCCCTCTTATATAACTTAGCATATAGCTACCAAGCCTCTTTACAAACCCTAATTTTCCCCTTTCTTCAAAATAGCCCACTTTTCTCAATTCTCATCCAAATCAATCCAAACGAAGTGTGTTGCGATCCTTGGGAGGAGAGGAACTTGCTGGAGACTTGCTAGCAAGGAATCAGAGGCGTTGGACCGGAGGAAATCGGCATCGACGTGTTTGGAGGCTCGTTTCATTGAGATATTAACTCTCAATAGGTAAACCCCTCTAAACACCTGTAAATTCTGATTTTTCTTCATAGATTCATCCATATAGGTACCCCCGGACCTGTACATGTAGTTTGGTAGGATTTTGTAGCCGTTTTATAGGCGTATCGAACGCGTGTCGGTGTATTATGACACGTATTCGACAAAATACCTCTTAGAATCGAAAGTTCGTATTTTTTGATTCCATTTTCATGAATTTGTTGTTGTGTATATTTGAAACAAATTTTGTGAAGACAGATCTCGATTTGACACGTTTTTGGTGTCCAAATCGGACACGGAGACGTAGCACGAGATCCCGTGCACAGCCCGTGCGTGTCCTGCTGCCCGAGTGTCATAACTCGACGCACAGGACACGGTTTTACGTGAAATTTGATGGACACACGGGAGAAACCTCTGCCCACGTGCTTCAAAAATTTTATGACGTTTTGTGGAGAGTACGCGGAGAAATCGAAGCCGCATTGGTTCGGCTGAACCGTGCACACACGCAGAAAACGCCGCTGACACGACCTTCATTCGCGAATACGATGCGACGAGGACACGAACCAGGACCATGGACACGTAGACCTAGACCTAGGCTAGCCCTAGACTCGACCACGTGGCACGACGTGGCTCGTGTCACGAGCTACGGACGTCGACACGCTCATGAGGTCGCACGCGCGCGTGCGTTCAGCCCGTGCACTGTCTTGCAGTCTAAGTTCATTTATTTTACAGATAACTTGGAGGATTCCAGGTAGGCTAGAGGAGACACCAGTAGAGCTTGGAGTAGATGTTGTTAGGTATGTCTAGTTGTTATTTTCAGTTATTTTATGAGTTGTATTTACTTCATACTCTGTGGGTGTGGTAATGTTAATACTTAAACTTCTCCAAATCTGGTTTTGTATTAAACATTGTGATCCTTCTATCTATTCCATTTCATGATGATTCTCTCTAGATATTTTGTGATTGAGTTGTATCCTTCTTAGATTATCCTCCGTTTGGAGAGTATATTTATTGGCAGGTATATCATATTGTGGTTAGATGTTTTGAGACATAGGACAGCGTTCTACCGCCGACACTACGGCGTAGGCTGGACGTACCAACGGTCTCGTGCCCTTTCACTGGGTGTGGGTCGTGACAATAGGTCATGGTAAGATGATCAATCTGGTTATGGTACCTAGCAGTGAACTAAGTTCTCACATCCTCTTCACAAGGTCCTACGAATGAGGTACTACTGATCATCTTTTCTGTTACTATTATATTGCAAAATTTTCGTACGATGTGATCCAACATGTTGTCCCTCGCCTAATGATGCAATATACAACCACAATCAATCCTATCTAAATTATTATCTTAAATTATCCTTTCTTGAATTATCTATCTCGATTTGTGTGTTCTTGACATCACCCTATGTGATGATACAATCCAGTAGGATATTTCTAGTCAGTGGGATAAGATAAACAAAATCGAGAACTTTAGGTTTTGGTTTTGTTTGTGTCTATGTGTCCATGTTGTACGTGTCCTAAACAAAGTGTACGATCCATAAGCATATTCAGTTATCGAAGGACCATCTCTAACTCAAATACCTAATTAGGGTTTTACACGATTGAAAATTAATGGGTTTCGAAATCGTTTACCTTCAAAAAAATTCAATTTTTTTGACATAGTCTCCTTTGTATTTCGAGCTCTAAACTCTTCATAGATTATATAATTTAATCCGGAGAAACTCTAAGTATAATTTTCTAGATTAGAACACTCCTTCGGTAGAATAACTCAATACCGAAACACACACGCGCGCCGCACACACACACATACACACGCACACATACACGTAGAAAATTTCAGTTAAAAAACAGTTTTTGCTTCTTACCTCAGCTACATATATCTTAGTAGTCACAACACTATATACTTGCTGAAAAAAGAGTTTTTATTAGGGAACTACAAAAATTACTCGGGGCTTGTCCAATTTTGTGGAACTTTTACTCAGGGTAGTAAAAAATTTATTAGGGGCTAGCTGCGCACCCCCCAAATCCAGACATTCTAACTTTTACTCTCTCTCAAAATTCTTTCCCCCTTTCTTCACTTCAAAACCCTAAACTTCTTTTCAATCCTTGTTAATGTCCAAATATCATAGTGTAGTAACATAAATAGGTTTATGATGAACTTTCAACGAATTTCTAAAGTTTTGAACCCATTTTAGGGTTTTAAACTTTGATTTTCACCGGCAGTCGTGACTGGGAAGACTCGGGACTGTAAAAAATTTCTACAGTCCTGACAACAATAAGATTATAGAAAATTTCTACAGCCTGACAATATACAAGACTATAGAAAATTTTTACAGTCCTGATTAGATATACGATTTATGAATGTTATAATAAGTGACACGTGACCTACTAGAAGGACTGTTGACAACCCTAAATGAACAACTTTTTTTTAGGACTATCAAATTTTTTGATAGTCGAGTATATTATAGAACTGTTAAAAATTGTGACAATTCTAAAAAAATATTGCTCATTTAGGATTATAAAAAAAAATTGACAGTCCATTATATATTTTGACCAGCCCCGAGTAAATTGTTTTTAGTGACGAACTTGTAAGTAAGAAAAATAGATAGCCCTGAATAACCTTTTAAAAAAAAACACCCCTATGTCTTGGATAAACCCCCCCCGGAACACCACACACAAAACAACTCTTCTATACTCATTTCCCCTCTCCCACCACCAACCCAAAAGAAAAGAAAAGAAAAATGCCGGGGGAGTCTGGTGCTCCGCTGGTACCGTCACCGCCTCCCCCGATCCTCCTCCTCCCCGATGCCCTCCTGAAGATCCTCTCCTCTCCTCCCCCTCCGCCAGCTCGTCCTCTGCCGCCTCGTCTGCCGCCCCTTCCGCGACTCCCTGTCCTCACCCCCGGTCACCCCACCCCCCTCCCCCTCCTCTCCTTCCGCTATTCTCACCCCCACTTCCTGCTCTCCTACGACCCCGCTCTTCCTCCCACCTCCGCTTCCCCCTCGACTTCCTCCCTTCCCCTCCGCTTCCCCCGTCACTTCCTGTAACTCCCTCGTCTACCTCTGGGCTTCCTCCTCCGATGATATCCTCACTCCCAATCCCGATCCCCACCCCAAGCCCTCCAAATCCCTAGTCGTAGCCAACCCCGTCACCCGCAATTTCAAGATCCTCCCCCGCCTCGGCTCCGCGTGGTCCCGCCACGGCACCGTCCTCGCAGGACCCGGCGGAGCCGTCGTCGTCCTCGTCGAGCTCGCCGCTCTCTACTTCTCCCCCCAAAGCACCACTGGCGCAAGTTCTCCCTCAACCTCCCGTCGAAGCCGCGGAGTCCGGTGCTGATCGGCGACGGATCGATCTACACCCTGTGCGACGTTGGCGCGCCGTGGCGGAGCCAGTGGAAGATGTTTAGGGTTCGGGTCGAGGAGCTGGGGAGCGGGTGGGGGCTGGTGGAGCGGGACGGGTGGGGGGACGTGTTCGACGCACTGAAGCGGCCGCGACTGGTGAGGGGCGGTGGGGACGGGGAGGTGCTGATGATTGGGGGGCTGAGGTCGGGGTTCGCAGTGGATTCCCCGTGCTCAACGGTGATGATACTGAGGCTAGACCTGGGGAGGATGGAGTGGGAGGAGGCCGGGAAGATGCCGATGGAGATGTACAAGTGTTTTGCCACTGCCGCACCCGGCGGCAGCGGGGGACAAGGAGGGGGTAATAATAAGGTGAAGGTGTTTGGAGGGGAAGGGAGGGTTTGGTTCTCGGGGAGGAGGGTCAGCGGGAGGATGGCGATGTGGGAGGAAGAGAAGGTGGGTGGGGGGAGCTGGAGGTGGGTGGAGGGCATTCCGGGTTACGGGGACGGGGTCTACCGCGGGTTCGTGTATAATGCCGGGTTCACCGAAATTCCATGAGGAGGTAAAAGTTGTTGAATATGTTTCTTGAATTACGGTGAAATTTATAGGAAATGTTGTTTTGCAGTCTGTTAGAATTGTCATGTAAAGTAAGAACTAATTTGTTTCATCTTAAAATATAAGGGTTATGTGATTCTAGTTCATCGTTTAACAATGATCTTTGATGATGTTGCAGGAATATAGTTATTTTGTGATCCATCTTTGCTTATACGGTAATCTTTGGTGATTTAATTTGTTTGTTGTAGACATGATTGAATTTCCATGTAGGCAATAGTGCTCTCTATGATCATTTACCTTCCTGATCTGATACATTCCCAAGACCTAAGTAGCTCAGCAGACCAAGTTTTTTTTACACATTGTTACCATATAGAACGACCAATGTTGAAGGAGAATTAGGTTGTATGTATAAGGATCAAAGGACAACTCTTGAGAAGGGAGATGAGCTCCCAAATGAGTATATAGTGAAAGTCCAAGAAGTATAAGCGTGATAACTCTGAGCATCTCCATCATAATATCGAGGATTTTACGGGAGGAACACTAGAGATTGTATTGGCATATGGAAGTCTATAGTGGTTTTGTAAAGGAAGTATTATGTTAGAGTGACATCTCCGTAACTATCGGCTTTGGAGTTCTGTAAGGAATTGTGATGCAGAATAGTGTTGACTTTCTTGAATTGAGATTCCCCAATTTTCAAGTCTAGTTTCTTTTGTTTGGTTGGAGGTAACTGACATTAATTGGTGAGAGTTTCTTTATGATCACAAAAAAAGTTCATAAAATTGCTTTCATACATTTTGAATTGGGATCCCTAGTTTTTTATGTATAGGACTGTGTCACACCCAGGTCCACAGGCCAGCCAGGACATGATCCATGGATGGGCCTTATGTGCATCATCACTTGGCGAATTGCAAAGTAGAGTAGCTTCTTAGTGGAATGGAAATTCTCACGCAACCAAATGAGAAAACTTGGGATATGCAATTGAGATTCCATGAATACAGTTCCCTGCTACAAAGTACAAACATAGCCTTGTGATAATCTTTTACAGGTTAAAATTTCTCTTGTAGTACAGTCATAAACTGCCTTACTCAAAGCCAGCACCCTCCCTTCGCCCTTCTGGTCTGTCACCTGACTCACTCATCCTGTCCCAGCAAATTATACATCCTTATATATTACCGTGAGTACCAATTCACTTTGTCAATTCCTATAAGGTGAGTTGCCTTTTGACGAGATCTGGGGAGTGCTGCTTGAAAAGACAGGGATGAGAAGTTGATAGTATGAATAAAAACATACTCATAGTGTCAAGGTTGATGGTTCAGATGCTTGAGTATTATTTAGCAGCTCTGTTGTTGTATTGACAAAGTATGCCGACATTTTACTTGGACCTTGCATCAAATTGAGACTTGGGAGCTTACATCCCTTCTCCAAGGCCAGTCCTCTGCTTGTGTTGTACCCGTGACTTAATTTCCATTCTCCGAGGTCAGTCTTCCGTTGATAAAAACTTGCAGATATGGTTATGTCAAACCAGTTAGGTTTATAATTTCTCGAAATTAGGAAGGCAAATAATCATATGCTGAAACTATTGTTTACATTACAATCAATCTGTGTCTATTTTAAGCACATCAGATGATCAAGTATTGTCTCTAACAAAGATGGATTGCAAAAAACTACAGTTTTCACAATATAATCACATTGTTAAGCAAATAAAAAATGGAAATACAATCACTGAATCACATAACAGTTTACACTTAAAACAAACTAACACATTATTCGTTGTTTTTGTTGTTGAAATTTAAACTACTGGTAATATTCTCTCATGGAATCTTTGATGAGGTTAGAAAGCTATATAGTATCATTTATGCCTTCCAAAAAAAAAAAAAAAACTAAGGTCAGATGCTTGTCTAGGTGCCCTCTGTTTTATGAGTCCATCGTTTGTTCAGAAGTACAGTGTATGGTATTATCATATGGATTCCAATTAGCCTGCCTCAATGCAATGATTCCTTTTGTTGGGTCCAGTATAGATACAGGTGTTTATTTTAGAAAATGACATATCCTTAGTGTGAAGGAAGCTACTATTGGAGAATTGGTGTATATAATCAACTATCCTTAAGAGAAATTTGTCTATGACAAAAACTAGCAAGAGGATAGGAACTGTTATGTACTTTTTGACATATAAATAAAATATGATAATATCGCTAAGATATTGTAGTTCTTAGGACTACATGAGGGACTAGATATAACAAAATATCGAGAGAATACAAGTCAAACAAACTGCCAGGGAAAAAAAATTTATAAGTGCACAGGTATATATATTCATTTGTTATAAACTTACGATTATAAGTTTGACTATATTCTTCTTGATGTGTTTCAGCGAGGAGATTCTATCTTTCAACTTTTGTGACCGTGACTACGAAGCTTACCCTTTAGTGGATCTGATGGTTGTTGGCACGGTGTCTGAGCTCGCAACCGAAAATTGTTGGGTTTACAAATTTTTGGTATTTATATTGGATAGCTAGGAGTGGATAGTTGTGCGTTTCAATGGGACGAGTATTAGGCTATGGTCTGGTTGACTGGCATTCCATACCTGGGCTGACTAGTATCCAACCTAAAAAGTTAGCCCGATCTCCTTCTGTCAGTCTTAACCTATTATTGACCCTAGTTGTATGTTTAGCGGAGGTTTTCTTTGACTCAATGAATGATGATTTTTAACATGTGCCCTCTGGGTACATGTTAAGATGTCTTTAGTGTTGGTTAATTATCTCCATCTTAATTGTTGTTTATGTTTTTGTGGTATCTTTTTTATTACCAACTACCCATTTTAATTCTGAATATCATCATGCATTGCAACAACTAACAGGTGCCAAATAAATAGAAAACTTTCATTAATTGTACACTAATTGGTAGATAAGTGAGGGAATTTAGGAGCATTAAATGTTCTTTAAGATGTGCCCTGTGGGCACACGTTAGAAAAAGTTCTATTAGTATCAAAATCAGTTTAACATTCAATAAGAATTACCATGTCGAGGGCCAGTTGTCCAGAGTTAGATAGTGCAAATAGTGCTGGATATTAGCTCCATCTATTCTTTGGCTTTGTTTTCGATCCATAGTTTTTTGTATCACAATGAAGATATGTTCTTGAATTATCAGGGGATCAAAGAGATCAGGAAAAAAGTAAAATAAAAACATGATTTTTCTTTATATGTGGGATATATTGCAAGAATGAAGTCGAGAAATCCTGATTGTAGCACTCTTAAAATCTGTTGGAAGAAACTTGCTTGATTCATGGAGTATAAAAAATGTAGAAAAATATAGGGTTATCTTATGGTGGTAATATGATCGATTGTTACTCAAATATCCTTCAAAAAGGAAAATTTCTTGGTGTATTCTTTAGGCGAAACTCGTCAAAAAAGTAGACAATATTTTTTTTTTACCTGTTTGTGGACCATGCGGCAAGCAACAAACCAACCTTTTATAGAGAGACCTTATTTGTGTTACATGTAATCTTGAGTGACAGTAAATATATTTTTATTTTATCTGTTCGTGGACCATACAACAAGCAACTAAGAAACCTTTTATCGAGAGAGCTTATTTGTGCTATAAAATCTTTATGGGGCTTGGAGTATAGGAGGAGACTTCAACTTAATCAAATTCCATCAAGAAAAGAATAGGGCTTGCAATAATGCAAAGGACATTGATGTTTTTAATATCTTTGTTAGAGGTTAGAGTTTCTTTGATCATATGATAGGAAGAGCCGTCACTTGGTCCAGTAAAAGAGATAATCCAAGTCTGAGCAAGCCAGATAGATTCTTGTTTTCTTCGGTGGGGAAGCTTAATTTCTTTATCCTCTTGTTCCGGTAAGTTAGATTGATTGTTATATCTATTATTGATTGGTATTGTGTCTACAAATTAACCTATATGATTGTCACCATTGCTCTTAAGTGTCCATGGTTAAAAAGGTGCATTAATGTTCTTTTGTTACAAAGGTTCATTAACGTTTGTTGGTTAAAAAGGTGCATGGATATTCGTTGGTTAAAAAGTCGTGAACCTTTTGAAAGAGTATTTTTACATTTATATTCTTTATAAAGAACTTAGTTATTACGTCTCTAAGAATCCAAGACAAAATTATTTTCTTTTCTCCCTTCCACTTTTTGATATTTTTAGTGTATTTCGGGTTAAGAAAGTAATGCACACAAATTTTTAACATTAGAAATATTTTGGATATGTTTTATTTTGGGAGAGTATATTTGTATCCTTTTCTGCATTTCAACAAACTAGTTTCCCAAGATAAAATATGCTTAGAAGATTTTTAATGTCAAGAACTTCTGAGCAACACGTTTTAACTAGTAACATGCTTAGAGCATCAACAGTGAGAAGAACATGGAATACTTTTGTCTTGAATTCCTAGAAATAAAGAGCATAAGTTTTTTATCAAGAAATAACAATGTATAAATATACTTTCAATTTCAAAATGTCCACGACTTTTTAACCATTAATGGACGTTTTTTAACCAACGAACATTCATGCATAGTTTTGACCGACGAACATTCAAACACTTTTTTAACCAAAGTATATTAATGCACATTTTGACCAAAGGACTTTCATCCAAGTTTATTATTTATTATTTTCTGAATCATTGCCTTGACCTTCATTCTTTCTCTTTTACTTCTCTGAGATAAAACTTTCAATTACAAGAGCCTTAGGATATTCTTCCTACATTTCCAATTTCTAAGTTCCAAGAAATTTTCTTGGATATATTTGATTAGCTATTGCATTGTCATATCATCCTTCTTATGTAGAAGATCCTTTTTAGCATCTTTCCACTAATGTGATAACTTCGATATAATAGATGTTGCTTGAAAGATTCCCTAAGGAATGGTCTCAACAATTCGATGCATGAAAGTTTGCATTGTCAAATCAAATATTAAGCGGAATTTTAACTAGAGGTGATCAAGTATTTTACCACCCATAATTAAAAGGGTTCTTGTCGGAAATGCAGAAAAATCTCCTAAGGCTCTTACATAATTGTTTGAATTTTAGAATGTGTGGAGGGATGAACAATTTAAAATAAAAGGTGCATGGAAGTCCTTTTCTTCTAAAAGGTGCATGAACATCACTTTGTTAAAAGAATGTTCATGACTTGTTTGGTTAAGAAGTCATTGACTTTTTGAAAGGGTATTTATACATTTTTTTATTTTTAATACGTCTTATTCTTTCATTTCAAACATCCAAGAATATAGTATTTTCTCTTACCCATTTCTCACATTTGCTGCTTACTGCAGTAGGTTACACTAAGCTAGTCTCCCAAAGAAAAACAGGTCTAGAAAATTTTAAATGTTTAGAAAGTGTAACAATGCATTCGTATCTGAAATACAGTAAGAGTATCATAGAGGGAAACAAAGAAGAGAGAATGCTGTAGTCTTGGATGCTTTTAAATGAAGGAAATAAGTCTTTATAAAGAAAAAAAAAAGATGTATAAACACCCTTTCAAAAAGTCCAAACATTCATGTATATTTTTAACAAATGACATTCATGCACCTTTTTTCAAAAGAAAATTCATGCACCTTTTAAACCGAAGGGTATTCATGTGCATTTTTAACCAAAGAACATTCATGCACATTTTAACCAAAGGATATTCATATATTCATGAACACTTTACTTTTAAACTATTCATCTCTCTATACATTCTGAAATTCCAACAACTAATGTTGGAGAGTCCATTTAGTATTTGTTTTCCTCGTCCAAAATTCATTTTCCTCTCAGTTACGAAATTGATCTCTACAACGGTCTTTCCAACCATAGCCACAAATTCGGTGTTCGGATAATTCAACCATGTTGAAACATTCATAATTCAACAAATATTGAGAAAATTCGTGAAGAGTTTGGCAAAATTTCGAATCAATTACTATATATATATATATATTAATATATATATATATATATAGTAATTGATTCGAAATATATATATTATATATATATATATATATATATATATATATATATATATATATATTTCGAATCAATTACTAATATATATATATATATATATATATATATATATATATATATATATATATATATATATGGGTGAGCTGGAAACCCTATCAGGACTCCAAATGAACAGAGAGAAGAGCAGGATTTACTTCAGTTCCCTTTGCCCCCAGAAGGAGGAACGAGCCGATGCCCTGGGAGTAGAGAGGAGTGATGTCCCGGTGAAATATCTAGGGGTCCCTCTGACAGTCAACTATGCTCGAGACCAAACTGCCATAGTTTGGTGGAGTACGTCCAGCGGAGGGTCGAAGGTTGGCAAGCCGCCGGTCTCTCTTTTTGGGGGTCGCATTGAGTTGGTCAGATCGGTTATCTCGGCTTTGGCTCAGTTCTGGATGCAGTCTATTCTGATCCCGGTTATCACCATTAAGAAAGTAGAGCGGATATGTGCAGACTTCATCTGGAGGGGAGGTATGCATGCGATTTTCTGGGAGCAGTTGTGTCGACCAAGGAAGGAGGGTGGAGTGGGACTTCGACCCCTGCTTGAGGTCAGGGAGGCCTCGGCGCTGAAGCTGGCATGGAGATTCATTAATAGGGTCCTCTGGGCCGATTGGATGCATAGTAGATATGTGAAGCATGGCAACTTGTGGGCATGTACCACTGACAACAACTATTCCGTCACTTTCAAGCTTATCTTGAGGCGCAGGGAGGTTCTACAATCTGCCATCCGGAGGATCATGAAAGATGGAACTGGAACGGAACTCTGGCAGGATCCGTGGATAGATCGGCAATCTCTGTTAGAGATCATGGGAGTCAGGATGCACTGGAAGATTGGAAGGGGGCTGACTTGCCAAAGCATTATCCATAATGGAGGTTGGAGTCCTGAGTCATACCGCCATACTGTGGAGCTTGGAGAGGTGATCAACACGTTGTTATTGACCCGGCACAGCCATCTGACTGTTGGATCTGGGATCCGCCGGGAGATTCGGTGGGTTCTGGGAAGTTCAGGTTCCAAAGCTGCTATAATCTCATTTGACGTACATCCCCTCCCAGTGCTGACTATGAGTTCATATGGTGTAAGGGACTAGCCAGGAAGATGCAGCTTTGTGTTTACCGACTTCTACTGGGCCGCCTGCTGACGAGGGATCGTCTTATTTCTTTTGGGATTCAGGTACCTGACCCAAAGTGTGCGCTATGTGGCGGGGAGAATGAATCTATGAGACACCTATTCTTTGATTGTGAGGTGACCTGACATATCTGGACGGAACAATGCAGGGCGCTGGGTGGTTGTGACTCGGGAAAGTGGATCGATGATATTATCACGGAGTTCGGGACAAAAGAGGGAGAGGGTAGGGCTGGTTTAAGACTGCTAGAGTTCGGCTGGCTGCTGCTGTCTGGCATGTATGGAGGGAACGAAACCGCCGCATCTTCGAGGGGCTTATCACCCCTCTTGTAGGCATCCTCCATAACATTGAATTTGATGTAAAATCGATGAATAACTGATGAGTGGGACACTCACTCGGAGTGTATGAATGTATGATTATATGTTGTTTTGGAATAAAATTTACCATTTTCCAAAAAATAAAATTATATATATATATATATATATATATATATATATATATATATAAACAACTTTGTTTCTTCTCATTTCTTATCAATTAAGGGAAAAACATATTTACGAATGTAAGTTTGGGAGAAGAAATGTAGAAGTAATTCAATTTTTTCTGTTATTGAATCAAGGGAAAAACTAGAATATATATGTTACAAAGTAAAACAGAAAATCTGTTGCAATAGATTCTGTTACAAAGTAAAACAAAAAAAAAAATTGTTACAACATATACTGTTACAAAAAGTAATATCTGAAACTAATTTCAGTTTCTTCTCCTAAATATCCGATACTCCCCCTCAAGTTGGTCTGTAAAAAATCTATCATGCCAGACTTGTTCACGATAAACTCATTGTTAGGTTTGAACATTCCTTTGTAAGAATATCAACTATCTGTTGCGTTGTTGGTACGAATGACATACAAATACTTTGGGCTTCAAGCTTTTCCTTTATAAAGTGTCTATCAACTTCAACATGCTTTGTTCTGTTATGTTGGATTGGATTATGTGCAATGCTAATCGTTGCCTTGTTGTCACAGTACAACTTTATAGGCATTATCATCTCTCTTTAGCTCCTTTAAAACCTCTCTCAACCACAATAATCCAGAAACTCCATAACCCATCGATCTGTATTATGCTTTTGCACTACTTCGGACAACTATACTTTGTTTTTTGTTTCTCCAAGTCACTAAGTTTTTCCACACAAAAGTACGATATCCTGATATTGATTTCATATCTGTAACGGAGCATGCCTAGTTTGTATTTGTATACGCCTCAATACTTCGTTGTTCATTCTTTTGAAGAATAAACCCTTTGCTGAAGTGTTTTTTAAATCTCTCAAAATGCGGTATACAACTTCAACTTCAACTTCTCAACGTACTTCAACTTCTCACGAGGAGAAATGCATAAACTGGCAAGGCTTACTGCAAATGCGGTATTAGGTCGCATGTGTGACAAGTAGATCAACTTCTCAACGTGCTTTTGGTACTGTGATATGTCTACTAGATTATCTTTGGAAAATTTCAAGTTTCTAATTTGGATCAATTAGAGTATATGCATGATGGCATCCATCCATTCCATTTTTTTTTGAGAAGATCAATAATATACTTCATTTGTGACACTTATATTCCTTTCTTTGATCGAGCTACTTCCATTCCAAGAAAGCACCTTAGCGAACCCAGGTCTTTGATTTCAAACTCTAAGGCAAGACACATTTTCAATCGTTCCATCTCATCTACATTATCTTCCGTCAGAATATGTCATCTACATAAACTATGAGAACAAGTATCTCCTCATTGGATGAAGTTTTTGTGAACATAGTGTAATTGTTCTACCCCTATACATAGCTATGACTATTCACTGAATGCGTGAACTTTTCGAATCGGGTCCTTGGAATTGTTTTAATCCATATAATGATTTCTTCAGTCTGCAAACCTTCGACCCAAATCATTTATCAAAACCTGGTGGTGGATCCGTGTAACTTCTTCCTCCCAAGTCTCTATTAAAGAATGCATTCTTCACATCCACCTGTTGTAGAGCCCAATCAAGATTGACTACAATTGACAATAGTACTATGATTGTGTTCAAGATTGCTACAGGTGCAAATGTTTCAAGATAATCAATACCGTATGTTTGAGTGAAACATTTACCAACCAAACGAGCCTTGTATCTTTCCAGTGACTCATCTGACTTGTACTTGGTTGTGACACCCATCTACATCCAATCGTCTTCTTCTCCTCTAGCAAATCCACTACTTCCCATGTTTTTTTTTTCAAGAGCTCTAATCTCCTCAAGAATAGTCTCCTTCCACTGATGAACCTATAGAGCATCATGTACATTCTTTGAAATTTTCACACACGACAATTGTGAAGCAAAGACAAAAAAATAGGAGACATTTTTTTATAAGAGAAAGTTTGGCATAGGATATTTGGTCCAGGACTTGACACTCTTTCGATTAGCAATAGGAACACTAAGGTCAGAAAAAGTAGACTCAGGTTGGTTTGACTCATAATTAGAATGACTAATTTAAATTTGGTATGTTTGGAAGTTACTTGAAGATTCAGTAGAGTTCTGACCATCCTTTGGTTCAGGTTCTTGACAATATTGAGGAGTCCGAGTCTCATTATCTCGACTTTGTTTTCTCCGTGAGTAGACAAGTTGTTCTCGGATACCCATTTTTGTCCTATTGTCTGAGTTAGATTATGAGATGGCTTCATAAAATTTGGACTCTGATTTTCGTTAGTTAAAGCACTATGATATGTATTTATGAAATTTTTTTTTGGTTTACTCGAAGTTTTGATATTGACATTCTCTAGTTGGACTCGAGCAAAGTACCCTATATCTTCCCTTTGTGTTCCCCCTGAAGATGACTCTCAAAAAATGATTGAGACTCAAAGAATATGGCATTCATAGTGACAAATATTTTTGGAAATATTATTATAACATTTGTATCCTTTCTGAGTTGGGGTGTACCCAACAAAAACATATTTTCTTCCTCTAGAATCTAAGTTGTTCCGGTTTGGTCGTGTATGTGTACAAGAACAATGCAATCAAATAATTTTAAGTGCAGGTCATGTGACAGTTTTGAGAGTCAGAAACTTTGTTGAAGGGTATTTACTGGTGTTTGAAATTTTAAAATCTTGTAGGAATTCAATTTATAAGGTGTGTAGTCGTTAGAATTGCTTTTACTCCATGGATACTTAGAAATTTTATTAGTGAACATCAGGACCCTAGCAACTTCTAAAAGGTTTTGTTTTTTTTTTTCGTTCAACCATTCCTTTTTGTTGGGGTGTATCATTGCAAGAACTTTGATGTAAGATATCATTTTCTAAGAAAAATTCGCCTAAGACGTTAAAATATTCTCATTGTCACTCCTAAAAATCTTTATTGTTTTTTCAAACTGTCTTTTGTAAAAAAAACTTTGAAATTTTTTCGACATCGAACTTGGTCTCTTAGCAAATATACCCAACCGACTCTTGTGTGATCATCAATGAAAGTAACAAACCATTTTTTTCGAACTTGTTGAAATACTAGAAGGTCCCTGTAGATCCCCATGGATTAAAGTAAATGGTTTTGATGCTTGGTATGCTTTTGAAAAAAAAGAAAAAAAAGAGATGATGTTTGGCAAATTCACAAAACTCACATTGAAATGAAGATGGATTGTTATTTGTAAATAAATTTGGAAGCAAGTGTTTTAAATAATAAA
Organism: Iris pallida; assembly: GCA_029216955.1. Taxonomy (NCBI): domain Eukaryota; kingdom Viridiplantae; phylum Streptophyta; class Magnoliopsida; order Asparagales; family Iridaceae; genus Iris; species Iris pallida. Next base: position 10,093,078 of record JANAVB010001399.1, read on the forward strand.
AACTTGGATATCTTGATATATAATGCCATAGCATAATATTATTATCAACAAAAGTAGAATTCAAACATGTACTTTGAACTTGTTTTCGCACTTCGGTTCCATTTCCAAAGATATATAGACCTCCACTTTCTTTAGCATTGTCAATCATCCTCCCTGAGACCAATCCATGAAACTCACACCGAGAGTGATAGAAGTTAACACATCATTGGAGATCATTGATTAATTTGCTAATTGATAAAAGATTACAAGACACTTTAGGCATATGAAAAATATTATGCATGATTAAGGAAGAAGATACAACAATGAAAAAGCTATACTTTTGGTCACTGAATGTTTGCAAAACTTAAATTTTAGTCACTTCCTATATATACTTTTGGTCGCTGAGTGACTAAAAGTTTTACAAACATTCAATAACCAAAAGTATAGGTTTCCCATATAACAATAGATCCTACTCCAGCAATTGTTGAGAGTGATCCATCAGCAATCTTGATTTTTTTTGTTCCCTACACGGATTATAAGTGGAAAAACAAGATTGGAGTAGCTTGTCATATGATCAGTTGCTCCAGAGTCGATGACCTGAGAAGTATTTTGAGAATTGACGCTAAGGAGTACTAACAAAATTACCTTTCTGAGCAAAAGCATAAGAAAGTTTTATAGAGATTTGTGGAGATTGTAAAAGCTTGTACAAGTGTTTTAGTTTTGTGAATGAAGACGCATCTGAGTTGACTTGCCGCCCCTTTCTGCATAGGAGACTTGGAATGTCCTATTTTCAGTCCTCGGCTTCTTCTTCAAGTTTGCAAATTTGCCATGGAGGTACCGTTACCAATATGTCACCTTTGTGTGCCTTGACTTTTTGCAGTGATCACACTAGGGTTTCTTCCTCCTCTTACCTTCGGATTCAAAGTTTCTTGATACAAAAGGGCAAATGTTTCGGTTTCTGTAAAAGACTTGGGTTCTTGTATTTTCAGCATTACTCTCCTTCTTGTGTCTTCCCTTCTAATATCGGAAAAGGGCTCTCGAAGAGATAGCAGAGGGTTCTTTCCAAGAATTCGAGCTATGACTTCATTTATCTCAACCAGTTCTCGATTGAGACCAGCCAAGAAGAGATAATTACACGATAGTTCTCTTCCTTTTTCATAACCTTCACACTGTCGGTATGACAATCCTACTCATCATTGTAACATTGATCTAACTTCTGCTAAAGTGAGACTATTTCATTGTAATAATCTGTGACTTTACGTTCTCCTTGTTTAGATTGCCAGAGTTTTGATTTTAGGTCAAAAATTTGGACACGTTTTCTAAATCCGAGTACGTTTTTTTACTGCCTCCTACACATCCTTTGAGGTAGCTACAAAGAGATACGATATACATGTTGCTTGCTCAATCGAGTTGATCAACCAAGCAGTGATCAACGAATTTTCAGATCCCCATGTGTTGTTTAGCAGATCGCTAGATGTTGGTTGCCTCACTTCGCCAGTTAAGTGTCCGAGTTTTGCCCTGCCGTCAATCACCAACTTTACGGATTGAGCCCGTTCGAGATAGTTCTTTCCATTTAACTTGTGGGAAGTCAATTTGAAAAGAGAATTCTAGAAAAGGTGGTCCATTCCACTGATTGGCATAAGCTTTTTTCCGGCTCTCTTTATTCGACAAATCAAATACGAACCCAAAAATCTGTACAAATTGCATTTATTTGCAAATTAAATGATTTGTTCGTGAAGTGAATCAATCGTGCATACACTTGTTTCATTTTATATTTTATTGAATAATTTGTGAATCTTGTGACTGTTTCCAGCATTATTTCTTTGGAATTTTAGAATGTATGGAGGATGAATATTTTAAAAGTAAAAGGTGCATGAATGCTCTATGATAAAAAGTGCATGAATGTTCTTTGGTTAAAAGAGTCAAAACTTTTCGAAAGAGTTCTTATACATCTCATTGATTTCGTTATAAAAGATTATTCTCTTAATATAAAAACATCCTAGACCAAAGTACTCTCTCTCTCTCTCTCTCTCTCTCTCTCTCTCTCTCTCTCTTGATACTCGGTTAAGAAAGTGTTGCTTACAATTTCTTAGAGAAATCCTCTCCATCGGTTTATCTTGGGAGGCTAGTTTAATGTAGTCTTGTGCATTAAATGGTACAAAGAGAGAAAAGGAGAATATTTTGGTATGTCGCTTTGAAATGAAGGGAATAAGTCCTCTACAAAAAATGCAAAAAGTGTATAAATATCCTTCGGTGACCTTTTAACCGAAGAATATTCATGCACCTTTTCTAACCAATGGACATTCGTGCACACTTTTAACCAAAGGACATTCATGAACCTTTTACTTTTAAACTATTAACCCTCTATTATAAACTTCCAACAATTAATGTTCCGATTTTCTACCTTTTAATTTCTCCAAGTTTCGAGAATGTTTCTCAAATTGGATATATTTGATTAGCTCTTGCGTATTGGTATCATCCTTCTTATGTTGAGGATCCTTTCTAGCATCTTTCCACAAGTTTTGATATAATAATGCTACTTGAAACATTGTAAGTATTCCTCAAAAAAATGGCCCTCGGCAACAAGACCATTTATAAGAGTTTGCAAATTATAGAGTTGAGATTTAACTGATTTAATGGGAATCATTCTGAAATCATCTATAGAAGTTATAAAATCTCTCTTACCACGCCTTGTTAAACTTCCACTTAATTTATCGGCGTGTAATGGAAGAAGGTGAAGATGCGGTATTAGTTTAGTCCCCAACACATCCAATGATTAAAAGCAAGGTTTCAAGTATCAGCAAAAACCGATATGTTCCCTATATAACACCTCTACATTTTCCGAGTAATTTCAGTTGTGCATTGTAAGTCATATTTTTTTTTTTTTTCAGAAGACTACTTTGGTTTTTGCAACTAGGTAAATTGTTTAGTGTCACAACCGAATAAAATGCGCCTGATATGTGAATATTTTAATAGAATTAAACTTGGCTAGTGGGTTAATATTGCTCTAGTAAAATGCGCTCTTAAAAGCTCATAATAATTATCCTCCAGATATAAAAAATTGTAGGTTCTGGATGGATATCGTTTCTCAGTTTGCTGGGCAATTGTTTGCATTTCTGTGTTGCATACTGCTGTTTTTTTATTGGTATTATCATTTGGATATGGAGATTGCTGTTAAGTTATGATAATTCGAATTGTTTTCGCTTTCCAGCCATGTTATGGGGACGTGCATCGTGATGAGGACGATGAGCAGAAAGTCTTACATTGGTGAATAGCCTTGTGGATGACATTGAATTGCTGCATCAAAGAAAACTTTAGCAACTACTCAGGACACCCGTTACTCTGCTTCTAATCGAGCAGCAGCTTGCCAGGACTTTAGAATCATTGATTATTACATTGGTTCAACCAATTAATTAATACCTGTAATTCTGAATTCTATTCAAACTGCACTCGTTCTTGTACTATTGATAAAATGTTCCAAGAAGAATGCTGAATTCTTCGAATTACCATAGTGGAGATTTTGGAGATTGTTTTGTACAATTGACTATCAGCATAATGTACATTCGATTGATTTCATTTCTATTGTTATCATTAGTACTATGTTATCCAAGAAATGCAAGATGAACTACTTTTCTAGTTTTCTCTGACTGTTATATCATTTAGTAATATTGTACTGATATTACTATGTCAGTCTTGTGTTCTGTGACTTGTGTTATTTAAATTTCACAAACACATTATAAAAGACGTCAGAAAGCTCTTTTAGATTGTGGAAATTATGCATTTGTTCTCTATAAACATGTTTGTTGTGCAAGTTTGGTTATACTCTTCCTAAACATCATGGACTTCTCTGTAACTGTTGGTTCTTTACAGGTAGTGCAATGGATGGAAGGAAACTTTATGATGAGATGGAAGTCTGAGTGGTACCGAGTAAGCTGTGTGATATGAGACCTTTCTTTAGCTTGATAAGGTGATGGATCACGAGATTTACGATGCTATTATGCTGACTCATTCCACTAATACGAAGCGAGGCAATGTTTATTGTGCTGAGTGGTTCCACATGGAGACGTGAGACTGGTTTAAGTTAAATGGATGCCATTATTTTGGTTATTTTTTCTACTTGAAGAAAGTGAAAGAGATTTACTTTCTTTAATTTTACTGAAACTCTCTCTGATGCTGAAGTGAAAAAAGGGAAATGTCTCTCATCTTTTCCCTTCACAATGTGCATAACTGAATTAGTTATTTGTACTTGCATCCTCATTTGCAATTCTTACAAGTGAGGACTTTTGGTTCTTCCCCATACGACAGGTCTTTGATGTTAATCCACATTTTTGGTAATTCAGCATATTTTGGATGACGCATGCAATGCTTAGAAGAATCAATCACTTGTTGCAAGTTGAATGTTAAATATTTATACTTTTCCTTCTATCTTTATATTGTCTACTCCAAATTCATTTTGTTTCTCACCCGCACTGTCGGATATATTTGCGTGGCAGCTGCAAGGTCTCCTTCTATGCTGCTCAGGATCTGGTGAAAGTTCATCATACCTGTTGCTGGTCTCTCTTCAACCATGAAGAGGTCGACCCAAATTATACAAATATTATCGATTACGCACTGAGTTTGTGAAGCAGATTTTTTTTTTCCTTCTTTTTGCTGAAGGTCAATAAGAAAACTTGCAGTTCCTTTTGTGTTAAAAACAGCTAACAAATTACTTATTCTGTGATGACAGGTCAATTAGAGCTTAAATTTGTTTAAGATCTTACAACTGCTGGCCTTCTTCTCTGCACCAATGGTTAGTTTGGTGCTTTTGTAAACTAGATCCTGCAAATTTGATGTAGTGGCAAGAGAATGAAATCGATGACCAGCTAAAGAAGAATCTCCACTGCATCGGTACTTATTTTCTTATAGATGGTTCAATAGTTGGATTTAACTATGCAACTTGTGATTTGGTATGGTGTAGATGCTTCATGCTTATCCTAACCAATAGCAAAGTGTGGATAAAAGAGTACGTTCTGGATGCTAATTACTGTAATTTCTTGGCCTGCTACACTTATAAAGTAGTAACAAGCAATTTGAAGCCACTACGCATGCGAGCTTTTATGCTTGCCATGCGTTGAGTAGTGAAAAACTCTAATACATACCTTGATTGATGTGGTCCTTAATGTTGATGTCTACTATGTGTTCCATCACATTTGTTTACTTGAAGTATGACTATGGTTTTGAATACTTGTAGCAGAGAAGTACCTATTACTGCATCTTTTACCATATATTTCATTGGCATGCGAGAAAAATGCTACATTGGCTTTACATTACGTGATTTGTGAAATTTTTGACAAAAAGCATATTTTTTTTTTGACATTACTGAAAATTATGTTGACGGTGAAATGTTAGGGATAAGGAGAGCAAGTTCGTCTCCGGATGCTGTAGCAATGAAAGCAACCCTTTTGGTCAGTAGTAAGCAAATTGTTTGCTAGATGCTTATATCACTCGTTCCATGTTGCTTTCTCCAACCACAGACATCTTGGTTACTTCGTTAGTTTAGGCCAACATGTGTTATTGAATATCAAAATGTTCTGAGCTAAATCAGACGACACTTCCAATCATGATTATTGCTTTAGAAAATGGTTACTTAGGTGCAATCGTATGTTTATAAATTTAGGGTAAAGTGCAAAAAAAAATTTCGTTAAATTTGCACATTTTGCGTAGAAAGACCTTTTAGTCAAATTTAGCAAATAAAGACCCCGCAATCTATGACTTGCTCGAAAAGCCCCCTACCGTCTGTTGACCGTTATAAATGACCTTTAATGCCATTTAGAAAAATAAAAAATAAAATAAAAATACCTAAACTAACTTCTCCCTTTCCCTACCAGTCCCCCCCCCCCCCCCCCCCCCCCCCCTTCTCCCTCCGGCTAGCCCCCCTCCTCCCCACCCCCCTCCTCCTCCTCCCCGCCGGTCAGCCCCCTCCTCCCCGCCAGCCTCCTCCTCCTCGCCGGCCAGCCCCCTCCTCCTCCCCGCCGGCTAGCCTCCTCCTCCTCCTCCCCACGTTCCCCCCCTCCCCCCGCCCCCTCCTCCTCCTCCCCCGCGTCTCCTTCTCCCCTGCCCCCCCTCCTCCTCCTCCCCGTCGGCCTCCTCCTCGCCGGCCAGCCCCCTCCATCTCCCCGCAGGCCAGCCTCCCTCCTCCCTGCCCCCCTCCTCCTCCTCCCCGCACCACCGGAGAGGGGGGGGGGGGGGGGGGTAAAATGGTCATTACATACCCCACTTAACAGCAGTTAACGAAAATGGGACAAAATGAGCAGATTTCATACTTTTAGGAATTTTAAGAGCATGGAGTCTTTTAGTGCAAAAAGCAAAAATCTAACAAGGAGTTTTTTGCACTTTACCCATAAATTTATGTTAATTCATTGGAAGTTTTGCCTTCTGTTAGCAATGTGGCTCCCTCGATTATTGTATTTGTATCAATTCATAATGCATTTCCTCGTCATAGAATGATATATAGAACCTGCAGATCTCTGAAAGGGGTACATTTGACATGGTGTACTGAACGTTCTGTTTGTCATTAGGGATGATGGTTTTAGGTGAATGACAATTTGATGGATTCTAAGGCGGACTAAGCAAAGATTTTGCGGAGCGGAAGACACCGACAATAATCTAATTTTGACCTTAACTATATTCGTTATTAACAAGCATGAGGTAAGCATCCTCAAATTAACTAAACTTGATGGTTGCTTTTCTGTATCTCTGTAGTATTTTTGTTTTAATATTTACTCAAGGACGGCCCAGTGGTAAGCTAGACAAGACTCTAGGCTTGAGTTTGCTTAAGGCAACCCCTAGACACTGTGTGACCTACAAGAGGTTGGGGTTGCGGGTGACTCTCCAGGATCGACCCACGATAAGAGTTAAGGGATAACCAAAATTAGCTCCGGATAGGACAACCCAACTCCTGGGGCCAGCCCTATCTTTACTACAGTATCAATGTTGTGCACTTTTCATATTTTTAGCCGTTAAAACTCACTTCACAAAACCACTGAACTGTTTGTTAAAAAACTAATCACCTTAATGATCTTACGAAAGTTGACCATTACTTAATATTTTCGTTAGAGCGCTCATAAATAGTCTGCTGATAGAAGGTGCGTTAACCATAATGGCAACTGTGAAAATTTTGGACGGCCGTGTAATTTGTGTTATTCCTGGGACATGATTTTTCGATGGAAAACTGATTTTGGCAACACTTCGAAAAAGGTCCACGATAGAAATCCCGGAGGATTCTGAGAGACAAAAATCAAATGTAGCACTTCGAAGAAGGTACAAATGAATTCGTAGTAGTAGCAATGAAAATTCTACAAACTGTTTCTGATTAGATCATAACTGTACTCGTTCAGAACGAGTTGCAAGTGGATGAACAGAATATGAAAATGGACGGAATAAGGAAACAGTCTGCTGGGGTGAATGATCACCGGCGCTCAAACCTAGATTCACCCCACACGATCAGCTTCCAAGAACCAGCAAGTTCGATGAAGAACTTCGAAACACTCTGCTCTACTGACTCCTCGGATGGGGCGGACTCGCTCTGTTTCTCTCTTCTCTACTCTTAACTCCGAAGAAATTTCGTAAGGAAATTATGAACTATATTTTGAGAGAGGGAGAAGAGAGACATATATAGGCGCACGCAGTAACTGTAATGCCCCGCTCCGCACGGCGCATTACGCTGAGACGTTGACTCAAAGAGTCGCGTTGACCGAATGAAATGTATCGATGCGAATCGATACGAGAGTTACGTTGTCCCGAGCAATGCATCAAACTAAGTCGATGCGAAGAGTTGCATTGTCCCAAAGAAATGCATCGAGTTGAATCGATACGAAGCGCTGCATTGCCCCGAAGGATAAATGCGTTGAGTTGGCTCGAAGATTCTAAGAAATCGAATCTACCCAAGGCGCAAGTCCGAATTGATGAAAGTATTGATTTTAGTTGGTTTCATGTGCAGGCTATCCGTTTACGCTGAAATATTAGAGGTCAACATTTTGCCTCATTCGCAATGAGTCTGCAAAACCCAAATCACCGTCTCGCAACGGACAGGGACTTGGGCACGGTAGGCCAGAATCGATCGAGTAGTTCAATAAAATAAGAAGTGCTTGAATGACTAAGTCAGAAGATTTGGTCGTGCAACAAAGATATGAAATCGAGCTGCATCGGCTCGACAAACAGCAAGACGTATCGGTTTAAGGTGGAAGGACTGACTCGTTTTTTTACTCCTTCATGCCTAAGTAAGAATGTGTCATTGTATGCTAAGTTAACCTATCGACGCCACGGGCGTGGTCCAATCGGAAGATAAATTATAGTGTGTATCGAACACTAGTTAGAACAATTGAAATAAAACGTGCATTAAATGCATGAGTCGCTATGGAACATTAGATATCGCAAAGGCGAGCACCTCGATGTGCAAGCCACAAGAACATAGGATAACTGTATTCGACGAGTGCCTTCGTGCACGAGCCATTCCGTGCCTTCGCGCACGAGTTAGAAAGGCTAGCACATTGAAAGATTTTGAAGGCGAGCGCCCTAGCATGCAAGCCACAAACATTAAGGCTAAGAACATGGAATTATGGTATCGAGGCGTGTATCGTATGCACGACTCGAAAAAATGAGAACAATCGTGTCAAAGCGTACCTACGTGCAGGAGAATTATAAAAGATGGCTTCGTTACAAAGAGAACAGTTGTGGCAAGAATGTGACGGAACTGTCAGATATGACATGATACCTCAAAAGGTGTTCGGGACCTTCGGGCCGTTCGATTGACGAACATTGAGTTGAGGCATTATGCCATTGAACATTGAAACAAAGTATGAAATGTGAGAACATAGAAAGTTAATGGAAGAAATACGAGATGATAAAATTCGAGTCTCAGACTCAAGACTATATTTGGTTGTTTGAATAATAGTGCGTAGCATGGTCGAATGGACTAAAAAATTTAGATAATCTCCCGTGCACGGGAATGTTCCCTCAGAACGGGTGCGCCGGGGCACCGGGACCGTTCGGCCTAGGAGGAATATAATCTTTGAGAGGCGCACGTAAGACGATTAGCGATCGCTTATCGAGATATGAAAAGCCATAAATGATGATATGCAACGAAAGGTCTCCGTAATTTGGGATAGAAACCCACTACGATAGGCGCCGGGCTACCCAATTTGCGAAAAGAAAAGAGAGAAAGAAAAGAAAAAGAAAGAAATAAAAGAAAAAGAGAAACGCCTTTAGTCCATTCTGGCGCGGATATGCCAATGACCTTCATATAGTTAAGGAATGATGGGTCGAAAGTACAAGGTAAACATATATCATGTACAAATAGATCCTGGGTCGAAAGTGCAGGGTACACATATATCCTGCACACATAGATCATGTATAGAGAGCACTTATAACATGACAGGGAAGGAATGTGACGTATTCACCTTGCGTAAGAGCAAGGGCTAGTGGTCTATGCTGGTAAGAAGTCGCGCCATGAAACAAATACAAGATTGCTTGCATGCTTGCCTATTCAACTCAAATAACATGCTTTACCGCTTTCGAATATGCCATAAAATCGACCCTAAGAAGAATATAGAAAGATCATAACCTAAGTTGCATGATTCAACATAAATACTAAATATCGGTTTAGAAAGTGGGTCTTTTCATCAGTACATGCGAGGACGAACGTACTGATCCCCCACCAGCTTTCATGCAGGGTGCAGGGAATGGATTGCTCGCGACGAAGCTTCGCTTGATCGCACAGAGGCATGGAATGCCGTAGCGTTTGAAGCGTGCGATCACATTAACGCTCGGACTTGCAACAGGATTGATGCGGCCGAGATATAGAAGGCATGATGTATGAAACGGTGAAATTTTTTGTGGACAAGAGAGAACCTGAGTGTTGTAGCCAATCTGACAAATTCAGTTGGGCTATTAAAAGCCTTTGTAATCTTAGTTCATTATCAATAAAGAGAATTATTTCGTATACTTTGTTTTCTTCCGTTGCTAATATCAAATTTAATATAACCATTTTCAGAACTTATCATCTTGCCTTGCAGGAGCGCAACTCCAGGCTCGTGCGGCATCACGCCCCCTGCGAGGACGATGATTCAGGTGATTCCGGGTCGGGGTGCGACAAATTGGTATCAAAGCTCTAAGTTCAATTTCCTCAGGACGTTTGCTTTGTTTCAATTCCAAAGAGTTGCTCACCACCAATCGAATCACTCTTGACTCTACTCGATGTCGCACTGGATGTTCCATACAATAAGTCTAATACAAAGTCGGATAACGTTGCCGTAAGTATTTCGAATTTACATGATGCTGCGGATAAAGTCGTGAAACGTTCGTTGCATTGAATGCACCGAGCTGTGAAATATTAGTTGCTGTAAGTGTAACAAGTTGTGAAATACGATTTGAGATGTTGTTGCAATGTAATATGTTGAATGAGAAATGAAACGATGCATAAAGTGCAATGGGTTGTGAATATTGGTTGCACCAATATGAAAACTTAAATAATGTATTGCAGGAGGCGCAACGAGTTGATTGTGAATGTGCGTTGCAATGAAAGTGATAAGTCAATATCGAATGTGTTGAACGGATTTGAGCATTGACTTTGAATGTCAGGAATAAATTGTGGCACGAGGTGCAATGAATGCAGAAAATAAGTCGTTGCACGATGTGCAATACGTGTCGGAAGTAAATTATTGCACGTGGTGCAACACATGTCAAAGTAATCACTACACGGAGTGAAACGGATATTGGAAATAAATCGTTGCATGCTGTGTAGTGGGTAGAACTGAAATCATAAATCGATATAAATAAATCGTTTGACAATGCACCGAACTTGAACTTGTATTGGGGAATGTACACATTAGCCGAATTGCGTCGAATTTTGATTAATCAAAGTTACGGTTGTGGTCAAGCACGATCAATGCGAAAATCGTGAGTCGGAAGAGATTGTTGGTTCATACCGAGTATGATACGACGAAAATGTCTTGATTTTCGAGTGGTATATGCCATACCACATGTGCAATGAATGGCTCGATTCAGAGTGGTATATGCAATACCATTTGTGCGATGGATTACATTGACGTGATGTAAGATTTGTGAAAGTTTTAACCGCAACGAACGGGGGAGTACCGAGACTCAAGTGGAAATTTTGTATGACGATGTGTTGATGCAAGTGTTCTTCGAAAATCGGTTGGAATGATAAGGCGGGACTCGTATCAATGAATGATATGTCAGACAGAAATTATAAGTCGGTCGGACGACCGAGACTAACAAAACGATTATGCCTTGAGGCAATGATCGGATCGTTCCGATAGGAAACTTGAAGTTATAAACGAGTCGCATGACTTACGATCTCGATAAAAATGTTGGGCGATACAAATTATATTCGAATCGCACGACTTGCGATCTCAACAAAAATGTTAGAATACGCGAATGGTAATCGAATCACATGACTTGCGATCTCGATAGAAATGTTAGCCGATGCAAAGTGTAATCGAATCGCACGACTTACGATTTTGATAAAAACATTGGTTGATTCGGATAGCCGTGCCTAAGAAAGATAGTAGGTTATGTCGAGACGAGACTCACTGTGAGCACGACGAAATCATATGAAACTTAGAGGGCACGATTATACGACTCGAGGGCACGATGTCTGAAAATCGGTAACTTGGTTACGCGATCGAAGCATAACGGAATGCAACGAATCGAAAAACTATTCGAGACGTACGAAAATGTTTGTGGAAAACTTGGACGTATGCAATGCAAGTTGTCGACGTTGAAACAGAATCAAAGTTGACCCTTACGCTATCGAAATTGATACGACGTATCGAGATCGATACGTAAGAAAACGTAAGCACGATGTGAGAATACAAAATGGAGTGCCTCGCGCTATCAAAATTTGTAAATAACAATACGAGAATGAACGAACTGGTTGATCATGAACTTTGTGATTGATCAAGAGGAAACTATAAGTCATCGACGATTGTTCGATGCGTATAGCATCTCATGTGTCGACGATAAATAAGATATACTCGAACTCAATGCAAGTAGATGCTGCATGAATTACAGAATCATCGACGGTAGTGCATGACTTTACTCGGAGGATAGTTGCGCATAAGTTGCGTCGATAGAAATGCTTTTGTTCGAAATTGGATAGTCGCATAGAAATCGTCGGAACGTAATTTGGCTCCGAAATAAGATATAGTATGGTTCGTAGTAAACTGTCCTTCGTTATTGATCCACAATTATCGAGCGTAGCTTCGGGGCAGCTGACCCTAGAAGACTTGACCACCAAATCAAATTGAATGTTGCAGACCGTAAGATGACCCATGCAATATTGTCATATGAAATTGCATCAATAACAAATATAATGTGGTGTATGTTGATGATAAGTCTAGACGATTTTGAGAATCGTGCTATGCACGAGCTTGAGTGGTAAGAGAATGACTTACGAGTTATGTCGTTAGATTTGGATTCACCTTGCAATTGAGCTTGTGTGAATCGAACTTATATTCGATGTTGCGAGATGGATAAGTTGGGAATTTGGCTAGTAAATTTCTACTCGTTAGGAATCGAACGTAAGATGCATCGTAGAGAACTTGAGTCAAAGCGATTGTTGCCTTGAGCACCGTCGCCTCGATGTAAACTTTTGTGTCGGATAGATTGCAGCCTTTGTGCACTGTCAATTTAAAATTTGCGTCGGAAGAATTTAAGCATGGTGTTTAGGTAAGTAACCTAGCAGGTGTAGTCCTGAATGTTGATGCATTGCAAGTCAAGAAAGGAAATTGTATCGAGATAAGCTGCATAGCCAGACTTGGGAAATAGTTGGGCGGCAACTTCGAACGCAAGGCGTTGCGGAGGATCGTTACGATCGGATGTGCGACGGCTCGATGCGACGCATAGAATTGATGGTCCATACGAAACATACGAAACAATAAATGCGATTTTGAATCACGCCGCATGCAGTGACCTTATTAGACAATCACGTACGCATCGAATATGCATACGTAATGGAAATTTTGAGAACGACCACTATAGATTTTGTCCGATACAAGAGTACGAGATGTCAAGCATTAGGATTGAAAATTTGCCTGTTAGCTTGTTCAAATTTTCTACCACTAGACTTGGTCAAAATATATATATCTTTGGGACACCTTGAATATATGTACAGATCTGAATCGAGTTGTATACAAAATTCAAATCGAGCTGCAGGAAAGACTTTGGAATGTTAATAAAAAGCTTGCAAGATAGTGTAAAACTGAACAACATTGGTGGGACGAGATCGTGAAACGATCTATAAAATACTTAATCGGAGTGTTGGTTTGGTTCGAGGACGAACCTTGTTTTGAGTGATATATTCTGTAATACTATGCTCCGCACGGTGCATTATGTTGAGATGTTGACTCAAAGAGTCGCGTTGACCGAATGAAATGTATTGATGTGAATCGATACGAGAGTTACGTTGTCTCGAACAATGTCTCAAACTAAGTCGATGTGAAGAGTGCATTGTCCCGAAGAAATGTATCAAGTTGAATCGATGCGAAGCGCTGCATTGTCCCGAAGGATAAGTGCGTTGAGTCGACTCGAAGATTCTAAGAAATCGAATCTACCCAAGGCACAAGTCCGAATCGATGCAAATATTGATTTTAGTTGGTTTCATGTGCAGGCTATCCGTTTACGCTAAAATATTAGAGGTCGACATTTTGCCTCATTCGTAACGAGTCCGCAAAACCCAAATCACCGCCTCGTAACAGGCTGGGACTTGGACACGGTAGGACGGAATTGATCGAGTAGTTCAATAAAATAAGAAGTGCTCGAATGGCTAAGTCAGAAGATTTGGCCGTGCAATAAAGATATGAAATCGAGACGCATCGGCTCGGCAAACAGCAAGGTGTATCTGTTTAACGTGGGAGGACTGACTGTTCTTTTTTACTCCTTCATGCCAAAGTAAGAATGTATCATTGTATGCTAAGTTAACTTATCGACGCCACATACATGGTTCAATCGGAAGATAAATCATAGTGTGTATTGAACAATAGTTAGAACAATTGAAATAAAACGTGCATCAAATGCACGAGTCGCTATGGAACATTAGATATCGCAAAGGCGAACGCCTCGATGCGCAAGCCACAAGAACATGGGATAACTGTATTCGGCGAGTGCCTTCGTGCACGAGCCATTCCGTGCCTTTGTACACGAGTTAGAAAGGCTAGCACATTGAAAGATTTTGAATGCGAGCGCCCTAGCATGCAAGCCACGAACATTAAGGCTAAGAAATGGAATTATGGTATCGAGGCGTGTATCGCATGTACGACTCGAAGAAATAAGAACAATCGTGTCAAAGCATGCCTACGTGCATGAGAATTATAAAAGATGGCTTCGTTGTGAAGAGAACAGTTGTGGCATGAATGTGATGAAACTTTCAGATATGACATGATGCCTCGAAAGGTGTTCGGAACCTTTGGGTCGTTCGGTTGACGAACATTGAATTGAGGCATGATGCCATCGAACATTGAAATGAAGTATGAAATGTGAGAACATAGAAAGTTAATGGATGAAATACGAGAAAATAAAGTATGAGACTCGGACTCAAGACTATGTTTGGTTGTTTGAATAATAGTACGTTGTATGGTCGAATGGACTTGAGGAAATTGAGATAATCTCTCATGCACGGGAATGTTCCCTCCGAACGGGTGCGCCGGGTCACCGGGACCGTTCGGCTTAGGAGGGATATAATCTTTGAGTGGTGCACATCCATAAGACGATTAGCGACCGGTTAGCGAGATATGAAAAGCTGCAAATGATGGTATGCAACTGAAGGTCTTCGTAATTTGGGATAACAACCCACTACGAGAGGCGCCGGGCTACCTAATTTGAGAAAAGAAAAGAGAAAAAGAAAAAAAAGAGAAAAAAGAGAGAAAACAAAGAAATAAAAGAAAAAGAGAAACGCCTTTAGTCCATTCTGGCACGGATACGCCAATGACCTTCATATAGTTAAGGAACGATGGGTCGAAAGTGCAAGGTAAACATATATCCTGCACAGATAGATCCTGGGTCGAAAGTGCAGGGTACACATATATCCTGCACACATAGATCCTGTATAGAGAGCACTTATAATATGATAGGGAAGGAATGGGGCTTATTCACCTTGTGTCGGAGCAAAGGCTAGTACGTCTATGCTGGTAAGAAGTCGCACCATGAAACAAACACGAGATTGCTTGCCTGCTTGCCTACTCATCTCGAATAACATGCTTGCCGTGATAAATGCTTTACCGCTTTCGAATATGCCATAAAATCGACCCTAAGGAGAATATAGCAAGATAATAAGCTAAGTTGCATGATTCAACATAAATACTAAATGTTGATTTAGAAAGTGGGTCTTTTCATTAGTACATGCGAGGACGAACGTACTGATCTCCCACCAGCTTTCATGCAGGGTGCAGGGAATGGATTGCTCGCGATGAAGATTCGCTTAATCGCGCAGAGGCATAGAATGCCGTAGCGTTTGAAGCGTGCGATCGCATTGACGCTCGGACTTGTAACAGGATTGATGCGGCCGAGATATAGAAGGCATGGTGTATGGAACGGTAAAATCTTTTGTGGACAAGAGAGAACCTGAGTGTTGTAGCCAATCTGGCAAATTCAGTTGGGCTATTGAAAGCCTTTGTAATCTCAGTTCATTATCAATAAAGAAAATTGTTTCGTATACTCTGTTTTCTTCCGTTGCTAATATCAAATTTAAGATAACTATTTTGAGAACTTGTCATCTTGTCTTGCACGCGCGCAACTCCAGGCTCGTGCGGCATCACGCCCCCTGCGAGGATGATGATTCGGGTGATTCCGGGTCGGGGCGTGACAGTAACCGTCCAGTATACAAAAATTTTGGGATGTGGGAAAATCTGTCCCAGAATGTTACGTAACCGTTCAAATCATGCACAGACACGACTGCACCAATTGGTGCATAGCGTACGCCATCTACGCAACCTGCGCTAATTGCGCCAACTGCGTCCGTGTGCACCGTACACAAACCGCCGTGCCAACTGCCACGCTATCGGGCAGCACCATCTGGCTACACGATCAGTTCGTGCCAACTGGTCACGTGAACTGGCGCGCCGTCTGTCCGCACGATCGGGTAGCGCGAACAGGCGTCAATAAAATGCCACATTATGCCTCATGAGCCCATGAGTCCGAGTTCGAGTTCGAGTCGCTAAGCCCCTACGGGACTTAGCTCCAAAGGAATAAATTTCAAGAGTATTACAAAAAGCATTGTTGATTTAGCCTTTTTTTACTAGAAAAATATTCCCACATAGCACCCATGTGCCTCTTCACAACCACATGTGCATTTTTTAACAAGCAAAGCTTATATAAAGATATACCAACCATTTGGCTTAGGCAATGTGGGACTATATTTCTAGTGCTAAAGGCCAAAACAACAACAATCCTCCATATATCTCTTTATATGTGTTTGAGTGTTCCCCACAGTGACTATCCATCATGCATTAGGATAGATGTCGCTGACAACTTGAATCTTTCTGCATGGGTCAAGCAACAGACTATAATACAAGAATGGACTAATCCTTGAATTCTGCACCATAACTGCAATTCTTTCCACTCACACAATGTAGTCACATGTGCTTTTGGCTGCACGTTAAAGGCTCTGTGCCAGCCTGGTTTCAGCGTATGCATTTTGGGCATCTATAAATTTATCCCGAAGAGACGGCCTGCTGTCTCTGTTCGTACACTATAGGTGAGTTCTTTATTAAGGAGACATGACATGAAGCCTTGTGCTTCCTTGCGGTGCTACACCGCTATGACATAGCTTAAAGCCGAGACATTACCCCTACCCGAGAACCTCATCGTAGTGTTATACTACTGTAGCATGAGGTCACAAGTATTGGCCCATTAAACCATGGTCAAACCGATTTCGATAATTGACTTAAAACTCCGAACTTGATATGAAAAGAAACCGAAGATCGCAGATCTCATCTCCACTGAAGTTTTCATATTTATTCTGTATTTTTCTTTTATTGAGTCTAGATTATATTGTGAGTCGGCATTTAGAAGTTCTATCCTAAAACCAATCCTTGATACATTCCTGACCTAAACCAAACCCACATCCAAAAGCCTAAACCAAATCAGGTTGACCAAGATCCCTGATAACCGAACTCGGCCAGAGTTCTGACCGAACTCGGACCGAATTCGGTCCCCTGGGATTTTCCTGGTCAGCAGCTTTTCCTATTCTTTTGGATCACCAATGTTCAAAATTATGAACGTTAGCCTACCGAGTTCTGCCCGAACGCTGTCTCAAAATTCCTATAAAAAGAGAAGAAATTCTCATTTCTATTCACTCATTCAATCTTCATCTTCTCTATCTATTCCTAAGCTTTCTATTCTATTTACAAAGCTTAAATCTTTAAATTTCCAAGAGAACTCCGATCCTTCTAGAGCTGGTGGTTTCCGATTAGGAGCAGTCGAGTTGTACAAAGCTTGACGTATAAAAGCTTTTCTCAGAAAGGTGTTGTTGAAGTTTGACCGTGGGCTTCGGATAAAAATACGACGGTGTTGAAGTTGGCGTATTCTTCGGAGTAAAGCACGCGGTGTAATCTCTATTCAAAATAGTAGATTATAGCGAGCAGGAGTTCTCGCGAACTGGACTAGTCCTCCCAAAGGAAAACCAGTATAAACCTGTTGTGTCTGCGTATTGCTTTCTTGCCTCCACTGTTTACTGCTTTACTTGCTTTTAAGTTTCTTTAATCATTTGCTTCACATGCTTAAAATTTTTAATTGGTAAACATTTTCTGCTGTACCCTATTCACCCCTCTCTTGAGGTACCATCGATCCTACAATTGGTATCAGAGCACAGTTTATCTCTAGTCGGATTAAAACTCCTTGAGATATGGCATCTCTATATCCAAGCAATGGTGAAGGTCAATCAATAAATAGGCCACCCCTATTTGATGGCACAAACTACACGTATTAGAAGACACGTATGAGCTTTTTCTGAAGTCACTTGATTTCGATTTATGGTCGATTGTCATGAATGGATATAGGAAACCACTACCTATTACGGTAGAGGGTGTTCTAGTAGAAAAACTATTTGACAGATATACCGACAATGAAAAGAACAAGCTAGTCTTGATGCAAAAGCCATCAATGCGTTATTTTGTGCTGTAGATAGAACTGAGTTTAATAGAGTTTCTACATGTGTCACATCTCACGAGGTTTGAAAACTTCTTGAGGTTAATCATGAAGGAACTTCACAAGTGAAGGAATCCAAAATCTCACGACTAACACAAGAGTATGAGGCCTTCAAAATGAAGTCTAATAAGACTATCACAAATATGTTTACTCGGTTCCTGGACATTGTTAATCCTCTATCTTCCCTTGGAAAATAATACAACAATCATGAGAAGATTCGGAAGGTGCTTCGTGGGCTAACTAACAACTGGAATCCTAAAGCGATGACCATTATTGAAGGAAATGATCTCACGATCATGACTCTTGAAACCCTTATAGGAAAGCTTATGATGCATGAGATAGACCTTAAAGATTTCGAAGAGTCAACTCCAAAAAAAATAAGGTGATAACATTCAAAGCTAACCACAAGACAACCTTCGACGATGAAAGTGAGATAGACTACTCAGACAACGAACAAATGGCCCTCGTGACAAGAAACTTTAGAAGATTCCTAAGATATGAGAAGTCAAACAAGAAGAAGAATGATTCCAGAGATGATGAAGAACCTATCTGCTTTAGCTGTAAAAGAACAGGTCATATCAAGAAAGGCTGTCCTATCATAAGAAAAGGAAGCAGGCATGATCAGACAAGCAGGAGAAGGTCTTCTACTAGAAGCTATGCCAACACTAGCATCTAGTATGAAAGCGAAGCTAGTGATTCTAAAGAAGAAGAGAAGCATCGCAACACAGAGAACCTATGCTTCATGGCTACTGATGTTAAGGTAATATCGAACCCTCTCTATGAAGAATTTACTTTTGATGAATTGTCTGATGCTTTTACTGATCTATTAGAAGATCAGAGGAAAATGATAGATATGTACAAAAGTGCTAAGAAAGAGATAAAATTTGTACAATCTGAGTTTTCAAAGCAATCTAGAATGATAGAAGATATTAAAGATTCTTCTAGTGACACCAATGAGATTATTTCTTTGAAGTTAAGCTTACATGAAGCTCTTGAAAAGCTTGAAAAAGCGAATCAAGAAAATATAAAACTAAACGATCTTTATGAACTAGAGAAAAGAAAGTATGCTGCTCAGAGAGTAGATACACTCACGGCCAGGTATAATGAAGCCTGTGACATCTCTAAAAAGTTAGAGATCAAATTGGGCAAACAGGTTGTTAAACCTATAGTTCAGGTGAACACAAGTCGTAAGGCTAAACACAAACACAACACGACCAACACTGCTAGAACTGTTAGAAGCCATGCATATATGTATACCTTTCTACACAATAAGAAAGCACACATCTTCAAAAACTCATGATCTTCGAACTACACCTAGTACTAACACTTCTGCTACATGTCACCATTATGGTATAAAAGGACATGTAACACACCAGTATAAAATTAGAAAGCTAGTAGATCTTAATGTGTATGTATGGATTCCAAAAAGTAACATATCATGACCCTCAAGTGTCACGACCTGCACTCGCTTTTCGGATACGAGACGTATCCAAGCCAGCCTACGCCGCAGAGTCGACGGTAGAACGCTGTCAAGCCCGCAATAAATAAATGCCCAAAATAAACTTTATTGCTCATTCACAGTTCTAATAGATTACAACATTTACAAAAATTATATTCAAAATAAATACAATGTTCTTACATATTTGAAATGACTACAACATAGCTATCTAATCTCTAGGTTTGGCCTGCAAATATACCCGAATCTTCCAATGCTAAAGAAGCCACGACTAACCTTAAAAATGTTGGTTTCCAGTCAGGAATGGAACAAGCACACAAACCGACGACAATCGAAAACATAATAGAATTCACAAGACATAAAAATAACACATGTGAAATGAAACTAGAAAGTAACCGATATCATGACAAGCAGTGAAGAAAACAAGAAAAGCAAGTAAAAGACAACTATCTATGTGTTTTGAAATATCTTGTTCGACATGTGAACGGCTATAGGGTAAATTCGGCAGCCTGCACGTGTCGTGTGCAGCTGCTATCAGTCAAGAATAGATATTTTGGTGATGTTTCTGGGTAGTCCACATGTCTACTAGGATATTTCCACGCCCATTTTAGTACTCATGGAATCAAGTCGCAAGCATGGTAATCATGTAAATGACAGTCAAGAGATACAATAAATCCATGATACTAATCTCCGTGTGACGAGCGTGTCAACAAGCATAAAAACATATGTATAAACATGAAACGTAAAAACTACTATGAATCGAAAAGCAATCAGAAAGTGTACTTGCCTGTGGTCCTTTGCTGGTGAAACAACCATCTTGTTGGGTCCAACGTAGTTCGATTAGCCTAGGGTCGATATAAAGTTGTCAAAATCACGCAAAATAAGAACGTATGACTAGTGACGATTATGATTAATCTAATAAAAGTTTGTTTTTATGAAAAGGGGATTTTAATTAGAGGTATATACACTATTTAAAAACACCTTTAAGGGCATAATATTTATTCGAAAACAATTAATAAAATATTTATAAGTTTAGATAAAAACCTTAACTGCATCCTATATGTACATAGCATTTTTTTAAAAATTATAGCAGATATTTAAGAATATATATATATATATATATATATATATATATATATATATATATTCTTAAAATATATATATTATATATATATATTTTAAGAATATATATATATATATATATATATATATATATATATATATTAGAAAATATATATATATATATATATATATATATATATATATATATATATATATATATATATATATATATATATATATATATATATAACCCTTTGAAGTGGAATATGCACATATAGCCCATTTAGAGTACTATATGTACAATTCTTATTTAAAATATATAAACTATATATATTAAATATATAATTAAAACTAAGCTCCTTATATAATAAATCCTCAAAAGATATCTATAAATTTTATATAAAACTTAAATAACTTATAGAGCTCAAAATATATGAAACTATAACCTTTAAAAAATATATATATATATTCATGTAAATTCTGATTGAGGCCTAAGCCCAATAAAATATAACAAAGGCCCAAATAACCAAAGTTAATATTTTTAAACCCAAGGCCCAAACTATCTAATATATATAATAGCATGGTTAATATAGAATATGTTTGTAGTACAAAACAATAATACTTGATAGCAAAATAACATTAATAATAATATCAATGATTAATATTAATAAAACATTATAAAGTAAACATAAATATATTTTTAAGCCCTGATCTCAAAGCCCATATAACGATATACTTTTTGTAACAAAATATCTAACATGTATTTTAGCCCTAAATTGGTTAATCAAAAGGGAAAGCCCATAAGCCTTTTAAATAAAACCAAGCCCAAATAAAATAGAAACTGCAAAAGTATTTATATATAAAATGTAGATTTGTTCTAATTTCGGACAAAATATTTACCAAAATATATGACTCATACTCACCAAGCCCGAATCAGCCCATGGCTCAAACCCAATGAAACCCAGCCCAAGAATGAAAACAAGTAAAATGACAGAAGAAAATAAATTAAAAGTAAATCGGTTGCTTCTGCCATTTTAATAGAAAAATAAATAATGGAAAGAGAAAATGAGAGGGTTTGAGAAAGTCTTCCACCTTAATTATAATATTATTTAACACAAACTCATTATCTATCCTACCTAATATGTAAGCAAGGCTTGAAAATAAAATCAAAATTCAAACATATATTCATCCCGTGTTAACACAGTTCATAATATACAAGATACGGATACAAAGATAATTTACTTTTCTAATAATAAATGCCCAGTAATATTAAGCCAATTTTGTGTTCCATATTGGATTTATGGGGGAAATAAGTATTTTACATCAATTTATGCAAAATATGTCTATAGCTAGCAGCTCAAATACCATTTTATATCATCATATCCTAATAAATCCCCTTTCTCTGAAGGAAGAGAGTGAAAATAAAACAATGAAAGAAATAATGAAAGGAAGAAAGAGGGGACTCACAGAGAGTGTCTAGGTCTTCGCAAGCGGGACGGAGGCGGTGGCTCTCGTCCACGGCGAGGCGGCACGATCGGGAGGAGACGTGCTGAACTCGGGACTCGCCTGGAACCTGGGCGCTCGAGAGCTCCCGGATCTGGCTCCGGCGGGCGACCGCTTTGGGCGCGGACGGCGCGCGGTGGACGCTGCTCGTCGAGGTGAGGCACCGCTCCGGCGCAGGCGTGCAGACGAGGATGGCATGCGACGGAGACGCCGGCCGGTCGGGGCGGACACGGCCACGAGCGGTGGTGGTGGTGAGTTAGCTTTGGTGGCGGTCAGGGCACGACCCGGTGGAGGCGGCGTTCGAAGTTCTGCACGCGCGGGCGGCCTTGAGTCTTGGTCGCGGCGGCGCGGCGCTGGGCGAGACGGGGAGTTGCCGGCGTTGGCTCCTTGCGGGGGAGAAGAACGGCGGCGCAGAAAAGGGGAAGGGTGGTACGACCCTGTATCGTCGGTCCTCGCTGAGGTCAGCGGCGCCCTTGAGGCCAGCAACGTGGAGTCGAGCTCGACTGTTGGCGCCACCGGGAGGAAAGGTCGATGTGGCGACGTGGAGAGGTCGAGCACGGGGACGACGAGCGAGATTGCGGTGGAGAAGTGACGCGTGCGTGCCGAAGAGATCGACGCGGGGAGTCTGGCGAGGTCTCACGGCCTCGGCGGATCAGGTGGCTGGGTGTGGGCGGAATTTGCGTCACAGCACCGGCAGCGCGCTGGGCTGGGACGACCACTGGGCGGGCAGCGGAGAATCATACGATGGGTTCAGACAACGGCGGTGGGGCACGTCCGGTCGCGCTCGAGGAGCGGTCATGGTAGAGGTCTTCACCAGGGTGCTCGCTCGGTGTTCTTCCGTGCGACGGCGACGCGAGAACATCGGGATTGCGTGCGGTCTGTTATTTACTTCTGTATTCGTTTTCTGATTCGGACACGTGAATGTGTTCTGCTGTGAATTACGGGATAAGGACACGGACACAAGGACACAAATTTGGTGATGACTGTGATGGTGGTTTTAATGGTGGTGTCGATGCTCAATGGTGGCGATGAAGTTTTAGGGATGGCTAGGACAGGGGAAAAATCGGAGGCCGAGGGTGGCAGTGATGGTTTTGAAGTTCTGTGTTGACGATTGGGAGGAGATGGAAAGGATCGGCTGGTCTTCCTTTCCCTTTTATATGCTCATAGTATAGATAGATGCAAATGTTAGGGGGATTAGAGGTGATATTTAAATAGGTTTCTTCCATGGATTCTGATATGGGTTTGAGATAAGTGTGATCACTAGAAAGTGATAGAATTATAAACCGAAACCCCTTACAAAATCAGTTATTTTACAAAACCCTTCATGTTTCTCTTAACCAATATTATTATTTCCATATTAATATTTTAAGCATTTAAATTCACATTAAAAGGATAACATTGTTTCAAGGCTTACATTAATCTAATCACCATCTATTAGGGATAGCAATAGTAGTGTTTAAAGCGATATATTATTTCATCAAGCGTATACATTCAAATCTAAATCAAGTAGTTGATCACTTCAATCATTTAAGTAATATCTAATTTTATGAAATAATATTCCCAAAATAAAATTTATAAATCTAAATCATAATATGAATGATAACAATAACTCAAATAATCATCAAATCTAATAAGTTCTAAATTTTGTCCAAATTAATCTATAATGATTAGAAATACTACTACACGCCATTTCTAAAACACTTAACCAAACTAGATTTCATACTCCGTGACTATAAATGATATTTATAACATAATTGTAATAATAAAGGATCGAATAATTCTAGAAGTCTCCTTGTAAAATCTCTTCTTAAAATTAAATTTGATAGCTCTCTTCGAAATATCGATAAATAGAAATTAAACAATATTGTTGAAACTACAACTAAAGTAAATAAGTAAAAAAAATTAGAAAAACTCGGAAAGTGGGCTTACATCAAGAAAGTGGGTACCAAAGGTTACATATTCAACTTGTGTTATAGGTGGACCTTCCTCCTCCTACTTAGAAACAAGTGGTTACTCGATAGTGGTTGCTCCAGGCACATGACAAGTGATAAAAAATTGTTTGCAACTCTATCGATGAAGAAAGAAGGCTATGTCTCCTTTGGGAATAATCTTAAAGGACATATCATTAGAATTGGCGACGTAGGTACTTCTCCCTTACCTATTATTAAAGATGTATGCTTAGTAACAGAATTAAAACATAACCTACTAAGTATTAGTCAACTGACTGATCATGGTTATGGAATTAATTTTGTTAAAAATAAATGTTATGTTTATGATAAATCTTCTGGAATAACTTTTTTTGAGGAAATATGAGAGGACAACATATATGTACTATATTTGTCAGAGAAGACTAACAGTACAGGGAAGTGTTTGTTCACAACTCAAGACGAAAGCTGGATATGGCATATGCGTCTTGGACATGCGAACATGGACACTATTGTAAGGTTGTCCACCAAGAAACTGGTAACTGGCTTACCTGATATAATTTTCAAGAAAGACATGGTATGTGCCGAATGTGAAAAGAACAAGCATCTAGATCATCTTTCAAATCAATAAACACTGTAAGTACCTCTAGACCCTTGCAGTTACTTAATATGGACTTATTTGAACTAAGTAGGGTCGTCAGTCTTGGCGGTAAGCTATATGCTTATGTGATAGTTAATGACTATTCATGATATACTCGGGTTTACTTTTAGCAAATAAGAATGAGGCCTTTTCTGAATTTATATATTTTTATAAAAAGGTGCAAAATGAGAAATGATTTATGATTACTCAAATATGAAGTGATCATGGAGGAGAATTCGATAACCATGAGTTTAAATTATTTTGTGATTCAAATGGGCTATCACATGAATTCTCTTGCCCCAGAACTCCTCAACAAATGGCGTTGTGGAGAGGAAGAATAGAACTCTTGGCGATATGGCCAGAGTTATGCTTAACCAGTATAATCTTCCAAAGTATTTTTCAGTAAAAGCTGTTTATACAACATGCCATGTTCTGAATAGAGTTCTGATTAGACCCATCTCTAAAAAGACTCCTTATGAATTATGGTTTAATAGAACTCCTAACATCTTCTATTTCAAGGTCTTTGGTTGCAGATGTTTTATTTTGAATACAAAAGACAACTTGGGAAAATTCGATGAAAAAGCTGATGAGGGCATATTTTTGGGTTATGCGGCAAAAAGTAAAGGATACAAAGTATTCAACAAGATGTCACTTATTGTTGAAGAGTCAATAAATGTCAAATTCGATGAGCTGAAAAATCAACGCAATGATGATAGTGACAATGAAGAAGAAAAAACTTCCACCAATAGAAAATCAGATGATACCCCACCAGATGATACACCACCAAGTGATACACCATCCACGCCCTATCTGGAAAGTCTGCCGAAACAAATACGGTTTACGCCAGACCATCCCGAGGAACTGGTAATAGGTGATATATCAAGAGGTGTAAGTACTCGCTCAAGCACAAGAGAGTTAGTAATAGCTAATGTTGTATTTATTTCCGAAATAAAACCCAAAAAGGTTTTAGAAGCTTTTTATAACGAATTTTGGATTCTGCAATGCAAGAGGAACTTAACCAATTTGAGCAGAATCAAGTTTGGAAACTCGTTTCCAGACCTATTGATCACCTGATCATTGGTACCAAGTAGGTGTTCTGAAATAAATTAAATGAGAATAATTCAGTCACACGCAATAAAGCACGTCTAGTAGCTCAAAGCTATAATCAAGAAGAAGGCATTGACTATGATGAGATGAATGCTCCAGTTACTAGACTAGTGTATATTCGTATTCTTTGTGCTTTTGCAAGTTTTCATGGTTTCAAACTCTTTCAAATGGATGTCAAAAGTGCTTTTCTAAATAGTTTAATAAAAGAAAAAGTTCTTGTGAAACAACCTCCTGGTTTCGAAGATTTCAAAAATCTTGATCACATATTCAAGCTTCATAAGGCTCTCTACGGTCTTAAATAAGCACCTCGTGCATGGTATGAGCGCCTTAGTTCCTTCTTGCTTGAACACGATTTTTCAAAAGGGAAGGTTGATTCTACTCTTTTTATAGAATCTTTGGATAAGAATATTTTATTAGTGCAAATATACGTAGATGACATAATTTTTGGATCAACTAATAAGATGCTATGTAATAAGTTTGCTAAGTGTATGCAGAGTGAATTCGAAATGAGCATGACGGGAGAACTAACATTCTTCCTCGGGCTACAAATCAAGTAGAGTTCACAAATAATATTCATCAATCAAACAAAATATACAAAAGATTTGCTAAAGAAATTTGATATGGATAACGTCAAACCAATTGGCACACCTATGACAAAATCTACAAAGCTTGTTATTGATGAAAGTGGTACACCAACTGACATACGTAATTATAGAGGTATGATTGGTAGTTTACTGTATTTAACTGCTAGTCGACCTGACATTATGTTCTTAGTATGCTTATGTGCACGGTATTAGGCTTGTCCTAAAGAATCACATGTGAGCGCCATTAAGCGTATCTTGCGATACCTTAAAGGAACTTTGACGACTGGTCTTTGGTATCCCAAAACCGATTCGTTTGACCTGATAGGTTACTCGGACACGAATTTTGCCGGATGCAAAGTCGATCGTAAAAGTACCAGTGGCATATGTCATTTTCTAGTTAAGTCCTTAGTCTCCTGGTTTTCTAAGAAATAAAATTATGTTGCATTATCAACAAATGAGACTGAATATATAGCTGCAGGACGTTGTTGTGCACAAATTTTATGGATAAAGCAAACCTTGGAAGACTATCAGCTATCATTTCATCACATTCCCATTTACTGCGATAACACTAGTTTTATTAATCTCACGTAGAATCCGATATGTCACTTTCACACTAAATACATAGAAATTAGACATCATTTTCTTAGAGATCATGTTTTACAAGGAGATATTAACTTAGAATTTGTTGACACTGAATATCAACTAGCTGACATCTTCCTAAGCCCTTGGCTGAAGATCGTTTTAACTTTATACGAAGAAAATTAGGAATTTTGGATGTTGAAGTAATATAATTAAATATTATTGGTTAATACTTATGAATTCGTGGAAAATATTTTGGTTATAAGCCGAAAGGGCCCTTCTGTCACACATGTGTAAAAATCCTGAAGCGACACGATATAATAGTCTTCGGACTACCGCTAGCTGGAATCCGGACCCTACAGCTAACCCGAAATATTCGATGAAATTTATGTGTTATTAATTGATTAATATTAATTATTTATTTCAACACAATTATTTCTAATTAATTTTGCATTTATGTTAAAAACTATCAAACTCTTTCCAACATCTGTTTTGATTCCCAAGTGACCAAACTCAGTCAGAGTTCTGGTCGAACTCGGACTAAACTCGGTCTGGGTGAATTCGAACAAAAGCTGGATAGCCGAGCCTACTCTTTATTTAAACCCTCAAACATCATCTTCCTTCTCATCACAGCGTCTAAATACTACCGAAAACCTAACCCTAACTTCTTGGTTCTCCCTCCTCCAAGCCTCTCAAGCCTTCAAATCTTGGAATCAGAGGTCTCTCGATGTTCTTCAGTTGTTCATCTTCAATTTCGGTATATTTTCACTATCTCCACTCCTTTCATATTTTCCTATGGCTCCTAAAATTTCTATTTCTTCGAAAAATGGAAAGTTGACGAAGGTCCGTCCTCTACTCCTCATGAGGCGGCCTCATTTTCTCTTTTCACTCCTTCCAAACCCGATGGAGATTTCTTTGATGAATTTATATTTGTGTCTCAAGAGGCATCAAATGAGTGGTTTAATGATTTTCATAAAAGAAAACTTTGTCCGGGTGCTCCTATCAATTTCATATTATTTTTTGATCGCGTGAACGTTTTTGAATACCATCAGTTGTTAGATTTAGTTCAATCTAGTTTTTCTATATATGTTAATGCTATTCATATGTTTATTGCAACTAATCGGTCACTAACGGAAAAGTAAAATCAAAAGTTGGCGGAATCGGTATTGAGTTTGATGCTGATGATTTAGCTATCATACTTAACATTCCCAATGCTAGGAAAGCATTAGTCGATATCACTTCTGTCCAATTTCTCGAAGGAACAACTTTTGATTCATTTCGTGACTCGTTATGTGAACCAAATCCTCGACCGAAAGGCACTATTCGCCCTAGGCATTTGAACAACTACTTCTATGATCTTCATATAATGGTATTCTCTACCATCATTCCAAAGAATACCGCCACTGATAAGATTTCCTATTTAGAGCTTTTAGCTATATATAATCTCCACTTTCACGTCCCCTTCAGTCTACCCAAGATTATTATCGCCGCTATGGAATGGTATCGCAAGAAATCGCGACATCTTCTTTATGCGATGTATCTTCCGTACATATTTCAGTATACTTTGAGGTTGGACTTAAGGATTGTCCTGAGGATGCTGCTTATGCTTATCTTCATGAGCATCGTCGTTCTGCTCCTGCTCCTACTGTTCAGGTTCCACCTCCTCCAGTTGACCTATTAGCTGCTGACACCCATCCTACTCATTCTCCTGGTGGTGTTACCCTTGAGTCACTTCAGGCTCTTATGATGGATCAGTTTCGATCCATGGATTTCCGTACCACCCTTCAGCTCCAGGCTATATCCAACTTTGTTTGGAATATGTCATACACTCTTGTTCACAACCCTAGTGGTCCCATCCCTATGGTTCGTGATCCCACCAGACTTGGCTATCGTATTAATGATCCAGAGGCTCAGCGGGACCCTGCTGTTGTTCGATATGATCCCAACCGATCTGCTGAGACCGGTCCTCCCAGAGCTGCTGCTGCTGATGAGGAGGATGATGATTGAGGATATGTTTCCTCGTGATAGTTTACCACTAGTTATGTTTTTCACCTTTTGTGTGTGACTATGTATTAGTGATAAATACTTCTTTCAAGCATTATCAGTTTTATTATTATAGTGATGTATGAACTATATCTATGTCAGTTTATGTTAGTATTTTCATTTTTAGCACTATGCATTCTCTTAATAATATTCTTCTCTATTCTGTGTTGGGTACTACTATCAATTTGCTTAAGCCATTTTGTTTATATGACAAAACGGGGGAGTAATATGGTAGATACTTAAAATTGCCTTAAAATGGTGCATGTTGCTAAATTGCTTACAAATATTTTGTGACTAAAAATCTGTTTGGAGATCTTGTTACTTTTTTAGACTATTACAGATATTCAGCCGACATATTTTGTTATGGGAGAGTAACAAAACTTGACCGTACATTATAGGGGAGCAACTATATTGTACCAATATTGACGGCCAAAGCTACCACCGCACCCTCAGTACCACATCAAGTCTACTTCCAAATCGAGCTGAACATATTCTTAAGTATCAATCGTAGTTCTGCCAAATTATCAAAATGGGGGAGATTGTTGGCCCATTAAGCCATGGTCAAACCGATTTCGATAATTGACTTAAAACTCCAAACTTAATATGAAAAGAAATCGAAGATCGCAGATCTCTTCTCCACTAAAATTTTCATATTTATTCTGTAATTTTCTTTTATTGAGTCTAGATTATATTGTGAGTCGGGATCATTGGCATTTAGAAGTTCTATCCTAAAACCAATCCTTGATCCATTTCCTGGCCTAAACCAAACCCACATCCAAAAGCCTAAACCAAATCAGGTTGACCAGGATCCCTGGTAACTGAACTCGGTCCCCTAGGATTTCTCCTGGTAAACAGCTTTTTCTATTCTTTTGGATCACCAACGTTCAAAATTATGAACGTTAGCCTACCGAGTTCTGCATGAACTCTGTCTCAAAATTCCTATAAAAGGAGAAGAAATTTCCATTTTTATTCACTCATTCAATCCTCATCTTCTCTATCTACTCCTAAGCTTTTTATTCTATTTACAAAGCTTCAATCTTCAAATTTCCCAGATAACTTTGATCCTTCTAGTTCCGGTGGTTTCATTAGGAGTATTCGAGTTGTACAAAGATTGGCGTATAAAAGTTTTTCTCAGAAAGGTGTTGTTGAAGTTTGATCGTGGATTTCGGATAAAAACACGCCGATGTTGAAGTTGGCGTGTTCTTCGGAGTAAAGCACGCGGCGTAATCTCTATTCAAAATAGTAGATTATAGCGAGCAAGTCGCGAACTGGACTAGTCCTCTCAGAGGAAAACCAATATAAACTTGTTGTGTCTGTATATTGCTTTCTTGCCTCCACTATTTATTGTTTTACTTGCATTTAAGTTTGTTTAATCATTTGCTTCACCTGCTTAGAATTTTTAATTGATAATTATTTTTCGCTGCACTCTATTCACCCCCCTTTAGAGGTGCCATCGATCCTACAACAGGCCTCTTTGTAGTGCCAAACTACCTAGCATGAAGCCTTGCGCTTCCTTGCGGTGTTACACCGCAATGACATGGCTTACAAGGACGAAGCTTTACCCCTAACTGGGTACCTCATCGTGGTGTCGTGCCACTGTAACATGAGGACATCGTCCCCTTTGTAGTGTTGTCAATAACTCCTTAATTTCATCATACAACATTAGGCTACTTGCCTATTTACGGTGCTACGCTGATGTGACTTGGCTCGCAAAGCCGAGGCATTACCCCTACCTGGAAACCTCATGGTGGAGTCACCCCACTGTAGCAAGGAGTTACACAGTTACACTCCTTGTAGTGATGTGCTACCGTGCTTCCTGTAAACGACACCAGGCATTCACTCTGCATGAGAACTCATTAAGGCGTTTAAGCCATCCTCACCACAGAAAATGTTCTCCGCAGAAAACATATAATAGACAACAGTGGTTATAGGTCCGTATCCTTTCCATGCCACAGAGGACATGTACCC
Organism: Iris pallida; assembly: GCA_029216955.1. Lineage (NCBI taxonomy): Eukaryota > Viridiplantae > Streptophyta > Magnoliopsida > Asparagales > Iridaceae > Iris > Iris pallida. The sequence continues at coordinate 10,124,125 of JANAVB010001399.1, forward strand.
ACTGTTCCTGATATTTTTTCAGTTAGTGGTCCTCCCATATACTACGGGGCTTCAAGTAATTTAAACTATTTCATGAATATGGAATCTTCTAATTTAAAAATAATTCTATCTATTAGCCAACTGAGAATGAAGCTTCATTAATCTTTAGCGTTGGGGTTTGCACATCTGATGTTGATGATGTTGTGTAGGCAATTTCAAGATTGAAGATGAGTCTAATCAGTGGAGAAATAATGGAAAAATATGGGCATTTGTGAAACAGAAAATGTGTCAATGTCCCATCTAAGGTTTTTAAATAGAACACTGCCTAGCAGACCGAGGGGGGATCGCGTTTTAAATCGCGGTGCAACGTGTCCCCTCCTCATTGGTCGGGTTCAGCGGGTTGACGTCAGCACCCGACCAATAGGGGGGGGGGACACGTGCCACGTGCCCCCCATTGGTCGGGTTCAACGGGCTGACGTTAGCAGGGGGTGCTGACGTCAGCGACAGGAACCCGACCAATGGGGGGACACGTGGCACCGCGGTCCCCCCCTCGGTCTGCTGATCATTTTCCTTTTAAATATTGGCCAACAATATTCAACAATCTAAAGTTAATTTTATGTCATCTCTATTTTTGTTCAATCAATGTATATATAGTTTCGATCATCCAATAACATGTAGAAGAAAAGAAATTCTGACCTTGCTTGGAGGATAAAAAATGATATATATATTGGTACCAAGAGCCGCTCGCAGATCTTGATTACTGACCTTTTTCGCTTATCCGTATATAACCTTTGTTGTCATTAAACCGATGGCCTGGCCTGGAACTCCTAGAGCATTTGGTGCTGATAATGTGTTGTGAAATGAGAGAAAAAATGAAAAAATTGGTAGCCAGAAAGAATGTATGTAGCTTTTCTCATCGATAATATATAAAGAGGGAATGAGATAGAGTTTGTTGTGGGTATGGGTACAGGACATCCATATTTGGGTCTATCCAAATTACAACTTTTACTTCTTTTTTCTATTTTTTTTCTCTCAATGACAAAGTGGTGTGGTAGTTGTGTGCCGACAAATATTTGGGTTGTCACAGTCTCTCAGAACCGATGTGTGGCCACACAGTTTTTGAACATCTACAAATTATGCAATCGCACAAGTTCCCAAAAATCAGAAGATCCCAAAAAATTTAACCTCCGTACATATTATAATCTAAAATCTCTATTTTTAGATATAGGTCTTACTATTTTTAGAAACTGTAGTAACATAATTCTTAGAATGTTAGAAAAAGATTATTTTTAGAATGGCTAAAAAATGTCTTTTAAGTAACGAGAAATAATGTTCAGCTGACAGAAAAGAAAGATGATGAACGAAATCTGGTCCCGATCTAGAGAATTTACTTGTTCTTGTTGTTGGTCAGTACATATTAGTCATGTTCAAGTTCTCTTTCATAAGCTGTTTTGGCTCCTTTGAATAAACCTCTCTTGTCCACTAGCTTCCATTGTTGTGATAGTATTTATAAATTTATATGAATAATAAAAACATTTCTCTTTTGCTAGAGATAGGGTTGGCAAAATTTTAACACCAACCATTTGTAAATAGGCGCGGGATCAACTTATTAAATTTGCAATTAAAAAATAGTACAAAACATTAAGTCGCAAATGAGAGAAGGTTGAAAGTATTAATTTACCAATTATCGTGGACCAAAATATAATATCAAATACAACTATCCGAGACCAAATATTAATTATGCAACAATGATGCGTTGGTCAACTGGAGAAGGAGAATCTTTCGGATTATGTTGGATTGTATCTCGTTTTCTATTGAACCATGGGATGACAATAGAGTTGGTACTTTAATTCTACATCGGTTAAGAGGTGGAATCATGATGTATCATAATTGTAATTGGTTCAAATCTTATATAGAAATTCTTTTTTTTAAAAGAAAAAAGAAAATTCTCTTTTAAGATATATGGGTCTGCTTCGGTTCGAATTACACTGCGTTGAGAAATCCTCTCCTATGTTATGAAGCTAAGACTTAACGGCCTTTGGACAAAAGTAGATAGCCCACCAAGGTGCACTCCTAGTTAATCTACTGTTAGTCCCGAAGTGATCTAAGGATAGGAGAGATCCAAGGAAGGCAAGAGTTTCCACAATACAAAGTCTGCACTCTTGTCAACACCAAAAGAGGCATAGAGTTTTTGGCAAGACAAAAGTCTGCACTCTAGCCAACTCAAATGAAGCACTAATAATGGTTACAAACCGACTTCAAGAAATGTAAAATACATCAACAAATGGAAAAATGTTCTTCTCTTTACGTTCGCAGACGCTACAATGAGAAGAACAAAAACAACAAAAGAAAGACAAAGAGAAACTTCTCGCTGGGGTGAACAAGTCACCGATGCTCAAAGCAAGATTCGGCCTACTCCCGATCTGCTCCCAGGAACCAGCAAATTCAATATTGAACCTCTGGAATGCTCTAAGTCACCATCGGATCGACGTTGGAACTCAAAAGGGAGAAGGAAAAGTCATATGTGCCCAACGGCTTGAGCTGCTGCTGCTGCTGGAGCGGGAGGCGCATAGACTCTCGGAGTGGGATTTGTGACCCTCAGTTTCTCTCTCTCCTCATCAACAACTCTGAAGAGTGGTGCTCTTTATATAGAGCGGGCTGGCACCTATGGATGCAAAAGAATGCTTATGCGTCCATACGCGCCGGCCAACCAAATTCTACCAAATTTGGGTCTTAGCCACCGACACAGCCGCCCACACAGCAACATGTCTCACGCCGACAGAGCCGCCCATGCGGCTCATTCCATCAGCTGACAGAGCCACGTGCGTCGCCCACGCCGCATGCTGACAACGCCGAAAGCAACTAAGCCTATGTGTCTAGCGTTTAGACGCATAGACTTATAGCTGAGACGCTTAGTCCAAATGCATAGCACCAGACGCATAGCTCCTGACGCATGCGCATAGACGCCATGACGCATGCGCCTTAGTAAGCAACCGATGCAACTCGCACAGAAAAGGAGCACATGACCGCCATGCGACGATATTGTTATGCTAAGTGCAGAGTACGCCATTAAAGCGCCACTTTGTTCGAGTCCGAGTCGCTAAGCCCTACGAAACTTAGCTCCTATGGAACCTGTTGGTGTTTTTGCCTTTGGACTAGAAAAGATAGTCCCACATCGGCTACACCAAATGGTGAGTATCTCAATATAATGCATTGCTTGTGTTGAGGTGTGCACATGAGGTGTAGTGGGGCACAAGTTTGTGCCATGTGGAAGTATTTTCCTAGAAGGAAAAAGGATTAAATCCAACAAGGATGCAAGTTAATTTTTGTTGTGCGGAGTCGGACTCGGACACGGACTCCAGGATGTCTCGTGCATGCACGGGAGTGTTCGGGGGGTAGGCGTGGACTGGCACACTTCTATGCTGATTGTGGGATGATCTAAAATATCAAACTCTATTTTTGAGTATTGGTATTTTAGTCCCATATCGGATAGGAGAAGAGGTGAAGTCTCAACTCCACTCTATAAATAGAGCCCCTTGGCCTCCTTTGAAAGATGCACCAAGAAGAGAGTTGAGGGAGTCTGTTAAGTCCAGGAAGCCCGTTCAAGTCTCAAATATTGACTTACGAGCGTTCCAGAAGTTCTTCGTGAACTTGCTGGTTCCTGGAAGCTGTTCGTGCTCGTGTGGGGCGAATAAAGCTTTGAGCAACGGTGGTTCATTCACCCCAGCATCTCATTCTCGCCTGTCATCGCTGCTGTTGCCTTTTACAGTAACTTCTTTTTAGAAGCTCTACTGCCGATAGTTGCTTGCAGAAAGTCTCTTTAGATTTTTTGTGTATTACGTAGAATCTTTTTAGATCCTCGTAATTCAGAATCCTCCAGGATCTCTGTTGCACATCTTCTTTAAGGTGCTGCATTTGAAACGTTGTGTGTACAATTGTTTCAGTTTCAGAATTTTCCATCGAAAATTGTGCCTCGTCACTAACAATCTCAAAGCTTTATTGAGAAGATGGATAATTCTCGTGCTTCGCTCATCGATACCGACTTTAACAAGTTGGAGAAATTCGATGGCGAACACTTCCAGATATGGAAACAAAAGGTCACTTTAAATCTTCAACTCGTGAATGTTGATCACGTGCTGTCAGAAGAAGAACCGATCGTTCCAACCACTGGATCTGCTGCGGCTGTGGCCGCTGCTACGACCAAGCAAGCGAAGTGGAAGAGAGAAAACAGTATATGTAAACTACTGATACTCAATTCCATGGAAGACTCTCTGGCAGAGTCCTACTCCAAGAAGACATCTGCTAAAGAGATATGTGACTCCTTGGGAAAGCTCTATGAAGATGACGAGAACCGGTCCAAGATCTTCATGGTAGAAAAATACCACAAGTGGACCTTCGAAGACGAGAAGGCGATGCTGCCCCAAGTGAAGGAGTTTCTGAAGTTGCATCAGAAACTAGAAGACGAGAACATTCTCCTCGTCGACAAGTTTGTCGTTGGAGGGATCGTCGCGAAACTTCCTACAGAATGGAGCAACTTCTATGCAAGGATGCATCGAAAGAAGATAGAAATTAGCTTGGAAGATTTCTTGCAAGAGATCCATGTTGAGGACGAGATGCGCTCTCAACAGAAGATGGATACTCTGTCCAAACAACTGGCGAAGGCAAATCTGGTCCAAACCAGAGAGTACCAGGGGAAGCAGGCTGCTTCTCATCGCAAAAAGAAGGACTTCACGAATCTGAAAGTGAAGGGTCCGGCTTTCAAGCAGCAGAAGTCCAAGTCCCATGTGACTTGCTTCAATTGTGGCAAGAAGGGCCACTACAAATCTGAATGCAAGTCCAAGCCCAAAGAACAAGGTGAGCCTAGTAAGGTTTCTATGATTACTAATCTAGTTGCCATGATAGCACAGGTTGCAACTGTAGGGGCTGACTTGGACTGGTGGATAGACACTGGTGCGACCTGCCATGTCTGTTCAGACAAAGACTGGTTCGTCTCTTATGAGCCAACTTCAGAGAAGGTCATAATGGCAAACCAGGCACAAGCTGAAGTACTGGGGATCGGGACGGTGGAGCTGAAACTCACATCGGGGAACACTCTGACGCTTCAAGGTGTGAAGCATGTTCCAGTAATTGCTAAGAACCTGATCTCTGGAAGTCTGCTCTACAACACAGGCTTGAGGATGGACATCAATGTTGGCCAGTTGGTGATGTCCAAGAAGGGTACATTCTTCGGGAAAGCTTTCCAAACTGAAGGAATGTACAAGATTCAGCTTGTTGTAACCCAGCATGATAATATAAATGCAATCACTTTTTCTGATTATTCTCTTGAGTTGTGGCATAATAGGCTAGGACATGTTCATTGTAAAAGGATTAACAGAATATCTAGTCTAGGACTTATCTCCAAGTGTGGGGGTAAGGTAGAGAAATGCGAAGTATGTGCTCAGACGAAGATCACAAAGAAATCCTTTCACAGGGTCCATCGAAGCACAGATCTTCTGGAGTTGGTTCACTCAGATATCTGTGACTTCAAACAATTCTCTACAAAGGCCGGGATGAAGTATTTCATTACATTCATCGATGACTTCTCAAAGTATGCTTTCGTCTACTTGCTCAAGTCTAAAGACGAAGCATTCGAGAAGTTCAAGGAGTTCAGGGCCGAGGCTGAGCGGCAAACTGGACAACAACTTAAGAGGTTAAGGAGTGATCGAGGCGGGGAGTATCGGTCTCATGAATTCTTATCATTCTGCAAAGAACATGGAATCATCAATGAGACAACGGCTCCGTACTCTCCTCAATCCAACGGAGTTGCAGAAAGGAAGAACAGAACGTTGACAGAGATGATGAACTCCATGCTGTTGACTGCGGGTCTTCCAAAGTGCTACTGGGGAGAAGCTGTACTAACGGCAACGTTCATTCTGAACAGAGTGCCATATGCAACTTCCGACATAACTCCTCATAAACTCTGGTTCAAAGTCAGACCTAACTTGAATGTCATTCGAGTGTGGGGGTGTCTGTAGTGCCCCGTCCCTACATCGTGCCCCGTACTTGTCCACGGGGTGCGCGAGAAAGGAACAGTGTCGCTATCGATTCGGTCGGGACCGATAGGTCGGGATCGGCCGAGTCGATCGAACGGGAACGGTTGAATTAAGATCCATTCCTCGTTATGGAATGTCTTCTTCGGAACCAAGTCCCATATTCAGCGGGTTGCGCCTCGAGGATTGGCTCTGCGGCTGAGTCGGGAGAGACCTCCCGTTGCTCTGATTTTTACGCCGCTTGCGTTGGTTTTGGCTTTGTTTTCTAAATGCGTTTTCGTGAATGTTTTCGATGGTTTTCATGGCTTGCATTTCGAACTCGCATTTTCTATCGAACTCCTTGAATAATGCAGTGTTCTAATCGGTTGCTTGTGCGATTTCAGGTAATCGCGTAGGCGACGTCTAGCGCGACCAATAAGTTCTCTTGCCGAAGTAAACTCAAGGTGAGTGGCTGACCCTTCTCTTCTCGACCCTCTTATTAAGCAAAATCGATAGTGTTGTTGCGAATGAAAGGATAAATGCAAGGGTACGAACACGGGAAAAAAAGGATTGAGTTTTTAAAGATAATGTAGGCTATGTCTTAATAACTAAAAAGGAAAACATGTCTTCACACGGTTATGGACAACTTGTCGACAAGGCGATAGTTTCCTCGAGCGGCAACCCGAGGCCACGGGACCGTTTCGGCCTAGGAGGAAACAGGGTATAGTCGTGCATAAGGTTTCAGCACAGGTTAAGCGGGAACTTGCAACGGGGCTAGCTACTTGCGTTGAAAGGACCCCGATTAACAAAGCTATACGTCCAGGATGGCTTGTGATGCCAGTGACCAATCACACGTAATGTTGCACATGGTATGGAAATGATAACAATTGACAGGAAAGAACATGGTAAGTTTCATAAGGCGCGACGCGGTCCGCCGGGGGTAAATTCTGAAGTAAATTACATTTTGTTTGTCATTTCTCACTTGAAATTCATTAGGATGGTTAGAAACATTCATGAACTATGAGAGCTTGGAACTTAATTTGTCACGCACCAGTACAAAGTGTAATATACTGATCCTCGCTCTCCACGCAGGTACCCCTAACCACGAAGGGCGTGCCACTTGAACTCAAGGCGAAGTGAACCCTTTTGAAGCCTCGTCCGCGTGTGAAGGCTTGTTTCTGGATTTCTTTTTGAAGAAGACCCACACTCAGTCCAAAAGAAGATGACGATTCGACTCGCCTCGATAGCAGGTGGAAATGTGTAATGGTTTTTGCTTGTAAAAAGGGATGTAATGTATGGAACGACTACCTCATCGGCGTTCATTTTGTAAGTCGAGTCATACTGTAGCCCGTGCGGCAATGATTGTAAAGGAGTCTATGTAAAGTTTTATTATCATCAATGAAAAAGTCTATTTTTATTTCAAATGTGTCATTCAATTTCTCTGCGTACTCTAACTTGATGTTGTGTTTCGGATAACCTTATGACTATGCCTTATGCGATCGCAACTTAGGTTCGTACGGCATCACGCCCGGGGGACGACTATCGATTCTACGGAATCGGGGCGTGACATAATGGTATCAGAGCACGGCTTTACATCCTTTGGCCTCGCGTCTAGAGTCCCAAACCTTTGACCTCGCATCGATGAGATAAGTTGTTTCATACAATGAGTCCATAATAATTTGTGACTCATGCGTTTGCCTTCGTATCGCAGAAGTGACGGAGCCCACGGCCGAGCAAGAACAGAGCGCTTCTAGCGGCTCTAGTAGTTCGCATCGTCCGCGGACCGGACCATCTAACGATACCATCGAAAGGATGCTGCGCATGATGGAGGCGCAGCGAAACCAGTCTGAGAACCGGCATCAACAGGTAGAGGAACGACAGGCCCAGTTCGAAGCTCGCTTTGATGCACATGCCAAACTTCAGCAAAAGCAGCTAGATACCCTGCAGCAGATCGTCCAGACAATGGCGGCCAACGGAAATTCTACGATTATGCCTACCGTCACCGTGCCGGCGATCCAACCCATTGATGTCGACACGGAGGATCCCGAGTGTCAACCAGCGGCACCGAAAAGGTACAACTTTGAAGTATCAGAATTCAAGAAGGCGTGCCGCACTTCCTTCAGCGGCACCGAGGGTCCCTCCATGGCAATCGACTGGTTGGAAGAGCTGGAAGATCACTTCGAGCTGCTCGGCATTGAAGAATCCAAGCAAGTTGCATGCGCACAACTTCAACTACGGTTGAATGCGCACGACTGGTGGGCCGTGCGCAAGCGAGCGATCCGATCGGACAACACTACCGCGCCGATCTCTTGGGCCACATTCCGCAAAGCTTTCGAAGTCCAGTACCTTCCGTTAGCCGTTCGTCAAGCGAAGAAAAATGAATTCATACAGTTGAAGCAAGGGAGCAGGACGGTGGAACAGTATGCCGCAGAATTCAACAAGTTATCTAAGTTTGCTGGCCAGTTTCTGCCTACTGAAGAGTGTCATGTGCGACGGTTCGAAGTGGGTCCGCGACACTCTATTGGTGCGCATGTCGGGGTCCCAGAGTACAAGACCGTGGGCGAGGCTCTGAATCACGCCCTCCGCCTTGAGAAACTACAACCTTTCGGTGCTGACGACGTTGTGCGCCACTCCAATCACAAACGTCCTAGCTATACGGGAGACAACAATTATGCGTCAAAGCGTCCGAACCATGGCGGTTACCAGGGACATAACTCATCATCGCGATGTGCCAAGTGCGGTTCCATTGGGCATGAGGCGAGCCAGTGCTTTGTCGCCGAGGGGGGATGCTTCTTTTGCGGACAAAAGGGTCACTATAAACAAGATTGCCCCCGGAGAGGGAATCGTAACGCACCACCACAACAACACCGCCAGGAGAATCGAGGACAGGCGCCCCGACCTCCTCAGCACACTCAATCCAACAACCAGGACCGACGCCCTAATGCACAGGGGCGTGTCTTTGCTCTGACTCGAGACGAGGCGTATACTTCCGACACTGTTGTGACAGGTATATTAAATTTTAATAATGTACCTGCTCGTGTGTTATTTGATTCAGGCGCCTCGCATACTTTCATATCGGCGGACTTCGCCGTCGAGCACAAGTTTCCTGTAATATTATTAGATCTCGACCTTAGCGTAAGCACACCTTCGGGCGCACCAATTCTCACAAACTTAGCCTGCGCCGGCGGGATTATCTGTATCGGCGGTCAAAAGATCGGTCTTGATGCGATAGTTCTAGACATGAAGGACTTCGACATCATACTAGGCATGGATTGGCTCGGTCCGTGCAACGCAACCATAGACTGCGCTGAAAAGAAGGTCACATTTTGTATACCTGGAGTGCCAGAATTCAGCTACTCGTGTGGTGAGGCGTCGCCGACCTGCATGGTGATCTCCGCAATATCTGCTCGACGGATGCTGCATTCCGGGTGTGAAGGCTATCTAGCTTCCGTTCGAGACATGCGACAGGATGGTGCAAGCGCGGGTCAGACCGACGTTGTGGCAGAATTCCCAGACGTATTCCCGGACGAGCTATCCGGCATGCCACTGGATCAAGAAATAGAGTTCACTATCGACACATTCTTCGACACCCGGCCGATCTCGAAAGCCCCGTACAGAATGGCCCCTACAGAATTGAAAGAATTGAAGGCACAACTTCAGGAATTACTTGATAGAGGGTTTATCCGTCCGAGTGTCTCGCCGTGGGGTGCGCCCGTGCTATTCGTGAAGAAGAAGGATGGATCGATGCGGCTCTGCATCGACTATCGGGAATTGAACAAAGCCACCGTCCGAAACAAATACCCCCTGTCCCGCATCGACGACTTGTTCGACCAGCTCCAAGGTGCAACGGTATTTTCGAAGATTGATCTACGATCGGGTTACCACCAACTCAAAGTCAAGCCAGATGACGTGTCGAAGTCTGCCTTCCGTACTCGTTATGGCCACTACGAGTTCTTGGTAATGCCGTTCGGTCTAACAAACGCCCCTGCCGTCTTCATGGATCTAATGAATCGGGTGTTCCGTCCGTTCGTTGACAAGTTCGTAGTAGTTTTCATCGACGACATCCTCGTCTACTCAAAGGATCGAGCGCAACATGCAGAGCATCTGCGGACGGTACTCCAAACCCTTCGAGAGAATCAGTTGTACGCGAAGATGAGCAAGTGCGAGTTCTGACTGAACAGCGTCTCATTCCTTGGGCACATCATCTCCGCCGCGGGCATCGCAGTCGATCCGAAGAAAGTCGAGGCAGTTGCTGATTGGGAACGGCCCGCATCAGTTAGTGAAATTCGAAGCTTCCTAGGCTTGGCGGGATACTACCGACGCTTCGTGAAGGACTTCGCGAAGATTGCATCGCCGTTGACTCGCCTCACCCAGAAAGGAGTCGCATTCAAGTGGTCAGACGACTGTGAAGCTTCCTTCCAGGAGCTCAAACAACGGCTCGTTTCGGCCCCGATACTTGCTCTTCCTGAAGGGACGGAGGAATTTCAAATCTTCAGCGATGCTTCTGGCCAGGGCTTGGGGTGTGTGCTCATGCAGCGGGATAAGGTGATATCTTTTGCTTCCCGGCAGTTGAAGCCGCACGAAAAGAACTACCCCATGCATGACCTAGAATTGGCGGCGATTGTGTTTGCGTTGAAGCTGTGGCGTCACTATCTCTATGGCGTGGCGTGCAGGATTTATACGGACCACAAAAGTCTCAAGTATCTCTTCACCCAGAAAGAACTGAATTTGCGACAGAGGCGATGGCTCGAACTAATCAAAGACTATGACTTGTCGATCGACTACACGCCGGGCAAGGGAAATGTGGTAGCGGATGCGCTGAGCCGAAAGTACTTAGCTTCGTTATGCATCAACGATCGACTGCTGCGTGACTTGGAAGGAATGGGCATTGAACTCCGAGTTAGTTTCAGAGACGTGAAACTAGCGCAACTGCGGGTGGAACCGAGCCTACTGGAGAGGATCAAGTCTGCACAGAAGGACGAGCCCTACCTGGAGAAGATGCGGAAGCTGATATCGACAGGGAAATCGTCTGACTTTGCAGAGGACGAGTCAGGAGTGTTGCGCGTGAAGGGACGGCTATGCGTACCGGACGACGTAGAACTTAGAAATGAGATAATGACGGAGGCGCACTATGCAAAATATTCCTCGCATCCTGGCAGTACCAAGATGTATAAGGACCTCCGCGTTGTCTTTTGGTGGCACGGCATGAAGAGGGACGTAGCGCTCTTTGTGTCAAAATGTATGACCTGTCAGCAAGTCAAAGCCGAGCACCAGCGACCGGGCGGGGAGATGCAGAACCTCGCCATTCCAGAGTGGAAGTGGGATCACATCACTATGGACTTCGTTGTTGGCTTGCCGAGGACGCCGCGGGAAAACGACACCGTCTGGGTCATCGTCGATCGACTAACCAAGTCAGCGCACTTTATCGCCATCAAAGTTACTTGGAGCGTCGACCGCCTTGCTCAGATATACCTTGATAAAATAGTTCGACTGCACGGGGTCCCAGTTTCTATCGTCTCTGATCGGGATGGACGGTTCGTAGCGCGCTTCTGGAGTAGTCTACATTCAGCATTGGGGACTAAGTTGAAGTTCAGCTCAGCTTATCATCCTCAGACTGACGGCCAAACAGAGCGGGTGAACCAAATTCTCGAAGACATGTTACGACTCTGTGCGATCGACTTGAAGTCAAGTTGGGACGTCCATCTACCGCTGGCCGAGTTTGCATACAACAACAGCTATCAGTCCAGCATCCAAATGGCGCCGTATGAAGCTTTGTACGGCCGAAAGTATAGATCGCCCATTTGCTGGGATGAAGTCGGGGAACGGCAGATACTTGGTCCGGAGCTGGTGGAGCAGACTGTGCAGAAGGTCAAGTTGATACGAGAAAGATTGAAGATAGCACAAAGCCGGCAGAAAAGCTATGCCGACATGCACCGACGCCCCCTCGAGTTCTCGGAAGGCGACCATGTATTCCTGAAGGTGATGCCTATGCGTGGAGTATCACGGTTCGGTGCGAAAGGAAAGTTGAGCCCAAGATTTGTTGGCCCGTTCGAAATATTGAAGCGAGTCGCCCCGGTAGCTTACCAAATCGCTTTGCCGCCTGCATTGTCAGAGGTACATGACGTCTTCCACGTCCCGCAATTGCGAAAGTACGTGCACGATCCAGGACATGAGGTAGATTTGGGTAAGCTGGACCTGAAAGCGGACTTATCATATGTCGAAGAGCCGGTGCAAATCTTGGAGCGCAAGGATAAACTTCTTCGCAACCGTGCTATTCCTCTAGTCCGCGTCCTCTGGAGAAACCATTCCGTCGAGGAGTCGACGTGGGAGCTTGAGTCAGAAATGAAGGAGAAGTTCCCTTCATTGTTCTCGTAGAGGTAGGTTCTATTTTAAGTTTCGAGGACGAAACTTTTTCTTAGTTGGTTATGGTGTAGTGTCCCGTCCCTACATCGTGCCCCGTACTTGTCCACGGGGTGCGCGAGAAAGGAACACTGTCGCTATCGATTCGGTCGGGATCGGCCGAGTCGATCGAACGGGAACGGTTGAATTAAGATCCATTCCTTGTTATGGAATGTCTTCTTCGGAACCAAGTCCCATATTCAGCGGGTTGCGCCTCGAGGATTGGCTCTGCGGCTGAGTCGGAAGAGACCTCCCGTTGCTCTGATTTTCACGCCGCTTGCGTTGGTTTTGGCTTTGTTTTCTGAATGCGTTTTCGCGAATGTTTTCGATGGTTTTCATGGCTTGCATTTCAAACTCGCATTTCCTATCGAACTCCTTGAATAATGCAGTGTTCTAATCGGTTGCTTGTACGATTTCAGGTAATCGCGTAGGCGACGTCTAGCGCGACCAACAAGTTCTTTCGCCGAAGTAAACTCAAGGTGAGTGGCTGACCCTTCTCTTCTCGACCCTCTTCTTAAGCAAAATCGATAGTGTTGTTGCGAATGAATGGATAAATACAAGGGCACGAACATGGAAAAAAAGGATTAAGTTTTCAAAGATAATGTAGGCTATGTCTTAATAACTAAAAAGGAAAACATGTCTTCACACGGTTATGGACAACTTGTCGACAAGGCGATAGTTTCCTCGAGCGGCAACCCGAGGCCACGGGACCGTTTCGGCCTAGGAGGAAACAGGGTATAGTCGTGCATAAGGTTTCAGCACAGGTTAAGCGGGGACTTGCAACGGGGCTAGCTACTTGCGTTGAAAGGACCTCGATTAACAAAGCTATACGTCCAGGATGGCTTGTGATGCCAGTGACCAATCACACGTAATGTTGTACTTGGTATGGAAATGATAACAATTGACAGGAAAGAACATGGTAAGTTTCATAAGGCGCGGCGCGGTCCGCCGGGGGTAAGTTCTGAAGTAAATTACATTTTGCTTGTCATTTCTCACTTGAAATTTATTAGGATGGTTAGAAACATTCATGAACTAAGTCATATAAACTCATTCAACCAAATGAGAGCTTGGAACTTAATTTGCCACGCACCAGTACAAAGTGTAATGTACTGATCCTCGCTCTCCACGCAGGTACCCCGAACCACGAAGGGCGTGCCACTTGAACTCAAGGCAAAGTGAACCCTTTTGAAGCCTCGTCCGCGTGTGAAGGCTTGTTTCTGGATTTCCTTTTGAAGAAGGCCCGCACTCAGTCCAAAAGAAGATGACGACTCGACTCGCCTCGATAGCAGGTGGAAATGTGTAATGATTTTTGCTTGTAAAAAGGGATGTAATATATGGAACGACTACCTCATCGGCGTTCATTTTGTAAGTCGAGTCATGTTGTAGCCCGTGCGGCAATGATTGTAAAGGAGTCTATGTAAAGTTTTATTATCATCAATGAAAAAGTCTATTTCTATTTCAAATGTGTCATTCAATTTCTCTGCGTACTCTAACTTGATGTTGTATTTCGGATAACCTTATGACTATGCCTTGTGCGATCGCAACTTAGGTTCGCACGGCATCACGCCCGGGGGACGACTATCGATTCTACGGAATCGGGGCGTGACAGTGTCTGGCTTATGTGAAGCTCCCGGATCTGAAGATTCAGAAGATGGGGACAAGGACTACGAAGGCAATCTTCTTGGGGTATGCCGAGAAGAGTGATGCTCGGAGATTCCTTGATATCGAGTCAAACCATATCATCGAATCTCGCGATACTGAATACTTTGAAGACAAGTTTACAAAACACAAGAATATTGTTCTCGCGGATCTTCCGGAGAATGATGAGGGTACAAAGCAGACAGAAGTCTTTAATGAACCAGTAGTCCAAGATGAAACTGTCGTCAAGGAGACACCAGCTGAACCAGAACTCGCTGAGCCGTCAACTAAGCGAACGAGGAGGCCGAAAGACTTCGGAGATGACTTCGTCACCTATCATGTGGAAGCAGATCCGCTTACCTATGATGAGACGATGAAGACCAGAGATGCTGTATTCTGGAAGGAGGCGATAGACAACGAGATTGACTCAATCACCTCCAACAACACATGGGTATTGGTTGACCTGCCAGAAGAAGCAAGACCCATCGGATGCAAATGAATCTTCAAGAAGAAGATGAAAGCAGATGGAACCATTGACAAGTTCAAGGCCAGGCTAGTGGCCAAGGGGTTTGCTCAGAAGCAGGAGATCGACTACTTTGACACTTATGCTCCAGTAGCTCGGATGACAACCATCAGATTGTTAATTGCTCTAGCAGCAATACACAAGCTGGTGATACATCAGATGGATGTGAAAATGGCATTCCTTAATGGCGAGCTGAGCGAAGAGATCTACATGCAACAACCAGAAGGTTTTGTCGTCAGAGGTCTGGAAAGACAAAGTCTGCAAGTTGATGAAGTCTCTGTATGATTTGAAACAAGCTCCCAAAATGTGGCATGAGAAGTTTGACAAGGTGATAAGGTCAAATGGCTACAGGGTCAGTGAAACAGACAAGTGTGTCTATACGAAGTTTGCTGACGGAAGAGGAGTAATCGTATGTCTTTACGTGGACGACATGCTAATCCTAGGTACGGATTTAAGCTGCATCACAGAGACAAAGAAATTCCTCTCGACCAAGTTCAGTATGAAGGACTTGGGGGATGCCGACTTAATCTTGGGGCTCAAGATCATCCGGACAGGCACTGGAATAGCGCTGTCACAATCTCATTATATTGAGAAGATGCTCACTCGCTACGGGTATCAAGATCTTCCTTTTATTGATACACCGTACCGGAGTGATCAGAAGCTGGAGCCAAATTCGAGGGAAAGCGTCAGGCAGTTGGAGTACGCTAGCATCATCGGAAGCTTGATGTACGCTACTACTGCCACAAGGCCTGACATAGCTTTTGCAGTGGGAATGCTGAGTTGGTTCACTAGCAATCCAGGCGTTGAGCACTGAAAAGCTGTGAAGCGTGTTATGAGATATCTCAAGAAAACTCAGACATATGCACTTTTCTACAGCGGAGATCCGTCAGTAGTGGAAGGCTTCAGTGATGCTAGCTGGTATTCAGATATGGAGAGCGAGTATTCCACAGGTGGATTCGTATTCGCCATGGGCGGAGCTGCTATATCGTGGAAGTCGAAGAAGCAGACTATGTTATCTCGCTCCTCTATGGAATCTGAATTCTTTGCATTGGATGCTGCTGCAGATGAAGCAGAGTGGCTTCGGGAGCTCATGTATGATCTTTAGGTGGTTGGGGCTCAGATACCGGCAATACCGATATACTGTGACAACCAGGCGGCAGTAGCAGTGGCATCAAATGAACTCTTCAACGGAAAGAAGAGAACGGTGCGGTTGAAGCACAGAGCAGTACACGATCTTATCAAGAGAGGTGTTATTACAGTGATTGATGTTCGGAGTCAGGAGAACCTGGCGGATCCGTTCACCAAGGGCCTCAAGCGCCAGCTGGTCGATGACACAACTTGTAAAATGGGCTTGAAGGCATTCTGATATTATATTATTGTATTCCTACCATAAAGTTTTATGCTATTAGTTCAAAGATTTATCTACTAGGCATCTAGCTTTTGGTTCAAGGGAGGACCACTAATCGGAAGAATACCAGGAACGGTGGGTACATGTTCTATTGGACATGGAGAGGTTACGGACCTATAACCACTGTTGTCTACTATTATTTTCTGCGGAAAACGGTTTCTGTGGGAAGGTTGGCTTAAATGCCTTAATGAGTTCTCAGGCAGAGTGAATGCCTGGAGTGCTTTACAGGAAGCACGGTAGCGCAGCAC
Organism: Iris pallida; assembly: GCA_029216955.1. Taxonomy (NCBI): domain Eukaryota; kingdom Viridiplantae; phylum Streptophyta; class Magnoliopsida; order Asparagales; family Iridaceae; genus Iris; species Iris pallida. Next base: position 10,140,328 of record JANAVB010001399.1, read on the forward strand.
TACAAGGAGTGTAACTCCATGCTACAGTGGGGTGACTCCACCATAAGGTTCCCAGGTAGGGGTAATGCCTCGGCTTTGCAAGCCAAGTCACAGCGGAGTAGCACCGCAAATAGACAGGTTGCCTAATGCTGTATGATAATCGTAATAAAGAGAAGTAGACAGCACTACAAAGAGGACGATGTCCTCATGTTACAGTGGCATGACACCACGAAGAGGTACCAGGTAGGATAAAGCCTCGGCTTTGCGAGCCATGTCATAGCGGCGTAACACCGCACGGAAGTGCAAGGCTTTATGCTGGGTAGTTTGGCACTACAAAGAGGCCTGTGATCTCATACTACAGTAGTATGACACTACGATGAGGTACCCAGGTGGGGTAAAGCCTCGGCTTTAAGCCATGTCATAGCGGCGTAGCATCGCAAAGAAGCGCAATGCTTCATGCCATGACTTAAAGAACTCACCTATAGTGTATGGACAGAGATATCAGGCCGTCTCTTGAGGGTAAACTTGTAGACGCCCAAAAATTATACACTGAAATCAGGCTGGCACAAGGCCTTCAATGTGCAGCCAGAAGCACAGTTGATGTCATTATGTGAGTAGGAAGAATTGCAGTTATGGGGCAGAATTCAAGACTTAGTCCATTCTTGTATCATGCTGTTATTTAACCTATGCGGGAAGATTCAAGTCGTAGCGACATCTCTCCTAATGCATGATGGGCAGTAACTGTGGGGAACGCTCAACCCATATATTGAGATATGTGGGGGATTGTTGGTGTTTTTGCCTTTGGACTAGAAAAGATAGTCCTACATCGGCTACACCAAATGGTGAGTATCTTAATATAATGCATTGCTTGTGTTGAGGTGTGCACATGAGGTGTAGTAGGGCACAAGTTTGTGCCATGTGGAAGTATTTTCCTAGAAGGAAAAAGGATTAAATCCAACAAGGATGCAAGTTAATTTTTGTTGTGCGGACTCGGACTCGGACACGGACTCCAGAATGTCTCGTGCATGCACGGGAGTGTTCGGGGGGTAGGCGTGGACTGGCACACTTCTATGCTGATTGTGGGATGATCTAAAATATCAAACTCTATTTTTGAGTATTGGTATTTTAGTCCCACATCGGATAGGAGAAGAGGTGAAGTCTCAACTCCACTCTATAAATAGAGCCCCTTGGCCTCCTTTGAAAGATGCACCAAGAAGAGAATTAAGGGAGTCTGTAAAGTCCAGGAAGCCCGTTCAAGTCTCAAATATTGACTTACGAGCGTTCCAGAAGTTCTTCGTGAACTTGCTGGTTCCTGGAAGCTGTTCGTGCTCGTGTGGGGCGAATAAAGCTTTGAGCAACGATGGTTCATTCACCCCAGCATCTCATTCTCGCCTGTCATCGCTGCTGTTGCCTTTTACAGTAACTTCTTTTTAGAAGCTCTACTGCCGATAGTTGCTTGCAGAAAGTCTCTTTAGATTTTTTGTGTATTACGTAGAATCTTTTTAGATCCTCGTAATTCAGAATCCTCCAGGATCTCTGTTGCACATCTTCTTTAAGGTGCTGCATTTGAAACGTTGTGTGTACAATTGTTTCAGTTTCAGAATTTTCCATCGAAAATTGTGCCTCGGCACTAACAGAACCCAAAGGTGGTGACAAAATAAAGGTTTATTCTTTGTAATTTATACTTAACCCTTCAGAAAAATCATCCACATGGACCACCACACTCCAAGTGCATACTCCAACACAAACATAAATATATATTGAGATATACACTTTGGTGGTTTTCCAATGTGGGATAAAAAGTTTTCAAAAATAAGTAAAAAAAAACCATCTACTACAATCTAACACAGAAGTAGTCCATAGTAGATGGTCCACCAAGGTTCTCTCCTAACTAATCTACTACAATTTAACACAGAAGAGTAGTTCATAGAGGAATCCAAGCTTCCCCCAACAACAGAGGGAGGTACATCCACTGACACTAAAAACTTGAGTGGACAGCAGTGGCAGTAGAGAAAAATTGAGTTCATGCTGTCAGAGTCTGATTGGTACTTCCAAACTTTTAATGGAAAAGGTAAGTACTGTGCGTGGGCTACAGAATCACAATAAGATACAGTACTTCAATATGTCTATGTTCAGCAATAGTACTCACCATTGAATTTGCATCTCTGTCACACTTCCACCGATCCCAGCAATAATAATACAGAAAATTTACTGTACCGATAATAATTTAATTAATATTAGTTTAGACGATAGAAGTTTTGGAAATTTTGTAAAACAATACAATCCGACAGTCTGGCTGTCGAAAATTGAGCATGCTCAATTTTCGACAGACAGTATGTCGGAAAATGAGCATTAGCTCAATTTCCGACATACCATTTGGCTGAAATCAAAGAAGTAACGGTTTGGGTGGGTTGGGTTGAAAGAAAGGGGTTGGGTGGGTGAGTTGGGTTGTTTTGGTTTTTTTTATGGTTTAATTGATTGTTGGTTTAATATGATGGTGGGTGGGTTGGGTTACTTGATTGGTGGTTTTTTAAGGTTTGGTTTTTTTTGGTTGGATTGAGGTGGGTTATTTTTTGTTGGGTTTGTAACGTTACAATTTGCAACGTTACGATTCTAACGTTACAATTCCAATGTTCTAATTCCAACGGCTATATATCATCTATAAGTATCAAACAACTTCATAACAATTTTCTCATTCACTTCACAGCACTCACTTCACAGCACCTCTCCCATTCAGTAAGAAGTTTGTCAAGTATTTCGTTGAAAGCCGAAGCTCCTCTCTTCCTATAGAAAGTTCATCTTGTTGTCAACATGGATGGAAATCTGACAATCCTATGCTCGCTTGGAGGTGTACTAAATGGGTTAGCGTATCAAGGGGGTTTAACCCAAGTTCTTTTAGTTGATCGAAATATTTCGTTTCTTAGTTTACATAATCTAATTATTGATCAATATTCTATCGACTACGAATTTATATTAGTACATATTTTCGTATCTAATTGTATAAATGTAGATAGTGAAGATGCATGGGCATTTGTTCTTCAAGTGAATGCACAATCACCGTATATTAATATCTATGTCACTCCGCCCCCATCTATGAATGTAAGTAATATACCTACTTGTAATACTTTTAACGCTGGTCCTAGTTCTTCTCATCAAGTTATTCCATTTACTGAAGAAGAACATGTAGTAGATGATGTTAATAACGATGACGAAAATAGTGATGATCTAATTGAAAATTTAGATGATGAATTTGATGATTCTGTTGATAGCCTTAGCACTCCTGAATTATTTATTGGAAAATAATTTGAGAATCGTTCTAAATTTAGAAGTTTTATTAGTGATCTAGCAATTAGACGTAATTTTACTTGTTCAGCTACTTTAAATAATGCTACTGGAATTATATATAAATGTAATAGTTCAAATTGTCATTGGAGGGTATACGCCAAAGCCATAGGTAGAGGCGAAAGATTTTCTATTGCAACGATAGAAAATATTCATTCTTGTTTAGGTGGACTTACAACTGGTTCTCATCCATTAACTACCACTGTATGGGTAAAAAATCAGATTATTGATAAAATTCGAGATAATCAGTCGTATAGTCCATCTTGTGTTGTAAAAGATATATTTAGGGAACATCGAATACATATTAAATATTGTAAGGCTTGGAAAGCTAGAGAACTTGCTCTATCCGAAATAAATGGTAGTTATATTGATGCATATAGTAGTCTCGAAGAGTATGGTCTTAGAATTATTGAAACAAATCTAGGTAGTCAATATTTTATGAAGATTACAGAAAATAATAGGTTTGAAAGAATTTTTATTTGTTTCAAGGCATGCATTGATGGATTTCTAAGGGGATGCTTACCTGTGATTAGTATTGATGCTACTTTTCTTTCCTCTAAATATAGAGGTATTTTATTTATTGCTTGTGCTCATGATCCTAACTATCAACTATATCCTATTGCATATGCTGTTGCTGAGAGTGAAAACACTGATTCTTGGAATTGGTTTTTAAACGGTTTAAGAATATCTTTTGAAAGATTTTTTGATGCCTGGAATACAATTTCTTTTATATCGGATAAACAGAAAGGATTGATAAATGCCATGCGTGCTATTTTTCCTGAATCGCCTCATTTTTTCTGTATTCAACATTTTAAAGCAAATTTGAAATCAGTATGTAGATCAAAGCATTTTCAACGTAGCTTGGACTCTCTTGCAAGATGTTATAATGAAACAGATGCAAATAATTGCTTGGAGATGATTAAAGCTGAAAATGTTGATGTTTACAATTGGCTCGTTGGAGTAAATGACGAAAATCGTGTTTTCTCACACTGGATTACAGCGTATTCTCCTTGTCCAAGACTAGATATTAACACGTCAAATCTTGCCGAATCTTTCAATAACTGGATTAAAAATCTTCGAGATAAACCAATAACGACACTACTTGATGGTATTCGAGCCAAGATTATAACACTTCAGGACAAAAACAGACAACAACCTGAAAATCTTGAAACAAATTTTTGTCCAAAGATGTTAAAAACGATGGCTCGTATCACAAAAGAAATCCATCAGCTGGAAATGTTACGGATAGTGGGTCATTTGTTTGAGATATTAGATCGTCAAACAAAGAGAACATATGTTGTTCGTTTAAATGAAAACTATTGTTCATGTTTAAAGTGGTATCATACTTTTCTTCCATGTGTACATGCATGTTATGCCTGTAATTGTTGCAATATCAGGATTGAGCATTACTATCCAGCTATATTTTCAAAGGAGGCATTAAAAAGTGTCTACGAGCCGCACTTGGAGCCAATTCCAGTCCCTTACAACATTCCAAGTGCATTGGTTATAGGCGACATTAGAGTACCAGATGTACGACGCAAAGCCGGAAGACCAAAGAAGAACCGTACTATGGCGAAGGATCAATCTTCAAGAGATCTCCGATGCAGTAATTGCAATGGTTTAGGACACAATAGAAGGAGTTGTAGAAATCAACCAAGAGAATGAATAGGAAACATCATGTGAAGTATATGTAATAGTTTGTAAAGGAAAGGTGACTTTTATATAAATGAAAATAAAACATCATACAAGTTCAAATTTACATCTATCTTCCTTGTCTGTCCAATTCCCAATAGTCTGGACGATCAACTTCTCTGAGATTGAGTCGGGCTCTCCTCCGTATCGTATCCTCCTGGGACGCATCGCCACCTTCGTCTTGCGTGGGTGCTGGTGCTGGTGCCGATGGAGTCGTTAGTATCTGTGTATAATAATCTCCATCCAAGCCATAGCCTTGGAACCAATCTGTCACCCCCGGCCAATGCGAAGTCCCCTGAGAAGTCTCTTGGCCAGCCCCCTGGGAAGAACTCTGGCCAGCCCACTGGGAAGAACCTTGGCCAGCCCACTGGGAAGAACCATGGCCAGCCCACTGGGAAGAACCCTGGCCGGCCCACTGCGAAAAACCCTGGCCAGCCCACTGGGAAGAACCCTGGCCAGCCCACTGGTCGTCAGCTTGCTGAGGCGGGATCTCGCCAGCTTGCTGAGGCGGGATCTCGTCAGCTTGCTGAGGCGGACTATCGGGGAACGGCTGTGTGACATGGGACCTAACCCTGCGGGGAAGTGGTTGACGTTGGCTAATCATGCCTACATGATAATCTGGCGGAATATGTAGCGAAGGGTTTGGAGGCTCCGGATCCACTTTCACCCAATCCAGAAAGTTTCTTACTGTCGTTCTCAAGACTTGAGGATCTGGGTTATCATATGCTTGCTCCAAAGCTGGAACCTAAAATAATAACACTTTATTTTAGTTCTTATGCAAGCTAGAACATTGTAATCCAAAATATTGTAAACTAAAAATAATTACTTACATCAGTTCTCATTATATGTTGATAAAATCCACGCAGACTAGAATCATCTATAGCTCTATGCTCTAAGCGAGGCTCTTGATATATGTAGTGTCTGTTGCTAATAACTGGAGATCCCCACCAAGATCTAAATACAAAATCCCCGTATACTGTTGCATATACGAAATATGTGAGATGTTATGAGAAAAATGCGACAAAAATATTAACTTCAAAATGACTTACAGTCCTCAATAGTAGCTATGTTCTGAGACAAATGTGAGATGTTATGTGTCTCTAGTCTGGAATTCCAAGCAGGAATTAATTTGCGGGCTCTGACGGTTGCACTTTCTCTACCACGATTGTAGTGAGGCGGGTCTTCGGGTATATGTTGTTTCATACCGAATTGCCGCATAACCCGATCAGCTGGATGATACATTATGTCTCCATGGTATATTATGTAAAACCTATGGAGACTTAATGCATATGCTGTTTGTTCTATCTCAGAAGGATAAGGATTAACAGAATAATGCACCATTTGAACTTGTTTTTTGACATATAATTATAAGGAAATAAAACATAATATACTAAATAGATATAGAATGGTGACTTTTATTTACCTCTGAGATCTGTAGTGAATCAAATGGCCTCGATATATCGGGGTAACCGAGTAAACACAATATGCGGGATCTACCGCATCAGTATGCCACCGTAAAGCGCCCGGAAATACATGTACGTCGCTACTGATCAAGGAAAGTGGCCTACCGATAGAAAAATGCTCGTAGGACCAAACCTAAAAAATATATAATGTAAGTGTACAAATTTTAAATATATAACAAAATTTAAATATATACCAAATTCAAACAATTTTTCTACCTGAATCAACGTAGCACATCCGTTTAAATTTTTCATCAGTTTGTCCTTCGAATGGAACTGCACAAAGTCTGACATAGCACTATATAGATATGCCAGCATTAACGCTCCCCATGCATGACTCGTCGGTTCCGTCAGATCATTCAGAAATGATAGAAACCGTAAATTTACCATATCCGATGCGTCGGGAAACAAAAAAACATTAATAAGGCCTAGCAAATAGGCTCTAGTGCATGCAATGATCTGAACAGAATATGAAAAATATTATATTAGCTGAACTTAATTGATATATAATTTACGTGCACAAATATTAACCACAAATGTAATACTTACCCGTTCCTCATCAACTGATATTTCTTGGTCACCGATACGATCTATGTGCATAAAATTCTGCCGGAGCTATGTATACGACACTAGACCTTTGCCTTTTAATTTTGGTGCCTCCACACCTAGGTAGGTCGTGATCGCTGTCTCACCAGAAAATTGTTCATCAAATATTATAGGTTCACCTGTGATAGGTAGACCTAAAATATTTGCAACATCTTTAAGCACAATAGACATTTCTCCAAAAGGTAGCTGGAACGTATTTCGTCCGGGCCACCAGCGCTCCACTAGACTCAGAATCAGGTCTCTATCGTGACGTAGAAAACGTATTTGGTCAAGGTAATGAAAACCAAATACGTGCAATAAAGCTTCTTGGTCACTAGTCAATTTCCAGAAACCAAGTTGGCCCTCATAGCGCCATGTATTGTGTTCTCGAAGCCGCACTTCCCTTTTATAATCACATAGCTATATATAAAACATACAAACTATATTATTACTAAACATATAAAATAAAAAATTTATTGACTACCACAATTTATTAAAACTATATATACCTCTCCAGAAAATATCAGACTACATATGTGCGACTTGCGTTGCTGCTTAATCAAATCTGTAGTTGGCCCCCCTGGTATATGACCATCGTTTTGGGTAGCCATCTGTAATAAATTTATTGACTACCACAATTAAAAGTATATAACCCTAAATTTCGTTGATATTACACAACTATGAACACTAATTGTAGATATCAATGAATATTAGAGCTATAGAACATTAATATATCAATGAGCATTAGTGTTGTTATTAGTGGTATATATAAAATGACACACAATTAGTGGTTCAAAATTAGTGTTACAATACAAGGATGAACATTAGTGGTTCAAAATTAAACTCGTAGGATTTTGATAATGGTTCAAAATTAGTAGGGTTCAAAATATCAATATTAGGTTACAAGATCTAAAATTTTGAACCGTACTTACACATTTTATAAGAGATCTAAAATATCAACATTAGGTGAACAATAGGATACAAGATCAAAATTAGTGTGTCATTTTATATACCATTTGTTGGTTAACTATGGTTCAAAATTAGTGTCCTAAAAAAATATGAAAAATATCAATATTAGTGTTTATGATACAAGGGTGAATAATAGATACAAGATCTAAAATAAAAATGATGAACAATATACAAGATATGAAAGAAAAAATTACCACCCAATTTCTTTCTTCTTCTTGTTCTTCTTCCTCCTCCTCCTCTTCTTCTTCTTACTTCTTCTTCTTCTTCTTTTCCTTCTCCTTCTCGGCTTCACAGCAACCAACAAAAACACTTTACTCTCCCCCAACAACCCAAACTTTACTCTACACCTACCAAGCCGATTTTTTTTTTTTTTAAAAACAAACTTCAGTCAACCGCTACGACCAAGTGAACCAAGTGAACCGGGGGGGGGGGGGCGAGTAAGTAAACCGCTCTATTTCCGACATTGCGTCTGTCGGAATATGGAGTCGCGCCCAAATTCCGACAGACGGTCTGTCGAAAATTGGGTTTCCCCAATTTCCGACAGACGGTCTGTCGGAATTTGGGCGTGACTCCAAATTCCGACAGACGCAATGTCGGATCTTATCTGTATGCTAAATTTTCTGAACTTTTATCGTTTCTAGTAATTATTATTAAAATTTTTATTGTACAATAAATTTTCTGATAATAATACGAGCTGTTTGGGAAGTGAATTTAGATTTAGATTTGAACTTTCAAAGTGAAAATAAGAATATGAATCCATGCATTTCTATGTCTCCTAATAGGAGACAAAGATATTTGGTTGAGATAGAAAAATAAGAAATAGAAAGTGGCATAATATATTTATATTAATACTAAATATGATAATTATTTTAATTAAAATATTAATAATTATAAGAATAATAATAAAAATATTAATAATTTTTATTAGACAATAATAATAATTTTTTACTTAAATCTAATAATAATTATCATTACTATTTGCAAATGAGTAATTAGTAGTATAATTATTAACATAACACATTAATTAGTGTTATTAATTAATGTATTAAATGATGTAGATTGCAGACCCCTCATTCTCTTTAAAAAAAAACCATTTCTCCCCAAAATCGAACATGACCTCTCCTCTTCTCCACTACGACGTCGCTCCCAACTCCGCTCTCCAACCCACCACCAACCCTCTCCTCCTCCTCCTCCTCGCAAGTCGCAGACTAGGAGGAGGCGGCGGACGGCGTGGCGAGCAGATCTTACAGCGACGACGCGCGCGTGGCGGATCTGGAGAGTCGACGAAGGCCATTGTAGTCGGCGGTGCTGACGACGCGGAGGCCAGGCGAGGTTCCGTTGGCCGCCGTAGTCGGAGGTGCTGACGCCGCCAATGCTATTGTAGCACAATGATGCTCTCGTCTTCCTTCTTCTCTAAATAGTTCTCCATTTTTTTAATACTGCACAATTGTGGACTGAAACAAAGGAGAGGCGTGGAGTAAATGTTGTTGCAACTTCGTCAACACTCACCCTAATATAGTGAGGCGTGGAGTAAATGTTGACCATATTGGGCTTGTCCAAGAGACATTAAAATATGGGCCTCGCAATTTCTTTTGCGAACACATTTGCGAGTTGTCGAGCCCACAAAATAGAGATACGACAAACTTTCTTAGAATCAATCTTGTCCCTGGTGACGACTATGTGCCTGGTTCTATAATGCGGAAATGGACCACTCACAATACTTATAGTTGCTCGGTTATCATTGTAAAGTCGAACATAAAGTTCAAACTTTATTTTCAGTTCTTGCATAAGTATTGCAATCCAAATTCTTTTGCAAATTTTTTGAGCTGAGCTATGTACTTGTTACGTCTCACTTTCAAATAATCAGGTACGAGTATCCACTCAACGTCACGGTATCGATGATAGTACAATATATGATAAAATAGTTATCCATCAATGACAAACTATCATACATGCAGATCACATATAAAACTAGCTAACTCAATAACATAAGTACTACATTAGGTAGGGGTGAGCGTTCGGTTTATTCGGTTTCAACCTTCCCGAATTAGCCAAAACCGAATAAACCGAAATTCTAAAAATTCAAAATCGAAACCGAACCAAAGTAGCCAAAACCGAAACCGAATCGAACCGAATAATGAATTCGGTTTGTTCGGTTTATTCGGTTTGTTCTGTTGGAATTAATGACATGATCCAAAGTTCGGATCATGATTTAATTATATTAAAAATTATAATTTTTATACATGTATTTGTTGAATTTCAAAATTACACCCAAAGTTGAACTAGTTGTTAAATTATCAAAGTTGTAATTCAAAACACATACATATAATTATTTTTTTCAAAATATAAACATTTTTAAATTGAGGATATTTATATAATTGTATAATTTTTATTCGGTTTTCGAAACCAAAACCGAAATCCAAAACCGGAACCGAAACCGAATAAGAAATTTTTGTATTTTGAAAACCGAAACCGAACAAATTATTTTTAAACCGAACCGAATCTCTTATTTGGTTTGGTTCGATTCAGTTTTCGGTCCAAAACCGAATAATGCTCACCCCTAACATTAGGGGGCTTGTAGTATCTTCAAGTGCATATGCCTTGTTTGGTAAACCGTATTTGGAGGTGGGATTTGGATTTTTATGGATTTGGAGGCAAATCCATGGAATCCTATGTTTGGTTGGAGATGGATTTGGATATGGAAAGTATGACAAAATCCAAAACATGGATTTGGTTGAATTTTGGAGGAAAATAATAATTATTCTTTAATAATTTCGTTAAAATATTTATTATTTAATAACTTTGTTAAAAATTAGTTAATCTTTAATAATTTCGTTAAAAATATTTATTCTTTAATAGTTTCGTTAAAAATTAGTTAATTAATAAAAAACAACTATTTTATTAGTATTATTAATTAATAAAATAGTATTATTAATTAAAAAAATTTAGTTAATTAGTTAATTTTGTTATAATCATAATTAATAATTTATTAGTATTATTATAATATTAATTAATAATTTGTTAATTATTAATAATCATAATTGACTAGTATTATTATATTATTATTATAATATTAATTAATAATTTATTAATATTATTATAATATTAATTAATAATCATATCCTATGTTTAGTAAAATTAAAAAATTAGTTAATTAGTTAATTTTGTTATAATCATATTAATAATTTATTAATATTATTATAATATTAATTAATAATTTGTTAATAACTATTTTATTATAATCTTAATTAATAATATTTTAATCACAATTAGAATCATATTTTATAATAATTTAATTAATAATTTAATTAATAATTTACTAATCATAATAATATTAATTTATAATTACTATTTTTAAAATATTTAATTTATAGTTAATTAATCGTTAATTATTAATTATTAATCAATAATTATAATTTATAATTATTAATCGTTAATAAAAAATTATCAATTGTTAATTATTATTAATTAATTATAATTTATAGTTATTAGTTATTAATCGTTAATTATTAATTATTAATCTTTAATTACTATTCGTTATTTATTTAAAAATTAACTAATCATTAATTATTAATTTTATAATTAATAATAACTAATCGTTAATTATTAATTACTAATCGTTAATTACTAATCGTTAATTATTAATTTTATAAATAATAATAACTATAATTAATCATAATTAATTAATAGCTTAATTATTGATCATGACTACAATTTAATTATTAATCATAAATCCAAATCCTATGTTTGGTTGGAGTTGGATTTGAATCTTAGAATCCATGATTTGGATTTGGAGGATTTTCAAATCCAAATCCAAATAGTAAAATCCGGTTACCAAACAAGCCCTAAGATAACATGAATATGAAATGGCTCTGCTTTTAATTTAGTTTATCCGTAGAGTATATAAGATTTATCTTTTGGGTCCATTGCTTCAATGGAACGAATAATATGCTCTCATTCCAGCTCAAATTTCACTTGAGCTAGAGGTAGTTGGTAGATTTATCCTGTATATGGATTCCTATATCTTATACCAGTTCGACTACATAAACACAAGTAGGAACTCAAAATAAGAACTCACAATATGATTATGATACGTGGACTTCTCTTTATCTATTCCTAAAGTATTTTTTTAGTGTTCTAAAAGCTTTCATACTCCACCTATACATCTCTTAGCCAAAGCCAGTAATATCAATTCGATTTAGAGTTCTTTGGTTCTCAGAGTTGTAAATAGGTTGTTCAAGTTCAGAAATTATCTCTGTTTTAGGAGCTGGTCGTGCGCTCGTCACCAAGCACGGTGTTGTGAAGTTGGTCGCGCACTTGTCACCAAGCACGGTGTTGTAAAGAGACTGCAAGCTCTCAATTAGCTTGTGAATAGTGGATTAACAACATCCAAGAGTACCTGCGACTGGATTAGTTCTCCAAGAGGAAAACCAGTATATATCGCGGTGTTCACCGAGTTTGATTCTATGATCTCTTACTACATTTATTCATTGTCTCTTTATTTACTGCCATAGTTATCTGCCTTTAATTTCTAAGTGGTAATTTATTCTGCTGCACTCGCACTCACTCTATTCACCCCCTCTAGAGGTGCTCAACGGTCCTATAATCATCCTTCGGATCATGCATATGTAAACATACCTGTTGCACTGCATATGATATATCTGGTCTCGTGAAAGTAAGATACCGTAATGCTCCAACTAAACTGCGATAATGTTATTTTAGTGAGCACATACGATATTAGATGGTCTTTCTGTTCTTACCTTAGGATCAATTTCATGGTATATACTACAAAGCTACTTTGTGTTGCAAAACCATGATCGTGCCATGCAATAGAATGAAACCTACCCATACTTACCTTCCGGTCTTCTTCGTTCACCGCAACAACACAATTTGTGAAATAGGAACTTAGTGTCAAGCTATTGCAATATAACTTCACAGATTGTGCCAAAGCACGTGTCTCTGCTGAAGCCAATTCTTAGACTCACTACTTGTGTTGCGTACCGTACATCCACTTCCTAACTGAATCTACGGCATGCATGCGGATTGTCGCTAGCACGCCAACTCAATCTATATGAAGGTCACTAGCAAGTTTAGCTATACGCGGACTATACTGTAAGATGGCGACACTTCGCATGAGAGGTGTGAGCTCCACTGACTGGTCATGCTGCTATATTGCGACACAATCTTCATATTCAGGTTGCACCATCGTTGAAGGACGCGTAATACCCAATTCCTCCTAGGAAAAGTCAATCTAAAAATTTGCATTGTAGAATGCTATTTTCCCAATTCATGTTTTTTACTTAAATAAGAACTATCAACATCATTAAAACTAGCATTTTCAACCGTGATAGTGAATATCCAATCAATATCCCACTCATGCAAGCACTTTTTTATCGCTTTTCCGGTGACCTCACCTTTATAACTTGGTATTAGACAAAAGTTTATTATTATTTTTCTTCAATTTCCAATTATCGTTTATGTAATATGCCACAAGACACATATAATTAATTTTTTGCAATTATGTCCGTGTATCCTTCATAAGGAACACCATTTGCTTGTATGTTTTGAACTTGCACTTTTTCATAGAGTAAATTTTGTAACAACTTCGTGCCACGGTCCATCTTGAAGGAATACGAACGATGGGATACGCAACACTCATAAAGCCTCTAAAGCCTTCCCACTCCATAAATCGAAACGGAAGCTCATCAGTGAGCACTTTATCCGTGTCATTTGCATTTGATTGCAAGTTGAGTATATTAAATGTTTAGAATCAATGTTTAGAATCATAGTTTTTTGGGAAAAAAAAATGTATACAAAGATTAGCAAGAGTGGCACCAATTAAGAACATGGGAGATAATTTGTACAAGGTGTGTGTGCGTGCAAGGAGTTGTAGCAACCCACCCGGAAGCCTATATATAAAGCCAGAACGTACGTAGCGTGCAATAAAACACACACACACTCTCTCTCTCTCTCTCTTTCTCTCTCTCTTCTCTCTCTCTCTCTCATGGCTATCCAAGACGATGAAAACCCCCCGGGTGTGGGGCCTGTAGAGGACCATTACCAGAATTATCCTCTTCTTCCATTAGAGGTAGAGGAGGTCCACGAGGAGGAGGAGGAGGAGGAGGAGGAGGAGGTGGCGGTTGAGGAGGAGCAGGTGGTGGCGGAGCCTATGGTGGAGGAGCAGGTGGTGGTGGAGCCTATGGTGGTCGCCAAGGTACTGAGTCCAGCAGTCGACCCAGAGATGAAGCTGTTCTATCTCGTCCGCCATTTCTTGGCAGAAGAAGGCTACGGGAACACTGTACACACGTAAGTAATTTTAATAGCTTTACTTTCTTGAATTGACGTGTTCTTGGCTGGCTTAACTATTTCTTTCTTGAATTGACGTCCGTCCGTCTGGCTTAATTCTTGGCTCTTTTCTTCTTTCAGACTGGATATGGAGAAGTCCCTCCACTTCGACTATGGGTTCTTCGAACAAACCTTGCTAGCGGGTAACTTGGACACCGCGACACAATATTTCTTGGGCACAAATCTTTTCCCCACCAAGGTCTCCGAGGTGGTCTCGGAGATTCTGAAACAAAAGTTCTTGGAAGCTATCGATAGGTAATATATTAATGCATGGTCTACTGGTTAATTTCTTTATAAATTAGACATCATATTGTAGTTTCTGGTCGTACGTACGCTTGATTTCTTTATGTTATGCGTATCGATCGATCAGTGGGGACTTGGCATATGGAACCAGTATCCTCCAAAACCAACTTAATTGGATGCAACACTTTGATCCGCCAATGTGGGTAGTTCTGAATTCCGTTCTCCGGCCAGGTTACAATTTCAGGTATTAATTTTACTTCAGGTATAATTTAATTAGATTCAATAGTATGCATCAAATAATTTAGACAGTACTGAATTATAGCCATATAATTTTTTTTTTTTACTTGCTTTACCTGTAGAGAACACGGCGAATTGTCTGATTATGGATATGACTTAGAGTCCATGCGACAAAGACTTGAAAAAAAAATACGGGAATTGTTAGCCGATAATCTTCTTACCCACAAGATGCTGCTCCCTTGGACCGGCACGAAAGACTTGCGTAAGATCCATTCTGATGTTGCAAACAGGCGTCTGCTGCAGACTTCCGACCAGGAATTGATCTTTCTGATTAGACACTTCTTGCTGGAGGAGAACTGCCCCAACACAGTACACATGTTAGTTAGTTCTCAAATCATATGTCACATTCTTTTTTTTTTCCCCTCTCTTTAACTAAATAAGTAGCTACGCCTAACTAACTAGCTAATCTGCTCTTCAAGACTGGAGAGGGAGAAGTCCATTTTCTTCGACGTGAGCCACTTCAGAGATCTGGTATTAACTGGACAATGGGACAATGTAGTTTACTACATTTGGCCCTTAAGCGAAATCGACAGCACCCTACATATCAAGATACTAAAGCAAGATTATCTTGAGGCGCTGACTAGGTATGTGTGTGTCTATATATACATTACTTTCTTTGTTAGCTAGACAATACATGTTTGTGTTTAACTAATACTAATATTGTACCACACAGAGGAGACATTGCAAGAGCGGTGCCACCTCTTAAATTCTTCAAAGATAGGTTGGAGCAAGAAGACCTGAAGAAGTTGTCTGTCCTTGTGGCCTATGCAAATATCAGGTATAGTAATTATACACACACACACACACATATATATATAGCTACTCTTAACTAAACTAACATAAGTATTTGTTTGATTTCTTTTTTTTGTAGGGAACACCCAGATTATCATGATATAGACCCTGATTTGATTTCAATGAGACAAGCTTTTGTTGGTCAGCTGGAGGCGGAGATAATCCACCATCCCCTGATCAAAGATAGGCTAATCCTCCCATGGATCAATAGTAAAGACTTGAGAACGATCTACAATGAACATGAAGTAAGTATCGTATCTACCCATCTACGTACACATGTGCAGCTAGCAATATTATACATGCATGCATGTGCTGCTTTAAATATATGACAGGTGAGGGAAGCTCGTCGAGCAAGTATCTGAGGTCAGCTCTAGCTAAGCTAGGAGTGCAGGAGGACAAGCAACCTCTGAGCGCAAAAAATTGGAACTTAGAGATGATTTAGTAGTCTCTATACAATCACATGCTTAACTGTAAATACATTTTGTATCTTTTCGAGGCATGTAATAAAGATGACCACGTTATTAACAATTTCGTGCTGTGGCTGTTATTTTGAGGCATCCCAAAGAGCAACCATGTTCTTGCTTGCAGCAAAGATTGAATATGAATGCCATTGGCCTACTGCAAAAATATAGGGAATATAGGCTTGATTGGTTTCATTATATGTCACAACTTATAAGTCTGCTTTCAGTTTTTAATTAATTAGAGTATAATTGATTTATTAGCTAGATTCCTATTATTCCCCTATTTATTTTTTAGAGAAGGATATGGTTATTATATTTCTGCCAACGTGTTGTTAATTTCTCAAATGATGAGAATTGTGATTTCTATATCCAACTCTATGCCATATCAACTTGTTTTGCTGGAATCAGATGATGCAATTTACTATCTTGTTAGATTTGATCCTTTTTTAGTGGTAGCAAGTATTTTTTTTAGTAGTATACTCAAATACTCCTACCTAAAAAAAGAAAAAAAATTTACTGCAACATCTCAGTGTTAGATTTCTCTGTATTAATCGTTCTCATCTCTATAGCCTACAAAGATACTTTTTCCTAATGGTATAGAGTATTATTCAGTAATATACCTCAAGTACTCCAACCAATTTTTTTTATAGCTTCAACATTCTATCATTTGAAATTTGAAAGCCAAGAATTAGTGTAGCTAATCTTTCTTTGGGGTGTTCCGTGTCAGTGCCATGCTGGACGCATAATGGACACGACACATACACTTCGTCATAATCTGTCGTGCTGTGTTCGTGTATGTGAAACATAGCTGACACCTGAAACAATTGGAATGAAGGATATTTGTTGGTGTATTGTTCCTGTGATTTTCTTAATTAAGAGGTTACAAACAGGAAGAGGTTTTTTGGGACTCTCCGGCTGACCCAGAGTTGCATTATTTTTTACTGACACGGCACTGTATCATATATTAATTATAGGTTGCTATCTTTAACACATAGGTTGATAAATGCTCTGTCACACCATGTTGGACACAAGACAAACAATCTGGAAAATGACCGTGTTCAAGTCCTGCCTATATATTTTCATTTGACTCCATTGTGTGATTTGAGTAGGCTATAACAACATATTTTCAAGGAAAAAATTGGAATTTCACCATTTTAAGGGCAGGAATTTCACCATTGTGTGATTTGAGTAGGCTATAACAAGAGATTGATCAACTGCACAAATAATGTGGAACAACATCCTTCAACAGTTGACAACTAATTTCAATTGTTGCCAACATACAGGGGAGATGAGCTTAACTAAATATGAATGTGACATAAGGTTTTATGTTGCTGTCCAAGAATCGAGGATAAAGGCTCACACTATTGTTATTATATCAATTATTTACTTGCATTAGTTTCCATTTTAGTGTGTTGCTCTTCAAATTTTGTATTTTCATTTTTAGCTGTCCAAGAATCTAGGATTATTCCTAAGGAGACTGTGTGAAGATTTCACAAGCATCTCATAATTTCCTCTGCTCTCCTAGCACCAAGGTTCGCGGTATCGCTATCGGAATCGGACACTTCCTATGAGTATCGGGATTGCTGGTATCTGCAGTATTTACGGTTTCGGATCAGAGTATCCGATTTTTTGGTATCGGAAAGCAAATAATTATTAATATTTGGTTTTTTTCTATACATTAAGGTATAATTTTAAGTATTCGTGTTGTTTCTTAGTAATTTTGGATTAAATGAAATAGTAATCACCCTTGCAGATTGTGATAGATAAGCTTTCTTCTTTACACGCTTTTACAACCTTATTATGCTTTTAAAACCTTGTTGATTGGTCTATTTCGTCCAATTTTTATTTGTCGAATTGATTGAAAAGAGACCCCCAATATCAGTATCGATATGTTTCGGTAATGGTCGGTATCAGATAGGAACATGCCAAAGAGTATCGATATCGGCCGTATCGGATTCAGATCGGCATTGGCCGGTACTGGAAACTATGGTTAACAAGTCTGGATACCCATGGAATCCACTTCCAGTAGAAGTAGATCCATAGTTATGATACCTAGAATAGATGACTCAATAAGGGGTTGGATCACACATTTTGGAGTCCAATTGAAATTTTTTTTGGCTGAGCAATATACTGATGTAGTGCCCCTCTCTAGTTAGCCTAACAATGTTTCTGCAACTGCTGGGATAATATATATGGAGAAGGTATTTTATTTTAGTTTGATAGTACTATTCGAACAAAAAGAACAAGAAAATATACCTTTACCGCCAGATATCCCAGTGACTTTCTGCAACACAGTCTTCAAATGGAAAAGCAGAATCCAGACATCTGAACTTCGAAGCCACCTTCCTCTTCCTTGAATCATATGACGTGGATAATAAAAAGAAACATAACTATGTCATCGAAGACTTGACTTTCTGTCACCTTGTACTTAAAATGATTCAGAATATAGTAACTAACATGTCGGTTTGGCCCAGAAAATAAAACCAGTTTTCAATCCGTACGCAGTGCTTGATCCGGTAAACTGTTTGCAATTCTTAATAACTTTGATTTGCCTTTCTCCTTGTGTCGTACCCTTAGACAGTCATACATCAGCTCAGAATGTTTATGGGATTCGATCTTTAACATAAAACTGATGAAGTTTCTTGTCAATCTCAATCCAGCTACACCCAGAGTTCTTCTTCAATCCCCTCTGATTTATCACTCGTCTCATCTTGCGCACTTTCATCCCACTTGACTGCAGAAGCATTTTTTTTTTTTTGTAGAACTATATATATAAGTAGAATGATCATTTGGATCCATGTCGAGAATAGAGAACCTACCAAGCCAGCATCTACTTGAATACTAGGCATGTTTTTAAGAATGTATAGGTACGAGTAATGTTCTACACCTGTTCTAATTCCATACTCATCCGTCCTAGAGATCACGGCAAGGAACACCACACGATCTAGGCCTTACCTTTAGATTGTCCATTTTATTCAACAGAGCCAAACCTTCCGCAGTTTGTCCATGGGATACATAGGCCACGATCATGGAAGTCCACGGCACGGTATCACTAACCTGTAGCCCATCAATCTTGCCTTTTTTTACCGCACCACACTTTGTGTGCATATCAAGATCAGAGCGCACATCACAATCTCATCAGTGTCCAAACAATTCTCACCGATGTGCGCATAGCAAGGAACACAACACGATCAAGTTGGGTGCAAGCAGATAACACACTTGCAAAAGTGAAGGCATCCGGTTTCACAGCACAAGCTCTCATCTCATGGAAGGTCTCGAGAGCTTCGAAGCAAAATATCCCAGCCAAACGTCTGAGAGCAAACCATTAACAATTTACTCACAGTGGACGAAATAGGCCGAACGCCTTCCTCATTCATCCTCAAGAAGAGCTCGAAACAAGAAAACCGATCCCCGGCCAAAGAATACCCACCGATCATCGAATTCCACGACACAACGCTCCACGAAAACCTCCTTCGCACTCTGCAAGCACCCACATTTCCCGTACATTTCCGTGATGAACCCATCCAACTCGACCCTGCTCCATGCTAGCTCCTCGTGAGTCTGATGTGGGCCCACCTATCATCATTTAGCCTATGTTCTATTTTTGTCATTTTCCTGTTTTAGTAAGGAAGGATTATTTTGGTCTTTCACCAATAATAACCCTTCCTTAATAGTCATTTTCCTATTTTAGTAAGGAAGAGGCCGCTATAGCAACAGACACAGTTTCCAGATTTTCACCTTGAGGACAAGGTGGCTCTTTTAGGGGACGGTATTGATGTGGGCCCACCTATCATCATTTAGCCTATGTTCTATTTTGGTCATTTTCCTGTTTTAGTAAGGAAGGATTATTTTGGTCTTTCACCAATAATAACCCTTCCTTAATTAAGCCTTTGTTTTTCCCTATATAAACTAGGGTTAGCCATCTTTTATTTTCCATGCTTGTATTGAGAAAAACTCTCAAGTATCAATAAGAAGGATTTAGACTTTGTCCGTCCACCAAAGTTGGGAGTTTGTTCTTTTCTCACAAAAAGATCATTATCTTTCTCTGTTTCTCTTTTCTACAAATCTTTTGTGAATCGAATAGGTCGATTCACATCAATTGGTATCAGAGCTCTCTACGATCCATGGCGTCCGGCACAAGGAACACGATCGAGGAGAAGATCCAGGGGCTTCGGGAGGATTTCAACATCGAGATCGAAAGTTTGAAGGCCGCAATCAAAGATCAAGCGTCCACACAGGAGGATCTCCAGACCGAGGTACGAAGCATGCGGGAGGAGATGACGTCGATTCCGACAATGATGAAGTTGTTGCCAAACATCTCGAACAAGATCAATGGCGGCGAAGCGGAGGCGGCAACAACCCAAACCCTAGGCGACCAACTAGGGTTTGTTCATACGGAGGGGAAAGCGACCGACGACCACGGAGGACCGGCCGACGGGAGCTGGCCCGCACCCGCCGTCGCCGCCGCGCCGCCGGGCGGGGCCCTGGCGGCCGGCGACCCTCGCCGGACAGCGGCCGAAGGCCGCGGGAGCGTCGCCGCCAACCGCGCGAGCCCGGGCGGGGCTGCTGCTGTTGGGGGCGATCGCTGGCCGGCCCCCGACCGCCACCCCTGGCCGGTCGGCGCCAGAGGAGCCGCCGGCGAGCGGCCGTGGCCGGACGCCGTCGATCCGTACGGTCCCGGCGGACCGGTTCCACATTCGGGAGAAGCCCTAGGGCTTGGGGCCCCCTACGGGGGTCGGACGATGACAGCGAACTACGGAGATCGGTTCGCGGGTCCGGAAAGGGGCTTGGCGGGAGTTCCGGCTTGGACGGGAGGAGCGGAACCGCCAGGAGGAGCGAGGCACGTCGGAGACAGCAATTTCTTTGGGGGAACGGCGGATCCCGCCAACTTCCAGAGAGGGGACCTGCCCCCACGACGACCACCACGGGCGAGGGCAGTCGGTGACTACAGGGGTCCGGTGGAGGAGTGGGGTGAGCAGGTTTGGGCTGACGAGCGCTATGAGGAGG
This sequence comes from Iris pallida, assembly GCA_029216955.1. Taxonomy (NCBI): domain Eukaryota; kingdom Viridiplantae; phylum Streptophyta; class Magnoliopsida; order Asparagales; family Iridaceae; genus Iris; species Iris pallida. Next base: position 10,161,500 of record JANAVB010001399.1, read on the forward strand.
TTGACAGAGGCCCGTACGAGACCCAGCGGAGAGATACACACCACTGGGAAGGAGGACGAGGCAAGGATGATATGCAGCACGGTGACCTTAGCGCGGATCGCCGGCTGAAGAAACTGAAGCTACCCACGTTCGAGGGTGAGAACCCGGACGAGTGGATTTTTCGGGCGGAGCACTATTTTGAGATCATGGAGCTGACCGAGGCAGAGGTCCTCAGATGCATCGGAATCTATTTCGAGGGCCAGGCCCTGGCGTGGTATCGGTGGAGATCGGCGAGGACCCCGTTCAGCAGCTGGGCGGAGCTGACGGGATACATTTTAGACCGCTTCCAGGAGACGGCTTCGGGTGATTTCTACGAGCAGTGGTCGTCGCTACGACAGGAGGGGACGGTTCGAGACTTCGTCGCGAAGTTCGAATTACTATCTGGACGCGTTCGAGGGGTGTCAGACGAGTTACAGATAGGTATGTTTATGAAGGGTTTAAAGTCCTCCATACGAGCGGAGCTCAGGCTGCAGAGTCCGCGGTGCTTAGAAGATCTCCTCCGCCTGGCCCACAAGGCAGAGGAGAAATTGGCGGAAGAAAAGCGCCTTAAAGACGCTTGGGGAGCATCGGGACAGCACAGTCAGACGGGCCTAGTAATTCCACGACCAGCAGCGGAGGCTCAGGCACCAATACCACCTAGACCCGCAGGCGGGACATGGGGCTCCATAGTACCGGGGAGGCGCCTGTCGGATGCTGACATGAAGGCGAGAAGAGCAGCTGGCTTGTGCTTCAGATGCGACGAGAGGTTCACTCCCGGTCATCGATGTGCGAGCAAGTTGCTGCAGATCGTAATCTTGCCCGACGAGGAGGAGGATCCGACGGAGGAAGAGGCCGCTATAGCAACAGACGCAGTTTCCAGATTTCCACCTTGAGGACAAGGTGGCTCTTTTAGGGGGCGGTATTGATGTGGGCCCACCTATCATCATTTAGCCTATGTTCTATTTTGGTCATTTTCCTGTTTTAGTAAGGAAGGATTATTTTGGTCTTTCACCAATAATAACCCTTCCTTAATAGTCATTTTCCTATTTTAGTAAGGAAGAGGCCGCTATAGCAACAGACGCAGTTTCCAGATTTCCACCTTGAGGACAAGGTGGCTCTTTTAGGGGACGGTATTGATGTGGGCCCACCTATCATCATTTAGCCTATGTTCTATTTTGGTCATTTTCCTGTTTTAGTAAGGAAGGATTATTTTGGTCTTTCACCAATAATAACCCTTCCTTAATTAAGCCTTTGTTTTTCCCTATATAAACTAGGGTTAGCCATCTTTTATTTTCCATGCTAGTATTGAAAAAAACTCTCAAGTATCAATAAGAAGGATTTAGACTTTGTCCGTCCACCAAAGTTGGGAGTTTGTTCTTTTCTCACAAAAAGATCATTATCTTTCTCTGTTTCTCTTTTCTACAAATCTTTTGTGAATCGAATAGGTCGATTCACATCAGAATCCTCCTCCACCACTCCAAATCCTCAACCCGAAGACACGCAGACAACGCAACCGTAAACATAACCGAGTCCGGCCTAAACCCGTCACCGACCATCTATCGAACAAGTCCAGAACTTTAACAGCCTGCCCGCCATGGTAATAACAAGAGATCACCGTGTTCCAGCTCGCGACATCTCTCTCGGGCATTTCATCGAACAGCTTGACCGCGTAGTCACAAAGCACGCATTTTGCCGACCAGGGAGCTGGTTGTGAGAGCGGAGGAGAGAGGAGATGTTGTGACTGACCATTACAAGTCTCTTCCCGCCAATTTGGGCGGTCTACTCCAATTGTTAGGACTAAAAACTTGGACATAGAAAGGAAAAAGAAGTGAAGAGTGCTTGGACTGAGCAATACTAACGAACTATGAAAGGTGATGTTGCTAGGAGAGAGCACTCTCTAAGGGCTTGTTTGGTATTCGGATTTCACTATTTGGATTTGGATTTGGAAATCCTCCAAATCCAAATCATGGATTTCAAGGTTCAAATCCAACTCCAAATCCAACTCCAACCAAACATATGATTTGAATTTATGATTAATAATTAAATTATAGTCATGATCAATAATTAAGCTATTAATTAATTATGATTAATTATAGTTATTATTATTTATAAAATTAATAATTAACGATTAGTAATTAATAATTGACGATTAGTTATTATTAATTAATGATTAGTTAATTTTTAAATAAATAACGATTAATAATTAAAGATTAAAGATTAATAATTAATGATTAATAATTAACAATTGATAATTTTTTATTAACGATTGATAATTATAAATTATAATTATTGATTAATAATTAATAATTAATGATTAATTAACTATAAATTAAATATTTTAAAAATAGTAATTATAAATTAATATTATTATGATTAGTAAATTATTAATTAAATTATTATAAAATATATTCTAATTGTGATTAAAATATTATTAATTAAGATTATAATAAATAGTTATTAACAAATTATTAATTAATATTATAATAATACTAATAAATTATTAATATGATTATAACAAAATTAACTAATTAACTAATTTTTTAATTAATAATACTAAACATAGGATATGATTATTAATTAATATAATAGTAATAAATTATTAATTAATATTATAATGATAATATGATAATACTAGTAAATTATGATTATTAACTAATTAACAAATTATTAATTAATATTATAATAATACTAATAAATTATTAATTATGATTATAACGAAATTAACTAATTAACTAATTTTTTTAATTAATAATACTATTTTATTAATTAATAATACTAATAAAATAGTTATTTTATTATTATTTAACTAATTTCTAACGAAATTATTAAAGAATAAATATTTTTAACGTAATTATTAAAGATTAACTAATTTTTAATTTACTAATTTTTAATAATTATTTTATCCTCCAAAATTCAACCAAATTTAAGTTTTGGATTTTGTCGTACTTTCCATATCCAAATCCATCTCCAACCAAACCTAGGATTCCATGGATTTGTCTCCAAATCCATAAAAATCCAAATTCCACCTCCAAATACGGTTTACCGTACACACCCTAAGGGTTTGGATTTATTCATGTATTTTGTATCTTCGGCTTGAGAGTTTGTAATGGGTCGGCTCTTATTGCATAGGAGCCGACATGTACATTGTATTGCAGTATAAAATCTTTACTTAATTGCAATTTGATACCCTAACTATTTTACTTTTTCAACTTGTTGTTTTGTAAGTCGGAAGGGGATAAGTAGATATATGAACAATTTCAAATTGTTATTGTGGATAGCTAGTCATACGACTCAAGTATGATTTAGTCGTAACTTAAATTGTGGATAGCCATCGATAAGATGTGCCGTATTATCCCCATTGCTCACATATCGAAAGTAGCATTTCATTCACACTGTACATTAGTCTTTCTTGTACATGCTCATTGTTCAGTTGTCTTGTTTATACCTGGTCATTGTCTAGTAGTCCTTCTTGTACATGTTTACTGTTTATCACATGTTCTTGATTATATCATGCTAGTTAGTATATCATGTTACCTTTATTGTTATACTCACTGTATCTCTATTTCTCTGGCTTTATTTTGTGGTGAGTTACATTATTGCATAGTTGTACTTTGCTCTCACCCTGACTGGGTTGTCGACCATTTTAGGTAAGGATGATGATGACTTATACTCCACTTATTATGGATTATCGGAGGACGATATAGTTGATGTTGGTCATGTACCATCTTTTTTGAAGCATTCTTCAAATAACCTGAAAAGAAGAGTAAACATCAATCATTCAAATAAACAAGGTGACTATGAATTAGAACCATACCATCCAACTACGAACATAAATATATTGATTAAATTTGAAGTAAACAAGAATTTGCACTCTAACTATACAAAAAATGCGAGTTATCATTTCAGTAACAATATTTGTACTAATATGTGAAAGTTGGTATCTCTGCCAGACACCTCCCAGTACTGGTTTAGCATATGATAATACCAACAATCACAATACATAACTACACATGCAATAGAAAGTATTACACTAACTATTCTTCTGACTTGAGAAGATACATATAAAAATTACCTGAAAATATATGGACTGATATGCCAAATTGTCAGAAAATTAATGACGCCTTAGGCAAAAAAAAATATTTTAATTATTCTATACAACTCACTCGGTTGATCTTCCAGCAGCAAATAATAGATCACCCCAATGTCGCCCATCAGTTTTCTGAGCAACACTAACAACCACATCCAAATATTCAAGAATTTTTTTAATTAAATCACAGGTCTTCTCCAAAATAGAGTAGTTTGAAGACTTAATAGTAGAGAGCTGGTTCTTGTTTGCACTTTGCCTGTAAAGAAGAATGACGAATAAAAAAAATCAACGATAGGCCTTCTAATAGAAAGAGAAATCCAGATGCAAACATGTAACATTAATGGAAAATTACTTTTCATTTATAATAGTAATGTCGACATAGTCACCATATCGCCATTGCTAATGGCGACATGAGTGCATGCACTCATGTCACTATTAGTAATGGCAACTTGTATCTTTATATGAATTTCTCGAAACCTTTTATAATTCTTTATCCTATATGAAATGAAGTACAATTTAACATCACGTCCATTGTCGACTTTTCAGTTTTACGGAACCAGGAAGTGACATGATAGAATCAGAGCATTGTTAACTTCCTTGGACCGTCGTTCGATTCTTTCAACTCTAAGTTGCTTCCGTGATTGAAAAATTCCTTTGACCCTCTCTGACGTTCTACTGAAAGTTCCATACAGTAAGTTCCATACATCTGGACGGTGGGGATGGACGAAAATGTTGAGAGGCGCGGGGAGACCCCAACCAAATATCATTCAATACATAGCTTGACTTGACCCTATGTAGTGTTGGTGTTTTTGCCTTTGGACTAGAAAAGATAGTCCCACATCGGCTACACCAAATGGTGAGTATCTCAATATAATGCATTGCTTGTATTGAGGTGTGCACATGAGGTGTAGTGGGGCACAAGTTTGTGCCATGTGGGAGTATTTTTCTAGAAGAAAAAAGGATTAAATCCAACAAGGATGCAAGTTAATTTTTGTTGTGCGGACTCGGACTCGGACGCGGACTCCAGGATATCTCGTGCATGCACGGGAGTGTTCGGGGGGTAGGCGTGGACTGGCACACTTCTATACTGATTGTGGGATGATCTAAAATATCAAACTTTATTTTTGAGTATTGGTATTTTAGTCCCACATCGGATAGGAGAAGAGGTAAAGTCTCAACTCTACTCTATAAATAGAGCCCCTTGGCCTCCTTTGAAAGATGCACCAAGAAGAGAATTAAGGGAGTCTGTAAAGTCCAGGAAGCCCGTTCAAGTCTCAAATATTGACTTACGAGCGTTCCAGAAGTTCTTCGTGAACTTGCTGGTTCCTGGAAGCAGATCGTGTTGGGGCGAATCTTGCTTTGAGCAACGGTGATCTTAATCACCCCAGCAAGAACCTTTTCGCTTCTTCTTTCTTCTTTCTTCTTTCTTCTCCTTCATCTGAGTTGTAACTCAGTTCTGTCCGTCTTAACTGCGATTGCAAGGAAGAATGTGAGATTTATTTTCTGAACTCAGTTTTGTCCGTCTGCAACTGCGATTGCAAGGAAGAACGTGAGATTTTATTTTCTGATCTCAGTTCTGTCCGTCAGCAACTGCGATTGCGAGGAAGAACGTGAGATTTACTTTCTGATTATTGTTGCTTTTGTAATCAGATTTATATTATTGTGTTCCTCTTGGATCTCGAGAATAATCAGAAGGTGAACGTTTGTTGAACCTCTGATCTCGACATCGAGTCTACCATCTTTGATCAAGCCCCGGGACTAACAATCTCAAAGTAAGATCCTTGTAGATGGAGAACTCTCGTGCTTCTCTCATCGATACCAGCTTTAACAAGTTGGAGAAATTCGATAGAGAATATTTCCAAATCTGGAAGAGGAAGGCCACCCTTAATCTTCAACTCGTGGACGTAGACCATGTGTTGATTGAGGATGAACCGACGAATCCAGAAGGAGGAACTGTCGAAGCTATTGTTGCTGCACTCGTCAAGCAGAGCAAATAGAAGAGAGAAAACAACATCTGTAAACTGCTGATTCTCAATTCTATGGAAGACTCTCTGGCAGAGTCATATTCCAAGAAGGTGAAGGCCAAAGAGATCTAGAATTCTTTGGGTAAGCTATATGAAGATGATGGGAACAGGTCCAAAAACTTCATCGTCGAGAAAGTGGCTCTTCGAAGACGAGATGGCGATGCTACCTCAAGTAAAGGAATTCTTAAAGTTGTGCCAGAAGTTAGATGACGAGAAGATGCCCCTCGTCGACAAGTTTGTCGTTGGAGGGATAGTCTCAAAACTTTCTGTCGGTTGGAGCAACTTCTATGCTAGAATGCATCGAAAGAAGCTAGACATTAGCTTCGAAGATCTTCTACAAGAGATCCACATTGAGGACAAAATGTGATCTCAACAGAAGATGGACTCTCTGTCCAAACAACTGGCTAAGGCCAACTTGGTGCAGACAAGAGAGTTCAAGGGAAAGCAGGTGGCTTCTCATCACAAGAAGAGGGACTCCACTAATCTAAAAGTGAACGGTCCTTCGTTCAAGCAACAGAAGTCCAAGTCCCACGTGACTTGCTTCAACTGTGACAAGAATGGCCACTACATGAGTGAATGCAAATCCAAGCACAAACCAAAATAGCAGGTATAGCTAAACTTGGTTATTTTGATTACTTAACTTGGTTACTATTGTTGCACAGGTTGAGTTATCTAGCGTGGTAGCTGACTAGTGGTCTGACACTAGTGCATCTGACCACGTGTGCTCTCAAAGGAGCTGTTTACCAAGGATGAGCCATGTTATGATGAAGGTCTCGATGGCGAACATACATCTAGCAGAAGTTCTGAAGATCGAGACAGTGGTTATTAACCACCGACAAAGACACTGGAATGCGTGTTGCACGTACCAGAGATTTTTTGGCAATTTGATCTCAGAAAGTCTGTTATCTGATACAGACTTGAAAGATGGACATTCGTACTAGCCAGATGGTAATTTTTTGACGAGGAACATGCTTCGAAAAGATGTTCGGTGCTGAAGGAATGTTCGAACTTCTGCTGATGGCGATGAAGTTACTTTATTGAGTGGACTGAGAGTTGTTCTATGACAGAAGCAGACTCAAGCTGTCCTACCGGAACCTTATCTTCGAAATATGGAGGTAAGGAGGTGGAGGAGTTTAAGGTCTGTGCAGATAGAAGACTGTTGGAAAGCTGTTCAGACGATTGAACTAAAGTACTGATCATCTGGAGTTAGTACACTCAGATATCTGTGACTTTTATCAATTCTCCACAGAGGCTGATTCGAAGTGTTTCTCGAAGTGCACGTTCGCATGACTTCTTAAGTAGAAGGATGCAGCATTCGAGTAGTTCAGAGACTTCAGGGATGAAGCTGAACGTTAAACCGATCTACAACTACTCAGAAGTGATCGAGATGTAGAGTATAGGTCTCATGAATTCGTATCGTTCTGCAAAGAACATGGAATCATCAATGAGACTACTGCTCCGTATTTTCCTCAATCTCACGGGATAGCGGAGAGGAAGAACAAAACGTTGACAGAAATGATGAACTCAATGCTGCTAACTACGGGTCTTCCTCAATGCTAATGGGGAGAAACTGCATTGATGACCACTTTTATTCTAAATAGAGTGCCGTATGCAACTTCGGACGCAACTCCTCATAAACACTGGTTCAAAGTCAGACTAACTTGAATGTTATTCGAATGTAGGGGTCTCTGGCTTATGTGAAGCTTCCATATCTGAAGATTCAGAAGCTGGGGACTAGGACTACGAAGATGATCTTCTTGGGGTATGCCGAGAAGAGTGATGCTCAAAGATTTCTTGATATTGAGTCAAATTATATCATCGAATCTCGTGAAGACAATTTACAAGGCACAAGAATATTGTTCTTACGGATAAACCTGAGAACAATAAGGGTGCGCAAGAAACTGAAGTTTTCAATAAAGAAGTAGTCCAAGAAGATGTTGTTGTTGAAACAACGGTTGAACCAGAACTCGCTGAGCCGTCGTCGAAGCGAGCGAGGAGGCCGAAGAACTTCGAAGATGACTTTATCACCTATCATGTGGAAGCAGATCCGCTTACCTATGATGAGGCGATAAAGACCAGAGATGATATTTTCTGGAAGGAGACGATTAACAATGAAATTGATTCCATCACCTCAAAATAACAATTGGATGTTGGTTGATCTTCCTGAAGGAGCAAAACCCATCGGATGCAAATGGATCTTCAAGAAGAAGATGAAAGCAGATGGAACTATTAACAAGTTCAAGGCCAGGTTGGTGGCCAAGGGGTTTTTTCAGAAGCAGGAGATCGACTACTTTGACACGTATGCTCCAGTAACCCGGATGACCACCATCAGAATATTGATTGCTCTCGCAGCGATACATAAGATGGTGATACATCAGATGGATATGAAAACGGCATTCCTGAATGGCGAGCTGACCGAAGAGATCTACATACAACAACTAGAAGGGTTTGTCATCAAAGGTCTTGAAGACAAAGTCTGCAAGTTGGTAAAATCTCTGTACGGTTTAAAGCAAGCTCCCAAAATATGGCATAAGAAGTTTGACAAAGTCATAAGGTCAAATAGCTACAGGGTAAGTAAAACAGACAAGTGTGTCTATACGAAGTTTGCTGACGGAAGAGGAGTCATCATTTGTCTATACGTGGACGACATGCTAATCCTAGGTACAGATATAAGCTGTGTCACGGAGACAAAGAAGTTCCTCTCGACAAAGTTCAGTATGAAGGACTTGGTGGATGCTGATGTTATCTTGGGACTCAAGATCATCCGGACAGACACTGGACTAGCGTTGTCACAGACTCATTATGTTGAGAAGAAGATCACTCGTTACGGGTATCAGGATCTTCCAGGGATCGATACGCCGTACAAGTGTGATCTGAAACTGAAGCCTAATTCAAGGGAAAGCATCAGGCAGCTGGAGTATGCAAGCGTAATCGAGAGTTTGATGTATGCTACTACTGCCACAAGGCCTGACATAGCTTTTGCTGTGGGAATGCTGAGTCGTTTCACGAGCAACCCAGGCATTGAGTACTGAAAAGCTGTAAAACGGGTTATGAGATATCTCAAGAAGACTCAGACATATGCACTGCACTACAGCGGAGATTCACCGGTAGTGGAAGGCTTCAGTGATGCCAGTTGGTGCTCAGAATTAGAGAGCGAGAGGTCCACAGGTGGATTCATATTCACAATGGATGGAGCTGCTATATCGTGGAAGTCGAAGAAGTAGACTATGCTCTCGCGATCATCTATGGAGTCTGAGTTCTTTGCACTTGATACCGCAGCAGATGAAGCAGAGTGGCTTCGGGAGCTCGTGTATGATCTTCCAGTAGTTGGGGCACAGATACCGGTAATTCCGATATACTGCGACAACCAGGCGACTGCAGCGGTGGCATCGAATGATCTCTTCAACGGGAAGAAGAGAACTGTGCGGTTGAAGCACAGGACAGTGAACGATCTCATCAAGAGAGGTGTCATTGCAGTGATTGATGTTCGGAGTCAGGAGAACCTGGCGGATCCGTTCACCAAGGGCCTCAAGCGCCAGCTGATCGATGACACAGCTTGTAAAATGGGCTTGAAGATATTCTGATATTGTGTTATTACATTCCTACCATAAAGTTTTATGCTATTAGTTCAAAGAGAAATCTACTAGGTATCTAGCTTTTGGTTCAAGGGAGGACGATTAACCAGAAGAATATCAGAAAACGGTGGGTACTTGTCCTATGTGACATGGAGAGGTTACGGACCTACAACCACTGTCGTCTACTGTTGTTTTCTGCGGAAAACGGATCCTGTGGGAAGGTTGGCTTAAATGCCTTAATGAGTTCTCAGGCAGAATGAATGCTTGGAGTGCTTTACAGGAAGCACGGTAGCGCAGCACTACAAGGAATGTAACTCCATGCTACAGTGGGGTGACTCCACCATGAGGTTCCCAGGTAGGGGTAATGCCTCGGCTTTGCAAGCCAAGTCACAGCGGAGTAGCACCGCAAATAGATAGGTAGCCTAATGCTGTATGATAATCATAATAAAGAGAGGTAGACAGTACTACAAAGAGGACGATGTCCTCTTGTTACAGTGGTATGACACCACGAAGAGGTACCAGGTAGGGTAAAGCCTCGGCTTTGCGAGCAATGTCATAACGGCATAACACCGCACATAAGCGCAAGGCTTCATGCTGGTAGTATGGCACTACAAAGAGGCCTGTGACCTCATGCTACAGTAGTATGACACTACGATGAGGTACCCAGTTGGGGTAAAGCCTCGGCTTTAAGCCATGTCATAGCGGCGTAGCACCGCAAAGAAGCGCAATGCTTCATGCCATGACTCTTTATAAAGAACTTACCTATAGTGTATGGATAGAGATATCAGGCCGTCTCTTGAGGGTAAACTTGTAGACGCCCAAAAATTATACACTAAAACCAGGCTGGCACAAGGCCTTCAATGTGCAGCCAGAAGCACATTGATGTCATTATGTGAGTAGGAAGAATTGCAGTTATGGTACAGAATTCAAGGCTTAGTCCATTCTTGTATCATGCTATTATTTAACCTATGCGGAAAGATTCAAGTCGTAGCGACATCTCTCCTAATGCATGATGGGCAGTCACTGTGGGGAACACTCAACCCATATATTGAGATATATGGAGGATTGTTGGTGTTTTTGCCTTTGGACTAGAAAAGATAGTCCCATATCGGCTACACCAAATGGTGAGTATCTCAATATAATGTATTGCTTGTGTTGAGGTGTGCACATGAGGTGTAGTGGGGCACAAGTTTGTGCCATGTGGGAGTATTTTCCTAGAAGAAAAAAAGATTAAATCCAACAAGGATGCAAGTTAATTTTTGTTGTGCAGACTCGGACTCGGACGCGGACTCCAGGATGTCTCGTGCATGCACGGGAGTGTTCGGGAGATAGGCGTGGACTGGCACACTTCTATGCTGATTGTGGGATGATCTAAAATATCAAACTCTATTTTTGAGTATTAGTATTTTAGTCCCACATCGGATAGGAGAAGAGGTGAAGTCTCAACTCCACTCTATAAATAGAGCCCCTTGGCCTCCTTCGAAAGATGCACCAAGAAGAGAATTAAGGGAGTCTGTAAAGTCCAGGAAGCCCGTTCAAGTCTCAAATATTGACTTACGAGCGTTCCAGAAGTTCTTCGTGAACTTGCTGGTTCCTGGAAGCAGATCGTGTTGGGGCAAATCTTGCTTTGAGCAACGGTGATCTTAATCACCCCAGCAAGAACCTATCCGCTTCTTCTTTCTTCTTTCTTCTCCTTCATCTGAGTTGTAACTCAGTTCTGTCCGTCTGCAACTGCGATTGCAAGGAAGAACGTGAGATTTATTTTCTGAACTCAGTTCTGTCCGTCTGCAACTGCGATTGCAAGGAAGAACGTGAGATTTATTTTCTGATCTCAGTTTTGTCCGTCAGCAACTGCGATTGCGAGAAAGAACGTGAGATTTACTTTCTGATTATTGTTGCTTTTGTAATCAAATTTATATTATTGTGTTCCTCTTGGATCTCGAGAATAATCAGAAGGTGAACGTTTGTTGAACCTCTGATCTCGACATCGAGTCTACCATCTTTGATCAAGCCCCTATATATAGAGAGAGGGTGGAAACCCTAGCCGCCTCTTCAGATATGGAAAGATTGAATCAAATCCTAAAAAGATAGCAACGAGATTAATTCAAATCCCACAAAGATAGCAACGAAATTAATTCAAATCCCACAAAAAGTGGATCTGAATTAATCGCAATAAATCAGTCTTTCCATAACTGACTTGTAGTATGCACGGTCAGCAGAGCCCTCCATGCGGCAGCAGCAGCAGCAGCCTGGCCGCATGAGCCGCATGGTCTCATGGTCGCATGGATCGCATGAGCCGCATGAGCCACATGAGCCGCATGAGCCGCATGTGCCGCATGAGCCGCATGGACCGTATGGACCGCATGAACCGCATGAGCCGCATGGGCCGCATGGCCGCATGAGCCGTATGGACCGCATGAGGCCGCATATGAGCCGCATGCCGCATAAGATCGTATGGCCGTATATGAGCCGCATGACTGCTGACATGCTAAGTTCAAAGTGCGCAAACAAAATGCCACATTATGCCTCATGAGCCAATGAGCCCGAGTCCGAGTCCGAGTTCGAGTCGTTAAGCCCCTTTGGGGCTTAGTTCTAAATGGAATTAATCCAAGAGAATGACAAAAGCATTAATGCTTAATCCTTGGAGCCTTATTCTTACCTCCTAGTAAAATCACCCACATGGTTCCCTCCTTAGGGTCACCACCCCATGTGCATCTCTAAACAACACAACCAAGTATATATGTTGAGATAACTCATAGTGCATTTCCGATGTGGGACTAAAATTTTACAAGGCATGTTGAGAGCAAGCTCTCCATGTAAATAAAGCACCAACAATCCCCCACATATCACAACATATATATGTGTCCAGGGTTGAGCGTTCCCCACAGTAACTGTCCATTTTGCATTAGGATAGATGTCGCTGACGACTTGAATCTTTCCGTATGGGTTAAATAACAATGTGATACAAGAATGGACTACGCCTTGAATTCTGTACCACAATTGTAATTCTTTCCACTCACAAAGTGTAGTTACATGTGCTTCTGGCTGCACATTAAAGGCCCTGTGCCAGCTTGGTTTCAGTATATAATTTTGGGCGTCTACAAGTTTACCCTCAAGAGATGGCCTGATATCTCTTTCCATACACTATAGGTGAGTTCTTTATTAAAGAGATATGGCATGAAGCCTTGCGCTTCCTTGCGGTGCTACGCCGCTATGACATGGCCTGAAGCCGAGGCATTACCCCTACCTGGGAACCTCATCGTAGTGTCATACTACTGTAGCATGAGGTCTCAGCCTCTTTGTAGTGCCAATCTACTCAGCATGAAGCCTAAGGCTTCCTTGCGGTGTTATGCCGCAACGACATGGCTTGCAATGCCGAGGCTTTACCCCTACTTGGGTACCTCATCGTGTTGTCGTGCCACTGTAACATGGGGCCATCCTCCTGTCACCCCCAGTTTCCAGAAACAGGGGTATTTTTGTCATTTTTCACTTTTGAATATTTTTAAAATTATTTATTTATTTATAATAATATTTTAGGGTTATTTGAGTCGGGTTCGAATTTTAGCTCATTCCGACTTGTATCGAGGATCCGGGGTAGTGTTGACCTTAGCGAGCCCACACACTAGTTAGCCATGGCCCACATGTTAGTTATTTTAGTTAGTGACTAGACTAATTATTTTGGTTAAGAGTAATTTGGATTAGTGGTTTATGATTGACTAAACTACCCCCGACTTAATCCCTTACCAATGTAATAGCAAATAGACTAGAGAGGGGCTTTTGGACTTTTCCCATATAGGACAAAACCACCTTTAGTGGCCGGCCACCAAGTGGATAGGACCCCCTCCATTCAATCATTATCCACTCTTCCACTCTCTCTCTTGTTCTTCTCCAATTTTTCTAGAGAGCTTTCCCTAATCAAATCATCTCAAAATCTTCCCATTTCTTCACCAAATCTTCTTCCTTCCTTCTCCATTCAACCCTAGGAAGGAGCTCCCCAAGTTTGAGAGGATTCGAAGCTTGTTCGTGTCCGTTTGGGATTCCTACGTGTCGGTGGCGTTTCGGGATCGAATCGAATCACCGGGAGGTATAAATCCCTTCTCCTTCTCATTCTTTTCATGCATTAGATTCATTTTGACCTATAGGAATGACCCCCTTGGTTTGGTGCCCATTGGTGTCCATTTCGTGTCCATTTGGACATTTGTAGAGGTGTCCTAGGAGTAGGATCGTGTCCTATTGGGGAGAACCCTATTTGGACACTTGTAGAATTATTTGTGTATTGTTTTGATGATATTCTAATATTTATTCCAGATTTTACTATGTGTTAGGAATAGTTTTCTTATGTATCATAATGTATCATATTCCTAATATCTATATCTATATATATATATGGTTATATATATATCATTCTCTCTCTATATATATATGGCTTATGTATATATAAGTGTAAAAAAAAAAAAAAATATAAGTGTATATATATTATGGTGTGATTTGTGTTTGTGTTGGGGTAGAAGTGGTTGTGTAGGCAAAGTGTTTGAGTAATTGGTTGAGTGTTAGATAGAGGAGATAGAGAGAGAGAGATTTGGAGTGTTCGGAGGGGAGGAAAACCCCATTCTTGCTGTCCCAAACAGCAGACTTTGCTGTCCCAATTTTAGCATGTTGGCTGTCCTCAAATCAGTCTAAAACACCATACAACAGTCCAGTTTTCCATCATAGTGGCTGTCCCCATTTCACCATTAAACAGCCCACATTTCCTCCACAAATTCAGTCCAAGTTTACACCCTTTTCCCCCCACTTATCAGCCCTTTATTGTCCCAATTCAGTCCCCTTTTCAACCCCTAAATGGCTGTCCTAACTTGGCCATTAGATGGCTGTCCCATTGCCACTAAATAGTCCACACACCACCACCAAAACCATCACAAATTGAGCCCCTTAAACCCCCATAGATGGCTGTCCCTATAGCTCTTTTACACCACCACAAAAACCCTTCATTTCAGTCCCCTTGCTCCATGCATTTCAGTCCTAACATAGCCACCATTCACCCCCAATTTCAGTCCATCAACACTATAAAATCAGTCCAATATAGCCTTGTGTGTGTGTGTGTATTTGTGAGTTGTGTGTGTGTGTGTGTGATAGCCTATGTGAGTATGTCTAGTAGCCTATAGTTTAGCCTATGTGCAAACTAATAGGAAAGCCTATAGGAGAGTCTATTAGAGTGTGATATTTATGAGAGGGTTGTGTGTGAGTGAGTGTTAGGGAGTTATGAGGGTAAATTCATGATATGGGTTAGGTAATAGGGTAAACCAATACCCATGTATCCTAACATAGCTTAGATACCTAGGATACCTATTTTTCTTGGTAGGTAAACCTTAGATAGGTTGATATCTAGCTACCATAAGGAGCCTAGGCTAGTATCTTGGGTATTAGCGGGGTTTCCTTGGTATTGGACAAGGTATCGGAATTTTCCTTGGTAAGGTAATGCTAGTTTTGCCTAGGAATAGGATATTTGTGTTAGAAGTCTAAGATAGAGTTAGAACCCGATTCCCTTGGTTGGTAATGATCAAATATGGTACTCATAGACTAGTTTTGACGTCGGTTGACCTTTTTGACCAAAAGTCAACAAAAGTCAACCGAGAGTCAAACTTAGCCTTTAAGCGACCCGATTTGACCGAAACCAAACCAGAGTTGGCCAGTTGACTGAAAATCAACTGTTAGTCAACATTTGACTTGTTTGACCTAGGGTTGACCCAGGGTTGACTCAGTGTTGACCAGAGTTGACCAGAGTTGACTTTTTGACCAAAAGTTAACTGTAAGTCAACCTTTGACCCCGTTCGACCTAGTTTGACTTGGATTGACTCCCAGTGACCTGGTATGACCTAGTATGAACCAGTATGGCCTAGTATGACTCAGCTTGACCTAGATTGACCTAGTTTTGGCTTAGACTTGTATTCATGACTTGAATTAGCTTTTTTTTTTCAGTATTTAGTCCTGTTTGACTCATAGTATCTTATTTTAGGTCTGTGATCACTCTGAGCGTCTGTTCACCCTATCAGCAGAGGACCACGGGCTTGTAGATTCACTGATAGTTTTCATTGTCTTGATATCTGTTATATCCGATTCAGTTGTAGTGTCATACTCGATTTCCAGTCACGACAGTTTACGGACTAGTATATGTTGGATCATGACATGGAATGTTATTCCTAGAGTTACATGGTATATTGGTACATATTTTGTGTTATTTCAGTGTATTGGTATAGATACCGATTTCAAAAGGGGACTTGCTACCCTCTTATGGAATCCCGTGTCATAACGTGTCATGTCCAGATCCATTGTACTATTCGGGGATAGGGGAGTTATTAGTGGTTGTGTGATCAAATTCCCACATGGTTCTATGGTACATATGGTTCATAGCTATACCCTCGCCTCACGACGGGTAAAGCCTTACCCTATACGGTTCATAGCTTTCCATGGTGACTGGCCTTATCGTTCTATTGTATACAGGGTTCATAGCCGGTCGGATGGAAAGTTTGAGCATATTTTTCCCAAGCCGATCATATAACACACTAATAATTCAAGGCACCTTTTATATTTATTATCTTGGTGACTAAGTTTTGTTCGGAAGAAGGGTTACAACCCCGGTCCTTGTTTGGTTTAGGGGTTGTAACTCGGCTTCCGAATAGTTCCCAAGTCGCCCTATATACATTCATATCGTCGTCCTTTTCAGTACTCACATCATGATATGTATTTCCAGTTGATTCTGTCTTGTATTTCATTACACTGTCTCTTATAGAATTTGTCAATTTATATGGAACTGCTGTTGGTGTTTGTACTTGCTCATTTTCCTGACAGGATACCGTTGACAAATTTTACAGATGATTCAGAGGCTGATTGCCCGACCTACTATGGGGTTGAGTCTGGTGGATTAGAGTTAGACCGTGGCTTATTGGTAGAGCCACTAGACTTTGCTCACCCTGAGTAGCATAGTTTAGTTAGGTTTGCCTAGCCTACTAGCCAGCTAGTACATTTTAGTTGTAGTATCTATTATATATATTTTCTGAGACTGGATGTTTGTGTATAGCTCTGACTTGTGGACCTTGGACTCATTTCCTGTTTTATCTATCGTATTTCCTTTTCGTGCTATCTACCTTAGTTTGATATATATAATTGAGACTGTATTGCTATGTCACGTCCATTCGGAGTGTATATACTGTACATATACATTTATCTATTTTAGTCGTAGTATTTACAGACCCTATATACAACGTTCTACCGCCGATACTGCGGCGTAGGCTGGATGTAACCACGTACTCGTGCCCCTTTTCAGGGTGCGGGTCGTGACATATTTTTGTGGTGGCCCATGCAGGTCTGAGTCGCAATTAGTACGATCTCGTAATGGTGCTCGACTTAGAGTGCTAATTACGAGACTGCGACTAGGACGTAGGATCTAGGGTATGATAGGAGTTACTCAATCACATTTTAGGAAATTTCTGATCTTTTGATTACCATGACAACTCTTCTTGCATTTGAATTCAATTGTCCTCCTTTGATAATATCTTATCATGTGACATATTGATCTCTTGGGTTCAATTCGTTTTCAGGATGACGGTGACTCGTTCTCAGGCAGCAGGGCCCAGTACAGTTCCAGAGAGGTCAGATCCGGGAGGTCTTCCACCTCTGGCTACGGGAGTAGCAGTCGAGAGAGCAGTAGCCACAGTCCCTGCCTTTCAGGCAGGAGTAGCAGCGGCGGTTCCCGGAGGTCTTCCACCTCCAGCTGAGGGAGCTGCAGTTCAGGGAGCTGCCACATCAGTCCCTGCCCTTTCGGCGGGAGCAGCAGCAACGACGGTTCCAGGAGGTCTTCCACCTCCATCAGCGAGACCGTCCATGGTCATCCCTGACATTCTTCCACCGCCGCCTCAGTTACCGACAGATACTCAGGGGATGATGGCCCTTCTGCAGCAGATGCTGCAGACACAGAGAGCAGAGGCACAGCACCGTCAGGCAGAGGTGCTGCGACAGACCATGGAGAACTCGCATCAGCTAGTTATGGCAGCAGTGGAGAGGGGTGCACCGGCTACAGTTCAGGGAGCACTAGCACAGCAGCAGGGTTAGGGGAGGCCGGTACACACCTCCACTTCAGGAAGATGAACCCGCGGGAGTTCAAGGGTACCGAGGGTATCCTATATACGGACGACTGGCTAGAGGATGTCCAGCAGAGTCTGGAGTTGGCAGAGGTCCCAAGAGGTCTGTGGGTGACGTCTGCAGCGAGCCAGTTCTTCGATATAGCGCTGACTTGGTACCGTACGGATCCGCGTGCGTCAGTGAGGGGTTTGTCTTGGGAGGACTTTAGGAAGATCTTTAAGGAGAAGTTCTACCCGGATGTAGCCTTGACAGCTTTGGAGGGGCAGTTTGCCAGTTTGGTGCAAGGGAACTCGTCGGTAGACTAGTATGCAGCGGAGTTCTTCCGCCTGAGCAGGTTCGCACCTAGTTTGGTCCATGATGAGGGGTGCAAGGCCCGAAAGTTCCGGAGGGGTCTTGTACATGCAGTGCGCACTCGTACCTCTGGGAAACGAGACGCGACCTTCGAGCAGATCCTTATGGAGGCTCAGATTGCAGAGGAGGACTTCGGCCTCAAGCCGAAGAGGGGCAGTGACGTTCTCGGAGCCAGCTCTAGTACGGGGCCGGCGAAGCGCCCACATTTCCAGCAGAGGCAGTTTCAGCAGCAGCAGCCTCAGTTGCAGATTCAACAGGCACCGGCGCGTGCCCAGCAGCACCAGGGACAGGGCCGGAGACAGGACATCCAGTGTGCCTTCTGCAAGAAGATAGGACACACCCGGGAGGCTTGTAGGATGAAGCTGGGAGTATGTTTATTCTGTGGAGCTCCAGACCACCAGGTGAAGGACTGTGCGGTCCGTGCAGCCAGACAGGCAGGCCAGGACAGAGTGCAGCAGGCCATAGGAGGCCGGCAGGGGCGTGCATTCGCCATGACAGTTGAGCCTACTCAGGCAGTAGCAGAGCAGATAGCAGGTTCTAATATTCGAATCTCTTTTCCGTATTTGCCTTCTTAATAGACTGTCTTGAAATTTGATTCTATCTGTTCTTTGATCGTTGGATGAAAATTGTTTTTGTGATGTGATTTCCTTCTGAGATAAGTCGTATGGGCTAGGTCGCCTCGATTATGAGATTTATAATCCTCTAGGGTCATGCTAGCAGGCAGAGTGAGGACATATAGTCGGACTATGGACGTATCTCTCGGGTGTGGGAATTTAAGGTTTTCGCTGCCAAGCTAGCGGCAATACGAAAATTTTAAATACCATAATTCTAGAGGTATATACCGTAGTTAAGGACTCTGTGATTATCGTAGCCTTGCTCACTGGTATGACAGAGATTCTGAGTATCATAATGATAGGACAGACGCATACGATTATCAAATTGCATGATTTTGTTTTGTGTGTTTGCTTTATTTTAATTTTTGAGGATGAATTTTTAAGGTGGATAGACTTAGAGTTTCTAATTGAGAGTAATTTCAAATTTTGTAATTTTTAGTCATTTGATTCATGCTTTGATTTTGAGATTTTAAATCATTTTAAATTTTATATCATGACTTATGATTTGAGATTTTACTATTGTCTGGTTTTAATTTCGAGGACGAAATTTTTTTAAGGTGGATAGATTTATCACCCCCAGTTTCCAGAAACAGTAGTATTTTTGTCAATTTTCACTTTTGGATATTTTTGAAATTATTTATTTATTTATAATAATATTTTGGGGTTATTTGAATCGGGTTCGAATTTCAGCTCATTCCGACTTGTATCGGGGACCCGGGGTAGTATTGACCTTAGCGGGCCCATACACTAGTTAGCCATGGCCCACATGTTAGTTATTTTAGTTAGTGACTAGACTAATTATTTTGGTTAAGAGTAATTTGGATTAGTGGTTTAGGATTGACTAAACTACCCCCGACTTAACCCCTTACCAATGTAATAGCAAATAGACTAGAGAGGGGCTTTTGGACTTTTCCCATATAGGACAAAACCACCTTTAGTGGTCGGCCACCAAGTGGAAAGGACCCCCTCCATTCAATCATTATCCAATCTTCCACTCTCCCTCTCGTTCTTCCCCAATTTTTCTAGAGAGCTTTCCCTAATCAAATTATCTCCAAATCTTCCCATTTCTTCACCAAATCTTCTTCCTTCCTTCTCCATTCAACCCAAGGAAGGAGCTCCCCAAGTTTGAGAGGATTCGGAGCTTGTTCGTGTCCGTTTGGGATTCCTACGTGTCGGTGGCGTTTCGGGATCGAATCGAATCACCGGGAGGTATAAATCCCTTCTCCTTCTCATTCTTTTCATGCATTAGATTCATTTTGACCTATAGGAATGACCCCCTTGGTTTGGTGCCCATTGGTGTCCATCTCGTGTCCATTTGGGCATTTGTAGAGGTGTCTTAGGAGTAGGATCGTGTCCTAATGGGGAGAACCCTATTTGGACACTTGTGGAATTATTTGTGTATTGTTTTGATGCTATTCTAATATTTATTCTAGATTTTACTATGTGTTAGGAATAGTTTTCCTATGTATCATAATGTATCATATTCCTAATATCTATATGTATATCTATATGGTTATATATATATATATATATATATATATTTTTTTTGTATATATATATATGGCTTATGTATATATAAGTGTATATATATTATGGTGTGATTTGTGTTTGTGTTGGTATGGAGGGGGGAGCCACACAGGTTCGGCCTAGAAGAGGAGTAGTGAGTGTGTGTTGGGGTAGAAGTGGTTGTGTAGGCAAAGTATTTGTGTAATTGATTGAGTGTTAGATAGAGGAGATAGAGAGAGATTTGGAGTGTTAGGAGGGGAGGAAAACCCCATTCTTGCTGTCCCAAACAGCAGACCTTGCTGTCCCAATTTCAGCATGTTGGCTGTCCTCAAATAAGTCCAAAACACCATACAACAGTCCAGTTTTCCCATCATAGTGGCTGTCCCTATTTTACTATTAAACAGCCTACATTTCCTCCACAAATTCAGTCCAAGTTTACACCCTTTTCCTCCCACTTATCAGCCCTTTATTGTCCTAATTCAGTCCCCTTTTCAACCCCTAAATGGCTGTCCTAACTTGGCCATTAGATGGCTGTCCCCTTGCCACTAAATAGTCCACACACCACCACCAAAACTGTAGCCCCTTAAACCCCCATAGATGGCCGTCCCTATAGCTCTTTTACACCACCACAAAAACCCTTCATTTCAGTCCCCTTTCTCCATGCATTTCAGTCCTAACATAGCCACCATTCACCCCCAATTTCAGTCCATCAACACTACAAAATCAGTCCAATATAGCCTTGTGTGTGTGTGTGTGTGTATTTGTGAGTTGTGTGTGTGTGTGATAGCCTAAGTGAGTGTGTCTAGTAGCCTATAGTTTAGCCTATGTGCAAACTAATAGGAAAGCCTATAGGAGAGTCTATTAGAGTGTGATATTTGTGAGAGGGTTGTGTGTGAGTTAGTGTTAGGGAGTTATGAGGGTAAATTCATGATATGGGTTAGGTAATAGGGTAAACCAATACCCATGTATCCTAACATAGCTTAGATACCTAGGATACCTATTTTTTTGGTAGGTAAACCTTAGATAGGTTGATATCTAGCTACCCTAAGGAGCCTAGGCTAGTATCTTGGGTATTAGCGGGGTTTCCTTGGTATTGGGCAAGGTATCGGGATTTACCTTGGTAAGGTAATGCTAGTTTTGCCTAGGAATAGGGTATTTGTGTTAGAAGTCTAAGATAGAGTTAGAACCCGATTCCCTTGGTTGGTAATGATCAAATATGGTGCTTATAGACTAGTTTTGACGTCGGTTGACCTTTTTGACCAAAAGTTAACAAAAGTCAACCGAG
Organism: Iris pallida; assembly: GCA_029216955.1. Taxonomy (NCBI): domain Eukaryota; kingdom Viridiplantae; phylum Streptophyta; class Magnoliopsida; order Asparagales; family Iridaceae; genus Iris; species Iris pallida. Next base: position 10,183,096 of record JANAVB010001399.1, read on the forward strand.
GGTCAAACTTAGCCTTTAAGCGACCTGATTTGACCGAAACCAAACCTGAGTTGGCCAGTTGACTGAAAATCAGCTGTTAGTCAATATTTGACTTGTTTGACCTAGGGTTGACCCAGGGTTGACTCAGTGTTGACCAGAGTTGACCAGAGTTGACTTTTTTGACCAAAAGTCAACTGTAAGTCAACCTTTGACCCCGTTCGACCTAGTTTGACTTGGATTGACTCCCAGTGACCTGGTATGACCTAGTATGAACCAGTATGGCCTAGTATGACTCAGCTTGACCTAGATTAACCTAGTTTTGACTTAGACTTGCATTCATGACTTGAATTAGCTTTTTTTTTTCCAGTATTTAGTCCTGTTTGACTCATAGTATCTTATTTTAGGTCTGTGATCACTCTGAGCGTCTGTTCACCCTATCAGCTCAGGACAACAGGCGAGTACATTCACTGATAGTTTTTATTGTCTTGATATCTGCTATATCCGATTCAGTTGTAGTGTTATACTCGATTTCCAGTCATGAAAGTTCACGGACTAGTATATGTTGGATCATGACATGGGATGTTATTCCTAGAGTTACATGGTATATTGGTACATATTCTATCTTATTTAGTGTATTGGTATAGACACCGATTTCAAAAGGGGACTTGCTACCCTCTTATGGAATCCCGTGTCATAACGTGTCATGTCCAGATCCATTGTACTATTCGGGGATGGGGGAGTTATTAGTGGTTGTGTGATCAAATTCCCACATGGTTCTATGGTACATATGGTTCATAGCTATACCCTCGCCTCACGACGGGTAAAGCCTTACCCTATACGGTTCATAGATTTCCATGGTGACTGGCCTCATCGTTCTATTGTATACAGGGTTCATAGCCGGTCGGATGGAAATCCTGAGCATATTTTTCCCAAGCCGATCACATAACACACTAATAATTCAAGGCACCTTTTATATTTATTATCTTGGTGACTAAGTTCTGTTCGGGAGAAGGGTTACAACCCCGGTCCTTGTTTGGTTTAGGGGTTGTAACTCGGCTTCCGAATAGTTCCCAAGTCGTCCTATATAAATTCATATCGTCGTCCTTTTCAGTACTCACATCATGATATGTATTTCCAGTTGATTTTGTCTTGTATTTCATTACACTGTCTCTTATAGAATTTGTCAATTCATATGGAACTGCTGTTGGTGTTTGTACTTGCTCATTTTCCTGACAGGATACCGTTGACAAATTTTTGCAGATGATTCAGAGGCTGATTGCCCGACCTACTATGGGGTTGAGTCTGGTGGATTAGAGTTAGACCGTGGCTTATTGGTAGAGCCACTAGACTTTGCTCACCCTGAGTAGCATAGTTTAGTTAGGTTTGCCTGGCCTGCGAGCCAGCTAGTACATTTTAGTTGTAGTATCTATTATTATATTTTTCTGAGACTGGATGTTTGTGTATAGCTCTGACTTGTGGACCTTGGACTCATTTCCTGTTTTATCTATCGTATTTCCTTTCCGTGCTATCTATCTTAGTTTGATATGTGATTGAGACTGTATTGCTATGTCACCTCCATTCGGAGTGTATATACTGTACAGATACATTTATCTGTTTTAATTGTAGTATTTATAGACCCTATATACAGCGTTCTACCGCCGATACTGCGGCGTAGGCTGGACGTAACCACGTACTCGTGCCCCTCTTTAGGGTACGGGTCGTGACACCTCCCCTTTGTAGTGCTGTCTACAACTCTATAATTAACGTCATACAGC